>CM064861.1:22001222-22653922 GCA_032719365.1 Prinsepia uniflora | reverse complement strand
CTATGTCCTTTGAAGCTTCTGGTTGCATCAATTGAAGGAAACCGTTTGATATCGACGACTTTCGAAGATGAACAGTGTTCGAGAGTTCTTCGATGTTCATCTTCGAGTCGTGTGATTTGAGGTAGGTTTTGGTGAAATTATCATTACAGAACTCTAACTGAACTTAAAACAAAGCTAATTGAATGATCAATTGTTGTAATTAAGGCTGAATTGATAGGATTGGAACCGGGTCGTCTCGCGGGAAAATTGGACCCGTTTACCAGACATACGGGTTAGGCTGGGTGACACTGTAGCAGGCGCGTGGGTTTCACGCGCAGCCACTCACGTCGGCACGTGACGGCGCGTGGGCACGAATCTCGAGGTGAGGTCAACATGACTTCTATCCTATTTAATGTAACGAACATTTTGGAATTGGTTTCGTGTCGATCAGACACCGTCTCGATATTGTTCGGGATGTCCGAAGGTTTTAAATCTAGTTTAAAAATAGTTAAAAAATCGAAAAAATTACGGGACTTTGATAGGATGTTAATGTGGAGGTTAGTAACCCTCTAACGTAATTTGGACAGGATTGGGAGTCCCGGTGATAGTGGTGTGGCGCGGAAGGACCGATGGCACGCGTATCGAGGCATACTATTAAACGGTCTGTGAGTGGACTTTGGTTTTATAAATTCTATGCATGCCTAACTATTTTATATGGATTATGCTTGTGATTGTATGATGTTGATTTGATTGTTGGTAAATTGTACAGTTTCACGTATTTCGAGGTGATTTACGTGCTTGCACGTAAATCGAGGTTTTTCCAGTTTGCACGAATTTTCCATGTTTATGGTCTTGGATATAATATGATGAAATGATTTTGAAATTGGAAATATGAACTCGGGCTTGAGGCCCACTTGTTTTGGAAATTTCGGACTTGGAGTCCATTTGAGTGCGTAATCGGGCCGGGGGCCCAGTTACTTTATGAAATCGGGCCAGGGGCCCAGTCGTTTAAGAAATCGGGCTGAGACCCATTTGAGTTATGTTATCGGGCCAGGGGCCCAGTTGATTTACGAATTCGGGTCGTGGGCCAGTGGGTTTATAAAGTCGGGCTGTGGGCCCAGTTGGTTTACAAATCGGGTCGTGGGCCCAATGGTTCATAAAATCGGGCATGAGGCCCAATTGGATCATAAATGTGATTTCGGGTCAGGGACCCTACATGGAATTGTAATATTTTATGGAAATTTAGGGCAGGGCCCATTGTGATGTTGTGAAATGAATTAATAAAACTGTTTCTATATACCATCTGGATACGAGGATATATGATGGTCTCCTCCAGGTGTCTGGGACACTGGGGAAGTCACGGTGCATTTCCTGCGAGGGGTCATTGTACGGAGCAGCCGGACCGTATGATGACTCAGGAGCAGGATTGCTATGATTGACGTCAGGGACGTCAGACATCTGGGATGTCAGAGATATGGAACTGGAGAGACCCCGGGCAGCACGCGTAGCTTATTATACCGTGAGATATGACGTCAGGGACGTCAAGCGTCTGGGACGCTAAGCATCAGGGATGCTGGTGATGGTAATGGTAAATATGGATTAATGAATCTATAAAATGGTTTATCGGTTGGATATGTGTTATATGTTAAAAATGGATTATTGGTTATGAAATGGTATGTCGGGTCGGGGACCCTAAATGGTTTTGGATTTATATTTATGGCTTTGGGCGGTGGCCCACATGGTTTTAATATGTCTGGTGGTGGTATTCCACAGTTTTGGCTGAGTTCCCACACTTGGTTTTAAGTTAACGGTTTTTGGGCTAAGGCGCTAATGGCTCGGTTGAGCAAATGTTTTGGTTACTGGTTTTCGTGGCATGCATACGTTTTTATTGGAGGGCATAAATGTCTTATAAATGTATTTGATGAACTTATTGATTTTTGTCGACTCACAGCTTTTGGTTTTAATGCCCTTCAGGTTGATTACGGATGCGATTGCAGCAGAGACTGGGACATTGCACACCTCCTCCATCGATCCTTGCGCACTCTCTATGCCCCGTTTGGGCAGTGGCTTTTAGTTATCCCTTGTCTGACACCTCTTGTTGGACGGGAGCAGGGCACATTCCACGGTAATCCCGGTGGGATTGGGATACGTCATGTCAACTTGGTATCAGAGCACGGTTGCTCTTTTGTGCGCACAGGTCGAGGGTGTGGTGTCTCTTTGGGCTGTGGTTCGTTATCAACCTGATAGATAGTTTTGGGATTTAATCGCGGATAGAGTATGTTTGGCCTGATACGCCGTGCGTTAATGTGTTTCGACCCAAGTGGGGTTGTATGTGACGAACTGGTATTGTGGGACCGTCGGTTCGGTCATGTAATATAAATTGTTGTGCTGCTAGGTGCAGCTAGGTTCGAGGAACCTCATGTGAGTAATGGTCTAAAATGTGAACCCTAGTGGTGGTTGCTGGTGCGAGGGATGTTGGTACATCGGAGTTGGCCGATGACCTTAGTGGTGGAACCCACGTTGATGGGGTGGTAGCATTGAATTTGACGTTTATACGATGTCTAGACTGCGGGGTCGGTCAGGTTGCGAGTTTTATATTTCGGAGAGCTGTTGGGTTCGGTGGAACCACTTGTGCTGCGACGAGCGGCTGAGGTCACGGATGACCATGTGGATGGCTCTGGTGAGTCTAGTCAGAACTATGGGATTCGATTTACGGATACGGTTCTGAGATAAATTATGTGATCCCGTGTTGGGTCGGGTATTAGTGTGAGGTATGGATGCAGATCTCAATAGCAATGACAGTTAGTCGGTAGTCATATGGAGATGACTGGCTATCGAGGGTAATTAGTGTGGTTACAATACTTGGGGATCAGGGGACGTTCAGGGAACGTTCATTATCCTGATGTGGGTTTTCAGAATAGTGGTACCCATAGTTGTGGGGTACGAGTAGAGGTACGGGATCGTCGTTCGGTATGAACGAAATCCAGAGTTGCCATATTTGCACACGGTGTGCAAGTATGAATGGTTGTATGTTGGTATTTTTGTGTCGATGCTAGTATGGATGCCTGTGTGCTGATACTAGTGTTGTTGCTAGTGTGTTGGTACTGGTACTAGCGCTGGTGCTAGTGTCGGTGATGGTGTTGACGATGAGCCACAAGTTGGGGTGTGACTCCGTCATGATGAACATATGTTCGGTCTTTGAGATTTGGTAGTGGTTGAGTGATGGACTGGATGGGATCCAGTTAAGATTGTAATGTGTTGGGATAAGTCCCAATAGTGGTGAGATAACCAGTTAGGAGTGGATTAAATGGTATAATTGAGACTTAAGGAATTTTGGGATGACGTCCCTTACGTCATGAGAATTAGTGGGTTTGGGGAGTTGTTGGCAACTCCAAAATTGGTGTGACTTTATGTTTTTATTATAGATGTGGAATTTTGTAATTGAGAACTTGGAAAACTGAGTGTTGAACCTGTAAAGGTTGGGATGTGCGAACGGAACAATAACGGATTGATTGTGGACACGTGGTTGTCCAAGTGAGTTGAGGAGGTAGGAAGTCTAGTGGTTAGACTTGCATCTCGTTGGGAGCATGTCTGTTTCCAACATGGTTGGAACCTTAGATTCGAGGAGCGTTATGATTGGGGAACGAGAGTGGTGCTCGTTCTTGTTGATAGGTATTCCGAAGTCATCGCGGTTGACTTCTTATTTTCTGCCCTGGCAGACGTTGATTGTAGTTACCAGTACGTTGAGCCTGTATTGGTTAGTGGGCCCATGTGTGTTTTGGGGCCATCAGGAGGAGTTGCGTAATCAAAATTAGGTAAACGAGATTTCTCATTTTCTGCTTGGTGGCAGACGATGTTGTGTTACTTGGCGTGGTGAGTGCAGCGAGTCTTGTTTGCATCCACGTAGGATGAGTATTGACGTCATCATTTTTTGGATCATCCTTGGTTTTCCTAGGTGGAATAACAAGGATCGATACGAACTTGGGTGTGTGAGTCGTAAACGGCGGGGTTGAACTTCTTTTCGAAGTGGAGCCCGTATGGTATCTTACTCGTTGAGTGAGTAGGTTTCCGACTAGTCGGATTTTGTCAACCTTAGACGTGTGGAGGTTGGATTGGCTTCCCTATGAAGTCAATCAAGTGTGTTGAGCTGGTAACCGATAGGTTCGGTTTTGGGTGTGTCATGGTAAATGTGAACGAGATTTCGGGATTTGGAATCGAATTTCTGGGTGACGATTCGGGATTCGATTTTGGAGCTTGAAAGTATATTTCCGGATTTGGGTACGGAATGATTATTCCAAATGCTAGCTTACGGAATAATGATTTCGGATTCGGATTTGGAAATGGATTAAAATGTGATGTCTGGGTTGGATTCGGGATTTCTTACCAAATTGCGGATTCGGATTCGGAATTGGAACTAGATAATGGGTGGAGTTTCGTTTTGTCTCATACTGGATTGGGCAAATGTACTCCATTATTGGAACGTGTTTGGCTATGACCTAGGTGATTGTAGTCTGATCGATGGGTTATACCCGAGGTGTGTCGGTAAGCGTGTGGGTAGTCGGATTGGTTCTGATACCATGGGATTGGTCGTGGACCGGACATTACTATGCAATGGGTCATGGTATTTCCGATGAGTATTTACACACGAGTAGGGTGAAATGTTGGTAAGTACAGATTTAAGTCAAGTAAGTTGGTGGCATGTGTAGCCACGAGTGAGTCTAGTGTCAGTTTTCGACTGACAACAACTGTGTGGTGACAGATTGTCGGGATGTGTCAACGTGGTTGGTTGAGAGAGGTCAGGTGACTCCCAGTGGGAGTAGATACCAGGTTAGATTGGTGAGTGGGAAAGGAACTGTCGAGTTGTTGCGTCAACGAAATGGTCAATTTGACAAGTGGTGTCAATTCGAAACGAGTGGTTTCAGTCATTCGACGGGGTCGAATGTAGTCATTGCGTTTCGAGTACTAGTGGTACGTTGGGGTGCAGTTTTTGTTCTAATTAGTTGGTGTACGGGTGTACACGTGTTGCGTGGTCGATTCCACTTTCCACGGGGTGTTTGTGGAATCAGGGTAGTCGAGTTTCGAGAGCGAAACTAATTAAGGAGGGAAGAACGTTTGAGTTTAGAGCGGTGGAAATTTCGAGGACGAAATTAATTAAGGAGGGAAGATTGTAACGACCCGTCCTGAATTCCGGGAATAGATTAGTCATTAATCTTGATCAGTGAGGTTGATCGGTGATTAGTAGGTCGAAATCGGACAAAATGTGCAAAATGTGCCCCTAGTCGTGGGCAAAATGTTGGATTTTTGATCGGGCGGTCAAACAGACTTTGACCGATGACCGTGACGTAGTTCAGGACGTCACGAGTTCATAGACAGGCGGCACGTTCGATTCCGACATTCGTGGAGAAAGTTATGATGTTCGGAAGATTAGGGGTATTTTGGTAATTTTGGTCAATTGGGGCCAAATGTTAACTTTTTGACCGGGAGGTCCAATGGACGAGGGCCAAGGACCGTTATGTAGGTATCGTCGATACGAATCCAATGACAGGCGGCATGCCGAAATCGGAGATTCGACGACGAAGTTATGGTCAAGGAAACGAATTAACGAACCGAGGCTTCAATTAAAATAATAATATAATAATGAATAGTAATTGATGACTGTGCACATCCGGATGAGTGACAAGTGTCACACATCCCTTGTTTCCAGCTCCATGTTTCCCTTCCAACACTATCATTACAACATCATCATTCCTCCTCTGAACACACTTGGTGACAGAGGAGGAAATACGAGGTTGAGTCGAGAATTGGAGGCTTTCATTGACGAAATTGAACTAGGGATTATGTTCCTGAGGATCCCACGATGCTTCTGGAAGGATCAATTGAAGGAAAACCTTGGAGATTGATGAAGTTCCATTATTGCACAGTGTACGACTATCGAGTTTGAGTCGTGGAGTTTGAGGCTTCGATTGATGCAATTGAGATGGGGAAAGAGTTTACATATGTCCTTTGAAGCTTCTGGTTGCATCAATTGAAGGAAACCGTTTGATATCGACGACTTTCGAAGATGAACAGTGTTCGAGAGTTCTTCGATGTTCATCTTCGAGTCGTGTGATTTGAGGTAGGTTTTGGTGAAATTATCATTACAGAACTCTAATTGAACTTAAAACAAAGCAAATTGAATGATCAATTGTTGTAATTAAGGCTGAATTGATAGGATTGGAACCGGGTCGTCTTGCGGGCAAATTGGACCCGTTTACCAGACATACGGGTTAGGCTGGTGACACTGTAGCAGGCACGTGGGTTTCACGCGCAGCCCCTCAAAGCGGCGCGTGACGGCGCGTGGGCACGAATCTCGAGGTGAGGTCAACATGACTTCTGTCCTATTTAATGTAACGAACATTTTGGAATTGGTTTCGTGTCGATCGGACACCGTCTCGATATTGTTCGGGATGTCCGAAGGTTTTAAATCAAGTTTAAAAATAGTTAAAAATTCGGAAAAATTACGGGACTTTGATAGGATGTTAATGTGGAGGTTAGTAACCCTCTAATGTAATTTGCACATGATTGGGAGTCCCAGTGATAGTGGTGTGGCCCGGGAGGGCCGATGGCACACGTATCGAGGCATACTGTTAAACGGTCTGTGAGTGGACTTTGGTTTTATAAATTCTATGCATGCCTAACTGTTTATATGGATTATGATTGTGATTGTATGATGTTGATTTGATTGTTGGTAAATTGTACGGTTTCACGTATTTCGAGGCGATTTACGTGCTTGCGCGTAAATCGAGGTTTTTCCGGTTTTGCACGGATTTTCCATATTTATGGTCTTGGATATAATATGATGAAATGGTTTTGAAATTGGAAATATGAACTCGGGCTTGAGGCCCACTTGTTTTGAAAATTTCGGACTTGGAGTCCATTTGAGTGCGTAATCGGGCCGGGGGCCCAGTTACTTTATGAAATCGGGTCAGGGGCCCAGTCGTTTACGAAATCGAGCTGAGACCCATTTGAGTTATGTTATCGGGCTAGGGGCCCAGTTGATTTACGAATTCGGGCCGTGGGCCCAGTGGGTTTATAAAGTCGGGCTGCGGGCCCAGTTGGTTTACAAATCCGGCCGTGGGCCCAGTGGTTCATAAAATCGGGCATGAGGCCCAATTGGATCATAAATGTGATTTCGGGTCAGGGACCCTACATGGAATTGTAATATTTTATGGAAATTTAGGGCAGAGCCCATTGTGATGTTGTGAAATGAATTAATAAAACTGTTTCCATATACCATCTGGATACGAGGATATATGATGGTCTCCTACAGGTGTCTGGGACATTGGGGAAGTCACGGTGCATTCCCTGCGAGGGGTCATTGTACGGAGCAGCCGGACCGTATGATGACTTAGGAGCAGGATTGCTATGATTGACGTCAGGGACGTCAGACATCTGGAATGTCAGAGATATGGAACCGGAGAGATCCCAGGCAGTACGCGTAGCTTATTATACCATGAGATATGACGTCAGGGACGTCAAGCGTCTGGGACGCTAAGCATCAGGGACGCTAAGCATCAGGGATGCTGGTGATGGTAATGGTAAATATGGATTAATGAATCTATAAAATGGCTTATCGGTTGGATATGTGTTATATGGTAAAAATGGATTATTAGTTATGAAATGGTATGTCGGGTTGGGGACCCTAAATGGTTTTGGATTTATATTTATGGCTTTGGGCGGTGGCCCACATGGTTTTAATATGTCTGGTGGTGGTATTCCACAGTTTTGGGCTGAGTTCCCACACTTGGTTTTAAGTTAACGGTTTTTGGGCTAAGGCCCTAATGGCTCGGTTGAGCAAATGTTTTGGTTACTGGTTTTCGTGGCATGCATACGTTTTTATTGGAGGGCATAAATGTCTTATAAATGTATTTGATGAACTTATTGATTTTTGTCCACTCACAGCTTTTGGTTTTAATGCCCTTCAGGTTGATTACGGATGCGATTGTAGCAGAGACTGGGACATTGCACACCTTCTCCATCGATCCTTGCGCACTCTGGATGCCCCGTTTGGGCAGTGGCTTTTAGTTATCCCTTGTCTGACACCTCTTGTTGGACGGGAGCAGGGCACATTCCACGGTAATCCCGGTGGGATTGGGATGGGTCCTGTCATTCTCGTCCATTTTCAACTTAAACACCCACTTATTTTTTATTGTTTTTCTGCCTTTAGGAAGCTCCGCCAACTCATAGGTGTCATTCTTCAATAAACACTCCATCTCAGACTTCATTGCCAGCATCCACTTGTCATTGTCTGCATGAGTCTTTACCTCCTCAAAAGTTTCAGGCTCTCTATAGTTAGTCAGCAGAATGTATCTGGAATACGGGTCATCCCCATCACTGGTCGCGAGAATATACTGTGAAGAAGGATACTTGGTATTCTCGTTTTAGAACTCTGTTTGATTTACGAGCTGGTACTTGGGGTAATCTTTGGCTGCTCCCCTTGGCCTGGCTCCCCATGATTAGGCTCCCTCTGATTATGATCCTCCTAATCATTGTCTTCAGGATCAGACACTATCGCATCGCCTCTTGCTTTAGCCATATCAAGAACATCTTCATGTATAACCTCTTGAGCTCTGCCACTGCGTTCTTGTTGCAGCGGTGATGAATCATAGGTGAGTTGGTTTGCATTCTTAACTATCTCCTTATCAAGATCTATCACTGTCTGATCTTCAAAGAAGTGTACATTTCTGTTTCTGAATAGTTTGTTGGTCTTTGGATCCCACATGCGGTAGCCCATTTCTTCATTACCGTACCCGAGAAAGATGTACGGTGTACCTTTGTCATCTATCTTCAATATTTTCTCATCGGATACACGTGCAAATGCTTTGCACCCAAACACTTACAAGTGTGAATATGAAACACTTCTACCGATCCATACGCCTTCGGGAGTCTCAGAGTTCAATGGTATACTTGGTGATCGGTTGATAAGGTAAGAAGTGGCTGACACAGCTTCGACCCAAAAACGCTTTGATAGATTGACTGTCTTCAACATGCACCTGACCTTTTCTAAAATGGTGTGGTTCATCCTCTCAGTTACACCATTATGTCGTGGGGTGCCATGAATTGTCTTCTCATGCCTAATGTCATACTTCGAATAGTAATCTCTGAACTCGTTCAAAGTGTACTCTCTGCTATTGTCACTACGAATACATTTAAGGGCTCTCCCAGCCTCCCTCTCCACCATGACATGAAACTGCTTGAAGGTTTGGAATATCTGGTCTTTTGATTTCAACAAATATACCCAAACCTTTCGTGAAGTATCATCAATAAAGGTGACAAAATATCTATTACCACCTAGTGATTCAAATTTCATAGGGCCACAAACATCAGAATGTACTAGGTCTAATATATTTTGTTTTCTTGTGAAGGTACCAGAAAAACTGACTTGATTTTGCTTGCCATAAAAACAATAATCACAAGAATCTAGTGAGGTACCTTTGGCAAAGGGAATGAGAAACTTCTTTTCCAAAACTTGCAATCCTTTCTCACTCATGTGGCCTAATCTCTTGTGCCATAGATTTGGAGAAGAATCGTCTGCGACATTCAACTCTCCTTTGCAAATCTTGCCATATGTCTTGTAGAGGGTGCAACATAACTTCCCTCTAGCGACGACTAGCGATCCCTTGGTAAGCCTCCACTTTTGATCACCTCCATGATGATGGAACCCTTGTTGATCAAGCACGCCGGTTGACATTAGATTGAAACATAAACTAGGAACATGTCTCACATATTTCAATAATAGCTTGTTGCCCAAATCGGTCTCAAACAAAATATCACCGATTCCTAAAATCTTGGAGTAGCTATCACTGCCCATCTTCACTTCCCAAAAGTCTCCAGTTTTGTATGTGGTGAAGAACTCTGAGTGCGTCGTGGCATGGAAAGATGCTCCAGAATTAACTACCTATGAAACGCCTTTATCTTCATCAGTATGTAGGCATTCAACATCAAAAGACAACAACTCACATACTTGATCGGACACGGTAGCGGCAGTATTGGTTGTGTCCTCCTTCTTTTGGTAGGTAGAGTCATCTTTCCCATCCTTCTTGTTATTTTTCAGTCTGTTACAATTCTTCATCATGTGGCCATAGAGATTGCAATTATGACACCTTATATTGAATCATGTCCTGGAACGGCTTGCACTTCTTCCACGATTTGGACTGTGACCTTTACTCTTACTCCTTCCTCTATTCTCCGCCAGAAAGACTTGGCTACTATCGAAACTTAAAGACTTCCTCCTAGTCTTTTCATTTAACATGTTATCTTTAACATTATCCATAGATAACACACCGTTAGGAGTAGAGTTACTTACAGTAATAACAAAGGTTTCCCAGCTATCGGGCAACGATCAAAGAAGCAACAACGCTTGAAGCTCGTCCACGATCATCATGTCCATCGTGGCCAATTGATTGACAATGCTTTTGAAGTTGTTGAGGTGCTCAATCACCCTTACGCCCTCCTTATACTTCATAAAGGGATAAATATTCAAGGAAATAAAAGAGCAAGGAATAGAGAACACCGGATATAACGTGGTTCGGCAGGATACCTACGTCCACGAGGCAACAACAACATGAATCTCCACTAATGAAATTAGGGGT
The DNA here is from genome assembly GCA_032719365.1 of Prinsepia uniflora. Lineage (NCBI taxonomy): Eukaryota > Viridiplantae > Streptophyta > Magnoliopsida > Rosales > Rosaceae > Prinsepia > Prinsepia uniflora. The sequence goes on along the minus strand of CM064861.1, from coordinate 22,643,312 downwards.
ATAAAGAGATGCACAACTTCAAGAACACTACTTGAAGGAAACCCTCTCTCACATACTTGTTTTGTTACCAACACTATAACACTTAACACTCTCAACTTGGAGTGAACACTTTTTACTCTCTACTTTGAGGAAGATGTTTCTCTTGCATGAGATTGATAGAATGAGCAAATGACCTCTTCTTATATAGGCAAAGGAGGAACCATCCAGATGTCTTCATTAATACTTCATCCACCCACCTATTTCATTTATGGATCTTCCACTTACTTCTTTCATGAACTTTCTACATGCATCTTGGATTCATGCATTTTAAGATTAATTTAGAACTATTTGTATATTCTAGATAAACCCAATTATGGACGCTTAAAAAATCTTTTGTGAATATTGGGCCTGAATATTTTACCGCTAGCAATTTCGAAAGACAATTGAAAGTCACTCAAACAGGAAATATTTTACTAACATATGTGCCTTCATTTTAACTCAAACTGCTCCATCAACACTTTTAGTTTCGACATCCCTTTGTCTGTTGTCTTAACCTCCATTAATATAATATGTTTTATTAATGAAAACATCCATCTTGTCTCCACAGTTTTCTCTGAAAGTTTTTGTATGCCAAATTTTTAACTTCAATGCAGATACCTTTATTTTTTCGTAAACAAAATTCAATCATAAACTCAAAAAATACAAAACTAGAAGAAGCATACTGGTGATCAACACGACACGTCAATGTTGAAGCAATCATGGATCTCAAATCCTCATCTGTCACAATCTTTCTCGAATAACCAAAGATATATGCATTCTGCAGTCAAAAATTGAAACACTCAGCAAAAGTGAACACATTTTACTTACATGCACAAATTTTATGTAAATTTGGAGTTTTGGTCAAACAGGATTGATTTTGTAAATGGTAATGTTATCTAGCTCGTTCGGTTTTTATGCAATGAACATAAAAATCCATCTGAACAAAGATATCAAAATCATCGAACCTCAGGAAGACATCCGCTGTAATACAAAGCAAAAAGTGCAGGGAAAATCTTTCCCTTCGCCAGCTCCCCAGGTTCTGAGGTTAACTTTGCAGTTTGGTCATTGGAATCTGCAGATACACAAAATGAGCCATAATCCTCTTGATAATAACCACCACCCAATTCTAGAATCGATGCAACATACCTTCGTGTGATAAAGTTGAACCAGAAGGATATGTTAAGTGATCTTTGATGATTTGATTTATTATAGTCTTATACTCTTTGATGACTTGTTTCAAGCAACAAATGTTTTGGCCGAAATGGAGAGATCCTCCTGGGGATGCAACTTGCCTACCAGACCTAGCATGGAAGTAGTTTCCTGGAGCCTACATACAACCCAAAGAAGAAAGAATGTTTCTTTAATTTCATTAGCAAACCAAACTATCCACTGCATGAAACATGACATATAGCAATATATGTCCTACAGAGATAGAGTATAATTGCAAATGAATAAATACAAGTAGAGCAAAATATGAAACCATTGATCGATAAATCACCGCAAAAGAGAAGTGGTATGCAGTGGAGCTGAGATAGCTTGGTCTTGAAATTGAAGATGGCAGAGAGACAGATGAAAATAACATAGACATCCTTTTGATTTGTTTACCAGCTCAGGTTGAAAGTAGAGGGGACAATTGCAAACAATGGTTTGTGGCCCACCAGATAAAGATAAAACTATCAGTCACTCCATTGGGTTAATCACACGGTTTATAATTTTCTAATGTATTAAAAATTAAAACCATTGATCAGAAAAAAAAAAAAAAAAACGAATGATTGAGGGCTTTGAAAGTTGTGAATGAGTAATTTTTCATGGTAAATTATAAGCTGTAATATGGGAATATTTTATTAGTATTAATTAAAATAATAAAATATATAATAATTTATACACATAGTATCTCTTTTTTGGTCGAGATCCATAGTACCTTGATTTTGGTGTGAGTGGCATTCATATTACAGAACTTTAGATTTTGGTGTGAACCTTTTCCTGGTGTGAGACTGAGAGTGAGAGTGGCAGTTGGGTTCAATGCTCCATTGCATTGAATGGTATGTATATTTAAATTATTTAATTCTCTTATTTCCTATGTTGGTGCTTATCTCATTTCCATCTACCTTTGAATATTCGTACCATTGAAGAGTAGTATGTATGTTACAGAACTTGCGACTGGTATGAGAAAGAAAAAAAAAAGGGAAATGTGATGGACTGGGCTAACGACTAAAGCGGCTTGGTAGGGTAGGACTCTAGGAGGCCATATTTATTTATGTTTTTGCTGGTTTCAGGGTGCATTTGGTCTTTTCACAATGTTGATGGCCGATTCGCGCCCAACTTTATCCTCGATGATGATTATTTTGTGACTCAATACAATAGACCAACTGACCAATGGCAACATGGATAGAGCCGATGAAAGAACCACCATCCATTCATTTTAATTTTAATTAGAAATAACGATAGATTAGTCCAATTTATAACATATAAAATAGTAGATTTAATATATAAAATAGTTTATTTACTATATTATTAAGATTTTTATTGTATTTTTTATATTGTATTATTTTTTTAAGATTTCTATTACCGTTTATACATTTTTTAGATATGGATGAGTAATTTTCAAAATTTAGATATTAATATTTAATATTTATTTTTTAAAATTATTTGATAAGATAATTCTGACTAAATTTCATATTTTCAAATTTGTTTTAGGCATGAAAATTATTTTAATCCACTAAACTTGACACGACCCATCCCAATCCCCCCGGGATTACCACAGGATGTGACGTGCTCCCGTCTGACACGAAGTGTCGGACAAGGGATAATCCAACGCCGCTGCCCCTACGGCATCCAGAGTGCGCAAGGATCGGTGGAGGAGGCATGCAATGTCCCGGTCCCCTGCTGCAGTCGCATCCGCGCTCAACCTGAAGGGCATTAAAAACCAAAAGCTGTGAGTGGAAAAAAATAAACAAGTTCGTAAAATACATTTTATAAGACATTTATGCCCCTCAGTAGAGGAAAACATATGCATGCATCAAAAACCAATAATCAAATGTTTATTTGAAATAACCCTTATGGCCTTAGCCCGGAAACCGCAAACATAGTTTCAATCCAAAAATCAATCCAAAAGTTATTTAATAAATCCAGTGGCACATGTTTATTACTTTACCATCTCCGGCATCCCAGATGCCTAGCGTCCCAGACGCTTGACGTCCCAGACGTCATATCTCACGGTATTAAGCGAAGCGTGCTGCCCGGGATCTCACCGGGTCCATATCTCTGACATCCCAGATGTCTGACGTCCCAGACGTCTAATCATAGCAATCCTGCTCCTGAGTCACTATACGGTCCGGCCGCTCCGTACAATGACCCCTCGCAGGCAATGCACCGTGACTTCCCCAGTGTCCCAGACACCTGGAAGAGACCAATATATATCCTCGTATCGAGATGGTTTTATGGAACACATTTTATTATTCGTTTTCAAAATATAACCAGGGCCCTGCCCCGAATTTCCATAAAACCGTCATAAGTCCAATTATTTGATTATTAAATCCGAATTCATTTATTCAATTCCATTTTAGGGTCCCTGACCCGAAATCACATATATAAATTAACTGGGCCCCTGGCCCGATTTCTTAAATCAATTGGGCCCCTGGCCCGAATTTACTTTATCAAATCCGTAACTATTTAATAAAATCATATTCAAACCACAATCATGGAAATCAGTGCAAAACCGGAGAATCTCGATTTACGCGCAAATCCGTAAATCGCCTCGAAATGCGTGAAACCATATAAATTCACCGATATCCAAATCAAAGCATATAAAAGCAATTACCACAATCATGAAACAGTTATGCATGCATAGAATTTATCAAAACCAATGTCCACTCACAGACCATTTAACCGAGCGCCTTGATACGCGTGCCACCGGCCTTCCCGGGCCTCGTCACTAACACCGGGACTCCCGAACCTGTTCATATCACATTAGAGGGTTACTAACCTCCACAATAACGTCCTAATCAAGTCCCGTAATTTTCCCGAAGTTTTAAGTATTTTTAAACCCGACTTAAAACCTTCGGACATCCCGAAAAGTATCTGAACGGGATCCGAATGACATGGAACCAACGCTAAAATGTTCGTTATAACGTATAGGACAAAATCGTGTTGACCGTACCTCGGAATTCGTGCCCACGCGCCGTCACGCGCCGCCGTGAGTGGCTGCGCGTGAAGGCCACGCGCCTGCTACAGTGACTGCTACAGTCACCGTCCTCGCCCGTTTCTCTGTAATTCGGGTCTGATACCCGCGATTCCAACCCGATTAGATAGCCATCAATTCGACCTCGATTCCTTCCGTTTTTGATTCTAAAACATTCTTCAACTATCTAATCGAAGTTCCATGTCCCTGATTCACCAAGAAAGTCCCAAAATTAGACCTACGACCCGTGATCACCCAAACGGGTCGATCACCCAAACTCTGTGTTTTCTCAATCAGACTCAAATTAACTTCACAGTAAGGATTCTAGGCCTAAAAGGAACTGAAATGCGTGATCAATTGGACACGACATTACCTGGAAGTGATCGTCCACAGCTCTGCGATTTTCCAGAATCTGGAACCTCAGTTCCAGTCCAACCCGCGTCGGTTTTCCTTCGAAGTTGGTGGGATTCAGTTCCAATTCCTCCCAGAAGCCTCAAGCCGTCCATGGTTTGGTCCAATTCCTCTCAGAAATTAAACTGAGAATTTTCCCTCCAATTTCCATTTTTCCTCCGAACTCGATTTCCTCTCAACAACACTCTGCCCTCACTTCGAACTCGACCCAGAATGGTCCCAACCCTCACCAGGCACCCTACTAACGGCTCAAAATCGACAGCAACCCGTGGGAGACACCCTCAGTCCCACTGGGAATTGTTTCCTGTGAACAGACCTCCAGCCATGGTTTTAACCGCCTCCTCACCGTCCCACACGGCCATGTCTCCCACACACAGTCCAATTAGCAATTTAAATAACCATTTAGCCCATAATCAGTTTCAATTTCAAGCATAAACAAATCACCCGTGCACTGACCGTGTTCCCCATTCACGGTGCTACAGTGCCCGTGCAGCAGCCCCCGTGAAATTACCATTCTGCCCTTGTGCAGAAAATTACCAAAATGCCCCTCACGCATCCATGCTCGTAACTCGGTCATTCGGACTCCGATTGATGCGTGTCGCCTGTCTACGAACTCAGGGCATCGAGACCTTCCTAACGGTCCTCGGTCCTCGGCCATCGGACCACCGAATCAAAAAGTCAACATTTCCCTTTATTTCGTCCAAATTACGAAAGTGCCCTTGAACTTCCGTACATCCTAACTTCCACCACGAACGTCGGAATCGAACGTGCCGCCTGTCTATGAACTCGTGACGTCCCAAACTACGTCACGGGCATTGGTCAAAGTCCATTTGACCGTCCGAATAAAAAGTCAACGTTTTACCCACGACCAGGGGCAAAACGGTCATTTTGCACCGTTCGTCCGAGTTCGCCCAACCAATCACCGATTAACCCTGCTAATCATGATTAGTCCGTAATCTAATCCCGAATTCCGGGACGGGTCGTTACAAAACTTCTCATATATTTATCTGATACTTTTGAATAATTACAGACTCACATGTACTTTGTTTATTTTGCGAAGTTTTTTGGTTTTATTCTTTTGTAGGTAAATTATTAATTATTTGCTTATTTTATTCTTTCGTAGCTAAATTAATAATTATCTATGTATTTCTTATTTTTCTATTCTATTTGAGAGAGGTATATTGCGTATAATATATCTTTATTATACAATTAAAATTCTCATAGGTAAATTACATTTTTATCTACAATTAAAATTCTTATAGGTAAATTACGTAAAATAAAATCAAACTATATGATATATAATGGTATGCTTGTAATTCTTTAAGAATTAAGGAACATAATTAAAAAATCAAGGTATTTATTATTTACAATTCATATTTACTGCAGTGGACTAAATTATAATTTGGACTCTAAAAAATGACCAGTATATAATTTCCCCTTTTAATTACTCAATTTAGATAAAAAAACAAAAATTTAATTACTCATTTTTACTCTGCTTTAGCTAAGGTAATAATTGAGTTATTTCTACTTGTTATTTCACACTTGAATTCAAATTCATGTTTAAAAAAAATTAAAAAGATTTATGTTCTAAACGAACATGGGTATTTACCTGAAGTCATCAGGCTTAGGTATTTTTCGAACATGGGTATTTACCTGAAGTCATCAGGCTTGATATTTTTAGAATCGATCTAGAGGGAATAACACACAAAATAACGCAAATGAAATTAACTAAGCATCATCAAAAATATTATTACATGAGCAACTAATTTTTACAATCCCACAAAAGGGATAACCTAACACAACCAACATAAAATAAGAGCAATTTGATTCATTTGCACAAAGAAAATTAAAAAAAAAAATTACCTAACAAAAATTACAAATAGGTCACTTTCACCATTGTTGCTTCTTATCACTTCCATTATTGTCACCTCTAAGGAATTCTGAAGACGATGTGGATACATTCCACTACCATTGTGCAGATATTTCAATCGACAATGATTGACACCACTATCACAAGTGGATAATCACGATGGCTCGATCAAAATCCACCAGACCGCATCACGAACCAAAATCTTTAAGACATATCATGCTCACATAGAAAATAGTTTCACCGGAAACCTAACTCGTAGGGACGCTGAAACTCATAACCACGATCAACATCATGATGATAGACGAGAAAGTGAAGATTGAAGAAGAATAAACTTTGAAGAAAATCAGTAGAATTTTTTTTTTTGAAGGAAGATTTCTTTTAGAGAGGAGGCTAGTATTTTGGAGAGGAAACTATCTATCACCATGAAATTAAAATTTAAAGTACATAAAAAATAACACATTTATTCTAATTCATATCCACTTCTATTATATTAAATATTATTTGTAACGTGTTTGTTTACTATTATCAACTATGTATGTGTATATGCCTCCTTAGGTTAGGAGTCTCAATATTATTCGTCTACTATGCATCGTACGATCATTTAGTGCATGCATTACACATATTGTTTTGGTTAATGAAGAAGCGGGCAGCACTCCAAAATACCATTGCTCGTAATGTGTGATTGATTAATTATTACAAATTATTGTTTGAAAATGATTGGTATACGCGTATATCGTCATACAATATTCATTTAGTTGCCAAGACAATTTTTTGCTTGTTAACGAATGAACCCACTAAGGTGAGTTCACTAGTGTAAATTTCCTAGTGTACTTTCTTCCCACTAAAATCGCATGAAACACATAATCATTTAGAGTGTCTATTACAATAATACAATCCAATGAAAAAGGAATCTTTGAGTTTAACAATTGAAATTTTTCTTTGGTAGGGACCTCAACTAAACCACTATTATAATAAACAATAAAAGAGAAATTATAGGATAAACAAAGTGAACAAAAAGAAAGAAAAAAAAAGATGGCTCTTCACCAAAATGTACAGTTACCAACTCCAATAATGACATAAAAAAAAAAAAAAAAAAAGCAAAAGGAACTCCAATAAAGAATGTATACAATGTGGGGTAAGTGCATTCGAATTCAAAGTCCTTGATTATGCGATAATTATATCTATTAATAAATTTAACAAAACACCCATAACATAATTATACATTTATATAAATACTCTGTTTTTTGTTGTTTGATAGTGACCCTCCACTTACATGATAACATCTCCCGTCTCTCCCCCACTCTCTCTCTCTCTTCTAATCAATCTAATCAATTTGGGATCTTTACCAGTAGTAAATAAATCACCTTTCAGCTGGTAAGACTAGTGGGTGAGGCCTGTGAAGATTACAGGCAAGAAAGACTCTTCCTTTTCATTTAATTTGAAATTAGTTTTCAGAATCGTGCATGTTCTGATTCCAGGTAGATTTCTGGGTCTTCGACATGTATCTTTATCACTTTGATTCCAATGGTTTTTTGTTTTTGTCTATGTTTTGGGTTTTGATGGCTTTGTTTGATTAAATCCTGTGTTTAATTTCTGTGGTCTGATTCTAATACAATCTGATTTCTGTTTTTGTTTGATCTTCATGCACTGTCATACACTGAATTATGAATTTTCGCTTCCCATCCAATCTTAATAATTTTTCTTTGTCGGTTACTTTACTTGTTTCCCTGAGAAACTCTGCAATTTTGGTCATATATCCCATTTTCACCTTGTCTGCAGGTTTTCGATTCTGAACTTGTTCTGGTTTCTAATTATTGATGCTAAATTTTGAACAATTGAAAACAATTGACCTTTGATTGGTCGGACTGAACTGACTTGCTTGATCAGTTCATCAACTCAATTTATATTTGCTGATTGTTTAAGGTTAACTTTGTTTAAGGTTAACTGTGTTCACTGAATTTGATCGTATAATTGTTTTGCTCTTACATCAAGGAAGACTGATGATATAAGCCAAAATGTAATTAGAATGAGCTTTCGGTTTTTAAAGAGAGCAATTAGATTCGTAGATAGGAGGTGGTTTGAATGATTTAAATGATATAGAATGGAAATCTGTTTGTGGTTCTCGATTTTGTATACTTATTTATCGTTGTTTTTTTATGCAGGTACTTGATATTACTTCTGATTTGATATTATAACACGCTCCTCAATTACGTCATCATTTATAACTGATAAATGGGGTCTGAAGGGCCTTCGACAGTAACAATTCATGTGACGGGGTTTAAGAAATTCCACGGAGTTTCTGAGAATCCGACTGAGACCATCGTTAGTAATCTCTCAGAGTATGTGAGGAAGAAGGGTTCTCCAAAAGGGCTGGTTCTTGGAAGTTGCAGCATTCTTGAAACGGCAGGACAAGGAGCACTTGTTCCCCTATACCAAACATTACGATCTGCTATCAGCCAGCAAGATTCTTCCAATTCCAGCAGAATTATTTGGGTCCGTTCTTCTCATGTCTTGTCTTTCGCTTCTCAGTTTCTATGTGGGTTGGTTGATTATACATTTTCTCAAGTAACTTTTTTTCTATGAGTTCATGACTTAAAGACTCAAATACATTTCTCCTTTGGACAAAGTTGTTTTTTTATTTGTTCGCATAGGAACTGGATGAAGCTGAATCATCTGTATAACATCAGGGTCGCATGTAGAGATCCTATAAAAAAAAAAAAAAACATACTCATTATCTATCAAGAAAATGCCTGTGCTGCAGCCTATATTAGGTTTTACTTGAACTTTAATAAATCACACAACATGAATCCAAGAGCATTTCATCGGCATGATTGTAGTACTTTCATAAATGTATGCATGTGTCCTTTATCTTACCCTTTGTTAATCTTAACCATATTTATGTAGGTACACTTTGGTGTTAATAGTGGTGCAACAAAGTTTGCTATTGAGCAACAAGCTGTCAATGAAGCTACATTTCGTTGCCCTGACGAGATGGGATGGAAGCCTCAGGTCTGGTGCAACTTCTGACAATTTTTTTCTCTGGTGAATTGGGATTTCCTCTGACATGGCCTTCTAAGTTGTTCTTTGCTAACTTTTATCATCAATTTTGCAGAAAGCCCCCATTATTCCTTCAGATGGTGGAATTTCATATACACGAGAGGTATTCTTGTATTGTTTCCTAAAATTTCTAATATTTTCTTTTTGAACTCATATATCATTCTAAATTACTAATAGTTATGTAAATGATACCTGCTAGAAGGACTTTTCTTAAATATAGGCCTGACTTTAAGCCTTTAAGAAATTTTTTCCTTGTTGGAAGCGTGTAAATACTGTAATCATGAGTGATCTTTTGTGCTTGGTTCCATATGTTCATGTAAAATTTGTTTCATGCAAATAAAATCGTATTCACTTTTTTGGGAAGATATGACCTTCTGGTGGATGGTAATATTAGGTCTTATGTTTCAATTTAGTATGTCTGATAATGTATGACGCAACATTTGAGTACCCTGCAGTCGTCTTATTCTTGTTCTGATTGTGTGCAGACTTCTCTTCCTGTTGAGGAGATAACAAAGGCCTTGGCAAAGAAGGGTTACGAGGTGATGACTTCAGATGATGCAGGCCGCTTCGTATGCAACTATGTCTACTACCATTCCCTCTGGTTCACAGAGCAAAACGGGATCAAATCACTCTTCGTTCATGTGCCGCTTTTCATGACCATAGATCAGGAGACCCAAATGCAATTTGCTGCTTCCTTGCTAGAGGTGCTTACTTCATTGAATTAGTACTCTTATCATTATCATCCAATCATACCTGTATGCTAAAGAGATTGAGCGTGATCCAGTAATGAAGTCGCCACCTTTATTAAGGTGGATCATTGCTTCATAAATGGAAAAGCTTCAATATTCAGAAAGTGTGTAATCAAAGGGGAACTGCATTGAAGGAACATTCTTAGTTTATTATGTATTTTCTCAAGTGTTTTCTTTTCCAAAAAGTGTCGGTGACTTGCTGAACCTTTTTAAAATCGAGTTTGTGAATGGCATCCCAGTTTGCTGGTAGAGCTTGCCAATGTGTGTGTGATCATCTCTACATCTTCTTCACTGTGATATTATTGAATGACAATATTTGAATATACCACAAACTTGACAAACAGGGGAGACTACCAAAACAGAGCAACAATCCCCAATATTCTGAATTGTTTTTTCAACATTGTCATTCTTGGTCAGTTTGGAATTGTTGTGCTGTGAAAATAATCCTTGTCTTATAAGTTGTAAGTTCTCACAATCGATGTCGTAGTTGCTTTCACAATCACATTCATATATGTTGTAAGAGAAATCACGCTCACATGTGTTGTGAGGGAAATCACGTTTATATATCTGGTGAGAGAAATCGTTGTTATAATGCTCCATCGCTTAGTTCGAAACAAAAAAGTACGTAACTCCCCTTCCATTTACTGAACAGATTATGTTTTTGAGAAAATTTTAAGAACTTAATGTCAACCGACATTATTAAATTAAACGCTTTCGATATTGAAAAGAATATGAGAGATACTGACCAACAACGAAACTAATTGGTCGATAAAGATGCTTTTATTATTAGGCACAACTCATCTTGGATTTTATACATTATTGAAAAGAAACCCATTATAGTGGGGAGAGCATTTAAGTACAGACCCAGTTTTCTAAACTATCGACAAGCTCTTGGATGTTGAAAACAAACCATGACAATAACTTACACAAAAACAAAATAGGAACATTAATTCTAGACTAAATTAAGTACTTGCGATAATCGATCCATAATGGTAAACAAGTTAACACCTTTCATTATTGGTTGGTGGCAACATTCGTGGTGTGCCCTCAAGCAAACAAAAAATTGGTGGAATTGTAAGGGTTTGCACTGTTCCATATGCACTCCAGCAAATTGGGCATTTTGATACATATTTTGCTTGGGCAGGAAGCAACTCAACGCCTGAGAGAGTGATATTTATGCATGGCGTGGAGTCACTGCAAGCAAAGTGCATAGGTGGGCTTCTCGCATCATATGTACCTTTTATGTTTGTGTAGGAAATATCCGATATTTGAACTGCAGAGGTTTGATTAGGGCATTTCCTAGTGGCACAATAGTACTGGTTTAAAAAAATGGGATTTCTAACAATGTCCATGTGAATATTGTCAAATGTTACTCTTGATACAGACCCGGATCCACCTTGCCAAGTTTTGATCCGAACTCCATTGTCCGAGTACTTGATGATTGAGTCGGTAACTGTGATATTCGAAACACATGCCTGGGAATTGCGACTCCCAAGACTTCCAATGCTGCGGAGGAGACAGAGGACTAATTGGGTTGAATAAAATTATCAGAACAGTAAACTAATCATCCTTATTTGAAGCAGTAAATGTACCTTATTCCATGACTTGGACCGCAAGTAATGTTTCTAATGTCGACGTTATGGCAACCGGCTCCAATCGAGACACAGTCATCACCTACATGGAATATTAAGTAGTGAGCCATTGAGACATGTGAAATAACTGGAAGCTGGTAATTAGTTTCAGTAATTAATTAATTACCATTGGAGATGACTGAGTTTAATATTTTGACGTTGTTTGTGTTTTCTATGTGAATTCCATCTGTGTTGGGACTTGCAGCAGGTGATGTTATGGTAAGTGATTCTACGTAAATATTTTGGCAATTATCGAACCGCAAATGAAACTGAGGGCTGCTCTTAACTTGGAGTCCTTGCACTCTCAGATTAGAGCTCATCACAAATCTTATTGCCTGCAACACAAAATTAATCTGCAAATTTATTTTCTCCTCTTAAAAAAAAAAACAAATGGAATAATGTTTAGTGTAGAACTACTACATTGAATGTGACTTACAACCGGACTATCACAAGGACCAGGCTTTGCTTTTCCTCTATTTCCCTGCTCCATAACATACAATTAATTCATAAGGGGGAAAGAAATGACGATTTGGCACAACACTATAAAAATTAAAGAGGAACTATATTTAGAATTATAAAAAAACTTACATTATTGAAAAAATTAAAGAGGACCAGGCTTTGCTTTTCCTTTATTTCCCTGCTCCATAATATTTTGCCTTTGAGGTAACCTTTACTTACTCAGCTTAAATCTAATTTCTTAAAATTGGTTTTACTTATTTTCCCTTGACAGAATTAATGATATTATCTGAAATTCAACGGATTATGATTTAATTAGAGTTATCAGAATCTTTGGAGAGGAATTAAAGGTGTTTGGTTATGTTTAATGGCGCTCAAAACCGAATCAGGACTACATGCTAATCAACACTTTTTCATTTAGGGTCATATATTATTGAGATTTCAAAATTAGTAAATAGCGGTATTTTTTGTTGCGTTGAATTTTTTTTGGTCAAAATTTTAATTGGATTATCTGTTATTTAATTTGTCAAAAACTTTAAATTGTATCGTTGTGTATGAAAAAAAAAACATCAAAATGTTTGACGTCGTAATTAGAACAAATTTTTTTTTAAGTAATAATAGTGGATGGTGTTAATTAATGCGGAGAGCAAGAAAGATGGTTACTTTGTAATGAGGCTTGCATGGGAGATTCCACCATTTCTGTCCTCTGCCATCTATGACACCACCGCCTTGCATCGACATTCCATTGATTCTATAGAAAACCAGCCATTGTCTCTTATTGCTATTTCTTCCCCACGAATTAGGTCCATCTGGTGCCATTAGTGCCCCGTCAATCTTTTTATCAACCACACACAAAACACGGTAAACACCACATCACCGCCCACAAAAAAAAAAAAAATTAGGGCAATTAAATCATAATTTCTTATTAACATATAAATTTATTAAAAAACTTGTATATAGAAAAATTAAACTTATATATATGTCCTTTGACTATACAATTGAAAATAAATCATAGTTTTTATATAAATTACAACTAATACCATCCAATTGTAAACTAGTCTAGCAACAATAAAAAAAAACACTTATAAAAATCTATCATGATTTCAACTACTTTTTTTATTTTTTTATTATAAGATTATATTGAGGATTATGAAAACATTACTTCTATTTATATATATATTTTTTCACTTACTCATTTTAAAAGTAATATGAGTATATAATCTAACTTAAAGTAAGATAATTAAAAGAAATAATTCTTCGAAAATATTAAATAATTTGGTTAATTTCGTATAATTAAACTCTACATCGTACAATTTTCCACCACCATCTCACCACCCACCCCAATAACCCCACTAACCCCACACCCACCGCCCCCCCCCCCCCCCCCCCCCCCCCCCTCCCCTCCCAAAAAAAATGTATATACCCTACCGTTGAACCCCAAGCAATACAGATTTTATTTTTTATTTTATAGAAATTTATTTGTAACTATATAAAATATATATATATGATATATATATAATATTTATTATATGCATAATATAATAAAGGGCCAAAGAAATCAAACACTAAGGGGCACATGGGGTAAAGAGGACAAAAAAAAGACAATGTTATTTTTAATTATTTAAAGAAATTCTCAATAATTCACTCATCCTCCTTATTGAGATATAAAAAGATAGATGTGGAATTTATTGCTTGCAAATTCTGTTTAGACTTTTGAATAAAAAAAGTTTGAGATAAAGTATTATTTTGTTTAATATACAAACATTAAAAGTTTTAAATAAAAGTAAAAGTTGTTAAGGGTGTAACAATCATTTACTCAAAAAATTATATCAGTTTTTCGATTAAATTAGTGACGTGGATTATATAGTATCCCTTTTTATTATGATTTGCAGCATAAAAATTCTTAATTAATTTTGTTCTGATTTCCCAACTTCTTTATTAGTTTACATGACAAAAAAATAATTAATAGTATAAACAAGAATTCATTAAATTCTTAATTAATGGCATAAACAAAAATTCATTAATTTACGAGCTAGGGGCAGTTTTATAAAGGACGTAGTTCAAAAAAATTGAATTTTTATATAATTACACTCTATCATAATATATAAGCTTTTTAGTCAATTTAACCCCTAAAGGTGCACCTCCTTGCTAGTTAATTCCCCTATGAACTTATATTTCAGCCAATTTCCTCCACGAATGCTTCTTAATATAGTCAATTTACCCCCTATATATATATATATCTATGCCCACATTTTTTTCTAAAATTTCGTTAAATTTATTACATTACAAGCAAATAAACGGCTTATATTATATTAATAAAGGAAAAATTATTGATAACGTATCATATTAAATTACCAACATAATTCCCCATTTGTTTCCGTAAATCATTTTTAATTGTAATAGGTGTATGTACTTCTATATATCAAAATATCTAGAGTTTTTTTTTTTTATAAAGTACGTGTCGGATAAGATTGTATCCTAATCTTTATTTACTAAGGAATTTAATTGAGAAAACTATATAATATAATATAATTCCCATTAATTAAGGAATTTTTAATTAAACAATATTATATAAACTTCATTAATTAAAAAAATTTTATTTACTGATTAAAATATATGTTATTATATATAATACATTAAAAGAATAAAAAGCAGGGCCCAAGATCACCTAGGAGACCCTCTGTAGCTCCGTCGTTGATTGCCATGCACATCGCAAAACGAACAAAAAAAAACTAGCCGTCAAACTAATGAAGGCTGTAAATTGATGTGATTTAAAATGTTTAAAGTAAAATTTGAAAAATCAGAAGCCACGCACATATCATTTTGAAAATGTCCTCCCCAGCCAGACTTGGAATGTAAACTGTAATTTGCTCTCTAGTTTAAAAAACACTAAAATGGAGAGCTAGGTATATTATTAATTAGCTACCTGCAAATTGAGGCCAGATTTACACGGCCCTGAGAACAACGTAGAATGTATGATAAAGGAATATCCCTGAGGAACAAGAATTTGTGAGTCTTGAGTTTGACAAGCATTGTCCCAAGCCATCTTCAATGCTTGTGTGTCATCACTAGCACCGTCTCCAATTGCACCAAAAGATCTTAAATTGAAAAAATGAAGAGAAGTAAAATTGCTTAGGCTAACACCCTCAGATGAAGGAGAAGGTGGCAACCAAATTCCAGATAATTGGCTGCTCAAAAGATTCTTATTATGTTTAGTGTTGTTGCTAGTTTGAAGTCTGCCACATTTGATCGGAGGAAAATAGAAACAAAACCAGACTAGAACTGGAACAACAAGTACCGTACTGCTTGTAGTTGCCGATATCATCATGTTCATTTGTGGGAGCAAACGGAACGAAATATTTTGGCTTCTTATAGAGTGAAAAAATGAGAAAACGACGACCACGACGTAATTATAATAATCAATTAGTTTACTTAGCAAGAATTTTTTTTTTCTTTTTTGTAGTAGTAAAGAGTAAAGACAAAACCATTTTTTAAGAATTTTTTGATTTTGTTTTGGCCCTTAATTAAGATCAGGGAACTAATTAAGGGCGTTACATGCCAAGAGACGGAACGTGAGACGTAGGGTGTCTAGGTGGGGGTGATGATCGATGGAAGAGTTTATAACGTAGGGTTTAGTACGACCTCGTGGCTATATGCAATACTTTTCAAAATTTGAGAAACTAAATTTTAAACTATAAGTGATTAACTCGATAATTAATTTCCTGTTGGAATTTCGGTTCTTAATTATGAAGCCGAGTTGTCCTTGGCGCTAATACATTAGCGTAGCTAGAAATTCAAGTCAGTTGGGCTATTTTATAAATAATACTAAAGTATTTCTTATCGAAATAATTTTGTAATAATATTTTGATCTCATCATGAAAAAAATTAATATTATGAAAGAAATTTTATAAAGACAATTGTAATGGCAACAAAAATAAAAATATATAAGTAATGACAATGGTTTAGATCATGAATATGTGTTTATTCATTTTTGCATATCAATTTTGTTATTTTCAATTTGAGTACATAAAAATCTACAAAATAATTACTTATCCATTCAAACTTTGGTACTTAATAAATAATAATTAAATAATATTTTCTATGTTCATAGGAAAATAAAAATTATAGAATAAAAATGATAAGAGTATCAGTATAATTACATATACATATAGACGTATCAAACAAAAAAAATTCACTGGGGGCGTGAGCCCCCTCTGGGCATTAAGTGGCTCCGCCACTGTGCTAATAGGTTGTCTTTGTGTGTTAAAGAAACATAATAATATCAGGGACAATTATATCATCAATTCTAAAATAAGTATTAATTTAAGCTGTAGAACTCATATATATTGAGTGATGTAGCTAGTAGCACGTGTGGTTCCCATTGCCCAAATATCTGTCTCAGTTGCCACCTCTCCCACATGGGAACTTATCGTGGTTTCTTTGAAATTAATCAAAGAAAGCAACTGAGAGATTTGGACACAGAGTCATGGTCATTGTCATCGATAATTAGCTAGCTATAGGGCCTGGGTTTATAGGTTTGAGAGATAGATTGAAAAGCAATAAGAGTTAACTCGATCTGGATAAACAATGTGGGTGACCACGCACTGATCATCGAGCACCAAACAAGTTGCAAGAGATCCATAAACTCTATAATTTTTTGGATCAGAGTCCCTTACAAATCCACCGATGATCTAACTTATTGGAGTGTGAAAGTCATTTTCATGCTCAGAAATTTGAGTGGAAGATGCTTTTGAAATGTCGGTCCACGCCAAACAGTAGAACAACTTCTGAGTGTGGAGGATTCTATGCCAGCAGCTAGCCGGACAAGAGATGAAAATCTGGGTGGAGTGAGATATAGGAGCAAGTGCTAGCTAGTCTGCTATAGCATGCATTTCAATGATTATTACAGGCACCCATTTCATATATATATATATATATATATATATATTTCTCCCTTTCAGTAGCTAATTTTTTGGTGTGACTAACAATATCGTCAAATTTCGTTATTAACCTACTACTAATATCCAGGTATATGAACGATCATAATTAGAAGCAATTGTGCTAATGGTAAAAAATACAGCTTTGGAGGCAAAAAGAATTTGTTGCGAAAAACCAACATTTGTAGGCTAAAGTCTTCCGAGGCGAAAATATTTGTTGCGACATTCGTCAAGAAATTCTCGCCAGCAACCTTTCACGACAACTTTTGAACTTTTGTCAGCTAATATTTTCTTTCGTGGAAAACCTATGGCGACAAATTTTTTGTCCCTGTAAGTCTTGGATGTCAAATACATATTCACCTGGACAAAAAATCTCTCTAGACAAATATATTTGTCACGAAACAATTCTGTCCTAGCAAATATATTTCTCGCCATATGACACGACCCATCCCAATCCCCCGGGATTTCCGTGGGATTTGTCATGCTCCCGTCTGACACGAAGTGTCAGACAAGGGACAACCTAAAGCCACTGCCCCAACGAGCTTCCAGAGTGAGCAAGGATCGGTGGAGGAGGCATGCAATGTCCCCGTCTCTGCTGCAGTCGCATCCGTGGTCAACCTGAAGGGCATTAAAAACAACAAAGGTTGTGAGTGGACGAAAATAAACAAGTTCATAAAACACATTTCATAAGACATTTATGCCCTTCAATAAAAACGTATGCATGCATCGAAAACCAGTAATCAAATATTTACTTAACAAGCCATTAGGGCCTTAGCCCAAAAACTGTAACTCAAAACCAGGCGTGGGAACTCAGCCCAAAACCGTAAAATCAAATTCCAATTCCAAGTGGGTCACTGCCCAAATCCATAAACACAATTCCAACAAAAAAAAACCATTTCATAGATCCAATAGTTCGTATTTACCACATTACCATCTCCGGCATTCCAGATGCCTAGCGTCCCAGACGCTTGACGTCCCAGACGTCGTATCCCACGGCAATAAGTAATGCGTGCTGCCTGGGGTCTCTCCGGGTCAATATCTCTGACATCCTAGATGTCTGACGTCCCAGACGTCGAATCATAGCAATCCTGCTCCTGAGTCACTATACTGTCTGGTAGCTCCGTACAATGACCTCTCGCAGGCAATGCACCCTGACTTCCCCAGTGTCCCAGACACTTGGAGGAGACCATCACATATCCTCGTATCAAGATGGTTTATGGAAAACAGTTTATTAATCATTTCAAAACATCTCAAGGGCCCTGCCCGGAATTTCCATAAAACCATCACAAGTCCAACCATCTGATTTATCAAATCCAAAACCATTTATTCAAATCCATTTAGGGTCCACGACTCTAAATTACATTTATAACCAACAGGGCCTCATGCCCGATTTCGTAAACTAACTGGGCCCACGGCCTGATTTTGTAAATCAACTAGGCCCCTGGCCCGATTACATAACTCAAATGGGTCTCAGCCCGATTTCATAAACAGTTGGGCCCCTGGCCCAATTTCATAAGGTAATTAGGCCCCCGACCCGATACGTAACTCAAATGGACTCCAAGTCCGAGGTTTCCAAAACAATTGGGTCTCATGCCTGATTTCATCCTTCCAATTTCAAAACCATTTCATTCGACTGTTTTCAAAACCATAAGTACAGAAAATCAGAGTAAAATCGAAAACCTCGATTTACGTGCAAGCACGTAAATCGCCTCGAAATGCGTGAAACCATATAATTCACCAATATCCAAATCAAAATCATATCATCACAATCATAATCAATATAAAACAGTTATGCATGCATAAGATTTATAAAACCAAAGTCCACTCACAAACCGTCCATAATTGCTCGTTTTCGCGCTGCACACATTCCCGTAATTTCTGAAATTTTCCAAAAATCTTGAATCCTGTCCGAAATCATTCTTTAGTGTCATTAAGGGCTCAAATAACAGTATATTAATTTCCCATAATTTTCTGGGAATTAAACGTTAGTTAAAAACGTAACATAAACCTTCGGACTCTCGAAACAACATCGAAACTGTGTCCGATTAATTCAGAATCAACGCTAAAATGTTTGTTACACTGCATAGGACAAAAGTCGTGTTGAACTCACCTTGAGAATCGCGCCCACGCGCCCTCACGCGCCGCCTTGAGTGACTACGCGTGAAACTCACGCACCTGCTACAGTGCAAGCACTGTTCATCGTCTTCATCCGGCCACCTGCTAAACGGGTCATTTAACCCGCGTCTTGACCCGTTCCAATCCCTGCGAATCTCGACTTGTATTCTTCAATTGACTCATTCAAAAGCCTTGTTATGAATCTAATTACGGGTCTGTAACTTTAATTTCAACAAAACTTACCTTAATCCGTCCATCCCAGCTCGATTTTTCGATGAACGTTCGACCACTATTCATCCCTTGAAGTGCATCAATCCTCATCGTTTTCTTCAATTGATCAAGCCAAAAGCTTCTTACGGTTATCCTACACTGGTTTCCAAGCCCAATTGCATCTTCCAACCCCTCCAATTACACAACTCAATCCTCGATTTTTCTGAAACTCCGTCGTGTCTGTTCTTAGCTCAACGGGCTTCGAACCTTGAAATACTTGATTTGGATTGACTAAGTGTGGTCCCAGAAGAATGTTTCGAGCCTCAATTTGGCTTGGGCTGGCTTACACTTCAAATTCGGATTTGAAATTGTCCAAACACGGTTTCGGGTTTCTGGGTGCATTTCCACCCAGTCCCTCGTTCTTCCTCACCAATTCAGTCTCTCAGTTTCTCTTCAGTTCTCTGTCCCTCTCCAACCGTCCCATGAATTGATTAACAACTCCAATTAATCCATAAAATGTGACTAGTGCTCTGTTTTTTTTTTCTTGTTTTCCATTTCCAACCACACCCAGCATTAAGAAAATTGACTCGTGCATTGCCCCTCACATTGTTCCTACACTCAAGGCATAAAGAATTCAGCCACTCAGCCCAACCAATTTGTTCCATAAACAATTGCACACCCGTGCTCTGCCTCAGATGAATTCCCACAGAACCATACACGGCTGTCCCAAATTCAACAGCCAAATTACCATTTTGCCCTCACTTGACAAATTACCAAAATGCCCCTCCTCGTTCTAGACCTGTAACTTGTCCGTCCGACGTCCGTTTTCAGCGTGCCGCCTGTCATTGTACTCAGGGCATCGAGACTTACCTAATGGTCCTCGAGTTGTGTGAAAATTAGTTGTCAATCAAAAAGTCAACATTTTCCCCCTTTTCGTCCAAATTACGAAAATGCCCTTGAACTTCCGAACGTCATAACTTCTTCCCTGATCGTCGGAATTGGACGTGCCACCTGTCTATGAACTCGTGACGTCTCGAACTTCGTCACAATTATTGATCAAAGTCCATTTGACAACCCGAATTAAAAGTCAACGTTTTACCCACGACTAGGGGCAAAACAATCATTTTGCATTGATCGTCCGATTTCGCCCAACTAATCACCGATTAACCCCACTAATCATGATTAGTTACTTATCTAATCCCGGAATTGGGGACGGGTCGTTACACCATAGCATTCCTACCTCGAAAAATATATTTGACATCATGATAGAACATCTATGAATACGCAGATAACCTATGCTGGCAAATTAACTATCTTTGTTGCGGTAGATGTTCTATCACAACAAGCCAGATTTGTCGCAAAAAACATTCTATGCTGACAAATTTATTTGCCGCAAGTTCATCGCGCAGCAAAGATACACACATCAAATGTTACAAAGGTTTCGATTTAAATGCCACAATACACCAGATTTATCAAAAGTGACAACACAATAATTGTAGAAATATTTTTTCAAACTTTCAATAGAAATTTTATCGATTTTATTATAATTCTCATATTTTAACTTGATCCTTTTTATTATTTATTCATTGATCCTGAACTAATATACACATGCTGCATAGATAAATAAAATTGTAACAAATAAATGTGCATGTGCTTATACTTTTTGTAATACGTATCACAATATGTTGAGGAGATTGTATACATATAGTCATCAACTTTGTCTTTTATTTATGAGAATTAAACTTAAAATCACTCGTCACTATATATACAACATTGAGAAGGTCAGAGTACTGCCACTAATTAAATCAATTTATATACTAATATGCATCAGCATTGTAACCCTACCCTAAAAAGTGGTAATAAGAAACAAAAAGACGAAGAAATAAACTAAAAACTTTGAACCACTAAGTTGTGGCTAGGGCATGTCAACTTTGAACCTGACACGATAAATAGTTATCCCGACACGAACCGCGCACGCCTTCTCCCAAAACTCAGAAACCTAATCTATATTTATATGTGAAATTGACTACAGTTTTGTCTAAGACCCTTCTCTTCTCCTACAACTACCCACATAAATAGTATAGTCGTTCAGCAATAATATTAAATCTACCTAGCTCATACTAATTTTCTCCGTATTTTTCTTTTAATTATTTACCTTATTGCTCTTTCCTTATTATTCATTTGCCTTTTTTATTTTTAAAGAGACCCATCTTCACCATCGGCCAGAAACCTAGCTAGCTAATTAACATGGAGGATGAGGCCTACGGCATTATAGGACGTCGAGGTATGTGAGACACCTACCCAGTCCAATTCTTAGACTACCAAGCATTGAAATACCCTATTATTTAATATTGATGATGATGATGATGATGATGACCAACATCGGTCACGGAAGCAGCGGGTATATATGTTGATGAGCTTCCAGTTACTTTCTGTTCATTTATTGATTCCAGCAATGGCTTGATATACCTATAAGATTTAGTAGATTGGAAAAGTACTGGACCAAAAGAAAATCGCATTACCAAAATCATTTTATGGAACACTTGTACTAGAAAAACTTGCTACTTACCGCCGGAGCTTAATTATTTTGAATTGGACCCTAGCGTATTATGGATTCGGTTACGGTTTTGCCACCCAAGACTACAAGGTTGTGTTGGATTATGATAACATATATATATATATATATATATATATATAATTGCCTTCTTTGCACTAAAAATGTCTTCATGGAAGACTGTTGATGGCCAACTTAATTTGAATGGGAAAAGCTAGTATGTAAAGGATGCTATATAAAAATTGGGGTGTTAGAACTTCGGATCAAGGCAGAGTCATCAGAGATCAATAGATCATCAACTGAAATATATATGGCTGCTGAAGGAGTATGGGGTTCATCCATCCTACCAAGATTCGTAAAGAGAAGATTATACAAGGTCAGTTTTCTTTACTGACATCATTTTTATCCATTTTAGAGCAGGGTGAAGTTTTGATGAAAGTGCTATTCGATTGCTTGAGGGGCGACGATGACATTGATTTCAGAGAATTCTTAATATTCTATAATCCTATGGGAGTGACATGTAGTGTTCTTGAGATTCCTGAAGGTACATAGCCATGTATAGGAAACTAATTGGATTTCACCAGTAACCGGTTGTATTTGATACATCTAAATCTGATGTCGTCAGTCTTGCTTTCAATTTTTATTTTTTTATAAGACTTTTTTTCACTTTGTTATTTGTTTACTTTTTGAATTCTGAATTAAAGTACTCGATCCCTTCATTTGATTTTGTTTATCTGTATTTGAATTAGAAGTCGTTCCATAATTAATTGTAATTTGTTTTACTTTTATAGAGGTAGTAGGGTTGATTGAGTTGATAAGGACATTTCTTTTCCAAGATATTCCCGTTGCTGGTAGTCTTTCTTGGTGGGCGATCTGTAAATTTCAAAACGTAGTCCCTCTTGGTGGGTGATCTATAAATTCCAAAACATAGTCCCTCTTAGTGAGTGAACTATAAATTCCAAAATATAATCCCTCTAGTCTTGGCGAGTGATCTATAAATTCCAAAAGTGTGCGACCTATATTTCCAAAGCGGATGCTAAGACCATCCCTATACCTCCTCAATAATTGGGATGGGGTAGCCTCCCCTTCCCCTAAACTTTGGTTTTACCCAAAAAACAAAAATTATAGACAAGTGTTAATTTTGTTGTGAAGGAAATCCGGTGGTTGAATGCAGAGAGAATATGGAGAAGCAGGGAGAAGAAAATAAGACGTCTGATTATTATAAGATTAGAATTAGGGTTTACAAACATTAATTATCCTTTATATATGAGAGAATAATTAATGAATACAAAAGGACAAAACTACCCCTAGCACATATTACATAAATAGACATAACCATTAAACTATTTACAACACTCCCCCTTGGATATTTCATGTAATGGTACTGCTTGGCTACGCACATATATGTTGCCTCATTAAAACCTTGCCAGGTAACAAAAACCCTATGAGACAAAAATAACCCTGGTCGAAGGAAAAAGAGTGCAACGTGCGTATACGTGATCACATCGGAATCTCCTGAGGTAGCTGATGTCGTCTCTTCTAGAATACGGGTAGATAATCCGCCTTTAAGATAAAATGCATTAGTGTTGCTCCACCAAAACCTTACCCGGTAAACCCAGTGGGACAAACCCGTGGTTGAAGGGAAAAGATGTGCAAATGCATATGAGTCAAATCGTAGCATCTTCAGGATGCATTGTTAGCGAGGTGATCATACCAAAATGTGCCTCATTAAAACCTAGCCAGGTAACAAAACCCAATGGGACAAAATAACCCTGGTCGTAGGACAAAAGAGTACACGATGATCATGTGAATATACTTCAGGATACTTGGTATACTTCAGGATACTCCCCATGATATTGACTCCCCCTGAAAACTATAGATTAGGTAGATCAGCCAGTCTACGTAAACCTATACCTCGCACATGCTGCTGGAATGTGGCCTTTGGTAATGACTTGGTGAACAAGTCCGCATGGTTATCTTGAGATCGTATTGGCTTGATCTCAATCTTCCGATGTTCTTGCTGTTGCTGGTTAAAGAAGAACTTCGGTGCAATATGCTTGGTGTTGTCTCCCTTAATGAAACCGGTCTTCATCTGCTCTATGCAGGCAGCATTATCTTCGTAGATAACTGTCGGTTCATTACGGGTGGAATTCAGTCCACATGTACTTCGAATATGCCCAGTAATAGCTCTTAGCCATATGCATTCACGAACTGCTTCGTGCAGGGCCAAAATCTCGGCATGATTCGAAGACGTAGCAACAAGGGTCTGTTTTGTAGACCTCCAAGATATCGTTGTGTTCCCAATGGTAAAGACATAACCGGATTGGGAACGTGCCTTATGTGGGTCTGATAGGTAACCTGCATCAGCATACCCAACGAGGCGTGCATCATTTCGAGGTCCAAGGGGGGTTGATTCATTCCTCGATGCATAGGGATAGAATAAGCCCATATCCGCTGTACCTCTAAGGTATCGGAAGATGTCTTTTATTCCATTCCAGTGGCGGCGTGTTGGCGCAGAGCTAAATCTAGCTAGCAAGTTCACAGCGAATGAAATGTCTGGTCTTGTGCATTGAGCCAAGTACAACAGTGCGCCTATTGCACTTAGATATGGCACTTCTGGTGTCAATATCTCTTCGTTGTCATCTGCTGGACGAAACGGGTCCTTTTTAGGATCTAGACTCCGGACGATCATGGGCGTGCTTGAAGGTTTTGCTTTATCCTCATTAAAGCGTCTCAACATCTTCTGGATGTAATTCGATTGATGGACTAAAATTCCATCTGCACGGTGCTCGAGCTCCAGGCCGAGACAGAAGTGGGTTCTCCCAAGATCCTTCATTTCAAATTCTAACTTCAGGTGCTTAGCGGTTTCTTGGATCTCTTCAGGAGTACCAATCAAATTCATGTCATCGACATAAACTGCCACTATAGCGAACCCGGAACTTGTCTTCTTAATAAACACGCATGGGCATAATTCATTATTCACATATCCCAATCTGATCAAATATTCACTTAGACGGTTATACCACATCCGTCCGGATTGTTTCAATCCGTAGAGTGAACGCCTCAAACGAATGGAGAGTGTGTTCCGTGGTCTGGAACTATTTGAATCAGATAGCTTAAGTCCTTCAGGAACTTTCATATATATCTCTGTATCTAGATCCCCATAGAGATAAGCTGTGACCATATCCAAAAGCTGCATACTCAGTTTTTCGGAAACTACCAAACTGATAAGGTAGCGGAACGTTATAATGTCCATTACGGGAGAGTATGTCTCCTCGTAATCAATCCCAGGGCGTTGAGAAAATCCTTGCGCCACTAGACGAGCTTTGTATCTCACAATCTCGTTTTTCTCATTACGCTTCCTTACAAATACCCATTTAAAGCCTACAGGTTTAACATGGGGAGGTGTGGGAGCTACAGGTCCAAACACCTTTCTTTTTGTCAAGGAATCAAGTTCGACCTGTATTGCTTCTTTCCATTTTGGCCAGTCTTCTCTACGTTGGCATTCATCAACGGAGCGCGGTTCGATATCATCACTAGTTATTATTTCAGTAGCTACTGCAAATACAAATATATCATCGATGATAATATCATTCCGATTCCATATCTCATTTAAGCATGCATAGTTTACCGAGATCTCTCTATTCTCGGGAATGGGTTCAGACGTTGAGGCGTCCCCCAACGTCGTCTCTTCTAAGACAGACCCATAATCCGGAATTATCTCATGAGATGGATCGGATGATATAGTGATATCTAGGGGATTCAATTGTGCCAAATTTGTCCTCTTCCTCGGATAAGAATCCTTCGAACCTATTGGTCTACCTCGCTTCTGGGTAGGGACATATGACTGGTTAGCCGCCATGGCCGTACTTTGTCCATCTGGGACGACCCGTCCATCTGGGACTGCGCGTCCTACGGGGACGTCTATCCTTGCAGGCACGTTTGCAGCAGGTATATGTGATCTCGTCACTTTAGCTAGATCAGAGAAAGCGTCTGGCATATTATTAGCTACACTCTGTAGATCTAGAATTCTCCGCACTTCATTCTCACTTTGTGCGGTTCGGGGATCAAGATGAGACATAGTGGAGATAGTCCACGTCAATTCACGTCGTTCTTCAGGAACGTTAGCGTTCTTATCTCCCCCTAACGGCGGGAAGACTGTCTCATCGAAGTGACAATCCGCAAAACGAGCGGTAAAGAGATCCCCTGTCAAGGGCTCTAAATAACGTATAATGGAGGGGGATTCATAGCCGACATATATGCCCCTCCGGCGTTGAGGTCCCATTTTTGTACGTTGTGGCGGCGCAATTGGCACGTAAACGGCGCACCCAAACACGCGTAAGTGCGAAACATCAGGTTCGTACCCAGTTACCAGCTGTAACGCGGAATAGGGTTGGGTGGCAGTGGGCCTCAACCGGACCAACATAGCTGCATGCAAAATTGCATAGCCCCACGCAGAAATTGGTAGCTTGGTGCGCATAACCAAAGTCCGTGCAATCATTTGTAAACGTTTAATGAATGCTTCTGCGAGACCATTCTGGGTGTGAACATGTGCAACTGGATGTTCAACATCAATCCCAAGGGACATGCAATAATCATCGAAAGATTTCGATGTAAACTCCCCAGCATTATCAAGTCTAATGGACTTTATAGGATAATCCGAATGGTGGGCCCTTAATTTAATGATTTGGGCAAGGAGTTTAGCGAACGCAGCATTGCGTGTGGACAATAGGGTCACGTGTGACCACCTCGTCGATGCATCAACCAAAACCATGAAATATTTAAATGGTCCACATGGTGGTTGGATGGGTCCACAAATATCCCCTTGTATTCTGTACAAGAAAGGGACAGAGTCTTTATCGATCTTTGCATATGATGGTCTAGTGTTCAATTTTCCCATTGAGCAAGCTTGGCATTGTGTGTCACTAAATACTAGGTCCTTATTTGTAAGGGGATGCCCATGTGATGTATTGAGGATACGGCGCATCATACCTTGACCGGGGTGTCCCAATCGGTCATGCCATAATAAGTAGTTGCTAGGGTTAGGTAGCTTCCGGCTAGCTATGTGATTTGCCTCAATGGTCCTAATAGTGGTCATGTAGAGTCCACTACTGTGGCATTTTAATTTCTCCAATGTACGCTTCCGGCCATACAAGTTGGATGTTATGCAAAGATATTCCACATTTTTTTCGGTTGTGGTTTCAACATGATAATTATTAGCTCGAATATCCTTAAAACTCAATAACGTTCTGCTGGAACGTGGGGAGTATAAGGCTTCATCAATGGTAAATGCGGTACCATTAGACAACATAAATTGGGCTCTTCCGGAGCCTTCAATCAAGTTTGATTTGCCAGAAATAGTTAAGACCGGGGTGTGGTTAGGCATTAAGTTTGTGAAAAATATCCTATCACGGAGGATGGTGTGCGTAGTAGCACTGTCGGCTAGACAACAAACTTCACCATTTGACATGCCTAACCATCAATATAACTAAAGTAATCAACAATCACATGTATTAAAGAAAATGAATAAATAGATTGAGTAATATTCGAGAAAATAACAAAATAAGTCCAAAAATAAAATGAATCACCAAACAATATCCAGAAAAGTAATGGAAGAGATAAAAAAAACAATATGCATAAAAAAAAAGCACAAATGCCGATCATATCCATGGGTGTATAAATAACTTAATCCTCATTATGTCCAGCTGCAGTCTGGAAATCGGTAATGGCTAGGGTGGTATCAGCGGGGACTGGTCCTGCAGCAAAATTAGCCTCTCGAGTATCACGTCTAGCATGGTACTGGGCAATAATTTGAGCTGATGCACGACAGGTGCGGGACCAGTGATCACGACCTCCACATTTATAACATAGGTCCGGTGGGTTTTGATTCTGGTGGCGACGGGCCGGACCATAGTTTCTCTTATTTTGAGCACGCGGACCAGGATGAGCGTGATATCCACCACGTGGACCTAGCCCACGGTTACCACGGCCACGTGGGGCATGGTAATCTTGAGCTCGATCATAGGGGTGTCCACCGCGTCGATTACCACGACCACGAGGGGCATGGTAACCATGTACCCGGTCATAGGGGTGTGCACCATGTGTTGGACGATTACGTCCTCCACCTCTACCACGTCCCCTGTTTCTCCCCCCACGGTTGGCATCGCGAGGTGCAACAACGTTTGCTTCAGGCAAAGGTGCTGCACTAGTGCCCACAGGTCGGGATTGATCATTTTTCATTAGTAAAATATTGTTCTTCTCAGCGAGCAACAACGTAGTGATCAATTCCGCGAACTTGGTAAACTTCCGCTCTCGGTATTGTTGCTGCAGGACAATACACGAGGCAGGAAATGTGGAGAAAGTCTTCTCAAGTAAGTCAGTTTCAGTGAGTTCCTCCCCACAATACTTGAGAAGAGACCGGATACGACATATCTCAGAGTTATATTCGTTTACGGATTTGAAATCTTGAAAACGAATGTTATGCCAGTCGTGTCTTGCTTCAGGCAAGAATATATCCTTCTGGTGATCGAAACGATCAGCCAGTGAAACCCATAAAGCTCTCGGGTCCTCTTGACCCAGGTATTCACGCTGTAGTGCGCGATCCATGTGCCTCCGAATGAGGATCATAGCATCCTCCTTCTGATGCTCAGAAGCCACATTGTCTTCCTGGATGGTTGAGCGGATTCTCTTAGCAGTGAGATGAAGCTTCACATCTTCCGTCCATTGGTAGTAGTTTCTTCCGGAAACTTCCAGTGCGTCAAAGTCCAATTTGTTGAGATGTGCCATGCTCTACAAAGATTAATGAATAGGATTAGTGCTTTGGGAAAAATGCATCCATAAGCAACTGATTAGAACTTCAGGTTCTATAACATGGTATGATAATTTAGAATATCAATGAAGGAAACTGCAGGCTCCTTTTATTTACAAGGGGTCTATGACATTGGTAAATAACGTATAAAGAATTAAATGAACAAGCAAGCATACAAGGATACAAGATACCAATATGCATAAATATAAATAAATGTTATTTTGATCCTTGATTGAGGAGTATTGCAATGCTTCGGGCATGCATGGGGGTGTGTTTTAGGCCCAAGGAGGACAAAAGAGAGTTCTGTTTTTTTTTTTTAATTATCGGAGCCGAGCCGGTCACCGGAGCCGAGCCGGTCACCGGAGCCGAGCCGGTCGCCGGCGGAGCCAAGCCGAAAAGCCGAGCCGACTGTGCTGGCCAAGCGAGCCGACTGTACTGGCGAAGCCAAGCCGCCCAATGTCTCTGGGCCGGCGCCTGCGCTGAGAGTGGACTGGGCTGGTCCTAGGGCCTGCTGGGCCGAACGTTGGACTGGGTTGCAGGCCCTTCTGGGCTGAGTCCACAATGTTTTTTTTTTTCTGGGCCATCATTTCGGACCTTCTGGGCCTCCATTCCTCATTAATTTTTTCGGGGCCTGCTGGGCTAGGCGGAAATTTTCGCTTCAGGCCTGTTTGTCCTAGGCCTTCAGGGCCAGAGATCAGTGGACATTTTCTCCCTTTTTTTCGGGCCTAAGGGAAAAATGGCCTGATGTGGCCTTCTGAGCTCTTCAGTTATTTCGAATTGATGGTTGGTGCCATCAATTGTGGCGGAAATTCAGGCCGTGATCCACCCAATTCGACCTTCCCAGTCGTGCATCAATCTAATTTCCTCCTTTTTATGTTTTATTGATTTCTTTATTTATTTTATACAATTTTTCAGATCCATGGCCTTCAAAGTTATCATTCAAAATATTAAATGACATACACATCAATTCAACCAAAAATATCATTCAAATCGTGAAGCAGTGTATATAATATATAGCTATTGATAATTATCAAGTTTCAATTAATTATCAATAATTAATATCAAATATTAAATTTTATAAAATTTAAACAAACATCAAACATCAAACCAATATCCAATTAAATTATCACATTCATGGATTTCTATTGCATGTTGCCGTGAATTTTTTTTTTTTTTCAACTTCTAATTCAATTCAAGCCTATGCAATCACACATATATATTAACACAAACCGATAATTCATATAATTCAATTGATCAAATTAAATAAATTAAATCAAGTTTTGAATTAATCAATCAGATAAAATAATTCATAATCTTAGGATTCGATATCATTATCAATTCTAAGCAATATGCAAATCAATTTCTAGAAATATGGATTCTAGGTTTGATGCAAAATAAAATAAGTTCTAGGATTTGGAAAACCTACTTGATTGAATTTATCCTCCACTTGAATGGTCACCAATTCGGAGACGATCGTGCTGATAACGTGTTGTGAAGGAAATCCGGTGGTTGAATGCAGAGAGAATATGGAGAAGCGGGGAGAAGAAAATAAGACGTCTGATTATTATAAGATTAGAATTAAGGTTTACAAACATTAATTATCCTTTATATATGAGAGAATAATTAATGAATACAAAAGGACAAAACTACCCCTAGCACATATTACATAAATAGACATAACCATTAAACTATTTACAACAAATTTTTAGTATTAGTCATTTTCAAATTCAATAAATATGATAGCTAGAAATAACGTTAGTTGTTACTGGGTGTACTATCTAATTAAAGGTATTGAGAACAAACACCATGAAAAAAAATTGAGACAATTAATAAAACAAGGAAAATAAAAACAAGACTAACATTCGGTAAGTATATTATGTATCAACCGGACTTGTCATTACTTGTAATTCTCTTAGAGCAATGGCTAAGATTTTCCTTTTTTATAAATGTATCTATTAATTTACTGAGCATTACAAGTACTTGATCCATAATCTAACAGCTTTCACTGTCATTCTGTGTCAAGGTTTGTGGTGTGCCCTCGAGCAAGCAAAAAATCGGTGGAATTGTAAGGCTCTGCATCGTTCCATACGCACTCCAGCAAATTGGGTTTGACAAAAGATGTCCTTGGGAAGGAAGCAACTCAACTTCTGATAGAGTCAGATTTGTACATGGCATGGAGTCACTGCAAGCAAAATGAATGGGTGGGCTTCTCACATCATATGTTCCTCTTATGTTTGCGTACAAAATATCCGATATGTGCACTGCAGAGGTTTGGTTAGGGCAGTTCTTGGTGAGGCAATAGTACTGATCTAACAAAATCGGGTTTCGAACAATGTCCATGTGAATATTGTGGAATGCGATTCTTGACACTGATCCAGATCCGCCCTGCCAAGTCTTGATCCGAACTCCATTATCAGAGTGCTTAATGATCGAGTCCCTAACTGTAATATTCGTAACACATGCTCGAGTGTTGTGAATCCCTAGACTTCCAATACTACATTGGAAGAAAAATACTTTACCTTTTGAATACAATATGGAACTTTACAAACAATCTAATTAACGTGATCTTTGGAGCAGTAAATGTACATACCTTATTCCATGACTTGGACCACAAGTAATGTTCCTAATGTCGACATTATAACAACCGCTCCAATGGATACACAGTCGTCTCCATTGGAGATGAGTGAATTGTATAGCTTCACATTATTTGTGTTTTCTAAGTGAATGCCATCTGTGTTGGGAGTGAATGCCATCTGTGTTGGGGCTTAGAGCAGGTGCTTCTATAGTAAGTGATTCTATGTGGACATTTTGACAATTGTCGAACAGGAAATGAAACTGGGGGCTGTTTTTAACTCTGATTCCTTGTAGTCGCAGATTAGAGCTCATGAAAAATCTTATGGTCTGTAACACAAAGTTGAACTGTTAAAAAAGAAGGGGTGAAAATTGGCCTAAATTTGACTAAAGCTCTTACTCTGTGACTTACCACTGGGCTATCACAAGGGCCAGGCTGGGTGGTTCCATTAATCCCCTGCTCCATTGCATAACAAAAATGAGTGAAAATCCAATGGTAACTGTAAAACTGTCAAGATTAAGAAAATGACAATTACTTTGTGGGGCTTGCAAGGAAGATTCCACCATTTCTCTCCTCTGCCATCTTTTAATCCAACTCCTTGCACTGATATTCCATTGATTCTGTAGAAAACAAGCCATTGTCTCTTGCTGTTTTTTCTGGGCCATGAATCCGGTCCATTGGGTGGCATTAGCGTCCCATCAATCTTCTCATCAAAAAGAAGAAAAATAAATAAAAACACAATCATCAGATTTTCGTTATGGTTGATGACATAAGGATCCCCATAATATTCTTATACACATGCCCAATCATCAAATTAAGCTTCAAGAGTTGAATTTGAGATCTCTCACACAACGTGTGGAGAGAAATATCAATAGATTGTAGTATGAAGTGACACGTATCTCTTTTAATGAACGTAAAAAAAAGTTAAAAAAAGAAGTTAAAAGTAGTTATTTAAAACCAGAGGTAGGTTAATTTACCTGAAATTTGAGGCCAGAGTCACATGGCCCTGTGAAGATTGTAGACTGTATCATAAAGGAATGACCTTTAGGAACAAGAATTTGTGAATCTTGAGTTTGACAAGCAGTGTCCCAAGCCATTTTGAATGCCTGTGTGTCATCAGTCACACCGTTCCCAACGGCACCAAAAGATCTCACATTCACAACATTGGCACCATGAACAGCATTAGCATTATAACTTGGGAAAACAGCCTCATCAAGTGAAGGTGAAGGTGAAGGAGAAGGAGAAGGAGAAGGAGAAGGTGACAATGAAATTCGAGACATTGGGATCAAATAAGTGTTCGTACTTTGAATTCTGCCGCCGAATATCGGAGAATGAAAGAAGAAGAAAAACTGAATCACAAAAAACCTAGCAAGTATCATGATCAGCATTGTTATTATTTGGTTTCACTTAATTAGGTGCTTGTGGAGAAAATGGAAGGAAACAATGTCAACTACTTAACCAAAGTAGTGCTTCTAGTTTCATAATTAGCTAGCTAGGGTTTTTAGGCCTTAACTTCCTCTAGCTAGCTATATATAGCCAAGCTCATGCTTCTGAAATTCAAAAATTGCAACTGGGATTTTGACACATGATTTGTCAGTTTTATCAGCTAGGCATATTGTAGGGGTTTAAATGTAGCTATAGAAGTAAGGCACCCACGATCTTAGGAAGTTGAAGAAACCATAAGAGTTAAGCTGCAAATTATGTGAACACTTTGAGCACCAAGCAACTTGCAAGAGATAACCCTGCAAGTCTAAGATTTTAAGAGAATTTAAGAAAATTAATATATACTTAATTGGTTCCTTCACTTAGAAGTAGCTAGTCATTTCTACTTACATTTCAATTGCAGCTTGACGCGCGAGTGTACGTAGAGGTTTTTTCATTTGTATAATGGATGCATGTAAAAGTTTTTATTTTCAAATTTTTATATGAGTTATTTCTGAATACCAAAGAGATGAATAAAAAAAGATGATAAATTGGATAAAAAAAAAAGATGATAAATTGGAGTGTAAGTAAGTCATTTTCATAGTAGCTATATGGGAATTTTGAGTGGAAGCTACTTTTGGAGGTCGGTCCATGCGTATAACACATTGCAATAATGTTGTGAGGCCGACCACTTCCATTTTGGGAGAGCCTGCATGCGAGCGACCTGCTAGCCGCCCAATGAGGGAAATGTTGGATGGATTAAAGATATTTTGAATCTTTATATATGTACCTGCACACCCATTTCACACAAAGATAAGTTATTGGTTTCGGATCTTTAAAACGGATCCCATTTCTGTACCATTATTGGCATGATCTCACGTATCTCTCATCCTTTGGATGAAATGGGAAGGCGCTTTTTTTTTTTTTTTTATAAATCAAAATTTGGATTAAATGGCGAATCCTAGAAAAGAAACTCAAATGGAAAATAACAACCAAATCGAGCGGCAAAACACAAACTCGGGCACAGACTGCCCACGGAACAAAATAACAAGTAGCTAGCCCAGGCACAAACCGCCCAAGGGCCTACAAGTCAAGTATGTTTCGCGCTTTGAAAAACAGAGAATTAATTACATTCCTCTTAAAATTCAACCTAGCCAACCTCATCCTGATCATATCAATAATCAAATTAAGGACCCTAGAAGAGGTACTACATACGCGTGTTGATAAAAATCCGATTATTACTTTCACTCCAAACGCAATAAACAATAACCGGAAAATCCAGTTTCTTGATGCTAACAGCCAACGATTGCCCAATTAAAAGGACAGCAATGACATCCCCAAAGGCAAAGCAACGAGGATTAAACCATGGCATCCACCAAAAAGTGGGAAGTTTCTGATTTGATATATACATGAATAACATTAACAAGACAGGTTTATATTACCATTGGCTTGAATCGTGCATGCTGCGTGTAGTTTTAATCAGTACGTTTCAGTCGTATTCAATTATATATATAGATATTATTGCATAAAATAAATAAGAACTCGATCCCAGTTTTGTATTTCCATGATTATAGTTACCCAATTATCAATAAAAATGATTTTGTATTTACCCGTTTCACGAGATTCCAATGGGTGTTTGTTAATATTGAGCCAACTGTGTAACATGATGGAAACACTCTGAAAAGAAGAATGATGAGCAATTGGCCATTTTGAGTCTCTAAAGATATTATAGCTTTGGGGCTTCCCACTGCAGAATATTGTCTCTTTTGTAAGGTAAAAACCTGTTAATATTATACCGTTTATAGTTGAGTTGGTTATAATTTTGGTTAAAACGAAGTTTCTGTTGCAAATAATTAGACATTTAGTGATTATTTTATGTACGGGGTAAAGGGGTATTTTAGTCTTTTGTACATTTACTAATTTCCTATTTTATATAAGGGAAGGTAGTTTATATTTTAGATTCATTCAAAACACAATATACATAGAACGTACTTCATTCTTTCTACCTTTTCAAAATTCTTCTTATTTGCAAATCTAATTCTCAAATTCTTTGCAACACATTATTAACACGATCGTCTTAGTTTTAAGGATTGCTCAAGAGGAGGATTACTGTTTTTCAACCAAATAATGACACATCTCAATAAACTCTACTTTGATGCATTATAAGTTTTTGGAAGAAACTACTACTAGTGGGTGAAACTTTCATCTCATTACAAAGAGAATCTGTTCCACCATCTAAGAAGACAATATTCTCATCCGGAGGCATATGGACCAGGCACTGTAGCGTGAATTTCTTGATCTAGAAGACCCAAGAGCAGTATGGGTTTTGTTGACAGATCGATTCAATTACCAGAAGGATATATTCTTGCTTGAAGTAAGACCTGACTGGCATAACTTTCGTTTTCAGGATTTCAAATCCGTGAACGAATATAACTCTGAAGTATGTTGTATCCGGTCTCTTCTCAAATACTGTAGGGAGGAGCTCACTGAAAATGATCTCCTTGAGAAGACTTTCTCCATATTTCTTATTTCATGTATTGTCCTACAACAACAATACAAAAAAAGGAAATTCACCAAGTTCGCAGAGTTGATCACTACTCTATTCCTCGCTAAAGAGAACAACAATCAACTAATGAAGAATGATCAATCCCAACCTGTTGGTACTAGAGCAACATCTTTACCCGAAGAAAATATTGCTGCCCATTGCGATTCAAATCGAGAGCGAAGAAAACGAGGTCATGATAAAGGTGCAGGACGTAACTGTCCTAGACGCAATGGACACCCCTATGATCGAGATCAAGGTCACCACAACCAATGTGGTCGAGTTTATCGTGGTTGAGGTCCACGTGGTGGGAACTGCACTCCTTCAGCCTCTTGAGCTCGAAATGAGTGGAACCCTGGTCCCGCCCATCGACACCAGAATCAGAACTAGCACAATGACAGGACCCATCCCAATCCCCCCCGGGATTAGTGCGGGATGACCCTGCTCCCGTCTGACACGAAGTGTCAGACAAGGGATATTTCCGATCTTTGCCCTCCCGGGCTATCAGAGTACGCCAGGATCCGGAGGAGGCATGTGATATCTCGGTCTCTGCTACAGTCCACACCCGCCGTCAACCTGAAGGGCAGTCAAAACATTAAAAACTGTGAGTGGACAAAACAAAGAGTTTATAAAAACATTTTAACGAGAAGACATTTGTACCCTTCACTAAAAAGCATGCATGCATTCGAAAACCATTTATCCAGAAAACCATAATGAAATAAAGTACATGGGCCACTGCCCAAATCCATAAGGGACTCAGCCCAAATCATAAGAAACTAACCATACGGGCCACTGCCCAAAACCTGTGTAAATGCACATCATACATCATATCATATATTGCATACATCACATATACATATAATTCACACAACCAATCCTGTCACGGTTTCCAAAGCTACGCGCTTGCTACCCAGGTCTCAATCCGAGTCTTCTCAAAGTAAAGATCAATGTCCGCAGACCACTAACCCTACCCGAGGTAATAGTAATCATAGCCTTCCTGAGAGTAAGGAACCCAACTGGGGGGTGACTCCACTCAGTCGGTGCTCCGTGACTACTCTGCGGTCCACCCAGGCCAACGTCCCTCCCCCGAGGAGATAATAGAAGTAAAGGAAGGTATATGAACATATATATACATAACATAATATCCATGCCCGGTTCCCCTGAACCGTCATGATCCATAATATCCATAACCAAGGTAACATGCCGGTTCCCATAAACCGTCATGTACCGTAATAACATAACCGATGTAACATGTCGGTTCCCATAAACCGTCATGTACCGTAATAACATAACCAGGGTTCATGCCGGTCCCCATAAACCGTCAAGAACCAGAATGACCTGACAAAGGTTCATGCCGGTTCCCATAAACCGTCATGAACCACAATGACCTTTCCAGAGTTCATGCCGGTTCCCATAAACCGTCATGAACTTGGAAATCCATCTAGGGTCCCTGACCCAAAATCATCAGTGTAAAACAACTGGGTCTCGTGCCCGAACATATGACTCAACTAGGCACCGTGCCCGATATCTAAGGGTCAGTCACGACTCCGATCATAGTGATGCGTGCAACCATCCATCCAGGACCGCCCTCAATCCTGGTATGTCGCCGTGAACGTATCAACTGACGCGACCACCACAAGATCATGGTGCACTCATCACCGATTGATATCCTGAACCGTCAGCACTCCGAAGTCAAGCCTCCCCAGGCTGCCCGACCACGAATCGTGCATCGTGACCTCTCTGGAAGGAACACATCCCAATCTGGAGGCGAGCGTCATATCGTCGATCGCCGTGCATATAGCACCCGTCGCGACCACGATTTAGACCCGAAGGTCGTAAATAGTGTCATATGCCCGAGACAAAACCAAATGGGTCTCATACCCGAGTTTATCTTTTTAGAAATCCAAAATCAAATCATTTAAATCAATAAAGAAATACAGACCCGTATAAGCACCGTATAAGGTCGAAACCTCGAAATACGTGCTTATACGTAACCACATACAAATGCACCCATGGCATTACAAACAAGCATTTAAAACATATAATAAACATTTATGCATGCACCAATTTAGAAAACAAGGTCCACTCACAGACCGTCCGAGCTGTCGCCTCGATTTGCGTTCCATACGGCTCCCCGAGCTGATTACCATCACTAGGACTCTCGAACCTGTCCAAATCGTAATAGAAGGTTACTAACTACTTAATTAACCTCCCACTAAAGCCCCGTAATTTTCCCGTATTTTTAACTATTTTTAATCCCGAACCTAAACCTTCCGATGCCCCGAAACATATCGAGACGGTGTCCGATCGACACGAAACCAGTCCCAAAATGTTCGTTACATCGAATAGAAGATTTCACATGTTGAAAACATCCCCAAATTCTCCCCCACGTGCCCACACGCCCCGCCTGATGTGGTTGCGCGTGGGCTTCACGCGCCGCTACAGTACCCGTCTCCTACTTCGGTCAGACCGGTCCGAACCGGTCCGGTCCGGTTTTTCCTGCAACTTGGACCGGCGTAACCGGTCCAGGTCTCCTTCTCCCTCACTTTCGGTCCGTTTGGTTCCATTCTAATTCCTAAATTCCTATTTTCAAGTTTCCTATCTAACCCAATTAACAAAACGACCTAAAACCCCCTAAATCGATCCCTAAAAATTAACCCCCACGGCCCCTATTTTTCCCGGCCACCTTCCAGCCTTCCTCCGCCATGAACCACCCTCCAAATCTTCCTAAAACTATCCTAACAACCTATTTAGTTCAACCCACACGTCCAAACAAGCCCATAATAACTAGAAATCGAAAATGGATTAAACGGGCAAAACCGATTACCTCGTGCGGGTTCTCTCCTCCTCTCGCCGCCGTGGGCGGCGGTTCAGGCCTCCAGGCCGGCCACCTCAGCTCGCTCAATCTCCCTGGTCCTCTGCCTAGTCATGGGTGATGGTTGGCTAGGTTTGGGTTGCACGGATAGGAGAAAATGGTGGGTGTGAGATCGGGTATTTGAGTTTGAATGAGGAAAATGAAGATGGACGATGCATGAAGGGGTAATGGTGTCCATTGGATGGGTGACACTTGTCACTCATCCATTGGGCATCAAGATAAATATCTGGGCCCACTAGAGTCCAAAAGTGAACTCGTTTCGTACTTCGTGCAATAGTGCACTCGAACTTCCGTGAACCGTAATTTCGCCGTCGAACGTCTGAATTTGACGTGCCGCCTGTCTATGGATTCGTATCGTCCTTATCTACACAACGGTCTTTGGCCCTCGGCCATCAGACCTCCTGGTCAAAAAGTCAACATTTGACCCCCTTTTATCTAAAATTACCAAAATGCCCCTAAACTTCCGAACGTCATAACTTCCTCCTCGAACGTCGGAATTGAACGTCCCACCTGTCTATGAACTTGTGACGTCACGAACTACGTCACGGTCTTCGGTCAAAGTCCATTTGACCGCCCGAATGAAAAGTCAATGTTTTGCCACCATTAGGGGCAAAACGGTCATTTTGCATCGTTCGTCCGATTTCGCCTAACTAAACACCGATTAGCCTCACTAATCGTGATTATTCACTAATCTAATCTAGGAATTTGGGACGGGGTCGTTCCTACCTTCCCTCCTTAATTAATTTCGTCCTCGAAATTCCAACCGACCTAATCTAACCGTTCTTCCCTCCTTAATTTAGTTTCATTCTCGAAACTCCAGCTATCCTGATTCCACATCCATCTCGTGGAAAGTAGAATCGACCTCAAAACACGTGCACGCTCGTACACCAACTAACCAGAACAATCCTTACTCGTCTGCAACTAGACATACCACTAACGCTCACGTCACATCGTCTACATTCGACCACGTCGAATGACAGAAGTCGTATGCTCCGAACTGACACCACCTGTCAGTATCAGAGTAGCCCAAGTATCCTATGATCGACCCACTTGTCAAATCTACCCTTTCGCTGACCTAAGCAACTATACGGTTCCTTCCTCACTCTCTAACCTATCCTGAAGTCTGCTCCCACTGGGAGTCACCAAACCGCACTCAACGATCTACGTTGACACCTCCGACAAACTGTCACCACTTGACAGCCGTCAGTCGACAACTGACACTATACCCACTTGTGGTTATACTAACCGCCAACTCACTCAACCTGTGTGTAACTAGATCCATCAGAAATACCGTGACCCAACGCACAGTATCCAATGTCCAGTCCACGACCTCAACTAATCCGATGGTATCGGAACTAAGCCGACTACCAACACATTCACCAATGTACCCTTGGTATAACCTATATACCGTCACCAGGCACGACAAGTCTGCCTAGTATCGTACCTCGAACAACGTACAAGATACGTACATCAATACCAACTTGACTACAACCACAACAATAACAACAACACGACCACCTAGGTCGTAGCCAACACGTTCCTATTATGGAGTCCATTTGTCCAATCCCGGATTAAACAAATCGAAACTCCAACCCCTCATCTCTTTCCAAATCCAAATCCGAATCCGAAATTTCGTAAGAAATCCCGAATCCAAACTCAGAAATCATATCCATAGCCATGTCCAAATCCGAATCCAAAATCATTATTCCGTAAGCTAGCATTTGGAATAACCATTCCGAACCCAAATCCATAAAAAGAAAATCCACAGTCAAGCTCTAGAATCAAATCCTGAATCGTCACCCAGAATCCGATTCCAAAACCCAAATACAGAAATCCTCTTTCAAGTTCCAAAATCAAATCCTGAATCGTCATCCAGAAATCTGATTCCAAAACCTGAAATCTCTTTTACGTCTACCCAGACGCACCAAACCGAACCTATCGGTTACCTGCTCAACCGATTACCACATTACAATCGATTGACTTCATAGGGAAGCCAATCCCAGCCTCAACACAACACTAGGTCTGGCAATATCTGACCACGTCGGAAAACTACTCATCGGACAACTACTCAGGCGAGTAGTAAACCATATGGGATTTACCTCGAAAAGAAGTTCAGTCCCATCATCCTCAACTCAAACATCCCAGCAAGAGTAATAAACTCTCCACCTATCTGGATCATCAAGATCACGATCCAGGTCCATAGCAATACCCAAAGTCCTAAACCAATTCCCACATCTAAACAGATCAGTCAACGACGAGACACGTC
This sequence comes from Prinsepia uniflora, assembly GCA_032719365.1. NCBI lineage: Eukaryota > Viridiplantae > Streptophyta > Magnoliopsida > Rosales > Rosaceae > Prinsepia > Prinsepia uniflora. The sequence continues at coordinate 22,602,639 of CM064861.1, read as the reverse complement.
GAGACTGTGGGTTCTCACTGACTACCTCGTATCGATCCTTGGAACTCCACCTAGAAAATCAAGGATGATACAAGACGATGACACAAAATCCATCCTCGTGAATGCAAATAAAACTCGCTGCACTCACCACATCATGTAAACCAACAACGTCTGCCACCAAGCAGAAAATGAGAAATCTCAGTCGCCTAACTTCGATATACTCATCTCCTCCTGATGACCCAAAACAAATCCTGGGTTCACCAACCAGTACACGACCAATGTACTAGTGGCAACCAATAACATCTACATCATCAACATCATCTACCACCATCAATTATGGTAGAACCTGAGAAGTCATCCAAACAACTCCTAAATATCCATTATCAATGCAGAAACCCGCATTCCTCGTGTCACCTCAATCGCAACCTCTCGCGATTCCGAAGTTCCAACAAGATTGGAAACAACATACCCGGACATCAACCACGTGTCCCCTAACCAATTTAACTCTATCTGAGATCCACTCTGGGACCACAGATACCAAACATAAGCCCATCATGATGGATGTGACTCAACGTCATCACAATCACCGGCACCAGCACCAGCGCTAGTACTAGCGCCAACGCACTATCATCAACACTAGTATCAATATCAGCATCGGCACACCATGTGCAAAACTGACAACCCTGGATCTCCGCTCATACTAAACGATGATCCCATACCTCTACTCATATTGGAGAAACTCTGCCTCCCTCGTACCCGAAAACTCTGGGTACATTCACCCTGATAACGCATACGAGGAAAGGAAAACGTCCCCGATTCCCAACAACCGTAACTACAACCACTCTCGGTAGTAGCGCCTGCCACAAACTCATGCAGACCTAACTACCAGATATAGCGATCTAGCCTCCGCATCCAACAGAATCCATCGACCGTACCAACTACTCCGTATCCCAACTCCGGGATTCCATCGACAAGTACCAACCCTGGTAATTTGTCCAACCAAACACGAACCAGTCGCAACTCGACTCAACCACTGTCGTCTTCCAGGTCATCCACGACCTTAGTTGTACCAACAATCCATCACGACTAATGTGGCACGACAACCTACTAGGTCTAATAGATAAGTACAACCCCGACTGCAGAGTGCAGTCCCAACACAAGCTAACATGACTAGACCGACTAACGAACCCAAATCCGAATAGTCGTCAAAGTCACACCACTCGTCAACTCACATTTCTGAACCATACACCCAAGGTAGGGTTCCACGATAACACGTAGAGTTCCCCTGAACCCACCTGCGAAAAGCAGTAAAATCAACAATCTGACCGACCCCGCTGTCTTGACATCGTAAAGACGTCAATCCAATCCTATCGTCAAATCCACTAGGATTTCACGAATCCGACTGCTAACTGCCAACCGCAGTAAATCCATTTAACTCACCAATACCCGATCATCGGATGGTCACAATTCCCAACCTGTTGTCGGAACCGATCCTACGACATCGTGAAAGACGATCCCAACTAACCGTCACACGATCAAAACTCTTAACATAATACTACGTTCACCATTCGTAGGGTTCCACACTGTCAACCCCGACAGAACTATGGCAACCCCGGCATCAAATGTCGAACCAAGACATTCCACGATTCCATCCTACTAACTATCGTACCGGCACCCCAACTATCAGGTTGATCACGAACTGTAGCCACTTGAGATATCACATCCTCGACCTGCGTACATTCCAAGAGCTCCACGGTTGCTCTAATAGAGACAACCCCGCTCTGATAAGAAATCCTACGCTCTGATACCACGCTGACAGGACCCATCCCAATCTCCCCCCCCCCCCCCCCCCCCCCCCCCCCCCCCCGGGATTAGTGCGGGATGACCTTGCTCCCGTCTGACACGAAGTGTCAGACAAGGGATATTTCCGTTCTTTGCCCTCCCGGGCTATCAGAGTACGCCAGGATCCGGAGGAGGCATGTGATATCTCGGTCTCTGCTAGTCCACACCCGCCGTCAACCTGAAGGGCAGTCAAAACATTAAAAACTGTGAGTGGAAAAAACAAAGAGTTTGTAAAAACATTTTAACGAGAAGACATTTGTACCATTCACTAAAAAGTATGCATGCATTCGAAAACCATTTATCCAGAAAACCATAATGAAATCAAGTACATGGGCCACTGCCGAAATCCATAAGGGACTCAGCCCAAATCATAAGAAACTACCATACGGGCCACTGCCCAAAACCTGTGTAAACGTACATCATACATCATATCATATATTGCATACATCACATATACATATAATTCACACAACCAATCCTGTCACGGTTTCCAAAGCTACGCGCGTGTTACCCAGGTCTCAATCCGAGTCTTCTCAAAGTCAAGATCAATGTCCGCAGACCATTGACCCTACCCGAGGTAATAGTAATCATAGCCTTCCTGAGAGTAAGGAACCCAACTGGGGGGTGACTCCACTCAGTCGGTGCTCCGTGACTACTTCGGGGTCCACCCAGGCCAACGACCCTCCCCGGAGGAGATAATAGAAGTAAAGGAAGGTATATGAACATATATATACATAACATAATATCCATGCCCGGTTCCCCTGAACCGTCATGATCCATAATATCCATAACCAAGGTAACATGCCGGTTCCCATAAACCGTCATGTACCGTAATAACATAACCAGCCCATAAACTGTCATGTAGCGTAATAACATAACCGAGGCAACATGTCGGTTCCCATAAACCGTCATGTACCGTAATAACATAACCAGGGTTCATGCCGGTCCCCATAAACCGTCAAGAACCAGAATGACCTGAAAAAGGTTCATGTCGGTTCCCATAAACCATCATGAACCACAATGACCTTTCCAGAGTTCATGCCGGTTCCCATAAACCGTCATGAACTTGGAAATCCATCTAGGGTCCCTGACCCAAAATCATCAGTGTAAAACAACTGGGTCTCGTTCCCGAACATATGACTCAACTAGGCACCGTGCCCGATATCTAAGGGTCAGTCACGACTCCGATCATAGTGATGCGTGCAACCATCCATCCAGGACCGCCCTCAATCCTGGTATGTCGCCGTGAACGTATCAACTGACGCGACCACCACAAGATCATGGTGCACTCATCACCGATCGATATCCTGAACTGTCAGCACTCCGAAGTCGAGCCTCCCCAGGCTGCCCGACCACGAATCGTGCATCGTGACCTCTCCGGAAGGAACACATCCCAATCCGGAGGCGAGCGTCATATCGTCGATCGCCGTGCACATGGCACCCGTCGCGACCACGATTTAGACCCCAAGGTCGTAAATAGTGTCATATTCCCGAGACAAAACCAAATGGGTCTCATACCCGAGTTTATCTTTTTAGAAATCCAAAATCAAATCATTTAAATCAATAAAGAAATACAGACCTGTATAAGCACCGTGTAAGGCCGAAACCTCGAAATACGTGCTTATACGTAACCACATACAAATGCACCCATGGCATTACAAACAAGCATTTAAAACATATAATAAACATTTATGCATGCACCAATTTAGAAAACAAGGTCCACTCATAGACCGTCCGAGTTGCCGCCTCGATTTGCGTTCCATACGGCTCCCCGAGCCGATCACCATCACCGAGACTCTCGAACCTTTCCAAATCGTAATAGAAGGTTACTAACTACTTAATTAACCTCCCACTAAAGCCCCGTAATTTTTAACTATTTTTAATCCCGAACCTAAACCTTCCGATGCCCTGAAACATATCGAGACGGTGTCCGATCGACACGAAACCAGTCCCAAAATGTTCGTTACATCGAATAGAAGATTTCACATGTTGAACACATCCCCAAATTCTCCCCCACGCTGTAACACCCTGGAAATTCGAGGATCTTAATATTGTAATTTAATGTATGAATTGACGTTTTTACCCTTGCGAATGGTATGGCAAATTGTTGACTTTTTGATTTGTGGGTCCAATGGACTTTGACCAATGACTGTGACTTAGTTCGGGACGTCACGAGTCCATAGCCAGGTGGCACGTCCAATTCGGATGATCAGGGAAAAAGTTATGGTTATCGGAAGTTCAGGGGCATTACCGTAATTTGGACGGTTAGGGCGAAAATGTTGACTGTTCGTTTGACAACTAATTTTCACATGACTCAAGGACCGTTAGGTAGGTCTCGACATCTTGAGTCCGTAGACAGGCAGCAAGCCGTAATCGGACTTCGTACGAGGAAGTTATGGTCACGGAAGTAAGCGCGATTAACCGAACTAACCGAGAACCGGATTAAAATAATATTATAATAATAGGATCTGATTACTTTAATCAAATCAATCTGGACCCTTGGATGAGTGACAAGTGTCACTCATCCCCACACTCCCTAAAACAAGGATCTATGTTGGCCATTAGATTAATTAATTGATTTCCTCTCCTCAAATCCTCACCATTGAATCATAGATCTGATGGAATCCTAGCCCTTGATTTCATCCACTCCATCTGTTTAAAAACCAACGGATCTCACTTCCTCACACTTTCATTTTCATTCTCTCAAACCGTTTAACACGGTTAACTCTTGGAACAAACTCACCAGCACCTCACCACTCAACCTCACACCCACGACAACACCAGGCAGCCAACAGCCACCCTCAGACGCCGGCCACCACCCCACAGCCACCTTGCACGGCCGGGAATCCTCCCAGACCCGAGTAGGAACCCGAACAACCCAAACCATCCCACCATCCAAACCTTCACACCTGGACCCGAACCAACGTACGGTTAGGTTCACTGTGACGGTAGGACAACCCAGAGCTGGACTGGACGGCGTACGGCGGCGGTAAGTCGAAAAACCGAGAGACCCGATTTTCTTCCCTGCTTCGAAACGACCGTTTTTGACGTTGAATTTGTTTGGTTGCTTCTAAGACACACTTAAGGGACCCAGACGACCAATTTGAACCAAGGTTCGCGGCTGGAAGCTTGACGACTCGCCGGAGAAGACGAACCAGAGCCGGTAGCCGGTTTCCTGTCGATTTTCAGGTAGATTTTTGAACCTAGAAACTAGTTTTGAGTCCACAGAACCATAGAACACATTGTGACGAGTTCATAGGAACAAATCCCATCAGAAATGGTGGTCGGGTTGATGAGAACTGATCGGGTCGAACCGTGGGTCTGCGGTGACCCGGTTCTCAGACCCGGTTACTGTAGCTGATAACGTCATCATGCTGACGTCAGCAGTTACATCATGATGACGTCATCATGTCAGAAATCAGTCAGACCAGGGACCAATGGACTGCTGACACGTGTCCTCTGACACTGTCAGTGATGACGTCATGCTGACGTCAGCAGTACTGTAGCAATGATGACCAGAGGGTTGACCAGGCGCGTGGGGGGCGCGTGTGAACAGTACTTTTGGTGGGACCACCACCATTCTTTAGGTTTCGACGATCCGGATCCAATGGCGGTGGGTTCGGGTCGATCGGAGATTGTTATGTTGGTCAAAACGAGGTTTGTTGCCTTGGGAAGCGCGTTCGGGCGACTTTTTCGGGCCGGTTTTTAGTCTAGGGTTTCATGGTTAAATATTAGGGGTTTGTATTAACCTTCACGTATACTTTGGACATGACAGGAATTGTACAGTTGTACTAGAACGAGGGTATACGTTCGATTTTCAGCAGGATTGTACTGTGAGTGGGCCGTTTTCTTAAACCCTTGCGTGCATAAATGTTTTCTGGCTTATTATACATATTCACATGCTAAAAACAAATAATGGTTTTGATGAGATGGAAATTATGGTTATGGCACGTTTCACGGTATTTGGGCTTGAGACCCGTCTGATGAAACTTAAAGATTGGTTGGATTTTATCTATGTATATATATATGCTTTGCATGTGGATATCAATAAAATGTATTTGGTATTGCACTGTATAGATCCTTCCATATTATATTGTCTCCTCCAGATGAGGTACCCCGGAGAGGTCACGGACGTCTAGTACGTCCAGCGTCTATGACGCTAAGCATGGGGGATGCTGTACCCGAACGGAGTTCGGGGATTGAACTCAGAAATTGAGACCCGAGTGGCACGCGTAGCCTTGTGATTGTGACCTTATTGACGTCAGGGACGTCAGACATCGGGGATGTCAGGATTGGAGTGTATAGTGCAGTGGCTAAAATTATGTTTATGGTTTTATTATATGCCTTATGGTTTATATTATATGATTGATGGTTTTAAATTCGGTTGCACGCATGTTTGGAAAACGGAGGGGTAAATTATATGTTTTACTTATCAAATGATTTTATAAACTTGAGTTTCGGTCCACTCACCCTTAATGTTTGGCAACCCCTCCAGGTCGTGATACTGAGGAGGAGGAGGAACCTGAGGCTGAGGCATAGATCTATTTCTGCGTACCTGAACCCCTGTTGGGTGGTTTACCTGCAGGTTTATTTTTAGAGTCGTGCTCGCAACTTGTAATTTTGGATTCATCCCTTGTCTGACATCTGTTTAATTCGGATTTGATGTATGACTTTAATTTGGTTATTTATGCATCTGATGTTTTGAGGTTAAAATTGGTATGAATTATTGGGTGTCAGACGGGAGCAGGGCACGTCCCCTTGTGGTCCCTGTGGGATCGGGGCAGGTCCTGTCACACGCGCCCACACGCGCCGTCTGAAGTGGCTGCGCGTGGGCTTCACGCGCCGCTACAGTACCCGTCTCCTACTTCGGTCAGACCGGTCCGAACCGGTCCGGTCCGATTTTTCCTGCAACTTGGACCGGCGGAACCGGTCGAGGTCTCCTTCTCCCTCATTTTCGGTCCGTTTTCTTCCATTCCAATTCCTAAATTCCTATTTTCAAGTTTCCTATCTAACCCAATTAACAAAACGACCTAAAACCCCCTAAATCGATCCCTAAAAATTAACCCCCATGGCCCCTGTTTTTCTCGGCCACCTTCCAGCCTTCCTCCGCCGTGAACCACCCTCCAAATCTTCCTAAAACTATCCTAACAACCTATTTAGTTCAACCCACACGTCCAAACAAGCCCATAATAACTAGAAATCGAAAATGGATTAAACAGGCAAAACCGATTACCTCGTGCGGGTTTTCTCCTCCTCTCGCCGCCGTGGGCGGCGGTTCAGGCCTCCAGGCCGGCCACCTCAGCTCCCTCAATCTCCCTGGTCCTCTGCCTGGTCATGGGTGATGGTTGGCTGGGTTTGGGTTGCACGGATAGGAGAAAATGGTGGGTGTGAGATCGGGTATTTGAGTTTGAATGAGGAAAATGAAGATGGACGATGCATGAAGGGGTAATGGTGTCCATTGGATGGGTGACACTTGTCACTCATCCATTGGGCATCAGGACAAATATCTGGGCCCACTAGAGTCCAAAAGTGAACTTGTTTCCTACTTCGTGCAATAGTGCACTCGAACTTCCGTGAACCGTAATTTCGCCGTCGAACGTCCGAACTTGATGTGCCGCCTGTCTATGGATTCGTATCGTGCTTATCTACGCAACGGTCTTTGGCCCTCGGCCATCGGACCTCCTGGTCAAAAAGTCAACATTTGACCCCCTTTTATCTAAAATTACCAAAATGTCCCTAAACTTCCGAACGTCATAACTTCCTCCTCGAACGTCGGAATTGAACGTGCCACCTGTCTATGAACTTGTGACATCACGAACTACGTCACGGTCATTGGTCAAAGTCCATTTGACCGCCCGAATGAAAAGTCAACGTTTTGCCACCATCAGGGGCAAAACGGTCATTTTGCATCGTTCGTCCGATTTCGCCTAACTAATCACCGATTAGCCTCACTAATCGTGATTAGTCACTAATATAATCTAGGAATTTGGGACGGGTCGGTGCACCCAACCTATGCTATAAATGTGGAGAACGAGATCACTGGTCCAGCACATGTCGTGCATTAGTTGAAGTTATTCCAGAGTACCACGCCAGATGTGGAACTCGAGAGACCAACCTTGTTGAAAGAATAGTTTTTGCTGATACCACCCTTACTATTGCTGACTTCCAGACTGCCGTTAAACATGATGAGGATTGAGATCTCGAAAAACATGGATATGATCAGCGCTTGCGCCATTTTTTTTTTATGGATTTTTGTTTTTAATTTTGGATAATTTTTGGTGATTTATGTTTACTTTGAATTTGTTTTACTTCTTTGCTCTAATATTATTCATTTCAATCCATTTAATTATTTTCATCAATTTGTTCTTTAATTTTTAGTTAAATTTATGGCTAGACATGTCAAGTACGAAAGTTTGTTGTCTAGCCGACAATGCTACTATGCACACTATCCTCCGAGACCGGATATTTTACAAACTTAATGCCTAACCGTACTTATGTGACAACTATAAATGGGCATTCGAATTTGATTGAAGTCTCCGGAAGAGCCCATTTTATGTTGTCCAATGATATTGTATTTACCATTGATAAAGTCTTATACTCCCCATGTTCCAAAAGAGCGTTTTTGAGTTTTAAGGATATTTGAGCTAATGGTTATCATGTTAGAACCACAAAAGAAAATAGTGTGAAATATCTTTGTATAACCTCCGGCTAGTATGGCATACATTTGAGAAATTGAAAGGCCTCAAGAGTGGCCTTTACATGACCACTATTAGAACAATTGAGGCAAATCACATGGCTAGCCAGGAGATACATAACCCAAGCAACAACTTATTATGGAATGACCAGTTAGGACACCCAGGTCAATGTATGATTCGCCGTATCCTCAATACATCCACACTGGAATCCCCTCACTAATAAGGACCTTGAGTTTAGTGAAACACTGTGCCAAACTTGCTTAATATAAAAATTGAACACTAGACCATCACATGCAAAGATGAGTAAATAATCTGTCCCCTTCCTATACATAATACAAGGGGGTATTTGTGGACTTATCCAACCACCATGTAGACCGTTTAAATATTTCATTGTTTTGGTTGATGCATCGACAAGGTGGTCACATGTGACACTATTGTCCATATGCAATACTGCGTTTTCTAAACTCCTCGTTCAAATCATTAAATTGAGGGTCCACCACCCAGATTATCCTATACACTCTATAAGATTTGATAATGTCAGTGAGTTTATATCAAAATCTTTCGATGATTATTACATTTCCTTTGGAATTGATGTTGAACATCTGGTAACACATGTTCACACCTAGAATGGTCTCATAGAATCATTCATTAAACGATTGCAAATGATTGCACGGACTTTGGTTGTGCGCACCAAACTCCCCATTTTTTTTGTGGGGCTATGCAATTTTGTATGCAGTTATGTTAGTCTGATTGAGGCCCATCGTCACCCAACCCTTTTATACGTTACAATTAGTAACTGGGTACAAACCTGACGTTTCGCACTTACGCATTTTTAGTGTACATTTTACATGTCAATTGTGTAACCGCAACATACAAAAGTGAGACCTCAACTTTGGAAGGGCATATATGTCGGTGATGAATCCCCATCCATTGTACGCTATTTAGAGCCCTTAATGAGTGACCTCTTAACTGCTAAATTTGTGGATAGTCACTTCGATGAGACAGTCATTATGTCGTTAGGGGGAGATAAGAACGTGAACGTTCCTGAAGAATAAGGTGAATTGACGTGAAACGTTTCCCTTATGTCTCATCCTGATCCTCGAATCACACAAAGTAAGAACGAAGTGTAGAGAATTCTAAAACTATAGAATGTAGCTAATAATATGTGACACGATCCACCCCCAATCCCCCGGGATTAAGGGATAAGTCATGTTCCCGTCTAACCCATGTACGACACAAAAGCTAAACACCTGTCTAACCTCCATGGAACACGTAAGCCAGACAAGGGATATCCAGGCGAACCATTCAAAACTAACTTCCGACTTCCCAGAGTGCGTAGAAACCATAGTGGATCGTGTGTGTGATGTCTCCGTCTCACCAACAACAGCCCACACCACATCAACCTGGAGGGTATCGAAAAACAGAAAAGACTGTGAGTGGACAAAATAAATAATAAGTTTAGAAAACAGTTTATAAGAAAATACATTTATACTCTCCACGTAAAACCAATGCATGCATTCTAAAACCATTTCCTTTCCAAGATACTAAAAACCGTTTATGAAAACCAGAAATCATTTCCTTTATCAATCCTCGGGCCTCAACCCAAAATCATAAATCAAAATCAAAAGACGGGAACTCAGCCCAAAAGTCCACAAATCCAAATCATCCGGGCCACAGCCCAAAATATCTGAAAACCATGTGAAAATCATTAGTGTATCACATAAATCCAAACTCAGTTAAAACACATTTCCATCAATTGAACCTGCTGGATCTATCCGAGCCTTTAAACTCAATATATATATATATATCTGAGTCTTTAAACTCAACAGGCCTCAATATCAATCTGAGTCTTTAAACTCCCGAGTCTTTAAACTTCCGAGTCTTTAAACTCAATAGGCCTACGGGGAAAATCACAATATCCGAGTCTTTAAACTTCTGAGTCTTTAAACTCACCGGGTCTTTAAACCCAAATCACATATCTTGGCCCGCCCCCATCACATATCATATCCGGGTCTTTAAACCCAAAGCCAGATCCAACAAATCCAATTCAAAACCATTTTATCAAATCCAAATCCATAAATCCATTTCCAAATCCGAATCTGAAATCATCATTCTGAATCTCAATCCGAATCCGAAATCATCATTCCGAATCCAAATCTAGAAATCATTCACTTTTATTGAAATCCCTTTTCCAAATCCATTTATAAACCATTGAAAGCAAATCATAATTCAAATCCCAAAATCATCCTTACTGCCACCTCGATACGCGTGCAATTATGTTTTCCCGGCTAACCAACTATCACCGAACTTGTCCATATCACATTCTAAGGTCACTAACCACTTCATAATGCTTCTACTAAATCCCCATAATTTTTTTCGAATTTTTAACTATTTTTAAACATGATCTTAAACCTTTGGACATCCCGAATCATATCGAAACGATGTCCGGTCGACTCGAAATCAATCCCAAAATGTTCGTTATATCGAATACATTAAAACACGTGTTGAAAACTTCCTCAAAAGTTGTGCCACGGTGACGACCCGTCCCGAATTAACAGGATTAATTAAGAATTAATGACGGATTAGCCTCGCTAATCGAAGACTAATCAGAGATTAGACGAGGATTAGCGAAAGTTCGGGCGAAATGACGATTTTGCCCTTGGAATGGGCAAATCGTTGAATTTTCATTCGAACAGTCAATTAGACTTTGACCAACGACTGTGACATAGTTTGTGACATCACGAGTTCATAGACAGGTGGCACGCTTGATTCCGACGTTCGGGGAGGAAGTTATGACATTGAGAAGTTCGAGGGCATTTTGGTAATTTGGGCCAAAAGTTGACTTTTGACCCAGAAGGTCCGATGGACGAGGGCCGAAGACCGTTACGTAGATTGGGACGATACGAATCCGTAGACAGGCGACACGTCGAATTCGGACGTTCGACGACGAAGTTAAGGTTCACGGAAGTTCTAGAATACTATTCATGGTCACACGTTTTACGAGGAGCTTTTGGACTTTAGTAGGCCCAGTTGCTTTTCAGCAACCAATAGATAAGTGACAAGTGTCACTCATCCACTGCCCACCAGCCCACATTCATGCATTCACCCTTGCCTTTTCTTTTAAGAACAACCCGAAACCCCCACCCCCTCCTCCCTCCTCCCTCCCCTTAACCGTGCAACCCGATCTCACCCAACCATCCAAACCAATCCAACCCTTCCCTATCGGCCATGACTGAGACCAGAGAGTGAGACAGGAGGGCTGAGGAGGACTGCTGGGGGCTGGAACCGCCGTGGACGGCGGCGTGGTGGAGGTGCAACCCGAGAGGTACTCGGTTTTACACTTTTTCTTCCATTTTTAATTTGTGACATTATGGGTTGGTTTTAATGATTAGGATGGGCCTGTTAGATTTCTAGGAGGTTTCTAGGATGGTTTTAGGAAGTTTTGGATGGCTGTGAAGCCATGGGTGGGTTTTAGAAAACTTGAACCGTGGAGGGGTTTTTGGGTTCACGGGTTCTAGGCGGTTTTAGGTAGTTTGGTTAATTGGAAATGATAGGAAACATTAAAAGAGGAATTTTAGGATTGAAATGGGACAAAACGGACGAAAAATGAAGAGTGTAGGGGACTGGACCGGTCATGCCGGTCCAGTTAGACCGGAATTGCAGAGAAAATCGAACCGGTCCGCTGGAGGACAGGGATGACCCTGTGCAGTGGCGCGTGAGGCCCACGTGCAGGGCCATCTCGAGGTGTGTGTGGTCACGTGTTGAGGAATTTGAGGGTGGTTCCAACATGTGAAATCATCTATTCGATGTAACGAATATTTTGGGACTGGTTTCGTGTCAATATGACATCGTTTCGATAGGTTTCGGGGTGTCCGAAGGTTTAGATTCGAGTTTAAAAATAGTTAGAAATTCTGGAAAATTACGGGGCTTTAGTGAGGGGTTATTTAAGTAGTTAGTAACCCTCTAAATGAATTTGGACAGGTTCGGGAATCCCGGAGGCGACGATTGGCATGGGGAGACGTTATGGCACGTGTATCGAGACGCGACTTCGGACGGTCTGTGAGTGGACCTTTCTTTTAAATTCGATGCATGCATAAATGTTTTATAATTGATTTAATATATGTTTTGTGATTCCATGAGTGCATTTGGTTGTGGTAGCCTATGATTTACGTATTTGCACGTATTTCGAGATTTCCAGTTTTATACGATGCTGATACATTCTAGGTTTTCAACAAACGTTTAATAAATGGATTTTAGATTTAGAAATATGAAATCGGGCATGAGACCCATTTGATTTATGAACTCTTGGACTTGGAGTCCATTTGATTTGACGAGAAATCGGACCGAGGGTCCATTTGCGTTATACGATCGGACCGAGGGTCCAGTTGGTTTACGATTCGGGTTTGAGGCCCAGTTACTGGTACTATAGGGCTTGATGCCCCATTGATTTATGATATCGGGCCTGAGACCCATTTGGTTGAGATATCGGGCTTAAGGCCCCGTTAGTAGTGAAATCGGACGTGAGGTCCCGTTGCTTTATGGTTCCGGGCTTAGGGCCCAATTGGTTGTGATATCGGGCTTGAGTCCCAGTTCAGTTTGTGAAATGAGAATTCGGGCATGAGACCCAGTTGAACTGTGGATTTAGGCCCAGGCCTGTGAAATGGATTGCCTATGAAATGGATTTGAAGCGGATTCAAGGAATCCTATTGAGATGAATCCGGTATGAGACCCAGTTGAGAAACGTTTTGAGAAAGAAGTATTTGAAAATGAATTATACCCTCCATATGTTTATATGGTCTCCTCTAGACGTCGACCTGGAGAGTCACGATCCACATACCAGAGTGGGTATCCCCATAGGGATCCCGTTCCAGGAGTGGGGGTTACTAGATATGATGTGGTCCCGCACCAGATTCCGGAGAGATGTGTGGACTAGATCCAGAGAGAGAGCTCAGACTAGATCCATAGATTGAGCCCCCCAGATGGAGATTCCTGGGATAAGACTCGGAGTGAGACCTCGAGTAGTGTGCACACTAGTATAGATTTGACATTGTGACTATATCGGGGATGTGTTCCCTAGGGGCTGTGTGCCCCGAGTTGGCATCTTCTCGAAAGTGTCGTGGATGGGTTATACGTATGTTGATACGTATGAGGTTTTATGGATTAGTGATTTGGGGCGGAGAACCCGTATTTGATATTTTGGGAAATGGTTTTAGGCTGAGACCCACGTGACATGATTTGGGGCTGAGTTCCCATGTTTTGAGTTATGGTTTGTAAGTGTGATTTCGGGTCGGGGACCCAAATGGATTTACGGGGCATGACAGTTTATGGGGCCGGGCATGATCCCTTGAAAGGTTTTGTAAATGTTTGACAAAGGTTTTTATGAACGTTTGATAAATGATTTTGAATGCATTCGTATGTATTTATGAAGGGCATAAATGTCTTTGTATGAAAATGTTTTAATGAAATTATTAGTTTTGTCCACTCACGACCTTTGATGTTTTAATGCCCTTCAGGTTGATCACGGATGCGGGCTGTAGCAGAGACGAAATATCACTCCCCTCCTTCTACGATCCTGACGCACTCTGATAGCCCCAGCGAGGGCTAGAGTTGGAATTTTCCCTGGTCTGACACTTCGTGTCAGACGGGATCAGGCGTGTCCCACGTTAATCCCGGGGGATTTGGGACCGGTCCTGATAGCCACGCACCCCGACGTGCCACCCAAAGGCGCTGCGCGTGAGGCCCACGCGCCGACTACAGTCATTTTCAACCTCCCGTAAACCCAGTCCAGACCGACCCGATTCAACCAAACCGGCGTTCACGGTTCAGTGCCCAATTTCAGTCCAATTTCAAGCCTTTTTGTCCTAGTAGCTTCGTCTCAATGTTTAGGATCGTTCTAGCTAATTAAAACATGAAATTAGGGTCTATTTAATACCTTCCAAATCGAAGTACGATCGAACAAACTCCCATCATCCAGGTTCCACTTTCCCGCCCACCGTTGGCCTCCGTTGCAGTCCCAGTCGACTCACATGCACACTCAGAACATTATGCCAGCAGCCATTTTGATCATCACCCACGAAAACAAGACTTGCCATTTTCGAACTCAAATAGAACAGTCACGGGTCTTACCTCCTCTCGCCGTCGTGGGCCACCGTCATGGCCACCACCATCATCTACTCGACTCTCTTTCCAACTTTCATTCATACTTCATGGCCAAAGGATGAAGATCAAAGGAATTGGATGCGTAGGCTTGTTCTCGATCTCTGTTCTTTAACCACGGATTCATGACCACCGTCCACGACGGTCCTCCTTAGTGTCACCAACCTCATCGTCTCAACCTCCCCTTCAAGTTTCATTCACAATGCACGGGCCAAGGAGGACGTTTTGAAGGTGTTTGTATGGCTGGTTTCTCACGGGTTCACTCACACACAGTCTTTCACTCTGTTTTTCTCTGTTTTTTCCTCAACCCGTGCACGCACTTCACTCTGGTGTTAAAACCAAATTAAGGCGGTGAAGGCTTCCACAGTCATCTAGTAAGGAAAAAGTGTCCTAAAACCATTGGGCACAACTCACAAGGAAACATAAATGACCAAACTACCCTTTAGGCCAAATTACAAAAATGCCCCTCAACTTCCGAGGCCCATAACTTCTTCCTCGAATGTCGGAGTAGGATGTGCCGCTTGTCTACGGACTCGTGACGTCCCGAAATACGTCACAGTCATCGATCAAAGTTCATTTGACCACCTGAAACAAAAATCAACAGTTTACCCATTATAGGGGCAAAACCGTCATTTCGCACCGTCCGTCCACAATTACTCAACTAATCACCAATTAACCTCACTAATCCTTCATTAATCACTAATCTAATCCCGAAATTCGAGACGGGTCGTTACAATATTCCAGATGCTTTCTCTAATGTAGTCAAAATGGAAAGATCACATATATCTGTTGTAAACATGCATACAAGGATAGACGTCCCTATAGGACTCGTCATCTCAGATGGCCAAGTCATCCCAAACGAATAAGGTACGACCATGTTGGCTAACTAGTCATATGTCTCTACCTAGAAGCGAGGTAGACAAATAGGTTCGAAGGATTCTCATCCCCGAAAGAGGAAAATTTTGGCACAACCAAATCTCTTAAATATTGCAATATCAGCTGATCCATCTCATGAGATAATTCCAGATTATGGGTTCGTTCTAGAAGAGACTACTTTAGGGGATGCTCCAACGTCTGAACCTACACCCAATTATGCATGCTTAAGTGAGATATGGGGTCAAAATTACATTATCGGCGATGATATATTTGTATTCGCGGTACCTGCCGACATAATAACTAGTGATGATGTCGAACCTCTCTGTTGATGAATGCCAACGTAGAGAAGATTTTCCAAAATGGAAAGAACTAATCCAAGTCGAACTAGATTACTTGACAATAAGGAAGGTGTTTGAACATGTAGTTCCCACACCTCCCCATGTTAAACATGTAACCTTTAAATGGGCATTTTTACGGAGGCATAATAATAAGAACGAGATTATGAGATTACAAAACTCGTTTAGTGGCGCTACCTTATCAGTTTAGTAGTTTCCGAAAAACTAAGTATGTAGCTTTTGGATGTGGTTATTGCACATCTCTATGGGGATCTGTAACGACCCATCCCTGATTTTGGGGATTAATTAAGACTAATAATGGATTAGTGGGGCTAATTGGGGATTAGCCGAGGATTAACAGAAGTTCAGGGTGAAATTATAATTATGCCATTGAATAAGGGCGAAAATTTGACTTTTGACTCGGGTGGTCCGATGGGCAAGGGTCGAGGACCGTTACATAGATCGGGTCGATACGAGTCAGTAAACAGGCGGCACGTCGAAATCGGACATTCGACGGAAAAGTTTCGGTTCACGGAAGTTCTGTAAAACTATTGCGCATTTTACGAGACGAGGGACAATTGTCATTAATGGGGCCCAGATATTTTGTTTCTCGCCCAATGGATGAGTGATAAATGTCACTCATCCATTGCCCACCAGATTTGATACATGCATATCCCTTCCTCTTTCTTCTAAATTCGACCATCCCATCCAAACCCAAAAACCAGTGAACCCAAAACCATACCCCTTCTCCCCATTCGATTATGTGTGAGGACAGAGTGACTGAGGGACTGAGATGACAGGACCCATCCCAATCCCCCCGGGATTACCATGGAATGTGCCCTGCTCCCGTCCAACAAGGGGTGTCAGACAAGGGATAACCAAGAGCTACTGCCCAAACGGGCCATCCAGAGTGCGCAAGGACCGATGGAGGAGGTGTGCAATGTCCCAGTCTCTGCTGCAATCGCATCCGTAATCAACCTGAAGGGCATTAAAACCAAAAGCTGTGAGTGGACAAAAACCAATAAGTCATCAAATACATTTATAAGACATTTATGCCCTCCAATAAAAACGTATGCATGCCACGAAAACCAGTGACCAAAACGTTTGCTCAACCGAGCCATTAGGGCCTTAGCCCAAAAACCGTTAACCAAAAACCAAGTGTGGGAACTCAGCCCAAAACTGTGGAATACCGCAACTATACATCAACAACCATGTGGGTCACCACCCACGACCATAAATGAACAACAATTCATTAAAATCACACAATCATAAATCCACCCGGAAAGCCATTTCATTAATTCGTATTTTACCATTACCATTTCCAGCATCTCAGATGCTCAGCGTCCCAGACGCTAGACGTCCCAGACGTCATGTCTCACGGTATAATAAGCTACGCGTGCTGCCCGGGGTCTCTCCGGGTCCATGTATCTGACATCCCTGATGTCTGACGTCCCTGACGTCAATCATAGCAATCCTGCTCCTGAGTCATCATACGGTCCGGCTGCTCCGTATCGTGACCCTTCGCAGGCAATACACCGTGACTTCCCCAGTGTCCTAGACATCTGGAGGAGACCATCATATATCCTTGTATCAAGATGGTATATGGAAAACAGTTTTTATTAATTCATTTCACAACATCACAATGGGTCCTGCCCGAATTTTCCATAAAACAACACATTTCCATTTAGGGTCCCTGACCCGAAACCACATTTATTAAATATAGAGCTCCTGACCCGAAATCACAATTTTAATCCAACTGGGCCTCATGCCCGACTTTATGAACCACTGGGCCCACGACCCGATTTATAAACCAACTGGGCCCACAACCCGACTACGTACTCAAATGGACTCCAAGTCCGAGATTTCCAAAACAAGTGGGCCTCAAGCCCGAATTCATCTTTCCAATATAAAAACCGTTTTATCATATTATTTTTTTAACCACAAGCATGCAAAACCACAAATAAACCGTTAATCCCAATATACGTGAAATACGGAAAACACCTCGAAATACGTGCAACATACCTGAAATCAATACTCGCAAATACCATCATAGAAATCATGTATATAAACCATATAACACATTTAAGCATGCATAGGATTTATAAAACCAAAGTCCACTCACAGACTGTTTTAACAGTATGCCTCGATACGTGTGCCACCGGCCCTCCCGGGCCACACCACTATCACCGAGACTCCCAATCCTATCCAAATCACATTAGAGGGTCACTAACCTCAACATTAACATCCTATCAAAGTCCCGTAATTTTCCCGAATTTTTACTTATTTTTAAACTTAATTTAAAACCTTCGGACATCCCGAACAATATCGAGACGGTGTCCGATCGACACGAAACCAATCCCAAAATGTCCGTTACATCGAATAGATTAAAAGTCATGTTGATCTCACCTCGAGATTCGTGCCCATGCGCCGTCACGCGCCGCCGTGAGTGGTTGCGCGTGAAATCCACGCGCCGTGAACAGTGTCACCAGCCCAACCCGTATCTCTAGTAAACGGGTCCAAATTGTCCGCGACACGACCCGGTTCAATGTCCATCAATTCGATCCTAATTCCTTCAATTGATCATTCAGTTAGTTTCGTTCTTAGTTCAATTACAGGTCTGTAAACTCAATTACACAAATCCTTACCTACAATTCCACGATTCGATGATGAACACCAAGAACACTCCGGTTACTGTTCGTTTATGGAATTCCTTCAATTCCAATTGATTTCCTTAAATTGAATCAACTAGAAGCATCAGTGGACCATGAGGAACAATTCCCCCACATCAATTTCGTCGTTGGATCACTAAATGGTCGCGACTCAAGCTCGAACACCGTCCACTGTGCAACCATGGAGCTTCATCGATCTCAGCCGGTTTCCTTCAATTGATCCTTCCAGAAGCATCGTGGGATCCTCAGGAACACAATCCCCACATCAATTGCACCGTTCGAACACTCCACGATCACGACTCAACCCCGAAATTCCTCCTCTGTCACCAAGTGGGTTCAGAGCCAAAACGTTGCCAATTTCCTTCGTTCTTTCGACGATTCTGATCGTTGTGATCCCAGGAAGCTGAATGTGAGCTCAATTGCGATCCTCACGGCCTAATTCTTCATTTCGAATTTTCCCTCCCAAAATCCACAAATTAAATTCTCACCCTCCAGCCCCCCTCTGTCCCTCGTGTTTACTCAGCTGTGTTAGCCTCATCAAGCACACGATTTTCCCTTCAAAACCAGTTAGAGAAGACAGCCAAATCTCCCCAATCTGATTCCCCAAATTTGTGCACGGTTTGAAGACAAAGAGGAATTAATGGAAATTAAAAGAATAATTAATTAATAAACATAATAATTAGGTCTCCCCCAAAAACATGGATTCTGGTCTTAAGCCCCAATTTAAGGGATGAGTGACACTTTTCACTCATCCAGGTGTGTTCAGTCACCGGGTACTGTTCATTATTATATTATTATTTTAATCGAGGCCTCGGTTCGTTAGTTCGTTTCCTTGACCATAACTTCGTCGTCGAATCTCCGATTTCGGCATGCTGCCTGTCATTGGATTCGTATCGACGACACCTACGTAACGGTCCTTGGCCCTCGTCCTTCGGACCTCCCGATCAAAAAGTCAACATTTGGCCCCTAGTATGCCAAATTACCAAAATACCCCTCAACTTCCGAACATCAAAACTTTCTCTACAAATGTCGGAATCAAACGTGCCACCTGTCTATGAACTCGTGACGTCCCGAACTACGTCACGGTCATCGGTCAAAGTCCGTTTGACCGCCCGATCAAAAAATCAACATTTTGCCCACGACCAGGGGCAAAACGGTCATTTTTCACATTTGTCCGATTCCGCCCTACTAACCACCGTTCAACCTCACTAATCAAGATTAGTCACTAATCTAATCCCGGAAATTCGGGACGGGTCGTTACAATCTTCCCTCCTTAATAAATTTCGTCCTCGAAATTCCAACCGATCTAAACTCAAACGTACCTCCTGCCTTAATTAGTTTCATTCTCGAAACTCGACCACTCTGATTCCACAAACACCCCGTGGAAAGTGGAATCGACCTCGCAACACGTGTACACCCGTACATCAACTAATCAGACAAAACTTGTCTGCACCCAAACGTACCGCTGGTACGCAAAACGCAACAACTACATTCGGCCCCGTCGAATGACTGAAACTACTTGTTTCGAATTTGACATCACTTGTCCAAACTACCCTCTCGTTGACGCAACAACTCGACGGTTCCTTTCCCACTCCCACTAGGAGTCAGCTGACCCCACTCAACCATCTATGTTGACACATCCTGACAATCTGTCACCACACAGTTGTTGTCAGTCGAAAACTGACACTAGACTCACTCGTGGCTACACATGCCACCAACGTACTTGACTTAGTAAACATTTACCGACCTTTCACACGATCTGTGTGTAATTAAACACATCGGAAATACCATGACCCATTGCATAGTAATGTCCGGCCCACAACTAATCCAGTGGTATCAGAACCAATCCGACTACCAACACGCTCACCGACACACCTCGGGTATATCCCGTATACCGTAACTAGACATCACAAGTCTACAAGGTATTGTACCTCGAACCATGTACGAAGTACACACATCTACCTAATAACCAGACTACAACCACCTAGGTCATAACCGAACGCGTTCCAATAATGGAGTACGTTTGCCCAATCCAGCATGAGACAAATCGAAACTCCACCCAACATCTAGTTCCAATTCTGAATCTGAATCCGCAATTTCGTAAGAAATCCCGGATCCAAGCCCAGACATCACATTTTAATTCATATCCAAATCCGAATCCGAAATCATTATTCCGTAAGCTAGCATTTGGAATAATCGTTCCATATTCAAATCTGGAAATCCATTTTCAAGTTCCAAAATCGAATCCTGAATCGTCACCCAGAAATTCGATTCCAAATCCCGAAATCTCGTCACATTTACCATGACACACCCAAAACCGAACCTATCGGTCACCTGTTCAATACCTCCAATTGACTTCATAGGGAAGCCAATCCAACCTCCACACGTCTAAGGTTGACAAAGTCCGACCAGTCGGAAACCTACTCACTCGAGTAAGATACCAGACGGGCCCCACTTCGAAAAGAAGTTCAATCCCGTCATTTACGACTCACACACCCAAGTTCGTATCGATCCTTGTCATTCCACCTAGGAAAAACCAGGGATGATCCAAAATGATGACTCCAATACTCATCCTATGTGGATGTAACAAAACTCACTGCACTCACCACGCCATGTAATCCAACATTGTCTGCCACCAAGAAGAAAATGAAAAATCTCGTTTACCTAATTTCGAATACGTAGCTCCTCCTAATGACCCAAAAACACACATGGGCCCACCAACCAATACACGCTCAACGTACTGGTAACTATACTCAACGTCTGCCAGGGCAGAAAACAAGAAGTCAAGCCCAATGACTTCGGAATACCAATCACCAAAAGCGAGCACCACTCTCGTTCCCCAATTACAACTCTCCACGGATCTAAGGTTCCAACCATGTTGGAAACAGACATGCTCCCAACGAGATGTCAAGTCTAACCACTAGACTTCCTACCTCCTCAACTCACTTGGACAACAACGTGTCCACAATCAATCCGTTATTGTTTCATTCGCACATCCCAACCTTTACAGGTTCAACACTCGGTTTTCCACGTTCACAATTACAAAATCCCACATCTATGATAAAAGCCAACAACTCCCCAAATCCACTAATTCTCATGACGTAAGGGTCGTCATCCCAAGATTACTCAAGTCTCAATTATACCATATTAATCCACTCATCACTTGTCATTTTACCCCTGTCGGGACTTATCCCAACACATTACAATCGCTACTAGATCCCATCCAGTCCATCACTCAACCACTACCGAATCTCAAAGACCGAACATATGTTCATCATGACAGAGTCACACCCCAACTTGTGGCTCATCGTCAACACCATCACCGACACTAGCACCAGCGCTAGTACCAGCACCAGCACACTACCAACAACACTAGTATCAGCACACAGGCATCCATACCAGCATCAGCACAAAAGTACCAACATACAACCATTCACACTTGCACACCGTGTGCAAATATGACAACCCTGGATCTCCGTTCATACCGAACGACGATCCCGTACCTCACGACTATGGGTACCACCACTCTGACAATCCACATCAGGAAAATGAACGTTCCCTGAACGTCCCCTGATCCCCAAGTATTATAACTACACTAATTACCCTCGATAGCCAGTCATCTCCATATGACTACCGACTAACTGTCATTGCTATCGAGATCCGCATCCACACATCACACCAATACCCGATCCAACACGGGGTTCCATAATTTATCTCAGAACCGTATCCGTAGATCGGATCCCATAGTTCTGACTAGACTCACCAGAGTCATCCACATGGTCATCCATGACCTCAGCCGCTCGTCGCAGCACAAGTTCTCATCCACTAATCGCAATTAAGGTTTACCTTTTTAATTCATCATACACTAGGGTTCCACAATCACACCCTAAGGTTCAACCGAACCCAACCACTTCCCGTAATATAAAATTCACAACCTGACCGACCCCGCGGTCCTGACATCGAATAGACGTCAAATCCAATCCTACCATCCCATCAACGTGGGTTCCACCACTAGGTCATCGGCCAACTCCGATGAATCAACATCCCTCACACTAGAAACCACCACAAGGGTTCACAATTTAAACCATTACTCACATGAGCTTCCCCGAACCTGGCTGCACCTAGCAGCACAACAATTTAATATTACATGACCGAACCGTCGGTCCCACAATACCAGTTCATCACAATCAACCCCACTTGGGTCGAATCACATTAATGCACGGCGCATCGGGCCAATCACACTCTATCCACTATCCAAACCCCAAAACTATCTATCAGGTTGATAACGAATTGCAGCCCAATGAGACATCACAACCTCGACCTGCGCACACCAATAGAGCAACCGTGCTCTGATACCAAGTTGACAGGACCCATCCCAATCCCCCCGGGATTACCATGGAATGTGCCCTGCTCCCGTCCAACAAGGGGTGTCCGACAAGGGATAACCAAGAGCTACTGCCCAAACGGGCCATCCAGAGTGCGCAAGGACCGATGGAGGAGGTGTGCAATGTCCCAGTCTCTGCTGCAATCGCATCCGTAATCAACCTGAAGGGCATTAAAACCAAAAGCTGTGAGTGGACAAAAACCAATAAGTCATCAAATACATTTATAAGACATTTATGCCCTCCAATAAAAACGTATGCATGCCACGAAAACCAGTGACCAAAACGTTTGCTCAACCGAGCCATTAGGGCCTTAGCCCAAAAACCGTTAACCAAAAACCAAGTGTGGGAACTCAGCCCAAAACTGTGGAATACTGCAACTATACATCAACAACCATGTGGGTCACCACCCACGACCATAAATGAACAACAATTCATTAAAATCACACAATCATAAATCCACCCGGAAAGCCATTTCATTAATTCGTATTTTACCATTACCATTTCCAGCATCTCAGATGCTCAGCGTCCCAGACGCTAGACGTCCCAGATGTCATGTCTCACGGTATAATAAGCTACGCGTGCTGCCCGGGGTCTCTCCGGGTCCATGTATCTGACATCCCTGATGTCTGACGTCCCTGACGTCAATCATAGCAATCCTGCTCCTGAGTCATCCTACGGTCCGGCTGCTCCGTATGGTGACCCTTCGCAGGCAATGCACCGTGACTTCCCCAGTGTCCTAGACATCTGGAGGAGACCATCATATATCCTTGTATCAAGATGGTATATGGAAAACAGTTTTTATTAATTCATTTCACAACATCACAATGGGCCCTGCCCGAATTTTCCATAAAACAACACATTTCCATTTAGGGTCCCTGACCCGAAACCACATTTATTAAATATAGAGCTCCTGACCCGAAATCACAATTTTAATCCAACTGGGCCTCATGCCCGACTTTATGAACCACTGGGCCCACGACCCGATTTATAAACCAACTGGGCCCACAGCCCGACTACGTACTCAAATGGACTCCAAGTCCGAGATTTCCAAAACAAGTGGGCCTCAAGCCCGAATTCATCTTTCCAATATAAAAACTGTTTTATCATATTATTTATTTAACCACAAGCACGCAAAACCACAAATAAACCGTTAATCCCAATATACGTGAAATACGGAAAAACACCTCGGAATACTTGCAACATACCTGAAATCAATACTCGCAAATACCATCATAGAAATCATGTATATAAACCATATAACACATTTAAGCATGCATAGGATTTATAAAACCAAAGTCCACTCACAGACCGTTTTAACGGTATGCCTCGATACGTGTGCCACCGGCCCTCCCGGGCCACACCACTATCACCGGGACTCCCAATCCTGTCCAAATCACATTAGAGGGTCACTAACCTCAACATTAACATCCTATCAAAGTCCCGTAATTTTCCCGAATTTTTACTTATTTTTAAACTTAATTTAAAACCTTCGGACATCCCGAACAATATCGAGACGGTGTCCGATCGACACGAAACCAATCCCAAAATGTCCGTTACATCGAATAGATTAAAAGTCATGTTGATCTCACCTCGAGATTCGTGCCCATGCGCCGTCACGCGCCGCCGTGAGTGGCTGCGCGTGAAATCCACGCGCCGTGAACAGTGTCACCAGCCCAACCCGTATTTCTGGTAAACGAGTCCAAATTGTCCGCGACACGACCCGGTTCAATGTCCATCAATTCGATCCTAATTCCTTCAATTGATCATTCAGTTAGTTTCGTTCTTAGTTCAATTACAGGTTTGTAAACTCAATTACACAAATTCTTACCTACAATTCCACGATTCGATGATGAACACCAAGAACACTCCGGTTACTGTTCGTTCATGGAATTCCTTCAATTCCAATTGATTTCCTTAAATTGAATCAACTAGAAGCATCAGTGGACCATGAGGAACAATTCCCCCACATCAATTTCGTCGTTGGATCACTAAATGGTCGCGACTCAAGCTCGAACACTGTCCACTGTGCAACCATGGAGCTTCATCGATCTCAGCCGGTTTCCTTCAATTGATCCTTCTAGAAGCATCGTGGGATCCTCAGGAACACAATCCCCACATCAATTGCACCGTTCGAACACTCCACGATCACGACTCAACCCCGAAATTCCTCCTCTGTCACCAAGTGGGTTCAGAGCCAAAACGTTGCCAATTTCCTTCGTTCTTTCGACGATTCTGATCGTTGTGATCCTAGGAAGCTGAATGTGAGCTCAATTGCGATCCTCACGGCCTAATTCTTCATTTCGAATTTTCCCTCCCAAAATCTACAAATTAAATTCTCACCCTCCAGCCCCCCTCTGTCCCTCGTGTTTACTCAGCTGTGTTAGCCTCATCAAGCACACGATTTTCCCTTCAAAACCAGTTAAAGAAGACAGCCAAATCTCCCCAATCTGATTCCCCAAATTTGTGCACGGTTTGAAGACAAAGAGGAATTAATGGAAATTAAAAGAATAATTAATTAATAAACATAATAATTAGGTCTCCCCCAAAAACATGGATTCTGGTCTTAAGCCCCAATTTAAGGGATGAGTGACACTTGTCACTCATCCAGGTGTGTTCAGTCACCGGGTACTGTTCATTATTATATTATTATTTTAATCGGGGCCTCGGTTCGTTAGTTCGTTTCCTTGACCATAACTTCGTCGTCGAATCTTCGATTTCGGCATGCCGCCTGTCATTGGATTCGTATCGACGACACCTACGTAACGGTCCTTGGCCCTCGTCCTTCGGACCTCCCGATCAAAAAGTCAACATTTGGCCCCTAGTATGCCAAATTACCAAAATACCCCTCAACTTCCGAACATCAAAACTTTCTCTACAAATGTCGGAATCAAACGTGCCACCTGTCTATGAACTCGTGACGTCCAGAGCTATGTCACGGTCATCGGTCAAAGTCCGTTTGACCGCCCGATCAAAAAGTCAACATTTTGCCCACGACCAGGGGCAAAACGGTCATTTTGCACATTTGTCCGATTCCGCCCTACTAACCACCGTTCAACCTCACTAATCAAGATTAGTCACTAATCTAATCCCGGAAATTCAGGACGGGTCGTTACATGAGAGGTGGTGGCAGGATGGCCAATCACCGTGGACGGTAAAGGAAGCCGAGAATAGAGGTAAAAATCGAACCCCTTTACATTTCAAAATTTAAATTTTGGTTTTGGAAGTTAGGGATAGTTTCTGGTGGTTGGGGGAGGTTCGTTGGGTTAATATGGATGTTTAGAAACGGTTTTGGATGGCAGATAAGGGCTGAGCAGCCCTGAGGATAGCCGGGAAAAACAGGGCAGTGAAGGGGGGGCTTGAACAATAGATTTCTAATCGATTTTCTTGATTTTAATTGTGTAGATAGGTAGATATTGATGAGACAAATATATTAGGATTGAATTGGACGAAAAATAAGGAAGATATGGGCTTAGACCGGTCACGCTGGTCAAGCCAGACCGGAATTGCAGAAGCCGATTCGGACTGGTTCAATCGCGAGGAAGACGATGAACAGTACCCGGCGCGTGAAGCCCACGCGAAGGGCCTTCAGACGGTGCGTGGGGATGATTTTGGGGAATGTCCAACATGTAATTTCATCTATTCGATGTAACGAACATTTTGGGACTGGTTTTGAGGTTATAGGATATCGTCTCGATATAGTTCGGGATGTCCGAAGGTTTATGAACGGGTTTAAAAATAGCTAAAAATTCTGAAAAATTAGGGGGCTTTAATGAGGGGTTATTTAAGTAGTTAGTAACCCTCTAAAATGATTTGGACAGGTTCGGGAGTCCCGATGACAGTGATTAGCTCAGGAAGGCGTATAGCACGCGTATCGAGGCGGCAGCTCGGACGGTCTGTGAGTGGACCTTGTTTTCTAAATTGATGCATGGATAAATGTTTTATATGATTTTAGAAATATGTTTTGTTATGCCGTGAGTGCATTTGTGTGTGTTTACGTATCTGCACGTATTTCGAGGGTTTGGTTTTATACGGTGCTTATACGTGTTTGTGGTTCCAGTTTAATGAAATGGATTTGGGTTTGA
Organism: Prinsepia uniflora; assembly: GCA_032719365.1. Taxonomy (NCBI): domain Eukaryota; kingdom Viridiplantae; phylum Streptophyta; class Magnoliopsida; order Rosales; family Rosaceae; genus Prinsepia; species Prinsepia uniflora. The sequence continues at coordinate 22,575,620 of CM064861.1, read as the reverse complement.
AAAGGTAAACTCGTGTAACAACCCGTACCTTCAAGAAGGATACAATTGTAATTTTGTAAAAGATTTGTATAAAAATGACGATTTTGCCCTTGTGAATAGTGTGCCAAAAGTTGACTTTCTGATTTGTAGGTTGAACGAGCATTGAACATTGACCGTGACGTAGTTTAGGACGTCACGAGTCCGTAGACAGGTGTCACGTCCGATTTGGACAATCGGAGGGAAAGTTGTGACGTTCGGAAGGTTAGGGGCGTTACCGTAATTTTGGCTAAATAGAGGAAAATGTTGACTTTTTGCTGGACGCTTGGTTTTCAAGTAGACCGAGGACCGTTAGATAGGTCTCGACGTCCTGAGTACAAAGACAGGCGGCACGCTGTCATCGGACGTCGGACGGATTAGTTATGGGCCTAGGAAGTTGAAGGGCAAAATGGTAATTTTGGCCTTAGGGGCATTTTAGTCTTTTCACCTTGGGCCAATCAGATAAGACCACATGGGAGTGTGTGATTGGATATTTTTTTCTTTCTGTCCAGGGAGAGTTGGACACGTGGTGGAGACCTAGAGGTTTCTAGGAGAGTTTATTGTATGCACGGCCACAATTTGCACAAGTTTAAACCGTGCAATCGTCCAATTTTGCAGAAATAGGGAGAGTGAGAACGTGAGACTTTCTTGATCGATTTCCAGTTTTTGAAGACCTTGAGCTTGAGTGAGTGATTGAGGACAGGTTGTTGAGTTGTAATCGTGTTTTAGTGAGGGCTAGAAGGTGACTGTGTGTGTGTAAGCAAACAGAACCAGGAGACAGAGCAGGGACACCGTGCACCGTTGTGCACCCCAGTTGAGCAATCCATTAAATAGGAGACGTGGTGGTGGTCAGAGACTCGAAAGGAGTCGTGTGAACTCAGTAGGACACGACGGCGAGCACGGCGGAGATCGGAGCAAGGGTAAGTTTCTCTGTCCCCTGTTTTTCCCGTTTTGTTCATTTCGAAAATCGTGGCTTTTGGGGCTGATTCGAGGGATTCTGGGAGTTCTGGGAGACTCAGTAGGTCCTTAGGAGTCGTCTAAGGTTGAAACCGTGATGGGGGATGGCCTGGTTGGCCGGGGAACCGAAACAGAGGTTTCGGGTATTTTTCATCGAGTTTTGGACGATGAGATTAGGGCCTTTACTTCACGAATTGATTAGTGGAAGCAATCATACAAACCAGGACGAAACTAATGGGATTGATTGGGTTGAATTTGGACTGGTATTGAGTGAGAACCGGTCACGCCGATTCGGGTCAGCCAGCCCGGTTTGAACCGGCTGGATAGAGGTTGACGATGACAATGTAGCAGGCGTATGAAGCCCACACGCAGCCACTTTGGGCGGTGCGTGGGGAGGAATCTGAGGAACCTTCCAACATGGTTTTGAGTCTAAATGTTATAATGAATCTTTTAAGACAAGTTTCATGTCGATCGGACATCGGGTTAGGTTTGTTCGAGGGTTCGAAGGTTTAGGGTTTTTGTTTAAATTACGTTCGGAATTCCGAAAAAATTGGGGAAATTAGGATAAACGTTTTTGATATAATTGTGACCCGATTTTGTGACTTTTGACAGGACGGGACACTCCTGATACGTTTGAGGAGCGCACGGAGCGCGATTGACTCGTTCGGACTTGTGAGTGGACTCCTTCTCTTTTAACGAGCATGCCTAACTGTTTTTATCTACATGTTTTATGTTTTTACGCATGTTTTCATGATCATTGCTTATATCATAAATGGTTGACCTGTTTTCACATTTTTCGAGACATTTACGGGTTTTAGCACATTTTCCGAGAAATGTTATATATGTGATTTTCATGCCATGCTTTTTATTATGGATTTTATATGATGATAAATGGGTTTTGAAACATGACAGGGGCGGGCCCGGATTGAGTTTAAAGACTCGGGAGTTTAAAGACTCATATATTACGATATTACCCCCGTAGGCCTGTTGAGTTTAAAGACTCGGGAGTTTAAAGACTCGGATTACATTTGAGGCCTGGATTGAGTTTAAAGACTCAGATAGACCCAGCAGGTTTGATCAGGACATTACTATTGGTATATTTTGCTTTTGTGATACGCTTTTGGAATGCTTAATTACTGTTTATATCACTGTTTTTCTAGTACTTAGTTAGGCATGCATGTTTTCTTTAAAACGGAGGGAAAATCCTGTTTTGTTTCATAAATTGTTTTCATACGTTTGTTTTCTTTTTAATCCACTCACGCTTTTCTGGTTTTAAATTACCCTCCAGGTCTTGGTAAAAAGCGTCGGGGTGATCGTTGAGGCATGGACAGAGGCATAGAGCTTTGCGGCGTTTTTCGTTGCGTGAATAGCCTAGTAGGATTTTTGTGCTTGTTTTGTATAACACTATGCTCTATGTTACTGTTGTATTACATTTTTCTCTCTGGTCTGATAATTATACTTATGGTTTCTTGAGGTTGTTTTGGTACTTTAAGTGTGATTATCAGACGGGAGCAGGGTCCGTCCCGGTTATCGAGGTGATAATCGGGGTGGGTCCTGTCAACTCGGGCATGAAACCCATTTGGCTTTGGTTTTGTCTCGGGTATATGGCCCTATTGATGACCTATAGGTCTACGTCGTGGTCGCGACGAGTTCTCTGTGTACGGCGACAGAGGATATGACCCTCGCCTCCAGACTGGGGATGTGTTCCTTTCGGAGAGGTCACGATGCACGTTCCGTTTTCGAGCAGCCACTGGAGGCTCGACTTTGGAGTGCTTACGGATTAGGAGATCGGCTGGTGATGTGTGCACCAGGATCTAGATGTGGTCGCGTCGGTTGATATGTTCACTGCAACATAGCAGGATTGAGAGCAGTCCTGGACGGATGGTTGCACGCATCACTACGATTGGAATCGTGAATGACCCTGAGATATCGGGCTCGATGCCCAGTTGATTTTGAGTTCGTGCTTGAGGCCCAGTTGGTTTACGTTTGTGATTTCGGGTCGGGGACCCATAAATAGATTTTTGGATTCATGACGGTTTATGGGGACCGGGTATGAATCGTTTGAAAGGTTTTAAGAATGTTTACGAAATGGATTTTTATATACCATCCTATATTTATGGATTGTCTCCTACGGGGAGGGTCGTTGGCATGGGTGGACTCCGAAGTAGTCACGGAGAACTAACTGAGTGGAGTCGCCCCCGTTAGGTACCTTACTCTCAGGAAGGCTTGTGGATTATAACCCCCAAGGAGAGTCATTAATCTGCGGACATTGACCTGGGTGGACCCTAGGGAGACTTGGGATTTGAGACCCCGGGTAGCACGCGCGTAGCTTTAGAAATCGTGACAGGATTGGTTATATGTTATATGATATATACTGGTTTTGGGTTGAGTCCCACATGGATTTGGGAAGTGGCCCGTATGATTGGTTTCATTTATGGTTTTGGGCTGAGTTGCCACATATGGTTATTTGAACATGTGGTTTGGTAAATGGTTTTCGAATGCATGCATGCTTTTTAGTAAAGGGCATAAATGTCTTTTTGTGAAAATGGTTTTTATAAATTCTTTGTTTCGTCCACTCACAGTTTTTAATGTTTTGAATTCCTTTCAGGTTAATCGCGGATGTGGGCTGTAGCAGAGACCGAGACATTAAACTCCTCCTCCAGATCCTGGTTCTCTCTGAAGCCCCGAGTAGGCTAAAGTCGGAATTTTCCTTTGTCTGACACTCCGTGTCAGACGGGATCAGGCGCGTCGCCCATTAATCCTAGGGGGATTTGGGACGGGTCGTGACAGGATCTGGATATATATAGTTCCTGAAGGACTTAAGATACCATATGCAAGTAGTTTCGGACCACGAGATACACTCTCTATTCATTTAAGGCGTTCACGGTATGGTTTGAAACAATTCGGACGGATATGGTATAACCGACCAAGTAAGTATTTGATCAGAGTGGGATATGTGAATAATGAATTATGCCCATGCGTTTTTATTAAGAAAACAAGTTTCGAGTTTGCTATAGGGGCAGTTTATGTCGATGACATGAATCTGATTAGTACTCCTGAAGAAATCAAGGAAACTGCTAAGCACCTAAAGTAAGGATTTGAAACAAAGGATATTAGGAGAACATACTTTTGTCTCGACCTAGAGCTCGAGCACTGTGCAGATGAGATTTTGGTCCATCAATCGAATTACCTTCAGAAGATGTTGAGACGCTTTAATGGGGATAAAGTGAAACCTTTAAGCACACCCATGTTTATTCATAGTTTAGATCCTAAAAAAGATCTGTTTTATTCCGTAAATGATAACGAAGAGATATTGACACCAGAAGTGTCATATCTAAATGCAATATGTGCATTATTGTACTTGACTCAATGCACTAGACTAGACATTTTATTCATTGTGAATTTACTAGCTAGATTTAGCTCTCTGCCTACTCACCGCCACTGTAATGGCATAAAATACATCTCCGTATACCTTAGAGGTGCAACAGATATGAGCTTATTCTATCCCTATGCATCAAATAATGAATCAAAACCACTTGGTCCTTAGAATGATGCACATCTTGTTGGGTATGCTGACACAGATTACATATCAAACTCACACAAGACACGTTCCCAATTCGATTATATCTTTATCAGTGGAAACACAATAATATTAGACTTTTTTACTTCAAATGTACCGTATTTTCAGACGAATGTTCCACTTTGTACCTCATTCTCATTATTGGTGTTAAGTTCACCATATTTTCATCGAGTTGTTACAAATCGACTATTTCTGTTAATACAGTCAACTGGGCGTCCAAAATTTGACGTGACAATTACCTACATGAACAAAGAAGATACAAGTCAGCCAAGAGTCTCTTATAAAGCTATACTTGCTAGTTGCAGGCTTTGGTTTTGGGCCTGTTTATTTCAGTCTTAAGCAATAGGTGGCTGCATGAGGCACCCATCTTGATCACTCTCATGAAGTTAGGTTAGCCAGTATAACTTGGAAGATTAAGGTTGAGAGATTACATGCATAACATTTCATAGTTTGTGTAAACAAAAGCATAAACTGGGGTTACACACAAATCAGAATGTGGAGAAATTTGCTTCTTTTTTTCCATCTATAACGAGACATTCAACGAACTCAACTGCCAAACGGAGGTGGGTTACCTTGGAAATAATAGGAATTCGGAGAACATGGTACGTTGGTCTGTGTGTTACAGAAATACAGATACAGATAAACACTTAGATGAATGCGATGGTGCATCTTCTATGTGATGTTACAACTTACAATCATGATAGGCTACCACTAAGGTTTGGACAGACAAGGCAAGATTAAATAAAATCCATCTAAATTTGCTTTCACAAAACAAGGTTATACATTAAATAAATTGAAACAAATACCATGCCAGGATAGAGTACACATCATCATAACTTCCATATGGAACCACACTTGCGGGTCTTAAATATCACAAACTAATCAGACGCCAAGAACGGGACTTGCTTTCTCGCGTGTTCTGGGATCAATTTCATTAACATCTCCACTGGCACTGCCTTCAATTCTGTTTCATGCAAGCATTAGCATCAAGAGCAACAACTTACAGAAAGGTTGGAGGATAATAAACATGTTTCAAAACAGCAACATACCATGAGATTTAAAGTTGAATAAAGGTGGAAGGAAACGTCCATTTGGCAGGCGGGTATTCAGATCACGAAGCTCATCAAAGAAGGGGTGGGTCAATGCATCCAGCTGCAAAAATTAACAAGAATGAAGATAAATGGGGTTCTAATAGGAACCTGACCCATTTTCTACTAACAGCACGCATCACGAAACTGTCTGGATGAAGTTTATTTAATGAAAGAAAAATCACAATAAAAGGAGAACAGCCAAGAATGATCTATTTGGATGATAAAAAAAAAAACTATGTACTTACAGCTGTGCACCGCAAGTTAGGAGAGTATTGCAGCAGTCTTGAAACCAGATCAACAGCTTCTGGAGGCATACGCTTGTGGAATATCTAAGAAAACAGCAAATATAAATATGATGCCTGGCGAAAGAACTATAAATGATACATTAATATCTTCCATCATGGTACCTTGTGCCACGGATGAGCTTTGATTTGAGGGAATTTGAACTCTGTATAATTAGGGTTCATGCATTTTATTTCCTCCCTTGTTGGAGTGCCCAAAACCTAACAACAGAAAAGGCAAGCTGAATCATCAACGTGATAAAATATTGGAGTTCAAGATGCCATCTTTTCACCTAGTATAAAGAATAGTGCATGTCCTACGCAAACATCTCAGAAATCCATTTATTCCACAATGAGATGTAACCAACACTGAAATATAAAAATGTTAAAATTACCTTGATAATCTCAACAAGCTGGTCAACTCCACTCTCACCAGGAAACAGTGGCTGACACAATAGAAACTTCCATTCCATTAGAATTTTACTAAGCATATATGTTATGAAGCGCAATAGGGCAAAAAATGTACCTGTCCAAGCAATAGCTCAGCAAGAACACATCCAACAGACCAGACATCAATAGCTGTAGTATATTCAGTTGCTCCAAATATGAGTTCTGGTGCTCTGTAATATCTGGAGCAAATATAAGAGATATTTGGCTCTCCTTTTACCTGCTCAACAATAAAACAGTATAAGGATACATGTCAATCCAATAGATGCAAAAGCCAAGACGAGTCTAATTGGAAGAGAGACAGCAAAAAACAACAAACCATACCAAAACTTTTGCACTTCCAAAGTCACATAATTTTACTTGGTGGGTATGTGGATTCACCTGCACAAATTATGATCCAAATTTAACAACTTTTCTGTTTATTAACTCCATAAAAATCCCCACCCCTTCACTCATGCAAAGAGGAAGGTAGTCCTGCTTGCACGCAACAATATGGTTACCCAAATACTAAAAAGCATATAGGAATAAGAAATCAAAGTACATACCAGAAGATTCTGAGGCTTAATGTCTCGATGACACACTCCAATGCAGCGGTGAATGTAGGATAACGACCTAAAGATCTGCCAAATATGGATGAAATAGTACACATCTCAGAAAACGAAAACACAGGGAATACAAAGATTCCTTGAGGCACAATTCTGAGACACAATTAGCCTACGCCTTGCAATCACGAAGCAAGACCTTAGTCTAACATTTGATATGACATTGTCAACTTTCTGAACTTGAAAAATTTTATGTTTTGCGACGTTAAAAGTTCACCATATTCTTCAAGTGCAATTTACAGAGAGGTAAGGTACACACTAAATTTTTCATTGACATCATACCTGGTATGTGTAGAGTTTAACATAAATCAGAGGCATCCGTTGGTTCAACTTGTTATAGTGTTTAATCACACGATGAACCGTTTCAGGAACATACTCAAGTACAAGGTTAAGATAGAGTTCATCCTTTTCAGTCGTTGAAAAGAAGCAATGCTTCAAAGAAACAATATTCGGGTGGTCAAGAAGACGCATGGTTTGCAGCTCACGGTTCTTGTACCTCTTGTCTTGCAGAACCTTCTTTATAGCCACAGTTTCACCAGTCTCTAAGCACTTTGCCTGGATACATAAAAACTCAGTACTCACGAACATGAAAATTGCTACTGATTTGGAGAGCCATACATTATCAAAAGTGAATAATAAGAAAAAGACTAGACTCTTACTTGGAACACAACTCCAAATGATCCATGCCCGACAACTCGCTCAGCCATGTAGCTAATTGTCTATCATTACAAGAGAAACAACACCGTTAGAAGAAATTTGATATAAAATAAAATAGGGAAAGAAAATATCCATCGTCCACATCAACTGGATACTAATGTGAAAAAGATAAACACTATACCTGCTTTGGCTGTCCATTTCTACCACCAATAGTTGTCACGATTATATGGCCCGTTTCTGTTCCGTTACCATCAACGACTGTGGCTTCCATTTCCTGCATCAGTGAAGCAGTCCATGAATATTAAATAGCAAGAATTCAATATTCCACAATAAGAAAAAAGAAAGATGCAAAAGAGAAAATACTTTGCCAATAAAACACTCAAGCAATGGCTTACATACTTTGTCATCCCTAATTTTCATGTCATTCATCTCCTCTGGCAACTTATCCACACCAACAGCATGACCACTGGGTTCTCTCAGACCTGATGTAGGTGCCACACCCACCGAAGCCATTTGATGCAAAACCTTTTGTGATCTCTTATTGTTTTGCCTCGATAAAACCAACCATCAACCTCCTACAATAACTAAGGAGTGGTAATGAATATATCGTCCTCGGAATTCCAATATGTACAATCAGAACAGCATATGTACCCATTATCCGCAATCCAAGCTAAAAGTAAGTACAGTTTTATGAAACACAGCACACAGAATATACAGGCTTTGTACCTAATCATCCCAGCTTAAGCTGAAAATCAAACTCAATATTTATCAGCAACATAAGTATATGGAGGAAGATATCAAAACTTGTAAATCAAACCCGGAACCTGAAATCAATATATAGGACATAATTGAACAATAAATGAACCCCAATACATTAGATAAAGCAATAAACTCATGAACAAAGTAACATGAACGCCGAGATCAAGAAAAAAACTCAAACAATTGCAACCAAAAGTTCACACCAGAAAAACCAAAGCAGTACCTGAATATCAAATCATAATCATTGTCCCTCCCCACCCACCCCCTCCAAATAATATTATTGAAAAAGAAAAAGGAGGGGGAGGGGGTTAGACAATCTACCCGAGTAACAAAACAAACCGATCCAAATACCCAAAATGAAATTACCAAAACCCACCAAATTAATCACAGAAAGAAAAAAAAACACTCAAAAAAAATACGAAAAAATAGCTTTATAGGAAGAGGACAGGCAGAGGAAGAAAATTGTACCGATGAAGCAGAAATTGGCGAAGATCAAAGAGTGATCATCCGAGAAACGAAGACCGTGCTGTAGAATCAGAGGCGTAGATCCATGATCAGAGAGGATCTAGGTCTATTTCCACTTTTGGATTTGTGTGTTTGTGTATTTGCGTGTCGTGCTTATTTTTGCCCTTTATTTTTTTTGTGCGGTGGTGCTGCGATGCGCTAGGGGACAGTCAAAGAAGAACCCTTTATTATTTATTGCCTGCCCCGTATCATTTTTATTTTTTTAAAGTTTGTTAGTAAAATAATAAATTTACATAATTAATAAAGTTCAAAATATAACTAAAAAATATCCTAACTAACAAAAAGTCGGTGGCTTTCACTTTTGACCATTCAAACTTTTTAGTTTTGTTTCTCGTCAGTTTTTGGAAAGGCGGGGAAGGCAACAATTTGTAGGAGTTAATGATTTTCCCACATCCCAGATTCCCAGGCCCTCTTTCTCTCTGACTGATGAATTTCGGTTCTATTTTCAATTTTAAAAATCAACATTTATTTATTTATAATTATATATATATTTTTAATATTATAATTTATCCACTTCAATATAATTTTGAACAGTCTATTATTTTTGTGCATAATAGAAAGAAATGCATAACGGAAAGAAATAAGAGAACGTTAATAAAAATTCTGAACTTTAAATAATTTTATCGTTTCTTTAATTAGAGAATCCTAATGTCAATAAAGATCTGTCTTTTCGAAGAGGGCGCCCCTTGTTGTCATAAGTGGAATTGCAAAAAAAAAAAATTAAAAAAAACTTTCAACAATAAAAGGATTAAATAACAATCCAACCACATGTGAATATATCACAACGCATTTTGCCGATAAAATAAAAGGCCAATCCAAAGCCCCTGATAGCCACTCATAACAACTCAAATTTCCAACTTCTTTTTCTACCAACGTGGTCTGAAACCAAGACACCTATTTACATTTGATGCTTAATTTAGTCAAATTTAAGGAACAAAACAAAAGACTAACAATGTTGTTAGTTGCAACCAAGCCAAGCTTCTCATATTAAACCTTATCTTAACCCCCTTCAACAATCAACAGTTTGTCACACGACAACGACACATTTGCAAATTCCAATCTCTTCACTTCATATAAATATTCTTAAACTTCAATTGATTCTTCATAAATAGGGTACCGAACTTCAACTTTTGTAGTCAACTATCTTCGCTTCATATAACTTCGAGTTGTTCCCATAAATCAATACTCCAAATTTCTGAACGACGATGATAATCATCACTTATTATGCATAGACATCCCACAGTTTGAAGTCGATAAACCTTTCCATTACACACCACACCACATTGAGCTGAGATTGGGTTGCTTTGCCACGAGGTATTACCAGATCCTTGAGAAGATCATAATCTTTTGCAATTATTAGGGAACCATCCAACACTTTTTTAACCTACACCAAAACCACAAGTACTGGTTTAGGTTTTGGTTTTATAATGCCAGTGACTATTCACAATCTAAATCCAAGATCCCACATTTACTACAATCATCAGAAAATTTGTTTACACCCAAAAAAATTCACTACAAGCCATAGCGGGGATTTGTCAATTAAAGACTCAATCCGACTAAAACTCAAAGCCCATCTAGCATCCACTTACTGGATCATGAGGAACGGCAAGCGTGATTGACAAGATCACGCTGACACGGCCCCAAGATAATCAGAAGGCAAAGAGGAGGTGCGACAAAGTCGTCACGAAGGAGGATAACTAGTGGATGCATGTGTCGACCAGCCTCACTCGCATGTTGCCTATAAAAGGAGACAAAGTCTTCTTCCGAAAAGACAACCAACAACTAAATCAAACAAAAAAATTGATCAAACTCAATCAATTTCAACAACTGCAAATCCTCAAAAGTTTTGATATAGGATCAAGAGTTAGTTCTCCTCTTAACCCTTCCTAAGTCTTACTCCAAAAACACTAAGCTTTCCTTCATTCCAACTTACATACCAAGTTCGATTCTAAACACTTCCTGACCAACTTACTTCATTACTACTTGCTTTCACATCTTGTTTTAAAGGCTACATAACACCCATATCTTCCTGACTACCCCAAACTAGTGTTTGAGAGGTTCACACTCCCATTCCAAGATGTCATCACATCGCTCCTACTGCACTGCCAACCTTTGGTATGATTCCAATGAATGTTCGTTCAGTTGATAGTCTCTCGTCCAACCAACTCATGGCTTAGTCTAGAGACAGTTTAATTACAGCACTTTTAATTCACTCCCCACTTTAAGTATTCAAGCAATTTGCTTGAGAAGTGCTAGAACTTAGGTAAACGTACCTTCATGTTTTAGCTAAAACTCAACCTTCGTCCCAGATTGTTTCCCTCGTCCTAATTCTTTGCTCTTAGGGTTAAACTGGTCGCATAGCCTCCATAAAGATAATAGGAAACTTGTTACCCAACCTCAAACGAAAGCTCGAACCAAGAGCCCAAACATAATGGTTTCGGGTCACAGGGCTGAACATTTCCTTTCTTTCCTTCCACTGCTTATTTCTTTATTTCATCAGTTCTTCTTCCTTCTTTCTTTCTCTGGTTTCCTCTCTCTCATCTTCCTAGACTCATTCATGTTCTTCATTTTTTTTCTCATTTTTCTTCTTTTTGGTGCTAGTCCACCTATTGCCATATACACACACACAATCCCATATTTAAATGATCACTAGGTCGATGGATGCAAGGGAAGGAAAATATTTGATGTTTCTAGACCCACACACAAGATTCACATGTCACAATTGTGGAATGACCAAAATACCCCTTTATGTCGAAATTACCATAATGCCCTTAACTGATTTCGACCCGTATCTAAACTATTCGATCTTTTTTTTTTGGCATATTGCTTGTCTAGTTGTCTATGGACTCATAACACTGAGATCTACATAAAGGTCCCTACGGTACAACCTAAAAATCTCCCGATAAAAAAAGTCAACCATTAACCTTACAAGGGCAAAATAGTCATTTCCTTTTAAACTTTCCAAGTTTACCCTTATTGAGGGTTCGGGTCGTTACAATATCACCAACCAAGAAACGGCCAAGGAAGAATCGATGAAATTCATCAAGGACAGCTTCACTCTCATCTGTGCTCAGATGAAAGCCCCACAAGCAAGTTGAGGAGCTCTCGAAGCAGGGGAAAACGGAATTGAAAAATACTGCCCTCTCCCCCCTCACCCCATCACTTATCCGTAGGTGATAAGCCTAGACAAGGAGTAAAAAAACCACAAGCTCAAGAGTAGCAATTTCAGAACATATAATCACGAGGCCATTGTTCTCAAGTGCCTTAGTGATTGAAGTCCCATAAATGATAGAGCCCTTGAAGGCCTACTGAAAGAGGACATCGGGATCCGAGCCAATTACCGACCATTATTCGGGAAGAATCAAAGGTTGAAATAGCCAGGAGTATCCCGATTGGCTTTAAGGGAAACTTTGAGAACTAGAGACGATTTGACGACATCGTCAAAAAAGAAATTTAGGCCTGACCAAAAGCTGCGTTGTGTAGTCGAGCATCAGGCCATCATGACTAAAATGTCCAAGAATTGAGTTATGACTCGAAGGCAATTAGTGCCTCCTAGGAGGGCCAATGTCCTGACATACATGAATCCTTATCCCATGTACGTGGACCAACACAATATTTTTTCCAAGAACTCCAAGCCACTAGCTTTTTCACATTTCAGTGGAGATGGTAGTGCTTCATCCCTAAAACATATAGGGACATTCTTGGCCTAATGTGTAGCTCTTGAGGATAACTCCTACCTCACGCTACGTCTACTCAACAACTCCCTGGTGGGGATGTTTTTTCTTAGTATACATCCATGCTAAAAGCCTCCATACACACTTGAGGGAAAATGTAGGCCAAGTTCAAAGAGGAGTTTTACTGGGTCGAGCTTGAAGTCATAATCACTAACCTAACTTCCATCAAACAAGGAGTACATTAAACTACTGAGAGTTTCATTTCTAGGTTTAAAAGATTAAAGTTGAAGTGCAGGTTCCCCATGAACAATGCCCATATGGTAGCCATTGCTCAAAGAGCACTGAGGTTCTCGTTAAGGAAAAAGTTCAATGACACCACTATTTCAGATTTGTAAGAAATAATGGTAATTGCATCGAAGTTCGAGAAGATGCTGGAAGAAGAAAAATCGTAGAAGTATAACTCTAAAGTACCCCCTCTCTATAAAAATAAAATACATGTACACTAAGACATAAATGAGGAATCCTCGAAAAGTGGAAAAGGGCATGAACTAGAGTGGCTACTGCTATGATCTAAATTAAGGGTAAAGGGCCTGTGACCATCAAATCATTGGTCAAACTTGTGATAGATCAGAAACATGCCGATCCAACTGATGGATACTTCGCTAATAATGTAAGGCCCATGTCCTAGAGGGAACGGTGAACGATCCTACATTCTTACGATGGGGGAATGGTCTGGGAGGGCAATGGTGGTGTGCCTTAAAGTTGTAGGCACACATCTATCTAGCGCGAGGCCTTTTGGGATCTCAGTGGCTTTGGGTTCGGTTGGAACTCCAAATTTAAGAGAGTTGAGGCTAGTGCAATTCCATGATGGGTGACCCCCTAGAAAGTTGCACCGTGAGCTCCCGAAAACAAAATCGTGAGGGAGAGGAGGCTCAAAGCGGACAATATCGTGCTAGATGAGTCGGGTCGTGATCGAGGAGGGTCGGGTCCTGACAGAATGATATTAGAGCCAGACCCCGACTGGGAAGTGTGCTAGAGAGGACGGTGGGCCTTAAGAGGGGTGGATTGTAAGACCTGTGTCCTGGAGGGAACTGTGAACGATCTCACATTCCTGCGATGGGGGAATGGTCTGGGAGAGGAATGGTTGTGTACATTAAAGGTGTAGACACACACCTATCTAGCGCGAGGCCTTTGGGGTGCTCAGTGGCTTTGGGTTCGGTTGGAACTCCAAAGTTAAGCGAGTTGAGGTTGGTGCAATTTCATGATGGGTGATGTAACGACCCGTCCCGAATATCGGGATTTAATAATATTTAATTGTGATTTACTAATCTGGGATTAGTTGGGTGATTTCGGACGAATTGTGCAAAATGATCGTTTTGCCCCTAGGCGTGGGCAAAACGTTGACTTTTAATTCGGATGGTCAAACGGACTTTGACCGATGATCGTGACGTATTTCGGGACGTCATGAGTTTATAGACAGGTGGCACGTTCGATTCTGACGTTCGTGGTGAAAGTTATGATGTACGGAAGTTCAGGGGCATTTTCGTAATTTGGATGATATAAGGGGAAATGTTGACTTTTTGATCGGGGGGTCCGATGGCCGAGGACCAAGGACCGTTAAGATGGTCTCGATGCCCTGAGTTCGTAGACAGGCGGCACGCATCAATCGGAGTCCGTATGACCGAGTTACGGGTCAGGATGCGTGAGGGGCATTTTGGTAATTTACTACACAAGGGCAGAATGGTAATTTCACGGGTGTTTGAACGGCTACTGTAGCACCGTGGAGGGAACATGGCCAGCGCACGGGTGGTACGTTTATGTAGCAAATTGATGGCCTAAAACTATTGTTTATAGGTTGTATGGATTGTTTAGTGGCATTGTGCGATGCCAGGCTGTGTGGGACGGTGGATTTGGCCATTAACTATGGCTGGTGCACGATGAAAAGCAGAGTGCTTCCCACATGAGTTCAGCCTTTCCAGGGCCCAATTGAGCGGATTGTGGTGGGCAATGTAGTTAAGGGACTGAGTGAAGTGTTCTGGGATTGAGAATGAGAGGGAAGGAGCAAAATTGGTGTGGAATTGTTCAAAAACCCGAAACTGGTTTCTGGGAAATTCAAATTCGAACTTCCAGTTTTAGGCCAGCCCAAGCTAATTGATGATGGATTGAGCTTCCTGGAACTTCAACGTGTCGAACCAGATCAAATGGGGCAAGCTTTGGGGCTCCTAGGGCCGTGGACGGACACGGTGGACGGCCCGAAAATCCAAGCTTGAGTCGTGGTGATTGAGGTAACGTCGTGTTCAATTAATTATTCGAATTGGTTCGTTTTAATCCTAATAAGCTTCCTGTGAAGTTAATTTGGAAATGGTTGAGGATTGGAGGAGTTTTGGTGATTGACCCGTTTTGGGTGATCACGGGTTGATGGCTGGTTTAAGGAATGGTTGATGTTGATCGATGTCACAGAACTGAAATTGGTTGGTTGATGATTGTTATAGGATCAAGAACGGATTGAATTGATGTCGAATTGGGTGTGATTGAACCGGATCCTATCGCGGGTAATCAGACCCGTTTACCAGTCATTCGGGTGAAGAAGGAACACTGTAGCAGTCACTGTAGCAGGCGCGTGGCTTTCACGCGCAGCCACTCACGGCGGCGCGTGACGTCGCGTGGGCACGAATCTCGAGGTGAGGTCAACATGACTTTTATCCTATACAATGTAACGAACATTTTGGCGTTGGTTTCGTGTTGATCGGATCCCGTTTCGATATTGTTCGGGATGTCCGAAGGTTTTAAATCGAGGTTAAAAATACTTAAAAATTCGGGAAAATTACGGGACTTTGATAGGATGTTAATGAAGGGGTTATTAATCTTCTAATGTGATTTGGACAGGATTGGGAGTCCCGGTGTTAGTGGTGTGGCCCGGGAAGGCCTATGGCACGCGTATCGAAGCGCTCGGTTAAACGGTCTGTGAGTGGACATTGGTTTTATAAATTCGATGCATGCATAACAGTTTTATGATTGTTATAATTATGATTAAATGATTTACTTTGGATATCGATGAATTTAAATGATTTCACGCATTTCGAGGTGATTTATGTGTTTGCCCGTAAATCGAGATTTTTCTGGATTTGCACTGATTTCCAAAAATGTGGTTGGATATGATTTCATGAAACGGTTACGGATTTGATAAAGTAAAATCGGGCCAGGGGCCCAGTTAACTTATGAAATCGGGCCAGGGGTCCAGTTGATTTATATATGTGATTTCGTGTCGGAGACCCTAAAATGGAATTGAATAAAGGTTTCCTGGTTCACATTTTATATACATACTCACATGCTAAAAACAAATAACGGATTGATGATATGGAAATTATGGTTATGGCACGTTTCACGGTATTTGGGCTTGAGACCCGTCTGATGAAATTTAAAGGATTGGTTTGGATTTTATCCATGTATATATATATGCTTTGCATGTGGATATCAATAAAATTTATTTGGTACTGCACTGTATAGATCCTTCCATATTATATTGTCTCCTCCGGCGAGGTACCCCGGAGAGGTCACGGACGTCTAGTACGTCCAGCGTCTATGACGCTAAGCATCAGGTGATGCTGCATCAGGTGATGCTGTACCCGAACGGGATTCGGGGATTTAACTCGGAAATTGAGACCCGAGTGGCACGCGTAGCCTTATTATTATTGTGACCTTATTAGGCGTCAAGAACGTCAAAACATCAGGTGATGTCGGGATTGGAGTGTATAGTGCAGCAGCTAAAATTATGGTTATGGTTTTATTAAATGCCATATGATTCGTATTCTATGAGATATGATTTTAAATGATGGTGCATGCATATGTTTTTATTGAGGGGCATAAATGTCTTATAAATGTTTTAAACAGACTTGTATATTTTCGTCCACTCACAGCTTTTGTTTTTAATGCCCTTCAGGTTGATTCTGGAATGCGGCTGCAGTAGAGACTTGGGCATCGCACACCTCCTCCATCGATCCTTACGCACTCTGGAAGCCCGTTTGGGCTCTGGCAATAGGTTATCCCTTGTCTGACACCTCTTGTCAGACGGGAGCATGGCACATTCCATGGTAATCCCAGGGGGATTGGGATGGGTTGTGTCAGGTGACCCCTTGGGAAGTTGCACCGTGAGCTCCCAAAAACAAAACCATGAGGGCAAAGAGGCCCAAAGCGGGCAATATCGTGCTAGATGAGTTGGGTTCTGACCGAAGAAGGTCGGGTCCTGACAAATAAGGTCCAGATTTTCACCTCATACATGTTCGAACTGACTAAGGCTAGAGAAATATATGATGAACTGGTCACGACGAAAGTAATCAAACCTAATCCTAAGTAAGAGATGCCCAGACCAGAGGAAATCAAAGGAAGGCAGTTTTGCAAATGTCGTGTATTACCACACCACTCCACCGAAAATTGTGTCTAATTAAGGGACACAATCCAAAGCTTGATCAACTACGAGCACATCACCTAGCCCCAATACCAAAAAAAACAATGCCAGTGGACACTAACCCATTCCCTATGGCTTCTGTGAACATGATTAACCTACAATGGTTGCAGCCCAAAAAAGGGAAAGTGACCAAACAAAGTCAAAAAAAGGCTTTCTAGGAGACTCAAGAGCCTGAGAAGTCATTAACTACAATCACTGGGCGTCTGGTCATAGGTAGAAAATGTAGGACATAGTGCGTATTAGAAATCCCCACTACAAGCGCTAAGATAGACCTAGAACTTGAAAGTTTAAGAAAAACGAGATTAGGATTTCCTCAAGATTCTTGAAAATAGCTACGGACCTCAAAGTCAGAAATGAGAGCTCCCTCGATAAGTTCTGTCTTCCAAAGGCTAAGGAATATTAAGAAGAAACAAAAATAGCCAGCCAACCAGCAAAACCTAAGGGATGAAAATCCATTTCGTCGAGATCAACAAAAACCAGACCAAGAAAGGCCATCATCCAAGAGGGATGATGGTATATGGTTGGAAAAAATGGCAAGTCGGCCAAAGAATTAGGAACGACTACAAAGCGTAGGATCTAGAGACAGTATTGAGCCTACAAACTAGCTCAGACAAGGGGCAACCCTGCAAGTAACTAATATGGAGTTGATGTATCATTTTAAGGAAAATTGGAGAAACATAAAGGATGAGTCCAGCCTACAATGAACCATATCCTTCCCAAGATCTAAGTCTGCAACTTTTGTAGGAGCCAGAAAAAAGATAGTGATTGGAAACTTTATAGAGGATAAGTTGTCAAATAAGTAGTCTTAGGAAAAGATTCTGACCAAGACACCCCGGCATATCAACGGTCATAGCATGACCAAAGAAAAGCTTAAAGAGTTCAATAAGGACTTGCTAGAGGTTCTGGAAATGGAAGGGTGGCTTAATGAAGAGAAACAAAAGGTTCACCAAGAGATAAACCTAGTGGTAGTGCAACTAGAGCATTTGGTGGATATTTACCACCAGATGAACCAAATGAAAAGCGACATGATTGCATACAGTGACAGGACCCGTCCCCGAAGGACATAGATAACCGTGTCCAGTCCTGCTCCCGTCTGACAAGTCAACTGAAGTTCCGAAATTACCCTCAGCACTTGCCAAACAAGGGATAACCACACATGTGCCTACTTATGCCTCCACCTCTCGAACAGCCTCGATCATCGCGCCACGACCTGGAGGGCCAATAAAAAAGAAAAGGTGTGAGTGGATAAAACAAAATTTTTTGAAATACATTTATCAAATACATTCTTACCCTCCAGTTTTACAAACATGCATGTATATCATAAAACATGAGTCATAGTGTGCAATAAATCAAGTATGAACAGTGGACCGATAAAATTAAAATATGTTTTCACATGGTCCATAAAACTCATGTTCATCAAATCCGTGCACGATATAAAGTATCTGGACACAAATATCAATAAATCATAATGCCACCAATCCTAAATATCCAAGTAACCCGTCACGATATCAATGCAACGCGTGCAAACTCTGGTGTCTCATGTCCGAGGTCCTCCCCAGGATCAACGACGTCTAGGGTGATATCATCTCCAGGATCAATGACGTCTGGAGGATATCATCATAATCTTCCACTCCTGAGATCGAGCCTCCCTCGAAGCTACCCGTCTCCAGGCAGTGGATCGTGACTACTCCAGGATCTACGACGTCTGGAAGAGACCATCAAATAACAGAGGATGGTATATGTGGAACAGTCACCAAATCCAGTAATCTCATTTTAAAACCATTTATGTCTCAAATCAAATCAAAACATTTCAATAGGGCATCTGCCCGAAACATAGCTTTCACAAAGCAAGTTCCACAAATCCATCATAAAAACAGTGTCCAGAATTTACTTTATAAATCAAAATCATCAATTTCATCATATTCACATGTGACTCCAAATCCGAGTCAAAATCACTAGCCAATTGGGTCTCAAGTCCAAAATATCATTTTCACGCAAATCCGTGTAATCACAACCTCGGTTGCCAATTTCACATTAATCCATAAAAGATAGCCAAAACATTACAATTTCACCAAATCAATTTTCTGACACATAATCTGGGTCAAAACCAATCTCAAATCCCGGGCCTTTGCCCAAAACAGCAATTTCATGGTTTTCTCGAAAATCGTGCCCAAAATCAATATAAACAATATAATATTCCCAAAATCCGGAAATCATCATATCGAAACATTAACCATGACAATGCATTTCAAATCATATCATAAAGCATTTAAAACATATATGCATGCATTCTGGGTAGAAAACAAAAGTCCACTCACACACACCGTCCATATCGCTCGTTTTTAGAGCTGCACGTTTTTGCATAATTTCCGGAAGTCATCATTCCTGTCCAAAATCATCATCAAGGGTCACTAACATCTCAATATACTTCCCATAATTTTCCCCAATTTTTCCGGGATTTAAATATGTATTTTAAACGTAACATAAATCTTCGGACCCTCGAAACAATATCGAAATAGTGTTCGATTTTCTCGAAACCAGTGCCAAAATGTTCGTTACATTAAAAGGGACAAAAGTCATGTTGAACTCACCTCGGGATTTCCACTCATGCGCCCCCACACACCTGCTATAGTGTCAGGACCCGTCCCAAATATGGCCTCGATACCCGGGACGAACCCTGCTCCCGTCTGACCATCACACTTACAATATCAAACAAAACAAATAACCGTCAATCAACTATAAGCATAACTATCAGACTAAGGATTAGAATATACACAACAGTTAGTCAGAGCATAGTTCTACAAAATGGGCACAAAAGTCCTACAATGCTAGTCTCGCAACGGAAGAACGTCAGAAGCTCTATGCCTCGATATCTGCCTCAACGTTCACCCCAGCTCTATCACCACGACCTAGAGGGAAAAGTTAAAAACAAAAGTGTGAGTGGACTAGAAAAGTTGTAAAATCAGTTTATCACTAACTCGAGGTTAAGGAAAAAAAATAAGAATCAGTGTTCCTTTCGTTTTTAACACAGGCATGCCCAACGAAGTACTAGAAAATCATAATATGAAACATCATAAGAAATAGAAACACTATAAAATCTCATAAGAAACAGATACACTATAAAATACCATAAGAAACAGAAACACTATAAAACGGTTATAGCAATGCATCAGCTCATCATTTCCGATCAAACCTGCTGGACCTATCCGAGTCTTTAAACTCAACCAGGCCTGAAATGAAATCCGAGTCTTTAAACTCACGAGTCTTTAAACTCAAAGGCCTATGGGGGTAATATCATAAATGTCTGAGTCTTTAAACTCCCGAGTCTTTAAACTCAATCCGGGCCCGTCCCCCCGTCAATATCAATCCAGGTCTTTAAACCCAAAATCTAGATCCAGAAAATCCAATCCATATCCAGTGTACAACCAATTCGAAGTCTATCGTCAAACTCGAATTCGAAATCCCCGGTTCGAAGCCCTTCCGGCGTTCCGAACCGACATTCCGAACCCAAATCTGAAAATCCATTCTTATACCCAGAAATCACACATAATCATAAATCATATTTCATAACCCATTTATCCTCATCAGAAAACATGTATAGGTTGAAATCGTAGTTATGGCATCAAAATCCGAAAACTAGCTTTTCTCGAAAACCGTGAAAACCGTGCAGAATCTCGGAAATGTCTCGAAAAACATGCAAACTCATCAATCACATATAATCATCATTCAAATGCATAAAAAAACATATTTAAGATCAAATACGTCAATAAAACAGTTAGGCATGTTTGAAAGAAAGAAAGAGTCCACTCACAAATCCAGAATGAGTCACTCGCGCTCCGTGCGCTCCTCGACTGTCTCGGGTACCTCCCGTCCTGTCAAAATGCACCAAATAGGGTCACAAATACATCAAGGATCCTAATCCTAATTTCCCCAATTTTTCGGGAATTAAATAATATTTTAATCCTAAACCCTCAACCGTCTGGATTCCCGAACATCTCCGTAACACCGTCCGATTAACTCGAAACCTATACCAATAAACTCCTTAGGACAAATAGAACCAAACTCCTGTTGGAAGCTTGGCCGGATTCTTCTCCACGCGCCTCCACGCGCCGCCCAAAGTGGCTGCGCGTGGGCCTCACGCGCCTGCTACAGTGCCCTTCAACCTTGAGCAGACCCGGTTCAGCACAGTGGTCTGCAAACTGAACCGACGTCAGCGGTTCTCCGCCGTACCAGCACAATTCCTCCCCCTTTCTTCACCTAAAGCTTCGTCCAGTTCCCACCTATTCATTCCCCTCACTCGCCTGGTTCGATTCACCACTCAGCTTCGCAACTGAAGCTCGAAAGAAACACACAGACGGCCCCTGTTTCACGATCCAACCACTCAGGTCTTCCCCTGTCACGGTGGCAACACCAGACGGTTCCTAAGGCCTTTCTACTTCTAACCCGACTCACCTTGACCGTCGACTCGTGCCCAAATGTCACGACTCGACGTTCAAACCCACGGCCAAAATAGAGCACAGAGTACTCTCCGTCGACCGCTCCGCCACTTGCCCTTATCTGATTGGGCTGAAAGAAAATGACCAAAATACCCCTTGTACAATTAATTACCGTTTTGCCCTCGAACGTTCTAGACCCGTATCTTTTCCGTCCGACGTCCGATGACAGCGTGCCGCCTGTCGTTGAACTCAGGACGTCGAGACCTATCCAAGGTCCTCGGTCTAGGTGAAAATCACAAGTCCTCCAAAAAGTCAACATTTTCCTCGTTTACTCAAAATTACGGTAACGCCCCCAATCTTCCGAACGTCATAACTTTTCCTCTGGTTGTCCGAATCGAACCTGCCACCTGTCTACGGACTCGTGACATCCTAAACTATGTCACGGTCAAGAGTTAACACACATCCAATCGGTAATTCAAAAAGTCGACTTTTCGTCTACTATTCACAAGGGCAAAATCGTCCTTTATAAACAAAACTTTATAAAATTACATTTTTACCCTTCCCGAAGGTACGTGTTGTTACATATAGTAACATGCCACTGTTCATCTTCTCGACCCGTTCGACTGATAAACGGGTCCAGTTGGCCTGCGACTTGACCCAGCTGAGTTTCTGTCAATTCCAACTTAATTTCATCAATTGATCAATCACATATCATCATAATCACCTTAATTATAGGTCTGTTCCATCAATTTTGATCCTAATTGCTTCAATCAAAATCAACTTAATTCAAATATCCATCGACTTAGTTCATCATCTTAGTTCATCAAATATCCATCGATTCTTTCAGTTAATTAGTTAGGGAGTATCGCAGACTCATTTTAACAATGATTCTGAAATCAATTTCACGAAACTTACCCCCAATTATGCCAACTCAAGCTCGAAAATTTCCGAAGTCTGCCATGTCCGTTCTAGGCCAAAACGACACCAATTGTCGTCGAATTCAGTTGTTTCCAGTCGAAATGATCTCAGAAGACTTAATTCCATCTCAATTTGAAGCGTCTAGAGCTATAAATTCAAATTCGAATTTTTGAAACATTTTGAAAGTTCGAAGGTTTTGGGTTCGGGTTTGTTTCCACAATTTCAGAATCTTATCCCTCTCTCCTTCTCTGTTCTTCTTTTCAAATTCTCTCTTTATTCCCCTCACAGAGAGATTGAGGTTGATCAAGCTCAGTTATCTTTAGTCTCTGTTTTTCGTTTGTTTGAGGGAAGTACATACTCATTTTTGTACAAATTAATCCAAATATCAAGTAATGATTCAGGCCCTAATCCGCATCTGATTGTGACAGATGTCACTAAAGGAATTAACCGACCCACCAAATTGGCTGAATCAGCCATCACAGCCGTACTGACTCATCAAAACCCAGTCAAATTACCATTTTACCCCTCTTTGAAAAATTACCAAATTGCCCTTCACTTTCTCAAGCCCATAACATGGTCTACGGATTCAGCGTCTCGAGACCTACCCAACGATACTCACGGAAAGTCCAAACACGGTCCCAATCAAAAAGTCAACAAATGGCCCCTTTTTAATCAATTTACCAAATTACCCTTAAACTTCCGAACATCATTACTTTCTCCTCGAATGTCGGAATCGGACGTGCCACTTGTCCGTTAACTTGTGACGTCCCAAACTACGTCACAGTCATCGGTCAAAGTCCGTTTGACTGTTCCAACCAAAATTCAACCGTTCGCCCTATTCTAGGGGCAAAATCGTCATTTCCTTCAAATTTTCCAAATTTTCCCTTCTCGAATTTCCGGATCGTTACATATAGACCATCTCTAGAAATGATCAAGATCTCGACCAGTGACAAGGAAAGCCAAGGTTTTATTTTAGAAACATCATGCTCTAAGGAAAAGATAATCTTCTCAAATCATAACGAGGAGATGACAGATCACTTACAACCTATCTTACTCACTGTCTTCCTAGAAGGTATCCCTATTAGCAAGGTCATGATCGATGGAGGAGCTTTCATCAATGTGCTGCCATCTAGAATGCTAGAAAGGCTTGGTAGGAAAATTAAGGAATACATGCCGACAGCGGCGATAATGTCCAACTTCATTGGGACTGTTACTAAGACTTTTGGGGTTATACCTTGGAGATCATTGTTGGTTTCAAGATGTTAATGCTGGCTTTCTTCGTGATTGATAGTATTGCTAGCTACAACCTACTGTTAGACAAGGATTTAATCACAAGAGCTTGTACGTCCCATCCACCCTCCCTTAGCAAGTCGCCCTATGGAACTCCAATAAGACTACCTTTGAAGGAGACCTTTGAGAAGTCATCAAAGCATTCCTAAAGCCATTCATAGCTAACCCAACGGTAACTGAGGCTAGTTTGTACAAACATGGCCTAGGAAGCATCATGCTAACCGAGGGAGATAAGAACAATCACCTTACAAAGGTGATGGCCATGGTTCCTAATATCTAAAAACTAGGAGGCATCTGAAAACTATGAGGCACCTGTCCTAACATGGGGGCTCTATGATGAATATGGCAGCGTATGGAGAAGCAAATCGAATAAGGGAAATTAGGTCTATTAAGGGACTATTGTTCGTACACTATTAAAAGCAATGCAACAACTCGAAAAGTCAGGGAATGTAATTTCAAACAAATTTCTTGTAAATTGACGATTTTCCTCCTAGTAGCCCCAAAGTTCACTATTTACTCATATTACTATATGGATTTTTTTGTGAGTATCATTACGTAGGTCTTAGAATCTTGAGTCAATAGACAGGTGGTGTAATGACCCATCCCAAATTTTTGGATTAGATTAGTGACTAATCACGATTAGTGAGGTTAATCCATGACTAGTTGGGCGAAATCGAATGGATGAAGCAAAATGCCCGTTTTGCCCCTAGGCGTGGATAAAACGTTGACTTTTCGTTCTGGAGGTCAAATAGACTTTGGTCGATGACTGTGACGTAGTTCGGGACGTCACGAGTTCATAGACAGGTGGCACGTTCGATTCCGATGTTCGAGGAAAAAGATATGACGTTCGGAAGTTCATGGGCGTTTTGGTAATTTTGGTTAAAAGGGGAAAATAGTTGACTTGTGGACCGGCATGTCCGATGGCCGAGGGCCGAGGACCGTTACATAGATCGGAACGATACAAATCCATAGACAGGCGCCACACTGAAATCGGACTTCGAACGGGAAAGTTATGGGTCACGGAAGTTCGGTTTCACTATGCACGTACTTCAACACGATGATGACTTGGCTTATTCTGATTGGGCAGATATTTTGGTGGGGCCCATGGATGAGTGACAAGTGTCACTCATCCCATTGGTCAATTCCCCTAAATTGTGGATCTACATAATTAAATATTATTATAATTATTATTTTATAATTAATCCACTCATCACTAAATCTTAGCCCACCATTCTAATTTAATCTCTCAATCCTCACCATTCATCTCATCCCTCTCCCTCTCATCTGATTAGCTCTCATCTTCTTTGTTTTCTCACAAAAACCCGAAACCCCATTTTCTTCTTTCTCCTTGAACAAACAACCCACATGACTCAACACCAGGTATCCTCACCACCATATTCATGCTAAGTGCTCGTGTGTGTGACCGTGAGAGAGCGAGGTGAAGGACGATGATGGAGAGCCACGGCGGGAAAAACCCGAAAGCCTTTTTAATATTCAAAAATTGGAAGTTGGTTTGTAAGGCTTTTTGATCGGGCTGAGGATTGGGTCGTGTTTCTAGGACTCAGGGGAGTCGAGCGGTGCTAGATTCGAGGACTGGAGTGGCCAGAGTCGATGGCAGAAGCTAGTTGCAGGGACCGTCGCCATAGCCGACCTTTGAAGGTTCGTTTTAGTTGTTTTTCTTATGTTTTTAAGAGTGAAAAATATAGGAAAGTATGATAGCAACCCTTAGGGATTAAAATGGGTTGAAATGGATCGAAAACATGAAGGTTTGGATGTTGAATCGGTCAAGACCGGTTCGGTCGGTTCAGAACCAGCGAACCTGGCTCAACCATTGGAGAAGAATATGAATAGTGCCCGGTGCTTGCCCACGCACCGGGACTTCCTTGGGCGCGTGGCCAACATTTGGGGAATGGTTTCAACATGTGAAATCATCTATTCGATGTAACAAACATTTTGGGACTGGTTTCGTGTCGATCGGACATCGTTTCGATAGGTTTCAGGGTGTCTGAAGGTTTAGGATCGACTTTAAAAATAGTTGAAAATTCCAGAAAATTACGGGGCTTTAGTGGGAGGTTATTTAGTAGTTAGTAACCTTATATTACAATTTGGATAGGTTTGGGAGCCTCGGTGACGACGATTGGCTCGGGAGAGCCGTATGGCACGCATATCGAGGCGGTAGCTCGGACGGTCTGTGAGTGGACCTTGTTTTCTAAATTGGTGCATGCATAAATGTTTATTATATGTTTTAATACTTGTTTGGTGATGTCTTGAGTGCATTTGTGTGTGGTTACGTATTGGCACGTATTTCGAGGTTTCGGCCCTATAAGGTGCCGATACGGGTTTGTACTTTCTTTGTTGGGTTCTATGAAATGGTTTTGGATTTCAAAAGGATAAACTTGGGCATGAGGCCCGTTTGGTTTTGTCTCGGGCATGTGGCTCTATTTACGACCTACGGGTGTGATTCGTGGTCGCGGCGAGTGCAATGTGCACGGCGACCAACGATACGACCCTCGCCTCCGTATTGGCATGTGTTCCTTCCGGAGAGGTCACGACGCACTATTCGTTGTCGGGCAGCCGAGGGAGGCTTGACTTCAGAGTGATGACGGTTCAGAATATCGATCGGTGATGAGTGCACCATAATCTAGCGGTGGTCACGTCGGTTGATTCGTTCACGACAACGTACTAGCATTGAGGGTGATCCTGGATGGATGGTTGCGCGCATCACTACGATCGGAGTCGTGACTGACCTTGAGATATCGAGCACGATGCCCAGTTGAGTCATGTGTTCGGGCACGAGACCCAGTTACTTTACATTTATGATTTCGGGTCGAGGACCCTAATGGATTTCCAGGTTCATGACGGTTTATGGGAACCGGCATAAACCCTTGGAAGGTTTTTATGATTCATGACGATTTATGGGTACCGGGCATGAATCCGTTAAAAAGTTTTATGGATGATTTCGTTATTTATATATATGTATATATATATATATTCATATACCTTCCTTTTCTTGAACTATCTCCTCCGGGGAGGGTCGTTGGCCTGGGTGGACCCCGGAGTAGTCACGGAGCACTGACTGAGTGGAGTCACCCCCATTGCGTTCCTTACTCTCAGGAAGGCTTGTATCATAACCTCAGGTTGGGTCATTGGTGTACGAACATTGACCTTAGACTCTGTGAGACTTGGGTTTGAGACCTTGGGTAGCACGCGCGTAGCTTTGGAAACCGTGACCGGATTGGTTGTGTGATTATATGTATATATGTGATATATGATATATGATATGTGATGTGTATAGGTTTTGGGCTGAGTCCCGTATGGATTTGGGCAGTGGCCCGAATGGTTGGATCTTTACGGTTCTTTCGGTTATGGTTTTGGACTTAGTTCCCACCTATGGTTCTTTTGGATAAATGGTTTTCAAATGCATGCATGCTTTTTAGTGAAGGGCACAAATGTTCTTATGAAATGTTTTTATAAACTCCTTGTTTTGTCCACTCACAGCTTTTAATGTTTTGACTTCCCTTCAGGTTGACAGCGGATGTGGGCTGTAGCAGAGACCGAGATATCACATACCTCCTCGGGATCCTGCCGTACTCTGATAGCCCAAGAGGGCAAAGGTTAGAAATTTTCCTTATCTGACACTTCTTGTCAGACGGGAGCAGGGTCCTCCCCCGTTAATCCCCAGGGGGATTGGAACGGGTCCTGTCAACTTGGTATCAGAGCAGAGGTTTGCTCGTAGGATACCCAGGACGCTCTGATACTGTCAGCGTGGTATCAGAGCGGGGTTGTCTCTATTCGAGCAACCGTGTAGCTCTTGGATAGATGCGCAGGTCGAGGATGTGATGTCTCAATGGGCTGCAGTTCGTTATCAACCTGATAGTTAGGATGCCGATACGATAGTTAGTAGGTTTGAATCGTGAAATATCTTGGATCGGTATTTGATGCCGGGGTTGCCATAGTTCTATCGAGGTTGACAGTGTGGGACGGTTAGTTGGGATCGTCTCTCACGATACTGTAGGATCGGTTAAGATGATTAGTTCATAGTTGTGACCATCGGATGGTCGGATTCGTTGAGTTGGTGGCTATGCTGCTAGGGGAAACCGGGTTTGAGTAACTCTAGTTGAACTTACGGTAGGACTGGATTGACGTCTTTACGATATCGAGACCCTGTGGTCCGTCAGATTGTCGATTTTACTGCTTTCTGCACTTGGGTTCAGGGGAACTCTAAGTAGTGATCGTGGAACCCTAAGGTAGGATGTATGGTTCGAAAATGTGAATTGGTGAGTGGTCTCGACTCCGATGAGACCGTTGGTAGGTCTAGTCATGTCAGCTTGAGTGATAGGACTGCACTCTGCAGTCAGGATTGTAGTAATCGGTTAGACCTAGTTGGTTGTCGTGCTACTTAGTTGTGATGGATTGTTTGTGCGATTAAGGTCATGGGCGACCTGGTAGACGACATTGGTTGAGTCGAGTTATGAGTGGTTAGAGTTTGGTTTGACAGATTACCAAGGTTGGTACTTGTTGATGGAATCCCGAAGTGGGGATATAGAGTAGTTGGTACGGGCGATTGATTCCGTTAGATGCGGGATCTAGATCGTGATGTCTGGTGGTTAAGTCTGCAGGAGTCTGTGGCAGGCACTACTACTGAGAGTGGTTGTACTTATTATTGTTGGGAATCGGGGATGTTCGGGGGATGTTTCCTTTTCTCGTACTAGATGTCAGTGTGACTGTACCCAGAGTTGTTGGGTACTAGGGAGGTAAAGTTTCTCCAATACGAGCAGAGGTTCGGGGTCGTCGCTCGGTATGAGCAGAGATCTAGGGTTTTCTGATTTGCACACGGTGTGCAGGTGATGGTAATGTGTGCTGACACTAGTGTTGATGCTTATGTGCTGATACTGATGCTGGTGTTAATGTGCTGATGCGAAGGTTAGTACTGATACTAGTGTTGGTGCTAGTGTTGGGGATTGTGCTGATATTGATGCTGGAGTTAATGTGCTGATACTAGTATTGTTGTTAGTGACGGTGCTGGTACTAGTGCTGGTGCTGGTGCCGGTGATTGTGATGACGATGAGTCACGAGCTGGGATGTGACTCCGTCAAGATGGGCATGTGTCCGTTACTAGTCTAAATGGGACACGTGGTTGATGTCCGAGTGTGTTGGTTCCGATATGGTTGGAACTTCGGAATCGAGAGAGATTGCGATTGAGGTGACAAGAGGAGTGCTGGTTTTCCGCATTGGTAATGAGTACTTCGAAGTCATTTTGGGTGACTCCTCAGGTTCTGCCATGGTAGATGATGGCAGATGAGGTAGATGATGGTTGTTGTCACCAGTACATTGGTCGTGTATTGGTTGGTGGACCCGGGATTTGTCTGGGGTCATTAAGAGGAGTTGAGTATATTGAAGTTAGGTGACTGAGATTTCTCATTTCCTGCTTGGTGGGGGACGATGTTGGATTACGTGGCGTGGTGAGTGCAGTAAGTTTTGGTTGCATTCGCATAGGATGAGTTTTGATGTCATCGTGTTGGATCATCCTTGGTTTTTCCTGGGTGGAATGCCAAGGATCGATACGAGGTAATTGGAGAGGACCCATAGTCTCAGCGTGTCTCGTCGTTGGCTGATTTGTTAGATGTGGGAATTGGTTGAGGAGTGATGTGACTGAAGAAGGATTCATGAGGGTGTAAGACCCTATGATCGGATCTCATGTGGATTTTTAGCTAAGTGAGCTTGTGTGGATCGCGATGTGGATCTCGATTGTGATATTGTGGACTTTGGACATCGTGACGATCGAGGATCGTGACGCTTATGGTCGGGTGACGTAGTGTTGGATCTGGATTGTGATCTTGATGATCCAGATAGGTGGAGAGTTTATCGCTCTTACTTGGATATCCGAGTTGGGCATGTTGGGACTGAAATTCTTTTTCGAAGTAAATCCCGTATGGTATATTACTCGGGCGAGTAAGTTTCCGACGAGGTCAGATTTTGTCAACCTTAGAGATGTGCGGATGTTGGGATTGGCTTCCCTATGAAGTCAATCAAATGGATTGTGTAGATAACTGATAGGTTCGGAATTGGTGCATCTCGGTAGACGAGAACGAGATTTCAGGTTTTGGAAACGGATTTCAGGATGACGATTAAGGATTAGATTTTGGAACTTGAAAGTGGATTTCTGGAATTGGGTTCGGAATGGTTATTTCGGGTGCTAGCTTACGGAATGATGATTTCGGATTCGGATTTGGAAATGGATAATTGGTTGGAGTTTTGATCTTTCAAATACTGGATTGGACAGATGGACTCCCGAATTGAAACGTGTTTGGCAACCTAGGTGGTTGTAGGCTAGTTGATGGATAGATGTACGTACCCTATACGTTGTTCGGGGTACGATACTGGGCATACTTGTGGTGCCTGGTGATGGTATATAGGATATACCAGTAGTACGTTGGTGAGTGTGTTGGTAGTCGGCTTAGTTCTGATACCATTAGAGTAATCGAGGACGTGAACTGGACATTGGATACTGTGCACTGGGTCATAGTGATTCTGATGGGTCTAGTTACACACAGGTCGAGTGAAATGATGGTAAGTGTATACTCAGGTTGAGTAAGTTAATGGTTAGTAAAACCACAAGTGGGTATAGTGTCAGTTTTCGACTGACGACTGTCAAGTGGTGACAGTTTGTTGGATGTGTCAACGTGGATCGTTGTGTGAGGTCTGGTGACTCCTAGTGGGAGCAGACGTCAGGATATATTGGTAATTGAGAAAGGAA
The DNA here is from genome assembly GCA_032719365.1 of Prinsepia uniflora. Lineage (NCBI taxonomy): Eukaryota > Viridiplantae > Streptophyta > Magnoliopsida > Rosales > Rosaceae > Prinsepia > Prinsepia uniflora. The sequence goes on along the minus strand of CM064861.1, from coordinate 22,545,166 downwards.
CCGTCTAGTTTTTTTTGTCAACGAAATGGTAGATTTGACAAGTGGTGTCAATTCGAAACGTGTTGTTTCTGTCATTCGACGTGGTCGAGTGTAGTCGATACGACGTGAGTACTAGTGGTACGTCTGGGTGCAGAAAAGTTTTGTCTTGACTAGTGGGTGTACTAGAGCACACGTTTGTAAGATCGGATTTGCTTTCCACGAGTTGGATGTGGAACCAGGATAGTTGGAATTTCGAGAACGAAACTAATTAAAGAGGGAAGAACAGTTGGAATTAGATCGGTTGGAATTTCAAGGATGAAATTAATTAAGAAGGGAAGGTTGTAATGACCCGCCCAAATTCCTGGATTAGATTAGTGACTAATCAAGATTAGGGAGGTTAATCCGTGATTAGTTGGGTGAAATCGAACGGACGATGCAAAATGACTGTTTTACCCCTAGGCGTGGACAAAACGTTGACTTTTAGTTCTGGCGGTCAAATGGACTTTGGCCAATGACTGTGACGTAGTTCGGGACGTCACGAGTTCATAGACAGGTGGCACGTTTGATTTCGACGTTCGAGGAAAAAGATATGACGTTCGGATGTTCATGGGCATTTTGGTAATTTTAGTTAAAAGGGACAAATAGTTGATTTTTGGACTGGGAGGTCCGATGGCCGAGGGCCGAAGACCGTTACGTAGATCGGGACGATACGAATCTATAGACAGGCGGTATGTTGATATCGGACTTCGAACGGGAAATTTATGGGTCACGGAAGTTCGGTTTCACTATACACGTACTTCGAGACAATGATGACTTGGCTTATTCGGATTGGGCAAATATTTTGGTGGGACCTATGGATGAGTGACAAGTGTCACTCATCCCATTGGTCAATTCCTCTAAATTGTGGATCTACATAATTAAATATTATTATAATTATTATTTTACCTCTGCCTTGACGTTAACCCTGACGCTTGCACCACGACTTGGAGGATAAGTTAAAACCATAAAAGTGTTACTGGACTAAAAAGAAATAATAGTTTTAAAAACAGTTTAATAAACAAACCAGGATTTTTCCCTCTGTTTTAAAAACATGCATGCATAACTAAGTATCAGAAAACAACCAAATAAACAGTATGATAATCGCTATGAAAACATCATCATAAAAACATGAAATACCAAATCTCATCATCCGGTCAAACCTGCTGGATCTATCCGAGTCTTTAAACTCCCGAGTCTTCAAACTCAATTGAGGCCTCAATATAATCCGAGCCTTTAAACTCCCGAATCATTAAACTCTCGAATCTTTAAACTCAATTCGGGTCTTTAAACCCAATCCGGGCCCGCCCCCGTCACAATCATAATCCGGGTCTTTAAACCCAATAACCAGATCCAGAAAATCCAATCCAAACCATTTGAAAAATCATTTGTAAATCCATATCCAAACCCGAATTCGAAATCACTATTCCAAAGCCATACCGGCGTTCAGAACCGCCATTCCGAATCCAAATCCAAAATCCCTTTTCAAGCTTTAAAACCAAATTTCGATTTCCAAAATCCGATTCTAAAATCGAAAACCTTGATTATTGAATCATGTGTCAAAACTCACTTATAGTCATAGAAAATCATTTATATATGTAAATCCCAAAATCATCGCATCAGAATCAGAATCAAAGCATATCTTGTAAAACGTGTCGAAAATACGTATAAATCTACAAAACGCCTCGAAAAACGTGCAATTATGTAAATAAGATATAGGATAGTCATTAGCATGAAATCATATTTCAAAACATAAAACAAGTAGATAAAAACAGTTATGCATGTTTGGTTAGAAAAGAAAAGTCCACTCACTAGGTCCGAACGCGTCAATCGCGCTCCGTACGCTCCTCAATTGTCTCAGGAGTATCCCAACCTGTCAAATACCACAATACCGGGTCACAAACACTTCATTTAAGCTTACCCTAATTTCCCCAATTTTTCAGAAATATTAAACGTAATTAAACGAACCCCTAAACCTTCAGACACTCAAAACTACCTCGAGACGGTGTCCGATCGACTCGAAACTTGTCCCAAAATGTTCGTTACATCGATTAGAGTGAAAACCATGTTGGACACTTCCCCAGAACATGCACCATACGCCCTCACACGCCGCCCAAAAGGGATGCGCGTAGGAGCCACGCGCCCAGTCACTGTTCATCTTCAACCTCCAGCCAACCCGGTTCAGATCTGTCCAGACCGGTCCGGTCCAACCGAGTCGGCGAGGGCCGTTCTCACTCATTTTCCTGACAATCTCAGTCCTTTCTATCCTATTAGTTTCGTCCTAGATTGTATGATTGAGTCCCTTAACTAAAACACGAAATAAAGCACGAAAACTTACCTCCTAACCTTCGAACCAGACCCTGAATTTTCCAGTCACGGTTTCCGGCCACCCGTCGTCTTCTCAGCCACGGGTTCGATTCCTCAGTTCAACTACAACGTCCTTCAATTATTAGAACCAATAGAACAACTCAACTACGCTCCAAAACCCACGACTTTCGATTTGAACTAAAACGAAAAAACAGGGGAAACAGAATCTCACCTGTTCTCTGGCCGCCGCCGTGATCCTCTGGGTTCAAAAGGCGGTCCTCAGCCTTCCTAGCATTTCCTCGAACCAGGTTGGATCAATTTGATCGATTGTGGTTGCACCACGACCCTCGACTCCCTCTCTGTTTTCACTGAGTTTCTCACCTCACACACACGGCCACACTCCAGTTCACACACAACACGATCAAACAGTCACCCTAGAACTCCTTTGATCACTCACTCAAGCTCAAGGCACTCACACACTCACTGGAATGGATCGATTTTCCTCACGATCTCACAGTCTCTGTTTTCTTCTCTTTGAATGATTACAAGCCAATTTAAAATGTTAACTGTGCACAAAATAGGCTAGCAGCTTCTAAGATCTCACCAGGTGTCACACACCCTGTGGACACAGTCACAAATATCCAATCCCAGCTCCCCAGGTGGCCTTATCTGATTGGCACTCTTTCCCATGTGTTAAAAGACCAAAATGCCCCTATAAGTCCAAATTACCATTTTGCCCTTCACCTTCTTAGACCCATGTCTTAATCGTCCGACGTCCGATGACAGTGTGCCACATGTCGTTGTACTTAGGACGTCGAGACCTATCTAACGATCCTCAGTTTGCGTGAAAACTAATGGTCAAACAAAAAGTCAACAATTTCCCTCCTTTTAACCAAATTACGAAAATGCCCTCGACCTTCCGAACACCATAACTTCTTCTCTGATTGTCCGAATCGGACGTGCCACCTGTCTACGGACTCGTGACGTCCCGAACTACGTCACGGTTATCGGCCATCGTCCGTTCGACCTGCTAAACAAAAAGTCAACAGTTAACCATACTATTCACAAGGGTAAAATCGTCATTTTATACAAATCTTTTCCAAATTTATATTTTTGCCCTTTTTGAAGGTCCGGGTTGTTACAATCTACCCCCCTTAACAAAATTTTGCCCTTGAAATTCAGTGAAATAAATAAGGGTACTGTGCACGCATTAAGGCCTCGGGTTCCCAAGTTGCTTCTTCTACCTGGTGATTCCTCCACAATACTTTAACCAAGGGAACCGTCTTCCTCCGTAGCCCCTTATCCTTCCGATCCAGAATCGCCACAGGCTACTCCTCAAAACTCAAATCCTCTCTAAGTTAGACAGGTTGTGCTTTCAAAATGTGAGAGTCATCCCGAATGTACTTCCGAAGCATAGATACATGAAAAACATTATGTACCTTATCCAAGTCTGATGGTAAGGCCAACTGATAAGCAACAGGACCAATACTCTCCAAAATCTCGTAGGGTCCAATGTAACGGGGACTTAACTTCCCTCGTCTGCAAAACCGTACAATGTAACACCCCGGACATTCGAGGATTTTAATATTCTAATTTAATGTATCAACTGACATTTTTACCCTTGTGAATGGTATGGCCAAATTGTTGACTTTTTGATTGGTGGATTGAATGGACTTTGACCTATGACCGTGACGTAGTTCGGGACGTCACGAGTTCATAGACAGGCGGCACGTCCATTTCGGACGATCGGGGAAAAAGTTATGACTATCGGAAGTTCAGGGGTATTACCGTAATTTTGACGGTTGGGGCGAGAATGTTGACTTTTCGTTTGACAATTAATTTTCACGCGACTCAAGGACCGATAGGTAGGTCTCGACGTCCTGAGTCCGTAGACAGGCGGCACGCCAAAATCGGACTTCGTATGCCTGAGTTACGGGTCTAGGAAGTGAGGGGTATTTTGGTAATTAGTGAACCAGGGGCATTTTGGTCTTTTTGCCCTGGTTACTGTAGCAGACCGCGGGGGACATGGGCTGCACCACCATGTGCGGTGGTTCAATCGTGCAATTGGTTGTGCAATTGTGTGCTGGAAAGTTGGGAATGTCTGATGCTTTAGATCGTGGTCTGTTGCATCCACCGTGCACAACCCCATTATTAATTCAAGTTTGAAGCTTTTAGGGGGACATTTTTCAGTGGACAATTGGACACCCACGAGCCTCTGGGATGGCTTGAAATTAATTAAAACTGATTATATAGTGTGTGATCATCACTCTGATGCAGAGATAACTGAGAACGGGTGAGGAAAACCAGAGAAGCCATTTCTGGAAAAATTGGAGGGAAAATCGGGTTTTGATTTCTGGTGACTGTTGGACCAAACCAAGGCCTGGTTTAGTCTTCTGGGAGTGTTTGGAACTCAACCGCATCGAAATCTAAGGCCATCAGCCACAGCTGAGCTGGGACGGTGACTGCTGTTTTCAGGGAAATCGCAGAGCTTGGGACGACGACCTTCAGGTACTTTCAGACACAATTGATTGTTCATTTTGGTTCGTTTTGATCCTATTATACTTCCTGTGAAGTTAATTGGACAATGGGTTTGAAACCAGTGAGTTCTGGTGATTGACCCGTTTGGTTGATCACGGGTCGAAGGGCCATTTAAGGATTTGATTTGGCTAATTAATAACTCAGAACTTAAATTAGATGTTTAAATAACATGTTAGGATCAAATTGGATTGAAATCGAGTAGGATTTGATGGGTAATCAACCGGGTCAAGCCGCTGGTGGCAGGCCCGAATTACAGACAAACGGGTGAAGGTGCTGACACTGTAGCTACAGTGTCAGGCGCGTGACTTTCACGCGCAGCCACTTTGGGCGGCGCGTGAGGGCGCGTTGGGGCTTATCTCCGATCACGATCAACATGACTTTTATTCCTCTCATCATTCTGAACATTTTTGGTGAAATAACCATGTTGACCTGAGATAGTTTTTGATGGGTCAGTTTAGGGTCGGTTGCCTCGGGAAACGTGTTGGACGGCTTCCCCGAGCCGGTTTCTATTTCGGATTTTGTGGTTAAACGTTTAAGACTTGTAGTGACACTTACATGTGATTTGGACTGACAGGAATTGTACGATAAGCTCGGTACAAGTTCGTACGCGCAGGTTCACCGCGGGATCGTACAGTGAGTGCGCCATTTTCTTAAACCCTTGCGTGCATAAATGTTTTCTGGTTTATTATACTTATTCACATGCTAAAAACAATAATGGTTTTGATGATATGGAAAATATGGTTATGGCACGTTTCACGGTATTTGGGCTTGAGACCCGTCTGATGAAACTTAATGATTGGTTCGGATTCTATCTATGTATATATATATATATATATGCTTGCATGTGGATATCAATAAAATGTATTGGGTACTGCACTGTATAGATCCATTCATATGATACTGTCTCCTCCGGATGAGGTACCCCGGAGAGGTCACGGACGTCTAGAACGTCCAGCGTCTATGACGCTAAGCATCGGGGATGCTGTACCCGAACGGGGTTCGGGGATTGAACTCGGAATTGAGACCCGAGTGGCACGCGTAGCCTTGTGATTGTGACCTTATTGGACGTCAGGGACGTCAGACATCAGGGATGTCGGGATTGGAGTGTATAGTGCAGCAACTAAAATTATACTTATGGTTTTATTACATGCCTTATGGTTCATATTATATGACTTATGATTTTAAATACAGTTGCATGCATGTTTGGAAAACGGAGGGGTAAATTATATGTTTTACTTATCAAATGATTTTATAAACTTGAGTTTCGGTCCACTCACCCTTAACGTTTTTGGTAACCCCTCCAGGTCGTGATACTGAGGTAGAGGAGGAACCTGAGGCTGAGGCATAGATCTACTTCTGCGTACCTGAACCCCTGCTGGGTGGTGTACCCGCAGGTTTATGTTAGAGTTGTGCTCGCAACTTGTAATTTTGGATTTCATCCCTTGTCTGACATCTGTTTAATTCGGATTCGATGTATGACTTTAATTTGATTATTTATGCATTTGAGGTTTTGAGGTCAAAATGGGTATGAATTATTGGGTGTCAGACGGGAGCAGGGCACGTCCCCATATGGTCCCAGAGAGGATCGGGGCGAGTCTTGTCATACAATCCCCTTCCAAGGAGATAGCTTCAAGAAGACCCAATCTCCTACCTGAAACTCCAGATCTCTGATCCAACGGTCGACCCTGAGCTGCTTTGAGTCTATCTCTAATCAGTGCGACCTTTTCCTGGGTGAGGTCTACCAACTCTGAAGTCGTCAATCTCCTTTCACCTACCTCCGTCCAACACAACGGGGTTCTACACTGCCGTCCGTACAACGCCTCGTAAGGAGCCATCCCAATGCTTACCTGGTAACTGTTGTTATAAGAAAACTCCATCAATGCTAGATGCGACTCCCAAGTACCCTGAAACTGTAAAACACAGGCTCGCATCATGTCCTCCAAAATCTGGATGGTCCGCTCAAACTGTCCATCGGTCTGAGGATGAAAGGCAGTACTGAAATGTAGCTTCGTCCCAAAAGCTTCCTGCAGACTCTGCCAAAACCGTGAAGTAAACCTCGGATCCCTGTCAGAAACTATCGATTATGGAATACCATGCAACCGAATAATCTCATCGATAAACAACTGCGCAAATTGCGTCATCCTGAAGTTCTCTCGCACTGGTAAGAAATGAGCTGACTTCGTAAGCCTATCCACAATCACCCATACGCCATCATGTCCCTTAGGCGTCCTGGGAAGCTTAAACATGAAGTCCATCGTCAGATGATCCTATTTCCACTCTGGGATCGGCAGGGGTTGCATTGCTCCGTAGGGTCTCTGTCATTCGGCTTCCACCTGTTGACAAATCAAACATCTACTCACGTACTCACCAATTTCACGCTTCATACCTGACCACCAGTAATGCTCCTGAAGCGTACGATACATCTTGGTCCCTCCAGGATGCATCGCATAGGCTGAACTGTGAGCCTCATCAAGGATCGTCTTCTTCAGTGCTTCGTCCTCAGGTACACACAACCGTCCTTCTTTCACCAAGGCTTCATCCTCACGAATCTCAAAATCTTGTCTCTCCCCAGCCTCAGCCTCAACCTCAATCTGAATGATGCCCAAAACGGGGTCCTAAAACTGAGCATCAATAATCTGATCAACCAAGACAGGTAAATCCACTCCAATCCTACGGAGTTCAACCAACAAGGGCAACCGAACCATCCTCAAATGTGACAAAGAGCTAGCCGACTTCCTACTCAGGGCATCGGCTACCACATTAGCCTTCCCCGGGTGATACTCGATGGTGCAATCATAGTCCTTAATCAGCTCTAACCATCGGCGTTGTCTCAGATTCAGCTCCTTCTGAGTAAAGAGATACTTCAAACTCTGGTGGTCCATGAAGATCATGTACCTCTCACCATACAAGTAATGTTGCCAAATCTTCAACGCATGAACCACTGTTGCAAGCTCCAAATCATGAGTGGGGTAATTCATCTCATAAGGTTTCAACTGTCGGGAAGAGTAAGCAATCACCTGACCTCAGTCACTGTCTTGGGCTTCTCCCAGTTCGCTACTGCCTCAACCTTCTGAGGATCCACGCTAATACCCTCGGCTGAAATCACATGACCCAGAAAACCAACACTGTTCAACCAGAACTAACATTTGCTCAACTTTGCATACAACTGGTTCTCCCTCAAGGTGTTAAGCACTATCCTCAAATGCTTCTCGTGCGCCTTCGCACTCTTCGAATACACCAAGATATCATAGATGAACATAATCACGAAACGATCCAAGTATGACCAAAACAGTCGGTTCATCAGGTCCATAAACGCCGCTGGAGCGTTAGTTAGTCCAAATGGCATCACTACAAACTCGTAATGGCCATACCTGGTCCGAAAAGCCGTCTTGGGTATGTCCTCCTCTCTAACCCGTAGCTGGTGATATCCGGATCGAAGATCAATCTTCGAAACGTACCGTGCTCCCTTCAGCTGATCAAACAAGTCATCAATCCGGGGTAGGGGATACTTGTTCCTGATGGTTACCCTGTTCAGTTGCCTATAGTCAATACACAATCTCAAACCTCCGTCCTTTTTTCCTGACAAACAGCACTGGAGCTCCCCAAGGAGATACACTCGGTCGAATAAATCCCGTATCGACCAACTCTTGTAGCTGCACCTTTAATTCCCTCAACTCAGCTGGCGCTATACGATAAGGAGTCTGAGAGATAGGTTGCATACCTGGAAGAAGGTCGATAGTAAACTCGATGTCTCGGTGAGGTGGCAATCCCGGCAACTCCTCCGGAAAGACGTCTGGAAACTCCCGCACTACCGGAATATCCTCCGCCCTCAATGGCATAGCACGTGTCCACCACGTGAGCTAAGTAGCCCTGGCATCCCTTCCTCAACAACTTGCTCGCTTCTAGGGCCGAAATAACACCTGTAGGTAGTGCACGCTGATCACCCTGGAACGTGGTTTCCGGTAACCCTGGACTCTGAAAGGTCACCCTTCTATCGAAACACTTGATAGAAGCATGATGCATAGTTAACCAATTCATCCCCAGAATAACATCGAAGTCCTATAAATCCAAAAGTAACAAGTCCGCCACTAACTCAACCTCGCCTACCAACACCGGACACTCTCTCAGGACCTGATTCACCACAGACACCTCCCCAGTAGGCGTACTCACACCCAAATCACAATCCAGTGCAGACACCTCTCTCTCGGCAACCAAACCACAACCCCGGGATATAAAAGAATGGGTAGCCCCGGGATCTATCAAAATGTGTACAACATGGTCAATTATGGTAAGCGTACTTGTCACCACTCTGGGTGTTGATCGAGCCTCCTGCTGTGTCATAGCAAAAACTCGAGCCTGGGGTCCAAAAACTCGGTCGCGTCCCCTCTAACTACTCGTAGCACCACCACTACCTCTAGGGCATGCCGCCCCTGAAACTGATGCCGTACTCCGTCCCGGCTCTGCCGCACTTTGGCCTACACCACCCTCCTGGGGTAACGATGGACACTCACGTCGGAAGTGACCTCGCTCTCCACAGTAATAGCAAACATTTCGACTAGGTCAACCACTCTACCTCCCAGTATAAGCAACAGATGTCGCACTCGCCTGTGGAGTCGGCTGTGCTCTAGCTCCTCGGAATCCAGAACCCTGAAAACTGCCTGGTCTACCAAACCAGGCATCACCTGCCGATGAATTACCACTGTAATTGCCCCACTTCGGGGTCCGCTAACTAGATGCTCCAGAAAAAGAATGCACCTGGCGTCGCACACCACCCGAGAACTGTGGTCGTGTAGGCAAACTAGCCTCTACCCTCACCGTAACATCTGATAACTCTCTGAGCGTAGCAAATGAGCCAGCCGTCACAATGGGCCGAATTTCTCCTCGTAGGCCCAACTCAAACCGGCGACACTTCTCAGCTTCTGTAGCCACAAATGCAGGAGCGAAAGGGGACAACATCTAGAATCTCTGCTCGTACTCAGCTACTGTCATGCTCCCCTGCTTCAGCTGAAAAAACTCTGCCTCCTTGGCATCTCAGAATGAGCGGGGATAGTACTAATCCAAGAACTGCTCCCGGAATGTCTCCCAAGTCACGATGTGGGCGTCCCATCCTGACAACTCAAGCGTATACCACCACTCATATGCCACACCGTCCAGTAAGAAGGTAGCTAACAACACGCGATCCTCCGGGGGGCATCGCATCACCGCGCAGATCCACTCAAGTCGGGTAATCCACATGTGGGCTTCCTCAGGGTCTGCCCCATCACTAAATGTCGGAGCCCCTAGACGCTGGGCTCGCTCTATTGTAGCACTCTCCGTTTCTCTCGCTACGTCTTCTACAGGTCATGGAGGAGGCTCACGTCTCAGAGGCATGGTTGATCATACGCTGAAAAAGGCATAGAGTCAGTATAACGACCTAAACACAACCTCGTAACAGACACAAACTGTAAACCTATGCTCTGATACCAATTGACAGGACCCACCCCGATTATCACCTCGATAACCGGGACGAACCCTGCTCCCGTTTAACAATCACACTCAAAGTACCAAAATAATATCAAAGCAACCACAAGCATACATTGTCAGACCAAAATCATGGCATCAGAATCAGAATAAAAGCATATCTCGTAAAACGTGCTGAAAATACGTATAAATCAATGAAACGCCTCAAAAAACGTGCAATTATGTAAAACAGATATAGGATAGTCATTAGCATGAAATCATATTTCAAAACATAAAACAAGTAGATAAAAACAGTTATGCATGCTCGGTTAGAAAAGAAAATTCCACTTACTAGGTCCGAATGCGTCAATCGCGCTCCGTATGCTCCTCAACTGTCTCAGGAGTATCCCGACATGTCAAATACCACAATACCGGGTCACAAACACTTAATTTAAGCTTACCCTAATTTCCCCAATTTTTCGGGATTTTTAAACGTAATTAAACGAACCTTTAAACCTTCGGACACTCAAAACTACCTCGAGATGGTGTCCGATCGACTCGAAACTTGTCCCAAAATGTTCGTTACATTGATTAGAGTGAAAACCATGTTGGACACTTCCCCAAAACATGTTCCACACGCCCTCACGCGCCGCCCAAAGGGGCTGCGCGTTGGAGCCACGCGCCTAGTCACTGTTCATCTTCAACCTCCAGCCAACCCGGTTCAAATCAGTCCTGACCGGTCTGGTCGAACCGAGCTGGTGAGGCCAGTTCTCACTCATTTTCCAGCCAATCTCAGTCCTTTCTATCCTATTAGTTTCTTCCTAGATTGTATGATTGATTCCTTTAACTAAAACACGAAATAAAGCACGAAAACTTACCTCCTAGCCTTCAAACCCCTGAATTTTCCTGTCACGGTTTCCGGCCACCCGTCGTCTTCTCAGCCACGGGTTCAATTCCTCAGTTCAACTACAACACCCTTCAATTATTAGAACCAATAGAACAGCTCAACTAAGCTCCAAAACCCACGACTTTCGATTTGAACTAAAACGGAAAAACAGGGGAAACAGAAATCTCACCTGTTCTATGGCCGCCGCCGTAATCGTCGCCGTGATCCTCTGGGTTCAAAAGGCAGTCCTCAGCCTTCCTAACATTTCCATGAACCAGGTTAGATCAATTTGATCGATTGTGGTTGCACCACGACCCTCGACTCCCTCTCTGTTTTCACTGAGCTTCTCACCTCACACACACGACCACACTCCAGTTCACACACAACACGATCATATAGTCACCCTAGAACTCCTTTGATCACTCACTCAAGCTCAAGGCACTCACACACTCACTGGAATGGATCGATTTTCCTCACGGTCTCACAGTCTCTGTTTTCTTCTCTTTGAACGATTACAAGCCAATTTAAAATGTTAACCATGCACAAAATAGGCTAGATGTAACGACCCATCCCGGAAATTAGGATTAAGACCGTGTTTAAGATGAGATTAGTGAGCTTAGTTGGTGGTTAGTTGGTTCCGATAGGTCCGTTAGCGTAGAATGATGATTTTGCCCCTAGTTTAGGTAAATAGTTGACTTTTAGTTCGGGTGGTCAAATGGACTTTGACCGTCGACCGTGACGTTGTTCGGGACGTCACGAATCCGTAGACAGGTGGCACGCCCGATTCCGACATTCGAGGAGGAAGTTATGATGTTCGAAAGGTTGAGGGCACTTTCGTAATTTGGCTAAAATTAGTGGAAAAAGTTGACTTTTCGTACGACCGGGTTTTGACACGTTGACCTAGGATAGTTAGGTAGATCTCGTCGTCCTGAGTTCAACGACAGGCGGCACGTGTTCATCGGAGTTAGGATGCGTGAGTTACGGGTCTAGAACGGTAGTGGCATTATCGTAATTTTGGTTTAAAAGAAGGGCAGTTTGGACTTTTGTACTTTGGGCTTGGTGCAGCCAGATTTGGACAAGTGTCCAGGGCAGAGAGGAGATTTTTGTATGAGGCTTGAGGGGATGGTGACACGTGGGGCTTGGCTAGAGGGTTCTAGTGAGTGAACGGGTGTTTCAAATCGTGCAGGTGTGTGTGCCCTTGTGTGTGTTCGATAAAGAGAGACCAGAGAGGAAGCTTGAGAGAAAATTGAGAGGTGATTGTGAGTGTTGGCGTGTTCTGGTGAGTGAGGAGTGACCAGAGGATGAAAGAGAGCTAGGGATAAGGTTGGGAGGTGCAGTGGTTATGTGTGTGTGAAGTGGGAGTTCACGGGAAAACCAGGAAAAACAGAGAAGAGGTGAGAGCTCGTGGTGGTGGTGTGGCCGTGTACGGTTCAATTGAACTCGAAGGGAAGCTGGGGAGGACTCTGTGACCTCCAAGGAGTGCGGCGGTGAGCACGGCGGCGGTCGACAACAGGTAATTTCTTCTCCCCGTGATTTACTCTGTTTTGGCCATGAATGTCAAACCAAAAGTTGTGAAGTCTGTGGTTGAGTTGACGGTTTTGGTGAGTTGGGTGAGGCTCGGGGAGGTCCTAGGAAGCGTCTAGTGTCGCCACCGTGACAGGGGAAGACTTCGGTGGCCGGAATAGGAAACAGAGGTTGTTCGGGTTTTTGGTTTCGAGTTTGAGTCGACGACTTAGGGGCTGTGTCGTGGTATTTGAGTGAGGGGGTAGGTTTCTTAGGACTGGACGAAGAAGTTGGTGAAGAAAGGGAGGAAAACGGAAACGGGACGGCTGTGAACCGGGAACGCCAGTTCAGACCGGTTCATGCGAGGTAGACGACGGTGAACAGTGCTCTGTGTGCAGGCGCGTGAGGCCCACGAGCAGCCACTTTGGGCGGCACGTGGGGGCGCGTACGGCGGTGTTTGGGAAAACGGTCAACATGGTTTTTGGTTTAGGTGTTGTGACGAATCCTTTGGAATAGGTTTCGGGTTAATCAGACGTCGTTTGAGGTTAGTTCCGCGAAGGTGAAGGTTTAGGGTTCCGGTTCGTTACGTTTAGGACCCGGGGATTTTTGGGGGAAATTGGTGGACCTTCGTAGATGTATTAGTAACGTTCTTGGGTGATTGTTGACAGGATCGGGATTTCTCGAGGAAGTTGAGGAACGTACGGGACGCAAGTGACGTGCCCGGTATCTGTGAGTGGACCCTTTCTCTAAACTCGAGCATGCATAACTGCTTTTATTTATGTTTTACGCTATTAAATATGTTTTTATGTTTCTCATACGGTTATATGTTGGTTTTACCTAATGGCACGTTTTTCGAGAAAGTTCAGTTTTCAGTACGTTCTACGATAAAAGGTTGATTTCTGACTATGATGGTATAGCTTCGGGATTTCTAATGGTTATAAAGGGATTTTGGAATGTGGGTTGATGATTAAGGGTTTTCGGTTTTAAAATCGGATTTTGGAAAAGAGATTTGGTTTTAAAGTTGAAAAGTGGAATTCCGGATTTGGGTTCGGAATGACGGTTCTGGACGCCGGGAGGGCATCTGACCGGTGATTTCGGATTCAGGTTTGGATGTGGATTTAGAAATGGTTTTCAAATGGTTTCGGATTGGATTTGCTGGATCTGTTTATTAGGTTTAAAGACTCGGATTATATGTGACGGGGGACGGGCCCGGATTGGGTTTAAAGACCCGGATTGAGTTTAAAGACTCGAGAGTTTAAAGACTCGGATATTATTGAGGCCTAGATTGAGTTTAAAGACTCGGGAGTTTAAAGACTCGGATAGGTCCAGCAGGTTTGATCGGATGATGATGGCTTGGTATTTATGTTTTATGATACAGTTTTATGATGCTTATGATATGAGTTCTATAACTGTTTTTATAATGATTCTGCAAATGTTTTTATGATGATCTTTACGTGATTTATAATTGTTTTTAGTAACTGGGTTATGCATTTGATTTCAAAACGGAGGGCTAAAACTCTGGTTTTATTATGAAATGGTTTTCGGAAATTGTTTTCTTATTTATGGTCCACTCACACCTTCTGTTTTAAATTGCCCTCCAGGTCGTGGAGCTAGCGCGGGGTTTTGGCGTCGAGGCAGCGTCGGAGGCATAGAATTTTTTGAGAGTGACCCCAGAGTGCTTAAACTTTTCTATTGTGCTTGTATCTTGTTTATCGGTTTTCTTTCCTTTTTATTTGGTACTATGCTCTGTAAAACTTGACTTCGGGATGTTTAAAGTTTCTCCTGCGTCTGACTGTGTATTTTGGTGGTTTATCGTGAGTTTACTTCGGTTTAGTGTCGGGGTGTCAGACAGGAGCAGGATTTACCTCGGTTTTCGGGGTGAAACCGGGGTGGGTCCTGACACTAGAAGCCTCTAGGATCTCACAGGTGTCACACACCCTGTGGACACAGTCACAAATATCCAATCCCAACTCCCCAGGTGGCCTTATCTCATTGGCACTCTTTCTCATGTGTTAAAAGACCAAAATGCCCCTACAAGTCCAAATTACCATTTTTCCCTTCACCTTCTTAGACCCATATCTTAACCGTCCAACGTCTGATGACAGCGTGCCGCCTGTCGTTGTACTCAAGACGTCGAGACCTATCTAACGGTCCTCGGTTTGCGTGAAAACTAATGGTCAAACAAAAGTCAACAATTTCCCTCTTTTTAACCAAATTACAAAAATGCCCTCGACCTTCCGAACACCATAACTTCTTCTCCGATTGTCCGAATCGGACGTGCCACCTGTCTACAGACTCGTGACATCCCGAACTACGTCACGATCATCAGCCATCATCCGTTCGACCTGCTAAACAAAAAGTAAACAGTTTACCACACTATTCACAGTGTTACCTTCTAGGGTGATATCGGCCTTAACAGCGAGAAGGTTGTTGAGGAAAGGTTGTTAGAGCTACTTAACTCATGTTGTCGTTACTAGGAATGCCCTGGTGAGTATTGAGGAGATACCGGTGGTGTGAGAGTTTTCGGATGTGTTTCTAAAAGATCTACCACAGTTACCACCTCATAGAGAGGATGAGTTTACTATTAAGTTACTTTTGAGTACTCAACTGATATCAAGACACCGTATCAGATGACACCAGCTGAGCTGAGGGAGTTAAAGGTATACTTGCAGAACTTAAGGAATATGGGATTCATCCGACCAACTGTATCACCTTAGGGAGCTCTAATGTTATTCCTAAGAAAGAATGACGGTGGTTTGAGATTGTGTGTTAACTACAAACAGCTCAACAAGGTAACAGTGTGAAATAAATATCCACTGCCATGGATATATGATTTGTTTGATCAGTTGAGAGGGATTAGATGCTTTTTGACAATTAATATGTGGTCCAGGTACCTTCAGTTAAGGATAAATGAGGATGATATTCTGAAAATAGCTTTCCGGATGAGATATAGTCACTATGAGTTTTTAGTTATGCCATTTGGATTAACTAATGCCCCAGAAATGTTCGTGGATTTGATGAATAGAGTGTGTTAACTATTCTTGGATCAATTTGTGATAATGTTCATCAATGACATTCTGGTGCATTCAAAGAGTGAGAAGGCGCATGAAAAGCATTTGAGGATAGTGTTGAATACAGTAAGGGAGAATCAGTTGTATGAAAAGCTTAGCAAATGTCAGTTTTGGCTAACTAGTGTTGGTTTTATAGGGCATGTGTTATTAGCAGACGAGATTAGTGTGGATCCCTAGAAAACAAAGGCAATGGCCAACTGGGTTCAACCTCCGACGGTGTCGAGGTTAGGAATTTTCTAGGATTAGTTGGATATTATAGGACGATTTGTAGATGGATTTTCTACGATTGTACCTCTGTTGAATTGTTTGACTAGGAAGATAGTGAAATTTTTTTGAGATGAGAACTGTGAGCAGAGTTTTCGGGAATTGAAGAGACGATTGACTTCCGCTTCGATGTTGATCCTTCCTGATGATAATGGGGATTGAAGTTTATAGTGATGCATCGTTACAAGGTTTAGGATGTGCATTGGTGCAACATGCAAAGTTATTGCTTACGCATCCTGACATCTGAAACCTCATGAATTGATATATCCCACACATGACTTGGAGCTGGCGGTAGTGGTGCACGCGTTAAAGATTTGGAGGCACTACCTTTATGGAGAGATGTGCAACATTTTTACAGACCATAAGAGTTTAAAATATTTCTTCACTCGGAAGGACCTTAACCTATGACAATAGAGATGGTTGGAACTGATTAAGGATTATGATTGTACCATCGAGTATCATCCAGGGAAAGCCAATGTGGTGGCTAATGCCTTGAGCAGAAAGTCTGCGAGTTCTATAGCTTACATGCAAATTGTGAGGACCCGTGTCTTTGAGGCATGGTTAGCAATCCCACATTTCCCGGGGGATCTGGGGGATGCGCCTTATATGTGTGGGCGCATCTATCTAACAGGATGACTTATTGGAGCTCACTTCCTTGGGGCTCCAGGGGAACTCCAAAGTTAAACGAGTAGGGGCTAGTGCACTCCCAAGATGGGTGACAGAACCGTGAGGGCTGGGCCCAAAGCGAACAATATCTTGTTAGAGGAGGTCGGGTTGTGACAATTTGGTATCAGAACCCAACTCTAGCCTGAATTGAGTGTGCCAGCGTGGATTGTGAGGACCTGTGCCTTGGAGGCATGGTTAGCAATCCCACATTACCTGGGGGATCT
Source organism: Prinsepia uniflora (assembly GCA_032719365.1). Lineage (NCBI taxonomy): Eukaryota > Viridiplantae > Streptophyta > Magnoliopsida > Rosales > Rosaceae > Prinsepia > Prinsepia uniflora. Next base: position 22,528,253 of record CM064861.1, on the reverse strand, counting down.
AGGCGATGCGCCTTATATGTGTGGGCACGCATCTATCCAACAGGAGGCCTTTTGGGAGCTCACTAGCTTAGGGTTACTGGGGAAGTTACACGTGAGCTTCCGGGAACAAAACCGCGAGGACTGGCCCAAAACGGACAATATCCTATTGGAGGAGGTCGGATTGTGACACAAATAGTATATTTACCACTTCTTCTAGAACTTCGAGGATGGGAGTTCAGTTTGGGATAGATAACCCAGGGGCACTTTTAGCTAGTTTTCATGTGAGGCTTGTCCTCATTAATCAGATTACTGAAGCTCAGTTCCAAGACCCTACCTTGTGGATCATTAGGATGGAAGTGAAAGCATGAGATAAGCAAGATTATACACTTAGTGATGATGGAGATCTACGGAAAGATCGGTTATGTGTACCTGAAGATGGAAGACTGAAAAAGAAGATTCTCAAGGAGGTCCATAGCTTAGCTTATGCGATGCATCCTAGTGGAATTAAGATGTATCGTACTCTTAGGGAACATTATTGGCGGGCTAGCATGAAACGATAGATAGCAGAGTTTGTGAGAAAATATTTGATATGCCAGTGGCTAATGGCTGAGAGGCGAAAATCCTACGGGGCATTACAGTCGCTTATGCTTCTTGAGTGGAAATGGGATCACTTGACGATGGAATTCGTGTTTAAACTCCCAAGGACCCAAAAAGGTCATGATGGGATCTGAGTGATCGTGGATAGACTTACAAATAAGCTCAATTCTTACTAGTAAGAAAAGATTTCGGCATAGAAAAGTATGTTAAATTGTTCATTGATGAGATCATCAGTGTAACGACGCGTCCCGAATATCGGGATTAAATATTAATTAATTATGGATTTAGTATGACTAATCGTGGATTAGTTGAGATAATTTAGACAGACGGTGTAAAATGACTGTTTGCCCCTAGAATTGGGAAAAATGTTGACTTTTAAGCCGAGGAGTCAAACATACGAGGATCGACGACCGTGACTTAAATCGGGACGTCACGAGTCCGTAGACATGCGGCACGTCGAAATCGGACGTCGAACAGAAAATTTATGGTCACGGGATCGAAATCGAATTAATTAGTGCCTGGGGATTCAAATTAATATTACCTAATTATGATTGGTTGATTAAAAAAATGTGGGGCCCTTGGATGAGTGACAAGTGTCACTCATCCCATTGTTCACTTTCCCTAAAAGGTGGATCTATGTTTTGATTGGATGATTTTTATTAAAATATATTTTTAATTCACTCATCTCTCTCTTCCCTCCTCTTGCACCATTCCTTCACCTTCTTCTAACTCAAACAAACAAGCACACAAATACATACCACCCTACTAACCTATCATCTTCTGTGTTCGTGTGAGAGACCAAGAGACTGAGTGATTGGACGAGGTAGAGAGACTGAGAACGGTGAGGTTGATGGATGTCCTGAGCTATGGCAGTGGCCACGACGAAGGTAACCCGTAACCCATTTTAAACCCATTTTTTGGAAACCATTTTGTGATTTTGTTGATCGAGTTGGATGATCCTAAATTGTTCCTAGGACTCAGACGAGTGCATTGAGATCGATTTCGAGAAGCTTGGTGGCCTGAGGCGATCAGAAACTGAAATGGTGAGTTTAGGTTCAAAATTCGAATATCGGTTTTTGGTACTTATTGATCAATTCTAACAATTGGAACGTGTCTCTCGTGGTTGTGTGGAGGACTGGGGATTGAAATCGAGGACAGAGGAGGCTGGAGTCAATGGCAGAACGAAGTTGTCGGGGTCGTCGTAGTTCATCGATCGGGAAAGTAATTTCGAGCCATTTTCTTAGGTTTCTAGGTTGATGGATATCTTGGGATTGAATAGACGAAGCTTTAGGAAGAAAAATGGAAAGGAACGGTGGTCGGAAGGAGGAGAATCGATTGGGTAAGGCCTCGAGTCTGCACGACCCGGTTGCAGGACCCGTCAAAGGTTAGGGATGACATGATGATGTCATCCTGATGACGTCATCATGTCAGACATGGACCAATATGGACTTGACACGTGGCATTGTTAGGGTTGTCAGCGTTGACTTTTGGTTTGACCAAGTGCGCGGGGGCACGTGGGCTTGAGTTTTGAGGTGGGCCCAGTGTCATTTTAAAGGTTTCGACGATTCAAATCCAATGGTGGTAGTTTCGGGTCGATCGGAGATCGTTAGGTTAGTCAAATCTAGGTTTTTCACCTCGGGAATCGTGTCCAAGACACGTTGACTTTTCCGAGAATTTTGGAGGTTTATCCTACATACTTGTATAGTTTATTAGTGACGTTCGAGTGTGATTTGGACAGGTCCAGAGGTTTCAGTGATGGTGATTTAGCCCGGGGAGGCTTATGACACGCGTATCGATACGGCAGTTAGGATGGTCTGTGAGTGGACATTGGTTTCCAAATTTGATGCATGCATAACTGTTTTATATATTTTAAACATGTGATTTATGATGATTATGATTGTGGTATTTATGATTTATGGATTGCACGCATTTCGAGGTTTATGATTTCATATTGTGTTTATACGTGCTTGTATTTCAATAATGGATTGATGAACTGATTTCGAATTTGCAAACATAGAATCGAGCGTGAGACCCATTTGATTTGGAAACTATCAGACTTGGAGTTCATTTGATTTCATGAGATATCGGGTTAGAGGCCCATTTGGTTTACATGGTCAGGCTAGAAGCCCAATTGATTATGATATCGGGCATGAGTCCCAATTGTGGTTTATAAATGTGATTTCGGGTTCGGAGACCCCAAATGGATTTGGATTTGAGAAATTGAATTTATGGATTTACGGTGGTTTATGAAAGTGGTATACCGGGCAAGGGCCCCTTTGAAAGGTTTGAATTTTTTTTAAAGGATTTACGAACTGTTTTCTATATACTATCCTTATGATAAGATATCGCCCCCCCCCCCCCCAAGGAGGGTCTTTGACCTGGGTGGACCTTTGGGAGACTCGACTGAGACCGAGGGGCACGCTTAGCTCTAGATATGACATCTGGGATGTCAGGCATTGCCTACGAGGGGTCATCCTACAGAGCGACCGGACCGTAGAGTGACTCAAGAGCAAGATTTCTATTACTAGACGTCTGGGACGTCAAGCATCTGGGATGCCAAGGTTTGATATAACTATGTTTTATCGGGTTTACAGATTATGGATTTGGGCAGTGACCCACTTATGTTTGGATTTACGGTTTTGGGCTGAGTTCCCACATACTTAGTTTTGGGCTAAGGCCCTGATGATTCAAGGAAGAAAGGGGCTTTCAATGATAAATTATTTTATTATATATATTTGAAATAATTGAGTTCACTGGTTTTCGAATGCATGCATGCATACTTTTAGTGAAGTGTATAAATGTCTTTTCTGAAATGTGTTTTATTTGAATAAATTATTTTTCATCCACTCACAGTTTTAATGGTTTTTAATACCCTTCAGGTTGATCGCGGATACGGGCTGTAGCAGAGACCGAGACATCACACTTTTTCACTGATCCTGGTGCGCTTTAGAAGCCCTGAATGGGCAGAGGTTTTGAGTTATCCCTTTTCTGGCACTTCATGTCAGATGGGAGCATGGCACATTTCGCGTTAATACCGGGGGGATTGGGATGGGTCGTGTCAATCAGACTACACAATACCACGTAGTCAATAGTGTATGACCGAGACCTGAGATTTACATCGAGATTATGGTAGCGTTTGTAGAGATCTTTCAAAACGAAGTTGCAATTCAGTATTGCTTCACCCTCGGACGGATGGCCAGTCTGAGAAGACCATTTAGATCTTGGAGGACATAATGAGGGCTCGTGTGTTATAGTTCCACAAGAATTGGGTTACCCATTTAACACTGACGGAGTTTGCTTATAATAACAATTATCAATCTAGCAATTAAATAGCTCTATTTGAGGCATTGTATGGGCGAGAGTGCAAGACACCCCTCTATTGGACTGAGGTAGGTGAAAGGATATTATTGATGTTTGAGGTTATAGACATAATAAAATAAAAGATCATAATCATCAGAGAAAGACTAAAAGCTGCTCAGGACCATCAGAAAAGTTATGTTGTCTGCTGGATAAGAAACCTCGAGTTTGAGGTAGGAGATCGAGTACTCTTGAATTTTTCCCTTTGGAAGGTATTGTACGATTCGAAAGACGCTAAATTTTGAGTCCCTTCTACATTGGGTCATATAAGATTACTGGGAGGATTTGAGTTGGAAGAGCAACCTACACAATGAGTCATGTAAATTTTGAGTCCCCTCTACATTGGGTCATGATGTGTTTCATGTTTCGATGCTCACGAAGTACCTACACAATGAGTCATATATGTTGGAAGAGCAACCTATCGAGCTCTGAGAAGATTTGAGTTTTGAGAAGCAATCTCTAAAGATTTTGGAATGAAAGGACAAGGTGTCATACCGAAAACTATTCCCTTGGTGAAAGTCTTATGGAGGAATCACAGTGTGGAGGAGGCCATGTGAGAGCCCGAGGCACTGATGCGAGGATATTATCCACACTTATTTGTCTGAATGTTGGGGATAAAACCCTTTAAGGGGATACGTTACGACACGAAAAAATAGGAAAATGTAAATTTCTTGTAAATTGACTATTTTACTCTTTTAGCCCTAAAGTTGACTTTTTACTCAGATTATTGTTTGACTTTTATATAGTATCGTTATGTAGTCTCAGACTCCTAAGTCCATAGATAGGCGGCATATTGGAATCAAAGATTGGATAAGCTTATTATGGGTCTAGAATTGCCAAAGACAATTTGGTAATTTTAACATTATGGTTATTTTGGTAAATTTGCAAGTAGGATATTTTTGTTGGTCTTTTAGGATGATGACAAGTGTCCCATCCTTATCACCTCCTCATTTTTTTCATTGGATGCACTGACCTTGGGTTGTGGGTGTGAATTTATGTGTGTGTTTTGTGTATGTTGTATTTTAGTTGTTTTGTAAAACCACCACACCTAAGAGCAACCACATGGGAAGAATAGGGAGGAATACAAGAAATAGAGACCTAGTGAGAGAGAGAGAGAGAAAGAGAAAGAGAAAGAAAGAAAGAGAAAGAGAAAGAGAAAGAGAAAGAAGAAAGAGATAGGAAAACCAATAGAGTGGAATGAAGGAAGAGGAACAACCGGAAACCCGGAAAATTTGTAAAACCCTACCTGTGTACCCTAACCATTTCGAGGCAACTAGGACCAATAGAGTGGAAGGAAAAATGAGGAACAAACGGAAACTCGAAAAATTTGTAAAACCCTACCTGTGAACCCTAACCATTTCGAGGCAACTAGGATTCGAACTAGGGTCCCTAATTTCTTGATCAGGTTCCTATGGTCCTAGAGAACCAAAAAACTGGAAGTTTTGTATGCATGAAGGATTGGGAACGGTGGTCCAATGGCTGGTCAAAAGTTCAAAGGTTGGGTCGAAGATTGAAGATGAGTTTTTTTTTTTTTACTTTTAATCTCATAGAATGTTTTCTAGGCTTGACTAGATGTAGATGAATGTTTAAAAGGAATTAAATGGATGAAAAATAAGGGTATTAGAACCGGTCAGGCTGCCCAAGTCCGGTTCAACGTGCTAACATGCGAGCCAACCCACTAGAAGTTAGGGATGACCTAGGTAGGGTTTATGAGGCCCACACACAGAGAAGGGTAGTAGGACATGGGGGCATGTGCCATCCTATCTTGAGATGCAATCAAAACAACTTTCGATGCCTTCGATGTTATAGATGTTTTGGCGGAGATTTCGAGTCGACCAGACACTGTCTTGGGATAGTTTTTGGTGTCCAAAGCGTTATGTTTAGATTTCAAATTCGTATTTTAATCCCAAAAATTAGGGATTTTAATGTGAGGTTACATGGGACTTTTGTAACCAGTGAGTATGATTTTTGATAGGCGACACAACTCCCGAAACTTAAGAGGAATGTCCAGTTTGGGATTAAAATGCGAGGACAAACTGTGAGTGGGCCTTGTTTTTATAAATTAGTATTTGTGAAAATGGTGTTTTGGGCACAGGCCGGGGTTTTGAAAGTGTTTGACTTTGTTCTAAGTCAATGATATGTGTTATGTGAGTTTTCTTGGTTTTTATGGACTATTACCCACAGTCAGCCATCCTAGGATATTATTAGTGCTCAGACGTCTAGAGCACGACTCTATTTTCCTAAGACTGGCTCTATTTTCCTAAGACTAGATATTTCATTTGTTCTCAGACATCTGGCGCATGGCTCTGTTTTCCTAAGACTGGTGATATGATTAGGACTCAGATGCCTAAAGCCCAGCTCTGTTTTCTTGAGTCTATACTCAGACGTCCAGAGCTCGGCTTTATTTTCTTGTGTCTATTGGTAGTACGGTTTACTTATGGTGACTGATATTCAAGCATAGAGGATTGGTCGGTTGTGTTTGATTATTGTCATTTATGTTCTGATGTTCTCACATTGATTTAATTTACCGATATTAGATTATTCTTAGTTTAATTCATAGGTGTTTGTGTCGATATGATTTCATGACTGGGTTTTCAGGGAAACATGGGCCACAAATTGTTTATTTTTATTTCGTAATTTTGTGGTCCCCACAATTTATGATTTATTCTTAATTGAGATTCGATTTTTTTAGTTTACTATATGCATGCATAGTTTTTTTTAAACGGTGGATAAAAGGTTTATGCTTCTCGAACTATATTTTCAAAATGACTATTTTGTCCACTCACACTTTTATTGATTTTACTTGTCCTCTAGGCCGTGGCACCGAGATAGGGACTATCTTGGAGCCGGAGGCATAAACTTTTTATTGCGCACTCATTAACTCTATAAGGTAGGATTTAGTATTTTGAGTTGTATAATACTTATGTTTTGCGTGCCATCGATAAGTTGGTCGTGGTAAAACGAATAGTTATGTAAGGTATCTCTTGTCTGACTGTTGGTTTGTTTTATCATTATCAAGTACTACCTTTAAAGATAGTTTCAACTTTTAGTATTAACTATTAGATGGGAGTAAGACTCTTCACGATTATCAAAACGTTTGTTGGAAGTGTCTTGTCAAGTAAGATTGTTTACGATCTTCCTAATCAGATAGGGCAGGTAAAATCTCTCAGGAGAATGATCTGAAAGAATCAGCCAATAGTATGGTAGAATTCATTTGGGATAATGGTGAGGAAGATGAGAAGAACAACATCCGGCTAGAAATTATCAAATTCTAGTTTACTGACGTAGACAAACCACAATCCAAGACCATGTGGAAAAAGTTATCTGAGATCAGTGATGATCCTCGACCAACTTATATTAGCGGGATTTTGGAAAGACCAATGAAAGATTATATGGTCGCACTCCTAGAAGAGTTTAAAGTCTGTGTCGCATGGCATTAAACGGAAATGCCAGGCTTGGATTGACAGCTTGTCGAACACAGATTACCCATCAAGGAGGGTTACAAGCCTATTTTCCAAGCAATGAGGAGGGTGTCTGTGGAAACCGAGCTCAAATTGAAGGAAGAGATTAGCAGACTCCACAAAGCCAGTTCCATTCGAACTGTTAAATATGTGGAGTGGGTATCCACCATCGTGCCCGTCATTGAAGTTAAGACTGAACAAGTCGGGATTTATGTAGACTACAAGAATTTGAATGAGGCCACCCCCAAAGTATTAGTATCATATGCCTATGGTATATATGCTCATTGATTGCACCTTTGTAAACTAGTTCCTATCCTTCATGGATGGTAAAAGGGATACAATTAGATCATCTTGGCCAAGAAGGATATCCACAAAACAATAATCAAATGTCCAAACAGTTGGGGGAATTTGAATACATCACCATGCCCTTTGGGTTAAAGCATAGAACGCCATCTTCCATGAAATGATTGGAAAGAACCTAGAAGTATACATCGATGATATTGTAGTAAAGTCTTAAGACAAAGAGAAACACATAGAAGACTTGAGGTCTTCTTAAAGATAGGACAACACAAAGTGAAGATGAGCCCTAAGAAATACGCATTTGGGGTACAAGAAAGAGACTTCCTGGGATTTCCTAGTTCATCGAAGAGGGATAGAGGTGGATAAAAAAAAGCTAAGGTAACCATGGATGCGCCTCCACCAAAAACCAAGAAACAGCTTCAGAGTCTTCTCGCGAAAGTTCATTTCCATAGAAGATTCATAGTTAACTTATCAGGAAAAGTCCACCCCTTACCTTCTCTTATTAAAATTAAGGACACTAAGAAATTCAACTGGGATGAAAAACATCAAATGGTTTTTGAGTAACTTAAGAGTTACTTTTCCAAGCCACCAGTCTTGATGCCATCAAAGAAAGGGAGACCTTTGAAGCTATATATTCCAGCCTCCCTCAACACTATTGGATAGGGGTGGGTACGACTCGGTACGGTACAAAATTGATCGATACCAGAATCATACCATTTAATTTTAATCGGTACGGTACGGTTCGGTATTCTATATTTTGAAAGTGAAACCAGATCATACCGTACCAATTAAGTTCAGTACGGTTTCGGTATGGTTTCAATTTTGAGCCAAAATTTTGTTTGTGATTATAAAGTAAGGGTTAGGTTTAGGCATGGTTAAGTGTGAGCTTAGATTCTCAATAATTTTGTTTTTGGTTCCCTAATCAAAAATCAAAATAAAAAACAAACCATATATAAATAAATATTACAAACTTCATGTCCAATCTAAAAGATCAATTGGCTGGCTTTGCTAATTAAAAACTTTCAGTAGCTTAGACTAGACATTCAAGTAGAAGCTTCTGAGTCCTCCATGTAATTTTGTTTTTAATTAGCAAAGACAGCCAAAAGATCAATGACAAACTATGTCTAATAATACAATGGGTGCAAGGCAACATTGTATAGAGAAAAGAAAATAATAAATTAACAATTTTAACACTAATTTAGCACAAGACAGACTCTAGAAGCTTATATTCATTAGTGAATCCTACTCCTCTAGCATAGTAAAAGACTAAAGCAAAGGAAAACTACATTTATGAAGGACTTAAGTTTTCATATATGTATTGAAGAAGTTGCACTAAGTTGAAGATATCAACTCTTAGAAGCTAAATTAAGACATGTATGGTCATATCAACTCTTGAAGAATGTCTAATCAACCAATAAGAAATAAATTTAATAATAAAAAAAATTCTAATTCGGTACGAGACGGTTTTTCAAAATATCAATACCAAAACCGTACCGAATTATATCAGTACGGTTTCGGTACCGTACCAATCATACAATGGTTTTACTATTCGATTTTTTTTCGGTATGGTTTAATCTGGAACGATACGGTCTCGGTATTTTGGTTCCATGTGCCCAGCCCTACAATTGGAAGCTTGATAGCCCAAGATAATGAAGAAAAAAGGAGCAAGCAATCTACTACCTGAGTAGAACACTAACAGAGGTAAAGGAAAGGTACACGAAAATTGAAAATTTGTGCTTATCACTATACTTCATAATTTTCAAACTAAGCGATACATGTTGCCTTTTATCATCTGAATAAGTGCCTAAACAGGCTTGTCAAAATACATGTTATCTTGCTCTATTCTATAAGGTCGGATAGGCAAATGGACTTTGGATCTGTCCGAGTTTAATTTCCAATATGTACCGATAAAAATAGTTAAAGGTCAAGCCATTACTGATTTCTTGACGAAATATCCTTTGCTAGAAATCGTAGAAGAGTCAACACATCCAATCAGCATATTATCCAATTTACCATGGAAGTTGTACTTCGATGTGTCTAAAACCAAGGAATCAGCGGGAGCTAAAATATGCTTGGTTGATCCCAGAGGTGTTGTTTATCATCAATTCTCCTTCAAGTCAAATTGGGAGAATATCTACAAACAACTAAGAAGAATACGATGCTTTCATCATAGGGATGAATGTCCTGATTGAAATGAAAGCTTCCTAAGTAGAGATCTACGGGGATTTAGAGCGGGTGGTTAACCAAATAAAATGGCATAAAAATGTAGAAATCTTCATCTAACTAGTTACTTCATGGCATTTATTGCTTTGGCATCCAAATTCATCACCCCAACTATTAAGCATAACCCAAGAGAAGAGAACTTAGCTGCCAATGAGATGGCCCAAGTAAGATCAGGAGCTTTATTAGAGGAAAAAGCATTGGAGAAATGGATCGAGGTCAAAAGAATATCTCTACCTTCCATCTTGGAAATAGATGTCACTTTGGAGATATTGGATATTGAAGTAGAGTATGATGAATAGAGGACCCTTTTGATCAAGTTTCTAATTATCCATCCAATGGGGATCATAGCTTTAGAAATAAAGCATGTGATTACACGTTATAGAACCAGACTTAGTGAGGAAAAATTATGACTTGACATTATCGTCGTGTATTGGTCTGAAAGAAGCAATGATCGTGATGGGAGAAATTAAGGAATGTGTGGGGCACGCCAAGCAGGTCTGAAAATCAAATAGCTTGTAAAAAAATATAGCTATTACTGGCCAGCTATCCAATTAGATTATCAAGCGTATGCAAAAGAATGTGATGCATGTTTGAGACACGCCCTATTTTAATGCCCCTACAGTGTCAATGAATCTGGTGGTTAAAACATGTATTTCCAATGATGGTTTATAGATTTCATTGCAAAGATATCACTGGAATCATCGCAAAAACATGGCTTTATCGTGATGATCACTGACTATTTCTTCAAATGGTTGGAACCTAAGGTACTGAAATAGATCAGGAGCCTCAAGCTAACCAATTATTAAAGGAAAATATCTTAAGCCAGTTCAGGGTACCTAAAACTATTGTCACCGATCATGGGTCATCATTCACATCCCAAGAACTACAGGAGTTTGGCGCCCAGTTCTCAATCAAGTGTGTACAATCCAGTCCTTATTACCCTCAAAACATGGCTAGGTAGAGGCTATCAATAAGAATATCATTACCATCTTATAAAAGATATTAGGTGATTACTCTAATAATTGTCTTGAGCAATTGATATACACCCTATGGTCATATCGTAGGTCAAAGAGAAGGGCGATCGGGACATCTCCAGCCGACCTAGTCTATGGTCGGGATCTTGTACTACCCATGGAGGTGAATGTCAACTCATTTTCACTATGAAATCTATCTGGTTTGGAAACCTACAAATACACACAGGCTATGTGTTACGAATTTGAAGATCGAGACGAGAAAATGGTGTCTGCTCAGAATAGGATCATGTCCAACAAGATAGCAGTTTCATGAGCCTACAACAAAAGGGTAAAAAGAAAATATTTCCAAGAAGATGATCTGGCCTGAAAATCATTTTAAAATTAGGATCATCTATATTTAGAAAGGGAAAGTGGAGCCCAACTTGGTAAGGCCCATACTTGATCCACAAAGTAAACAGGAAAAGGTATTATTATTTGAGAAGTGACGATGGCATGGTGGACAAGAATCCAACTAACGCCATACATCTCAAGCGATTCTACCCGACACTTTGGGATTCAGAGAGAAGAGTGATCGGCTAAGACACCTATGTCATGGTTACAGGAAAAGGCCAACACGAATTCAAAAAGAAAATCACCCATAAAGGGCAAACACTCTTAAGTTTAAACATAAAGATTCTTGATTAGAGCAAGAAATAAGAATGGCAGTCAGATCATAATTTTGGAAGACAGTGTTGAAAAAGAGAATTCTTGTTGAAAAAGAGAATTCTTGTTGAAAATAAAAGTCTTATTACATATTGATAGCTAGAATACGGAAAAAAGAAATACAATCAGGCAGAACCTGTTTTATTAAGTCCTCAGCTGAGTTCAAAGCACACGCTCTCATCCCGCCCTTAGGAAGCTTCCTTCTCCTCCTTTTAGAAAGATGAGAGGGTCTCCCATAGTTCCCTCTTCTTCTTCCAAAGACGACTCATCGCAGTCGTATCCTCCTAGCCCTATTGGAGGATATCATTACGACACTGCTCCCATACTTCTAGGAGGCCTTCAGCGCCACATTTTGAGCACAGGCTTCCTCGAATTCTTTGAGCGTCCTGTCATAAGAAAGGGACATGTTGACATCAGATGTCTAAGTATCAGTCTAAAAACGGTTGTAGTTCTAGAGAGGAAATACATCTTTGCAAAGCTTGATTGATGATGAATGTAAGATGAAAGAATGATTATGGCTTGTATTTATAGCCCTATTGGAGGAATCACTACCCTTACACTATGTGGAAATTTGAATGTCTTGAGAAATTGAGAATCTAAAGATGCGAGGTGTATTTTGGGAACTTTAAATTCATTAATAAATAAATGAAATACAAATTCAGAAATACAGAGAAGGAAAGAAACATCAATGGTGGGAAAAGGAAACCTCATCCATAGCATGATCGAGGGTGTGCTTGTCAAGACCCGTCCCAATCCCCTCGGGATTAATGCGGGACGACCCTGATCCTGTCTGACACGAAGTGTCAGACAAGAGAAATTCCAACCTTAGCCCTCTCGGGCTTTCAGAGTATGCCAGGATCCGGAGGAGGTATGTGATATCTCGGTCCCTACTACAGTCTGCATCCGCCGTCAACCTGAAGGGCAATCAAAACATTAAAAGCTGTGAGTGGACAAAACAAAGAGTTTATAAAACACTTCATAAGAACATTTGTACCCTTCACTAAAACGCATGCATGCATTCGAAAACCATTTAACCAAAAGAACCATATGTGAGAACTAAGCCCAAAACTATAACCGAAAGAACCATAAAGAACCAATCATACGGGCCACTGCCCAAATCCATGTGGGACTCAACCCAAAACCTGTATACATCACATATATACATATAAATCACACAACCAATCCTGTCACGGTTTCCAAAGCTACGGGCGTGCAACCCGGGGTCTCAAGCCCAAGTCTCTCAGGGTCACCCAGGTTAGTGTTCGTAGACCAATGACCGTCCCTGAGGTTATAATCTAAGCCCTCTTGAGAGTAAGGTACCCAATGAGGGCGACTCCACTCAGTTAGTGTTCCGTGACTACTCCGGGGTCCATCCAAGCCAACAACCCTCCCTAGAGGAGACAATCCAAGTAAAGGAAGGTATATGAATATATATATATATATATATAGAAAACATCCTTAAAACCATTCAAAGGATTCATGCCCGGTCCCCATAAACCGTCATGATCCATAAAACATTTCAAGGGTTCATGCTCGTCCCCATAAACCGTCATGAACCTAGAAATTTGTTTAGGGTCCCCAAAAACCGTCGTGAAGTAACTGGGTCTCGTACCCAAACACATGACTCAACTGGGCATGGTGCCCGATATCTCAGGGTCAGTCATTACTCCGATCGTAGTGATGTGTCAAACAAGGGATATTACCGACCTTTGCCCTCCCAGGCTATCAGAGTACGCCAGGATCCGGAGGAGGTATGTGATATCTCGGTCTCTGCTACAGTCCACATCCGATGTCAACCTGAAGGGCAGTCAAAACATTAAAAACTGTGAGTGGATGAAACAAGAGTTTATAAAAACATTTCCATAAAGACATTTGTATGCTTCACTAAAAAGCATGCATGCATTCAAAAACCATTTATCCAGAAAAACCATCGGTGGGAACTAAGCCCAAAACTAAGATTGAAAGAACCATAATGAAAACGACCATACGAGCCACTGCCCAAATCCATAGTGAAAGAATCATAAAGGCTCAACCGTACGGGCCACTGCCCAAAACCTGTGTAACCACACATCACATATCATATATCATATCTATATCATATACACATATAATTCACATAACCAATCCTGTCAAGGTTTCCAAAGCTACGCGCGTGCTACCCAGGTCTCAATCCGAGTCTTCTCAAAGCCAAGATCAATGTCCACAGACCACTGACCCTACCCGAGGTAATAGTAATCATAGCCTTCCTGAGAGTAAGGAACCCAACTGGGGGGTGACTCCACTCAGTCGGTGCTCCGTGACTACTCCGGGGTCCACCTAGGCCAACGACCCTCCCCGGAGGAGATAATAGAACAAGTAAAGGAAGGTATATGAACATATATATACATAACATAAACACTCATGCCTGGTTCCCCTGAACCGTCATGATCCATAACATCCATTAACCAGGGTTCATGCCGGTTCCCATAAACCATCATGAACCAGAATGACCTGACAAAGGTTGATGTCGGTTCCCATAAACCGTCATGAACCACAATGACCTTTCCAGAGTTCATGCCGGTTCCCATAAACCGTCATGAACTTGGAAATCTATCTAGGGTCCCTGACCCAAAATCATCAGTGTAAAACAACTGGGTCTCGTACCCGAATATATGACTCAACTGGGTACCGTGCCCGATATCTAAGGGTCAGTCACGACTCCGATCATAGTGATGCGTGCAACCATCCATCCAGGACCGCCCTCAATCCTGGTATGTCGCTGTGAACGTATCAACCGACGCGACCACCACAAGATCATGGTTCACTCATCACCGATCGATATCCTGAACCGTCAGCACTCCGAAGTCGAGCCTCCCCAGGCTACCCGACCACGAATCGTGCATCGTGACCTCTCCGGAAGGAACACATCCCAATCCGGAGGCGAGCGTCGTATCGTCGATCGTCGTGCACATAGCACCCGTCGCGACCACGATTTAGACCCGAAGGTCGTAAATAGTGTCATATGTCCGAGACCAAACCAAATGGGTCTTATACCCGAGTTTTCTCTTTTAGAAATCCAAAATCAAATCATTTAAATCAATAAAGAAATACAGACCCGTATAAGGCCGAAACCTCGAAATACGTGCTTATACGTAACCACATAAAAATGCACCCATGGCATCATCAAACATGTAATAAAACATATAATAAACATTTATGCATGCACCAATTTAGAAAACAAGGTCCACTCACAGACCGTCCGAGCTACCGCCTCGATTTGCGTGCCATACGGCTCTCCCTAGCCAATCACCATCACCGGGACTCCCAAACCTGTCCAAATTTTAATATAAGGTTACTAACTACTTAATTAACGTCCCATTAAAGCCCCGTAATTTTCCCGAACGTTTAACTATTTTTAAGCCGATCCTAAACCTTGTGATACCCCGAAACATATCGAGACGGTATCCGATTGACACGAAATCAGTCCCAAAATGTTCGTTACCTCGAATAGAAGATTTCATATGTTGAACACTTCCCCAAATTATGGACCATGCACCCTCACGCCCTCCTAGAAGGGCCAGATCACTATTCATCATCATCAACCTCTGGAAAACCGGTTTTTTCCTGGTTTCTTGGACCGGTCACTGTGCTGAACGGGCGTGACCGGTTCAATACTCCTCCTCCTTCGTTTTCGGTCCGTTTGCTCCCATTTTAATCCCTAAATTCCTATTTCTTCATTTCCTATCTAACCCAATCAATTAATCTACCTAAAAGTGACTAAAACCAGTGGTTCCAATTTTGAACCATACGGTTCAAACGTCCAAAACTCTCCCATGGTGTCCTACAGCTCCTAACCATCCTCAAAACCAGTCTAAAACCTTCCTACTAACCCTTTTAATTCATTGAAAGCAACCAAAACAACCCATAATACATATATTGAAAAATGGGAAGAATCAGGCCTTACCGTGCACCCGCACGGGTTCGTGCCTCCACCGCCCACGGCGGCGCCTTCTTGGGCCGGCCACCGCATCCAACAGCCTCCCCACTCTCTGGTCTCAGTCCTCGTCGAAATGGATGGGTTTTGGGTTGCACGGGAATGGGAGAAATGTGAGATCGGGTATGGGTTTTGGGTGTTTGAAATGAAGAAAATGGATGCACGGTGCATGAATGAAATATGGTATCCATTGGATGGGTGACACTTGTCACTCATCCATTGGGCATCAGGACAAATATCTGGGCCCACTAGAGTCCAAAAGTGAACTCGTCTCGTAATTCGTGCAATAGTGCACTCGAACTTCCGTGAATCGTAACTTCGTCGTCGAACGTCCAAATTCGACGTGCCGCCTGTCTATGGATTCGTATCGTCCTTATCTACGTAACGGTCTTCTGCCCTCAGCCATCGTAACTCTTGGTCAAAAATTCAATATTTGCCCCTTTTTAACAAAAATTACTAAATTGCCCTTAAACTTCCGAACGTCATAACTTCCTCCTCAAACGTCGGAATTGAACGTGTCACCTGTCTATGAACTCGTGACGTCCTAAACTACGTCACGGTCCTCGTTCAAAGTCCATTTGACCGCCCGATTAAAAAGTCAACGTTTTGCCACGCCCAAGGGCAAAACAGTCATTTCGCATCGTTTGTCCGATTTCGCCCAACTAATCACGAATTAGCCTCACTAATCGTGATTAGTCACTAATCTAATCCTGGAATTAGGGACGGGTCGTTACAACCTTCCCTCCTTAATTAATTTCGTCCTCGAAATTCCAACAGACCTAATTCTAACCGTTCTTCCCTCCTTAATTAGTTCCGTTCTCGAAACTCCAACTATCCTGATTCCACATCCACCTCATGGAAAGTACAATCGATTTCACGACACGTGTACATTAGTACACCCACTAGTCAACATAAACCTCGTCTACAACCAGACGTACCACTAATACCCACGTCGTATCGACTACGTTCGACCACGTCGAATGATAGTAGCCATACGTCCCGAATTGACACCACATGTCAAATCTACCGTTTTCGTCGACACAACAACTCGACGGCTCCTACTTTAATTACCAATCTATCTTGATATCTGCTCCCACTGGGAGTCATCAGACCTCACTCAACGATCCTCATTGACACCTCCGACAAACTGTCACATCTGATAAACCGTCACTACTTGACAGTCGCCAGTCGAAAACTGACACTATACCCCCTTGTGGTTACACTAACCACCAATTTTTACTCAACCTTAGTAAACACTCACCAGCAAAACACTCGACCTATGTGTAACTAGACCCATCAGAAATACCATGACCCAAGCACAGTATCTAATGTCCAGTTCACGACCTCGACTGATCCAATGGTATTAGAACTAAGCCAACTACCAATACGCTCACCAACATACCACTGGTATAACCTATATACCGTCACCAGACACCACAAGTCTGCCCAGTATCGTACCTCGAACAACGTACAAGGTACGTACATCTACCCATCAATCAGCTTACAACTACAATAACAACGACGTCAACACGACATCCTAGGTTGTAGGCAATCACGTTTCAACCATGGAGTCCATCTGCCCAACCCAGCATTAGACAAATCGAAACTCCAACCCATCATCCATTTCCAAATATGAATCCGCAATTTCGTAAGAAATCCCGAATCCAAACTCAGAAATCATATCCATAGCCATGTCCAAATCCGAATCCGAAATCATTATTCCGTAAGCTAGCATTAGGAATAACCATTCCGAACCCAAATCCATAAAAAGAAAATCCACAGTCAAGCTCTAGAATCAAATCCTGAATCGTCACCTAGAATCCGATTCCAAAACCCAAATCCAGAAATCCTCTTTCAAGTTCCAAAATCAAATCCTGAATCGTCATCCAGAAATCTAATTCCAAAACCCGAAATATCGTTCACGTCTACCGAGACGTATCAAAACTGAACCTATCGGTTATCTGCTCAACCGATTACCACAGTACAATCGATTGACTTCACAGGGAAGTCAATCCCAATATCCACACATCTAAGGCTGACCACATCCGACCACGTCGGAAAACTACTCACCTGAGTAATATACCATACGGGATTCACTTCGAAAAGAAGTTCAGTCCCATCATGCTCCACTCAACATCCCAGTAAGAGTAATAAACTCTCCACCTATCTGAATCATCAAGATCACGATCCAGATCCATCACTATACCCAGTATATAAACAGATCAGTCAACGACGAAACACGCTGAGGCTGTGGGTTCTCACCGATTACCTCGTATCAATACTTGTTATTCCACCTAGGAAAAATCAAGGATGATACATGACAATGACATTAAGACTTATCCTAAGTGAATGCAACCCAAAACTCGTTGCACTCACCACGCCATGTAAACCAATATCATTTGCCACCAAGCAGAAATGAGAAATCTAAGTCACCTAACTTCGATATACTCAACTACTCCTGATGACCCAAGAAAAATCACGGGTCCACCAAACAATACACGACCAATGTAATGGTGACAAAACCATCATCAATCGTCATCTGCCATCATCTACCATGGCAGAACCTGAGAAGTCACCCCGAATGACTTCGACATACCCAATACCAATGAGGAAAGCCCGCATTCCACTCGTCACCTCAATCGTAACCTCTCGCGATTCTGAAATTCCAACAAGATTGGAAACAACATACCCGGACATCAACCACGTGTCCCCTAACCAATTTAACTCTATCTGAGATCCACTCCCGAACCACAGATACCGAACATATATGTAACTCGATGGAGTCACATCCCGACTCGTGACTCACCGTCATCACAATCACCGGCACCAACACCAGTATCAGTATCAGCATCGGAACACATGGTGCAAATCTGACAACTCTGGATCTCCGCTCATACCGAGCGACGACCCGAAACCTCTGTTCAAATTGGAGAAACTCTGCCTCCCTCGTACCCAACAACTCTGGGTACAGTCATCTTGATAACTCATACGAGAAAAGAAAACGTTCCCTGAACGTCCCCGAGTTCCAACAACCATAACTACGACCACACTAGGTAGTAGCGCCTGCCACAAACTCATGCAGATCTAACTACCAGGTATCACTATCAAGGCTCCGCATCCAACGAAATCACTCGCCCGTACCAAATACTCCGTATCCCACTCAGGGATTCCATCGACAAGTACCAACCCTAGTAACCTGTCCAACTAATCACTAACCAGTCGTAACTCGACTCAACCAATGTCGTCTACCAGGTCGCCCATGACCTTAGTTGCACCAAACCACAACTAAGTAGATCGACAACCAAGTAGGTCTAACCAATAAGTACAACCTCGACTGCGAATTGCAGTTCCATCACAAGCTGACATGACTAGACCGACTAACGAACCCAAATCCGAATAGTCGTCAAAGTCACATCACTCGTCAACTCACATTTCCGAACCATACACATCCTACCTTAGGATTCCTAAGGTCACTCTGAACCCAACTGCGAAAAGCAGTAAAATCAACAATCTGACCGACCCCGCCGTCCCGACATCGTAAAGACGACAATCCAATCCTCCCGTAAGTTCAACTAGAGTTCCACGAACTCGACTGTTAACTGCCAACTGCAGTACAATCCACCATCCGGCTGCTCCCAACAGTAAATCCATCAAACTCAACCAAATCCAATCATCGGATGGTCACAACTCCAAACCAGTCGTCGGAACCGATCCTACGACATCGTGAAAGGCGATCCCAACTAATCGTCTCACGATCAAAATCTAACGTATATGTTCATCCTTCCATAGGGTCCCACACTGTCAACCCTAACAGAACTATGGCAACCCCGGCATCCAATTCCGAACCAAGATATTCCACGATCCAAACCTACTAACTATCGTACCGGCACCCCAACAATCTGGTTGACCACGAACTGTAGCCCCTTGAGATATCCCATCCTCGACCTGCGTAAGGAGTAGTACGCAAAACACGCTCTGGAATTCAGAGTAACACGAGCAACCATGCTCTGATACCACGTTGACAGGACCCATCCCAATCCCCCCGGGATTAGTGCGGGATGACCCTGCTCCCGTCTGACACGAAGTGTCAGACAAGGGATATTTTCGACCTTTGCCCTCCCAGGCTATCAGAGTACGCCAGGATCCGGAGGAGGTATGTGATATCTCGGTCTCTGCTACAGTCCACATCCGATGTCAACCTGAAGAGCAGTCAAAACATTAAAAACTGTGAGTGGACGAAACAAGAGTTTATAAAAAAAATTCCATAAAGACATTTGTACCCTTCACTAAAAATCATGCATGCATTCGAAAACCATTTATCCAAAAAAACCATCGGTGGGAACTAAGCCCAAAACTAAGATTGAAAGAACCATAATGAAAACGACCATACGGGCCACTGCCCAAATCCATAGTGAAAGAATCATAAAGGCTCAACCGTACGGGCCACTGCCTAAAACCTGTGTAACCACACATCACATATCATATATCATATTTATATCATATACACATATAATTCACACAACCAATCCTGTCACGGTTACCAAAGCTACGCGCGTGCTACCCAGGTCTCAATCCGAGTCTTCTCAAAGTCAAGATCAATGTCCGCAGACCACTGACCCTACCCGAGGTAATAGTAATCATAGCCTTCCTGTGAGTAAGGAACCCAACTGGGGGGTGACTCCACTCAGCCGGTGCTCCGTGACTACTCCGGGGTCCACCTAGGCCAACGACCCTCCCCGGAGGAGATAATAGAACAAGTAAAGGAAGGTATATGAACATATATATACATAACATAAACACTCATGCCCGGTTCCCCTGAACCGCCATGATCCATAACATCCATTAACCAGGGTTCATGCCGGTTCCCATAAACCGTCATGAACCACAATGACCTTTCCAGAGTTCATGCCGGTTCCCATAAACCGTCATGAACTTGGAAATCTATCTAGGGTCCCTGACCCAAAATCATCAGTGTAAAACAACTGGGTCTCGTGCCCGAACATATGACTCAACTAGGCACCGTGCCCGATATCTAAGGGTTAGTCACGACTCTGATCATAGTGATGCGTGCAACCATCCATCTAGGACCGCCATCAATCCTGGTATGTCACCGTGAACGTATCAACCAACGCGACCTCCACAAGATCATGGTGCACTTATCACCGATCGATATCCTGAACCGTCAGCACTCCGAAGTCGAGCCTCCCCAGGCTGCCCGACCACGAATCGTGCATCGTGACCTCTCTGGAAGGAACACATCCCAATCCGGAGGCGAGCGTCGTATCGTCGATCGCCGTGCACATAGCACCCGTCGCGACCACGATTTAGACCTGAAGGTCGTAAATAGTGTCATATGCCCGAGACCAAACCAAATGGGTCTTATACCCGAGTTTATTCTTTTAGAAATCCAAAACTAAATCATTTAAATCAATAAAGAAATACATACCCGTATAAGCACCGTATAAGGTCGAAACCTCGAAATACGTTTTTATACGTAACCACATACAAATGCACCCATGGCATCATCAAACATGTAATAAAACATATAATAAACATTTATGCATGCACCAATTTAGAAAACAAGGTCCACTCACAGACCGTCCGAGCTGCCGCCTCGATTTACGTGCCATACGGCTCTCCCGAGCCAATCACCATCACTGGGACTCCCACACCTGTCCAAATTTTAATAGAAGGTTACTAACTACTTAATTAACCTCTCATTAAAGTCCCGTAATTTTCCCAAACTTTTAACTATTTTTAAGCTGACCCTAAACCTTCTGATGCCACGAAACATATCGAGACGGTGTCCGATTAACACGAAACTAGTCCCAAAATGTTCGTTACATCGAGTAGAAGATTTAATATGTTGAACACTTCCCCAAATTATGGACCACGCGCCCTCACGTGCTCCTAGAAGGGCCAAATCACTATTTATCATCATCAACCTCAGGAAAACCGGTTTTTTCCTGGTTTCTTGGACTGGTCACTGTGCCGAACCGGCGTGACCGGTTCAGTGCTCCTCCTCCTTCGTTTTCGGTCCGTTTGCTCCCATTTTAATCCCTAAATTACTATTTCTTCATTTCCTATCTAACCCAATCAATTAAACTACCTAAAAGTGACTAAAACTCGTGGTTCCATTTTTGAACCATACGGTTCAAACGTCTAAAACTCTCCCATGGTGTCCTACAGCTCCTAAACATCCTCAAAACCAGTCTAAAACCTTCCTTCCAACCCTTTTAATTCATTGAAAGCAACCAAAATAACCCATAATACATATATTGAAAAATGGGAAGAATCGGGCCTTACCGTGCACCCGCACGGGTTCGTGCCTCCACCGCCCACGGCGACGCCTTCCTGGGCCGGCCACCGCATCCAACAGCCTCCCCACTCTCTGGTCTCAATCCTGGTCGAAATGGATGGGTTTTGGTGTGCACGGGAATGAGAGAAATGGTGAGATCGGGTATGGGTTTTGGGTGTTTGAAATGAAGAAAATGGATGCACAGTGCATGAATGAAATATGGTGTCCATTGGATGGGTGACACTTGTCACTCATCCATTGGGCATCAGGACAAATATCTGGGCCCACTAGATTCCAAAAGTGAACTCGTCTTGTAATTCGTGCAATAGTGCACTCGAACTTCCGTGAACCGTAACTTCGCCGTCAAACGTCCAAATTCGACGTGCCGCCTGTCTATGGATTCGTATCGTCCTTATCTATGTAACGGTCTTCAGCCCTCTGCCATCGGACCTCTTGGTCAAAAAGTCAACATTTGCCCCTTTTTAACCGAAATTACTAAATTGCCCCTAAACTTCCGAACGTCATAACTTCCTCCTCGAACGTCGGAATTAAAAGTGTCACCTGTCTATGAACTCGTGACGTCCTAAACTTCGTCACGGTCCTCGGTCAAAGTCCATTTGACCGTCTGATTAAAAAGTCAACATTTTGCCATGCCCAGGGCAAAAAGGTCATTTCGCATCGTTCGTCCGATTCCGCCCAACTAATCACGGATTAGCCTCACTAATCGTGATTAGTCACTAATATAATCCTATAATTAGGGACGGGTCGTTACATGGTGCACCCATCACCGATCGATATCCTGAACCGTCAGCACTCCGAAGTTGAGCCCCCATCGGCTGCCCGACAACGGATCGTGCATCGTGACCTCTCCGGAAGGAACACATCCCAGTCAGGACGCGAGCGTCGTATCGTCCGTCGTCGTGCACATAGCACTCGCCGCGACCACGATTCAGACTCGTAGGCCATCAATAGGGTCATATGCTCAAGACAAAATCAAATGGGTCTCATGCCCGAGTTTATCCTTTTTAAATCCAAACCCATTTCATTGAAACCACAGTAGAAGTATAAACCCATATAGGCACCGTATAAGGCCGAAACCTTGAAATACGTGCCAATATGTAACCACACACAAATGCGCTCATGGCATCACAAAACAAGTATTAAAACATATAATAAACATTTATGCATGCACCAATTTAGAAAACAAGGTCCACTCACAGACCGTCTGAGCTGTTGCCTCGATACGCGTGCCATACGGCTCTCCCAAGCCAATCACCGTCACCGGGACTCCCAAATCTGTCCAAATCACTTTAGAGGGTTACTAACTACCTTATTAACCTCTCACTAAAGCCCCAGAATTTTCCGGAATTTTTAACTATTTTTAAAGTCGATCCTAAACCTTCGGACACCCTGAAACCTATCGAAACGATGTCCGATCGACACGAAACCAGTCCCAAAATGTTCGTTACATCGAATAGATGATTTCACATGTTGAAGACATCCTCAGAAAGTGGGCCATTAGCCCACACACGCCGGCCAAAGCCACTGCGCGTGGGAGCCACGTGCCACTGTTCATCTCCCCCTTCCTCAGGCGAACCGGTCGGTCCACCTGGTTCGAACCGAACCAGACCGACGTGACCGGTCCAGTTGTTTTCCTCCCCTATTTTGGTCCGATTCAGTCCCTAATCAAACCTACACTCTTCCTCACCTCCTTAGGAGTCTAACTAGGTAATTAAAATGAAGAAAAACGGGGAGAAACATACCTTGGATCTATTGAACAGGGACGGCCAATCTTCAACCACCCTGCCTGAGTTTTCCAGTCATCCCCAGCCTCCCATTTTCGTTCCTACACACTCACAAGAGCTCAAGGAAGCCATCACTATCATCAAAACATGTTCCCAACGTCCAAAACCAAAACCTCCAACTTTGAAAACACGCGGGTTCTATGTTTTACCTGGGTTATTGCCGCCGTCTGTACCCTGCCTCACAGCTCCTCTCTCAGCCTCTCATCACTCTCACACAGTCTTAGAGATGTAGATAAGGTGATGATGGTGTGATGTGGGTGTGTGTTGTTCAAAGAAATGGAAGATGGTGGTATGGAGGAAATATGGTTTCAGGTTTGGATGCAAACAGAGAGGGAGGATGATATCTGATGAGAGGGAAAGGGAAATGGATGGTGAGGATTAAATGAGGAGATGGAAGGTTAGGATTGAGAGGTGGGTAGATTAGATTATAATAATAATAATACTAATATTTAATTAGTAAGATTCACTTTTTAGGGATAATGACCAATGGGATGAGTGACACTTGTCACTCATCCATGGGTCCCACTAAAATATCTACCCAATCAGATATGCCAAGTGACTTCGCCTCGTAATGCGTGCAATAGTAAAATCTAACTTCCGTGAACCGTAACTTTCCCGTTCGAAGTCCGATTTCAGCGTGCCGCCTGTCTACGGATTCACATCGACCCGATCTACGTAATGGTCCACGGCCCTCGGCCATCGGACCTCCCAGTCCAAAAGTCAACTATTTGCCCCATTTCAACCAAATTACCAAAGTACCCTTGAACTTCCAAACGTCATATCTGTTTCCTCGGATGTCAGAATCGAACGTGCCACCTGTCTATGAACTCGTGATGTCCCGAACTACGTCACAGTCATTAGCCAAAATCCATTTGACCACTTGAATGAAAAGTCAACATTTTGCCCACACCTAAGGGCAAAACGGTCATTTTGCATCATTCGTCCGATTTCGCCCAACTAATCACCTATTAACCTCACTAATCTTGATTATTCACTAATCTTGATTAGTCACTAATCTAATCCCAGAATTCGGGACGGGTCGTTACAGTGTTGACAGCCTCATTACAGGTCGTGGCCCAGTTCTTCTCCAGAATCGTGTAGGCCGCATGCTCCGCCATTGTGCCTTCCATCACCTTATGGATGGTGAAAAGTTTCACTTAGCTCGCCTTGGCCAATACTTCTGCGCCAGCCTGGCCATCTACCTAGAGAGCCTCCACAGCCTCCAATTCTCGTTCAAGGGAAAAATTCTCCTCCTTCAAACTCCCAAGTTCTTCCAGCATTTCGTCATAGGTTGGAGGAGAATTCGCCCTGTGATTGAAATTTCCCGAGCGTGAGGATGAAAGAAAAGCCATGGTAGAATGATGAAGATAATTTCCTTTCTTGGTTTTTTGTCAGCAGTTGTTGAAAATGAGTGAAGAAACATGAGGGGTTAATAAATATTTTTCCACGACCTTATGGTATCATGATTGATAAAGTGCGTGGAATTCAAAGAAATCAGGGTGAGTTTGCACTCATATAAGAACAAATCTTTGGATTATTATTTGCAGCCGGGTCCAACAATGGAGAAGCCCAAAAACACAGAATTCTGACAAATATCCCAACTAGCATCCACTCGAGAAGTCATGGGAAGCATGTTTAGCCACCAAATGTCAAATGGTGGGCTCGTTGAAGTCACAAATAATGGGTCAACTTGAATCCGAAAGCTTTTACTCAAGAGCTTTCAAATTCAAAAACAAGGTTTACACCCAAAAATATTCATTACGGGTCAAAGTGGGGATTTTCCAAATTAAAGGCTCGATCTGACTAGAGCATAGAGCTCAACTAGCATCCACTAGCAGGATCATGGGGAACTGCGAGCGTGATTGACGCAATCACGCTAACATGACGTCGAAACTATCGGAAGGCAAATGGGAGGTGTGACAAAGTCGTCACGAAGAAGGAGCACGTGTGGATGCATATGTCCACCAGTCGAACGTTCATGCTATCTATAAATGGAGAAGAAACCTCTTCTCAAAGAAAAACCAACAACTAATCAAACAAAAAAATTCATCAAACTCAATCAATTTCAACAACTATAAACCCTCAAATGTTTCTTTGTTACCCAAAATGTGAGACCCGGATTTTAAAATACGTTTAGTTGGGATTTTTCCAGAAATTTTCAGAGATTTTTTGGGATTTTATGGTTTTGTTTTAACTCATTTTGACCATTTTGCCCTTGGAGTTAAATTTGGGTTTCTTTTTTGGGGAAGGTCTTTTTTGAAGGATTAAAAAGTAGGATATTTTGGGGTTGCATGGTGGGGATTTCAACTTTGAACCGTCCCTATCACTTCCATTTCATGATCTTCCATCTCTCCCCTTTCCCTAACCTGTACAAGCCACAAACCCATACAACCATTTTACCCAGTTCCATTTAGAGACTTTGTTAGAGCAAACTAAGGCTAGAATAAAGTTCTAGGGATGCTCACGAACAAGGGAAGCCCAAGTTTGAGGGTAGAGGACGTAGAACGTGGCCGGTGTGAGAAGGAGAAGAAACCCAAAATTTTGGAGGCTCATAACTTGGAATCACATTGTTTTCTTTGAGTTCTAAGCTTAGATTTACATGTATGGGATCGAGTAGATATATTTTGATATAAAAATTTTCCAGTTTGGTAGAGTTTTTAGAGAATTATCTAAGTTCGAAGTTTAGGGTCAAAATGGAGTTTTCCGGCTACCGATAGCGGCGTTGGCCACAACGACGCCACTGTCTTCTCTTACGAGAGGGTGATGTTAGCATGACATCAAGATGACATCACTATGTGACATTAGTATGGACACGTGGCAGAGGGTACCACATGGTAGGTGGTAGGAGGTGCCACATGTGAGGTGTTAGTGGGTGCCACGTTGCATGGTTTTGTTAGGTGTCAGGACACGTGTCAAGTGTCACGCCAGCCAGGGCTGACATCAGTAGTTGAAGTGACGAGCGTGAGCGGCGCGTAGGGAAAGGCTGTCGGGTTGGGTGCCAATCTCGAGGTGGGGATAAGCTTGTTTGAAAGGTTTCAATGAGCTGAATCCAATTAATAGAGTTTTAGGCCAATTAGAGTTCGTTTAGGGGAAGTGTTGGGTGTTTTTTGCCTTGGTTTGTGTGTTGATGACGCGCTTACTGTTTTGGATTTTAGGGAGGGGTTTACATAAGAGATTATAAGGGTTGTTGGTAACTCCTTGTTATTACTTTCACAGGCGAGGATGCTCTGGAGACCTTGGAGGAGCTCACAACTCAAGATTGAGCTTACTCGGACATAATGTGAGTGGAACTTTGCTTTCAAATTGTTATGCGTCCATATGGAACTGTTTTAAATTATTTGAATATATTTTCTGGTTATGATTACATTGATATACAAATTTATGGTTTTGATTAAGCATTTGACATTATTTTGGACACCGATTTTATGGATTTGTGTATGGAAACAATGGTTTCGGGATTAGGCCCTAGTTTAATTGCTTGGAATTGGAGTTGGAGTCAAAGGTATGTTTTGAAATGATGTTTTGGGTCTTATGACTGACGATTTCCACGGCTAACCATCCTCGAGAGATTTGACCAGTTCTCAAATGTCCGGAGCGAGACTCCGAACATCCTGAGACAGATTTGCCAGGATTATCTTCAGACATCCGGAGCGGGGCTCCGTAGATCTTGAGGCTATCTACACATAGCACAAGGTTTTTGTTAGTGGTGGTCATGTATGGAGGATGGGGTATCATGGTTACTGGTTGTGGTGTCCATGGTGGTTTTTTCCCAGGAGTTTTACTTGGGGGTATTTCAGGGTAATATGGGCCCTGGGTGTTTTCTACGTATTTACAATGGCAAAACATTTGTTTAATAATTTTTTTATATGCATGCATGTTTTAGGAACTGGAGGGGTAAATCTCGTTTTCTTGTTAATATGTTATAATTGTTTTTTTCTCACTCACGGTTTTCTGTTTTCCATTCCCTTCCAGACTGTGGCTGAGGTGCAGGTGCATAATTAGGACGGAGGCTCATTTTTTATTTCTCTGCGCATGTGTGATCCTCATAGTAGGATCCTATACTTTTATCAATTTTCCTTTATATTAGTGACTCTATTACTATTCGAACGTATGTATTTATATGAATCATCCCATGTATAACCCATGTGAGGGGCAATTTGGGGATTTCTGCTAGTTATGGGTCAGACGGGAGCAGGATCCTAAATGAGTTTCTGGATTTTGTAAGTTGGGTCTCAAAAGCTCGCCTTCTTGAGAATGCCTATTTTTTTATTATCTAGGATTATGATTCAGTTATCCACTCAACTTTTCTCAAATCTCACTCCAAGAACATCAAGCTTTCCTTCATTTCGATTTTCATCCCAAACTCAATTCTAAAGACTTTCTAACCAACTAGCTTCATCCGGACTTACTTTCATAACTTGTTTTGAAGGCTACCTAACACCCATCTCTTGCTAATTGCCCCAAACCAATCTTTGAGACTTTCACACTTCCACTCCTATACGCCATCACATCGTTCCTACTACTTTTCCAACCTTTGGCATGATTCTAACGCATGTTCATCCAGCTGATGGTCTCTCGACCAACCTGCTAGCTCATGGCTTAGTCTAGAGATAGTTTACTTATGTTCATACCATATCGGTCCAGACCGAGCTTAAAGCCCATACTGACTACTGGCCCAGTATAACGACCCGTCCCAAATTCCAAGATTAAATGAGTGACTAATCACGATTAGCGAGGTTAATCGGTGATTAGTTGAGCGAAATCGGACGAACGATGCGAAATGACCGTTTTGCCCCTAATCGTGGTAAAACGTTGACTTTTCATTCGGAATGTCAAATGGACTTTGACCGATGACTGTGACATAGTTCGTGACGTCACGAGTTCATAGACAGGTGGCACGTTCAATTCTGACGTTCGAGGAGGAAGTTATGACGTTCGGAAGTTTAGGGGCATTTTGGTAATTTTGGTTAAAAATGGGCAAATGTTGACTTTTTGACCAAGAGGTCCGATGGCCGAGGGCCGAAGACCGTTACGTAGATAAGGACAATAGGAATCCATAGACAGGCGGCACGTCGAATTCGGACGTTCGACGACGAAGTTACGGTTCACGGAAGTTCGAGTGCACTATTGCACGAATTACGAGACGAGTTCACTTTTGGACTCTAGTGTGCCCAGATATTTTTCCTGATGCCCAATGGATGAGTGACAAGTGTCACCCATCCAATGGACACCCAAATTGATTCATGCACCGTGCAAACCATTCCATTTTCATTTAAAACCCAAAAACCCACCCGATCTCATTTCTTTCATCTGTGCAACCCAAACACCAAACCCTTAACCCCAAATGATCCTGGAGAGACCAGAGAGTGAGAGAGGAGGATTAGGGATGGCAGCTGGTGGCTGGAACCGCCGTGGGCGGTGGCTGGAACCCAGAACCCGAGCGGGTACCCGGTAAGCCCATTTTCAATTTTTATTTGGATTTTGATGTTATGGACTGTTTTGGATGATTAGGATGGGTTATTTAGGTTGATAGGGAGTTTTTAGGAAGGTTTGGATGAAGGTTGGATGTCGGGGAAGCCCTGGGAGGTTTTGGGATTTTCGAACCGTGAAGGGAAAAATCAAACCGGTCGGGTTTTAGAGGTTTTAGGGCTTCTAATTAATTGGGTTAGGTTCCTAGGACGATTATAGGAAGGTTAGGATTGAAAACGGTGAAAAACTGGGCCGGAATGAGCTTGAACCGGTCACGCCGGTCCAAGTTGTAGGCGAACTGGACCAACCGGTTCAGACCGGTCGACGCGAGGTAGGGGATGACACAGTAGCAGGCGCGTGGGGGAGAATCTGAGGATGGTTCCAACATGTCAAATCATCTATTCGATGTAACGAACATTTTGGGACCGGTTTCGAGTCGATCGGACATCGTTTTGATAGGTTTAGGTTCAGTTTTAAAAATAGTTAGAAAATAGGGAAAATTATGGGACTTCAATGAGAGGTTAATGAGGCTATTAGTAACCCTCTAAATGAATTTGGACAGGTTTGGGAGTCCCGGTGACGGTGATTGACCCAGGAGACGATTATGGCACCCGTATAGAGGCGCGACTTCGGATGGTCTATGAGTGGACCTTGTTTTCTAAATTGGTGCATGCATAAATGTTTATTATATGTTTTAAATACTTTTTTGTGATGCCATGAGTGCATTTGGATGTGTGGTTACGTATAGGCACGTATTTCGAGGTTTCGGCCCTATACGGTGCCTATACGGGGTTGTATGTCTTTATTGGTCTAGATGAAATGGTTTTGGATTTCCAAATGGATTATGAATATGGTTTTATGATGTTGATTTGGATGCTTGTGATTTATATGGTTTCACGTATTTCGAGGCAATTTACGTGCTTGCACGTAAATCGAGGTTTTCCGGTTTTATACTAATTTAACATTCTTATGGTTTTGGATATGATTTCATGAAATGGTTTTGGATTTGAAAAGGTAAACTCGGGTTCGAAACCCATTTGATTTACGAAATCGGGCCGGAGGCCCAATTGGTTTACGATTCGGACTTGAGGTCCAGTTTCTATGTGGACTCGGGCCTAGGGCCCAGTTATGTGTTACAAATAGTTTTTACGGGTCATGACGGTTTATGGGAACCGGCATGAACCCTTGAAATGGTTTTTATGGTTCATGAAGGTTTATGGGAACCATGGGAACCGGCATGAACCTTTGAAATGGTTTTTACGGGTCATGACGGTTTATGGGAACGGACATGAACCCATGAAAGGATTTTATGGTTCATGACTGCTTATGGGGGCCGGGCATGAATCCTGGAAAGGTTTAAAGAATGGTTTCAAAAGGTTTTTCATATTCCATCCTTTATATGTGATTGTCTCCTCCGGGGAGGGTCGTTGGCCTGGGTGGACCCCGGAGTAGTCACGGAGCACTGACTGAGTGGAGTCGCCCCCCAGTTGGGTTCCTTACTCTCAGGATGGGCATGGTTCGTTACCTCCAGGGAGGGTCATTGATCTACGGACATTGACCTAGGTGGACCCTAGAGAGACTTGGGTTTGAGACCCCGGTTAGCACGCGTGTAGCTTTATTTTGCCGTGACAGGTTCTGGATATGAAATATAATGGAAAAACATGATTTCAATTGGTTTGGGAAATTGTGTTTATAATGATAAATGGATTTGGGCTGAGATCCCACGTATGTTTACTATACTATGGTTTTCTGTAAATGGTTTTGGGCAGGAGCTCGTGTGATTTGTATTTACGGAACTTGGGGCTGTGACCCTAATTATGGTTGTTTAAACATATGTGTTTGAATAAATGGTTTTACTGTGCATGCAGGATTTTTAGTGAAAGGTATAAAGGGCTTTTATGAACTATGCTTTTATAAACTCTTTATTTTTGTCCACTCACAGTCTTTCTGTTTTTAATACCCTTCAGGTTGACATCGGATGTGGACTGTAGCAGAGACCGAGATATCACATACCTCCTCCGGATCCTGGCGTACTCTGATAGCCCGGGAGGGCAAAGGTCGGAAATATCCCTTGTCTGACACTTCGTGTCAGACGGGAGCAGGGTCATCTCGCACTAATCCCGGGGGGATTGGGATGGGTCCTGTCACCCAGCCCATTGCCGAAATAGCACCAGTCCGGACCAGTCTTGGAGGCCCAGCCCTCTACCTGGCTCCGCGTGTCGGCCCAGACCGACTTAGAGGCCCAGCCCTCTTCCAGATACCATGCCACCAACCGACTCCAGAGAACCAGCTCCTGTCGGTCGGTGCGTCGGCCCAGACCGACCGGTTGGCCCAATGTCGCCGCCTAGCACAAGCCCAAGGGGCCTAGGCCCACTCGCACGGACAAGTCCTACTCGGTCTAGATGGCACCTCCACGTGTTAATCCCACAGCGAATTGATATTTGTCCGACATCGAGAAAATACAAATATTATATTCGCCGCATCCATACAAAAGGGGTCCAGTTGTCGTACAAAGGTAACTAAGCAATTTACTGTTTACTATTACTTTTACAGTATACTTTCTGCTACCCCTTAAACCTTACACCGACCACTGACTTGGGCGTCGGAGTACCTTTGGGTCAGTACCACACCGGTGCCTATACTCTCACCGATCGACCAGTTTCCTTCCTTTTCAGGTTCACACAAGGCACGTGGCAGAGCAGCATTTGCTCCCTAAGTTGGCACATTTCGTGCATCAACAACTTACAACACTTGTAATTCATTCCTCACTTTAAGTACTCAAGCAATTTACTTGCTAAGTGTTTGTACTTCACCTCCCTCTCAATACAATTAATTTATTCAGGTCGGATTTAGATATTTGGAATATACCAATCAATGCGTTCTATGATTGATTAAGTCATAGAACCATCTTCGTGTTCTAGTCCAGTATCGTCATTCTGACTTGAAAATATTGATATGCCTAACCCCACCTAACCTAAACAATAAGTTGCTAACATGAACAGGCCGTAAAACTAACTTGACGAAAGAAATATTTAAAGTCCTTAAAGAAGGCATAGAAAAGAAAAGCGCAAGCAAGACACCTACGAGTTTACTCCTTCGGAAGCAAGACACCAAATGGATAGAGACTTTTTATTTTTCATGTTATTAGTCAGTGAAGGGATCCTACAAATAGAGAGACCTTCAAGGAAAAGAAGAACAATCACTTGCCACTGTTTCATTCTTAATGCAAGTAGTGCATCAACAAAGGACATCGTTTCCAACATACTACCCTATAACAGAAACCTCTTACTAACAGCTTACCAAACAATAAATAATACAATTGAATATGTCAATATTAGTGTCATATAACAAATGAATTATCCAATGGGGACCCTTTCCTTTTAAACCAGATTATTAAGATGGTCTACTATTAGGTTTAACATGGTATCAAGGTAGGTGCACTTTAAGGATATGTCGAGTTCATATCTTCTGGCCTACAAGAAGGGGGAGAACCATGTGTTTCCATCCAGCCCTTGCTTTGAAATGGAGTGATAGCATAGTCCCACATTGCCTGGATACGTTCTGTTTTTATCTTTTTTAGAAAAAAGTATAATTCCACATGTTGAGTTCTCATAAAACTTAATTTGGGACGAATGGTTGCGAAGTATGAGGGCCTAGTATCAAGGGAATCAGAGCTGAAGTACGTCAATAACACATCAGTAAATGGGTGTTATAAGATAATTGTTTTAGTACATAAGTGTTGGAGTACAATATGGTTTTGTTACTTGCATGTAGCTCAAATTTTGAGTCAATATAAATACTATTAAGAATAATTTATTGTTCCCTCAGAAGAATTTTTATGAGTTAGCTGACTATTTTACCTAATTAATTTGATGGCATATCAATAATACAGTACAGTACTGTATTAGTTATAGACTTATAGGACAAAAATGTGTTATTATCTCTAGTCTTCTAGACAATCAATGCCGACATGCATGTATCTTTGATTGGTTATTGTGTTGAGGGGGTCTCCTTTCCTAGTCTATGAATAAATATATCGAGAATGGAAACTTAAGTCAACATTTGCACGGTTCAGCTTAGGCTGTGCATAATGAGGATGTGAGCAAGTGAATGGGTTGTCAATTTGGATTGAAGATATTGAGTTGGACTGTTGGATTTAAGATATTGATGTAGGATTGTTGAATTGTGGAATTTGGAATTTGGAATTGGTTTTTGCTGTAATGAATTAAAATTTCTGCTTCATATATGTGCATAATTATATAGTAGGATTGATGAATGCTGAACCACTTATTCTGCTTCATAGATAGCAGAATTGTTTGCATATCAATTTACTCATGTACCAATAAGTTGAGATTCAACTATTATTTAGAGAAAAGCTGTTGAGACGACCTTTGTGATGTGTTGAGATCCGACTACTAACAGCAGAGATATGAAAAAACAACATACTAAGAGAAAATAAGCACCAAAAACAGCATACTAAGAGAAATTAAATAGCAAA
Organism: Prinsepia uniflora; assembly: GCA_032719365.1. Lineage (NCBI taxonomy): Eukaryota > Viridiplantae > Streptophyta > Magnoliopsida > Rosales > Rosaceae > Prinsepia > Prinsepia uniflora. Next base: position 22,494,617 of record CM064861.1, on the reverse strand, counting down.
CTAAGAGAAACATAGAAGCTATAGACCAAGGGGTTTCAATTCAAACCAAACACTCATCAAATTTCAGTTCAACTTAACTACCAGATTGAAATACAACTCAACCACTGACATATTCTAGTTACATGAACATCTACTAAAAAAACAACAGATAATAAGCCACCTTCTAAAAACCTAGATTATTTACATGAATATCAATCAAATTTCCACCAATACCCAGCGACAAACCCGGTAATTCCTAGAAATAAACCCATTGTCACTTAGCCAAAATACAGAAAAATTTATCACCACCACACAAACCACAACAGTTGTTATGTGCCACTTCACCATTGATCGAGATTTCTTCATGTCAGCTTCATACGAATTCAAACGATTCAATAGACCACGGATGATCATTTTGGAATGTTGACACATCTCGTGATCGGACCATTCAAAATACCCACATCTTTTAACTTGCACATGGACCAAACTCATAACTCACTCATAGTCTAATAAAAATGAACTCACTCCTACTCTAATAAAATTGAACTCAACAATTGCCAGGCTATACAGATTTTTCCATCACCTACCTTGCCACAGGTCCAAAATTGCCTCCATGGATTCTCCTTCTTGCACCCAATCCTCAACACAGCCATATGTCTGCACTAGCATTGCGTATTCTTCATTTCAAGAAAGGATTGTTCTCAATACGACCACTTTGTGGACAAGAAGAATTCGGAATGAAAATTAAAACATTTAAAAATTCATGATTAAATTTATAGCTTATTACACAAAATGCTCTTCGAATCAGTCATCTCGTCTCAATTTGTTCCTACAACGCTAAATCGTTCCAATGTATTGCCAGAATACTCTTTATGTTACCTATGTTGCTCCAAATTATTAACTTTCTATTTAGGATACTTACGTGTCATCACATAATTGGATATTTTATTTATTTTATAACAAAATATTAAAGAAAAGAAAAAAACAAAGATAGAAGAACAATCAACAACCATATGAGTTTCTCAAATCCTCAATCTGCAAAAATCCAATCTCAAATCCTCAATCTGCAAAAATCCAATCTCAAATCCTAATCCCATACAATCCGCCATTGGATGAATCTTTTTGTTCACAAGGCCACATCTTTTTCTTCCTCCTCCGTCATTGGAGTTTCTAGGTTTTCTGAGTTTCTGGGGTTTTTCTTCAACTCATTCCCAACCCTTTAATCCAATCTCGTCTTCATCCTTTCCAATCTGACTCAATGAACCATCATTGTTTTCAGAATTACCATTCACTATCCTTGAATTTAGTTCCTCAGGTGACATAGGAAGCCATTGTAGAAGTAAGTCATTGGAAGCTGCATAATCCTTAACCCAACCAGGCAAAGACTCAAACTTATCTTCCCCAAACTCAAGCTAGAAATCCACTCATATTTTGAGTCAGACACTTCATCAAGCAGATTGCGTGCAGCCCTCTGGACCCAAAAATCAAGCTCCTAACTTCCACTCAAAACAGTCACGGCTATACCGGTCGCGTTTGGAACGTTGGATGATTAACAAACAAGTGACTCATTTTATCTCTCTGTTTATTTCTTCATTTGGGTTTTGAGTTGTCTGGAAGATGTTGGATGATTTGCCTGTATGAAAATGGTTCTCAAATTTCAGGGCTAGATCTACTTTGACCACACCCGGCGAAGAACCTTCTGTAGCACCTTCAATCTGAAGAAAAATTCAGACTGAGTTGGAGGGTTAGGAATAGGTTGAAAGAAAAACCCCAGAAACTCAGAACACCCAGAAAATGGCCTTGTGAACAAAAAGATTCATCCAATGGCAGATTGTATGGGATAAGGATTTGAAATTGAGATTTTTCATATTGGAGATTTGAAAAACTCAAATGGTTGTTGAATGCTCATCTTTATTTCAAATTTTTTTTTCTAATATCTAGATTTAATATTTTATTACAAAATAAATAAAACATTTAATTATGTAATAACGTATAAGCACCCTAAATAAAGAATTAACGATTTGAAACAATAGGGACAACAGAAAGAGCACTCAACAATTTAGCATTCTCGAAACAAATAGAAACAAAATGGCCAATTTGAAGAATATTTTGAATAATAAACCTAAATCTATTATAAGACGCTCAAGACTGAATAATAAAAAATAATTTGCCCTTTTTGTGTACCAACGCGATCTGAAACCAAGACACCTATTTACATTTGATGCCTAATTTAGTCAAACTTAATGAACAACAAAAGTCAAGCTTCTCTCGTAGTAAACCTTATCTTAATCCCCTTCAACAATCAGCAGTTTGTCCGACGACAAGACACGTTTGGAAATTCCAATCTCTTCACTTCATATAAATATTCAAAAACGTGTACAATGAAGCAGCAAACTTCAACTCATTCTTCATAAACAGGGTGCCCAACTTCGACTTTCGTAGTCAACAGTCTCCGCTTCACACAACTTCGAGCTGATCCCATAAATCAATACCCAAAATTTCTGAACGACAACGATGGTCATCACTTACAATGCGTAGACTTCCCATAGTTTGAAGTTGATATACGTTGCCATTACGCACCACACTGAGCTGAGAATTAGGATGCTCGGCCACGAGGTATTACCAGATCCTTTATAAGCTCATAATGTTCTGCAGTTATCTGGGAACCATCCAGCACCTGTTTAGCCAACACCAAAACCACAAGTACAGGTTCAGGTTCAGGTTTTGGTTTTAATGCCAGTGACTATTCACAATCTAAATCCAAGATCCCACATTTGCTATAATCATCGAACATTATCAACTTACCATTAATCTATGCATCCTTACACTTAGCTGCTAAGAAAATATAGAGCAGATATTTTTCTAAAGCTTGCCTTTTTACCTCCATCTTTATTCTCATTGTATGTGAAATAAGTTAATGAGACAGAACAAGTTGTGGCTCACCCTGTGGAGCAACGTCCTTTTATTTGTCATGGGATCAGTCAGTGCAGGGATCCTACAAACAGATAGACCTTCAAGGAAAAGAAGAACAATCACTTGCCACTGTTTCATTCTGAATGCAGGTAGTGCATCAACAAAGGACATCGTTTCCAACATACAGCCCTGTAACAGAAACATCTTAGTGGCATAATGAATATGACTGAATATGTCGATATTAGTGTCATATGAATGTGATCAACTTCATAACCATGATGCACATGTAAATGGCATTACCAAAGTATTAAGCTGCAGGACCAGGTAAACTGATATACGAGTACAAAGATGCAAGTCCATGCCCATAAGACAAAGTCTATAATATAAAAGTAGCATTTACACATACATAATAAAGATGTATGCCAAATACAAATATAAATTTGAAAAAAAAAAAAAACAGTATTCAGCTACTATAGAAATTTGGAAAGTAACATAAATAAACAAAGATGTATGCCAAATTAACACATTGAAAATAGTTCCTAAGAACTTAAAAGGAGAAAATACATTGTTTCCCAACCTGGCTTTATCTCACATCAATATCATATTAGTGTCGTAAATTCCGCTGAAATCAATTGGATAATGGAAATGCTTGAAAGGAAGATAAAATCAATTGATGTTTCCACAGCAAAGCAATCTTATGCATGCTTAATAAAACTCAAACACAAACGTGTCTGCACATCAAAAACTGGGTATTAGGATAACCTGCTTTATATTCTCAAAAGACTAATGTTCAATATGAACTGAATAGAAAACAATCAAACAAGTATAACGCCTCACAACAAGCACCTATAGGAAGATAAAATTCCTAAACCACTGAAAGGATTCAATTTCTGGCAACCCCTTTATTACTTCTATCTATGAAATGATGCCTTCTTGCTAATCCTTCATTCATATCATTACACAATCGCATAACATATTGTAAAATAAGAGAAATTGACACATAGGCCCACAATAGAGTATTTCATGATGCCAACAGATATGAAGTTTTCACTTATGGGTTTTATAAAGGATTTTACATTAATTACAAACAACTAGAACATGAGTGCATAATTTATTTGGGTATAAGGAACAAACAAATGCAAGTCCCTTCATCTGACTTTTCATCAGAATTGAAACAAAACACAAAAAATAAAAAACATCAAACTTAATACCATTCCTTGTTCCAAACTAGATACTGGTGTTGCAAGCTTCAGTACAGAAACAACTCCTGGTAGAGCCCGAGCAAGAGATTCAGCCAGAGTTTTCTTAATTTCAAAAGAGCGGCCACCAGCCAAGACAATCTTAGGGGGGAAATGTCTCCCATTAATAGAGAGAAATTCTTCATGAAAGCTTTCATCCCTCCCATATATATAAGCTAGTGTAGATGATGTTATCCATGTAAAGAGTGAATTCCACATTGTTGCAAAAGGTGATAACTGAGCTACATGAAAGGATGCATATAATCAAGATAAATCTTACACGGACAAATAACCTTCGACTGAACATTAACTTAATTCCTCTCCCCCTGATAAAAAGAAAAATAAAATGACTCACGGTTAAGCTGAAACCCTCAGGTGGTTCATCAAAGAAAGAATCATCAGGGTCAAAAAAATCGGAAGGTGGAATTCCAGGCTTGTTTGGCCACAGACGAGCTTGTTCTGGATCAAGCATGTCAACGTCTTCAGTAGGTGCTTCTTCATCCATACCATCTGGACATGGAATTATCATAATTCCAGCTTCCGAAACTGATATTCCAGAGAACATATGAAAGGAGACCTTAATACGTATTACAGTAAGTACCAAAAAATTAATATATTACCTACTAAATACACTAAAAGCTTAGATCACATACCAGCACTGTTAACATCAGATTCTCCCAATGCAACAGCTTCTGCTGCCTGGCTCAATGCCATAGCACAAGCTTCTGCTGATTCCACACGTTCCTTTGCTTTCAAGTCCCAACTTCCATTTATATCAGAACCCTCTTTTTCATCTTGCACTTCTGTAACCTCGCAAATATTTTTACTTTTAGTGCTGTCAGTCTTCTCATCAAAAGTTGTAATAGAGCAACCGACTTGATTTTCTGCTGAAAGTTTAAGAGAGGTTTTGTTCTTACTTCTAAATGCATCAGGATCACCCATTCTGTGTTCCATGTCTCTCACCTCACAAATATTTCTGCTTCTGGTGCTATCAATCGTCTCATCAGCCCAGGTAACAGAGCGATTAAGTTTCTTAGGCCCGGAGGGCGTAAGAGAGGATCTCAGCATGGCCTCATTTGATTTCTTGGCCTTTTCAACCAGGGTTTCCTCTCTTGATTCTGAGGTTGAAGGCACCTCTTGAATACCTTTCTTGACAAACTTACTTTTCCCCTTTTTTGATTGTCTGGATTTCTTTTCAGAACCATTCTTGTTCAAACCAACTTCTTCTTTAGATTCTTTAATCTCCGCTTCAAAATCGTTCTCCATTACACTTGGTGCGATTTTAGACACACTATATTCATCACTAGTGATTATCGTACTCATGAAATCCATCTCATTAAAAATTATAGTGTTCCCACAAGTCATCTTCTCATCTGTATCTTTGGACCCTACAATATACAATCTTTACTCACTTAGTGAACACTGATAGAAAATAATGACGAAACAAAACAATCCCAGCAACCTGAGCAACCATTCAGGAAGACTCTTCATCATACATGCAATCAGTTCTAGCAGCAAAAGAAGTCAACAAAAACAGCAGATGGACCCACAAAAAATTTCACACATACCTTCTTTGTTCTTTTTGGAACCCAATAGCTTGGATTTCCTCTCCTTCTGTGGAACATAGCCTTCAATGGCATTAGAGGGACCAACCAAGCCCAAATCCCCTACATGCGTTTCGCTCTTTTCTTCTATCTTCAACCCAGAAATCCCCAAATCCCCTATATCCGTGGCACTCTTTCCTTCAATCTTCAAGTCAGAAATCCCCAAATCCCCAATCTCCCCCAACCCCACTTCGCTTCTATCAAAAGCCACATCCCCAAAAACCCTCAAGATCCTTTCAACCTTGGCGAAATCTAGCACATCACACCTCTCCTCGCTCAAACTCTGAGCGAAGGCCTTGCTATCGATAACGCAGCCCGAGGAGCAGTACATGTAGGTCTCATGCAGGTCGTAGACCTTGTGCTCCTTGAGGGAAATGCGATAGTGACCCTTGCGGAGGAGAGAAGATTCAGAAGGTAAGGCATTGAGACAGAGAGGGTAGCCACATCGGTTGTCTATGGAGCGCTCCGTGACGACGTCGTTGTAGTCGGAGCGAGAGATAACAGAGCCCGCCAAGTAGAGGTGGTCTAGGGTTTTGGTGCCTTCGAGTAGAGCGAGTTGGAACTTATGCACTGTGTCTTTCACTGACATCCGTGGTTGAGGTTGAGGTTCCCGCGGTTGGTCCTTCATCGTAATACGAAGCTTTTCAGATAGAAATTAGGGGTTTACGGTGCTTGGCCTTCTGTGAAACTGAATTGAAATGTAATTTGGGATTTGAAGCTCTACCGAACCTCTCTCGTTCAGAGGCTTTTTTTTTTTAATCCAAGATTCTCGTTCACCCGTCCGCAGATCTTATACGGATTACTGATTAGGTGTTAACCCGACTCATTATTTGTCAAATCAGCGTCAACACGAGACATTTGATAATCATTTTCTATTTTTCTGCTTCAAATTTGATAACCATTTTAGTTTTTATTTTTTAGGCTTGAAATTTGAATACATTCTCTCTCAATATAATTAAAAGAAAATTTTCCACAAGAAGTTGTTATAAATTCTACTATCATGCTCAACTTTGTTGGCAAGTTCCAGAAGATTTGTTTCTCCCGAAGTGCACCCTGGATATTAGGGCTTCCGGTTGGGAATGTGTTTCCCCGTAATGAAACCTGGAGATAACGCTCGCCTTCGGGATGGAAGTGTTTACTCCGAAGAGGTCACGTAGCACGGTCTATTGTCGTGCAGCCGAGAAAGGCTCGACTCAGATCAGATGTGTTGGATTATATGGAGATCGGTCGGTGATGTGTTCACGGCGATCTGGATTGTCGGCTGGTGATGTGTTCACGACGATCTGGATTGTCGGCTGGTGATGTGTTCACAGCGACGAATTGTCGGCTGGTGATGTGTTAGCAGCGGCGGATGCTCGGATTTTGAGCGGTCCTTGAGCCTATTTGATTTTGCACGCGTTGCAGAGATTAACTTGAATATATGAGATTGGATATGAGATTGGATATGGAAATAAATCCCATGGTTTTATGGAAATTTGAATTGATTTGATGAACATGAGTTTCAAAGAAAATGTGGACTTAGAATTTAGAAAAATGTTTTGATTTTATCGATCCACTATTCATACTTGATTGATTTCATACGATTACTCATGATTTATGATATGTGTGCATGTTTGTGAAAACTTGAGGGTAAGAATGTGTTTTGGTAAACGTATTTCTAAAAGTTTGTTTTGTCCACTCACACCTTTTTCTGTTTTATTGACCCTTCAGGTCGTGGCGCGTTGATCGAGGCTATTTGAGAGGTGGAGGTATGAGTGGGCACAGGTGCAGTTATCCCTTGTTTGGCAAGTACTGGAGGGTATTTTCGGAACTTCAGTTGACTTGTCAGACGGGAGCAGGACCGGGCACGGTTATTTAAGTCCTTAGGGTACGGGTCCTGTCAAATTGGTATCAAAGCACTAGGTTGCTGATTCTGTTGCCACGTCATACCTCCGAAACGTAAGCCTCGTGCGCGACCTGGTAGTGAGATGAGTATATTAGGGTATATGAGACCTCGTGATAGATCTCGGAATGAAATTGACCCTGGTTTGAGGGTCGGATGTTAATTAGTGTACAGCTGTCGAACCAGGATTTTTGTGGGTCCCAAGAATGAGTGAACCTAGAGACTAGAGAGGTAGCACAATCGGGTAGATTGGACACTGGATGAGATTATTCTCAGTAAATTCCTTAAGTGGAATGGGTGTTCCAGAGTCTAGGGTGTGATGGGGTATCCCTTAGGCTTAGTAAGTGGTATAAGATGTGGTTCACCCGCGGTAATTTTCTAAGTGACCGGGTATGCCAAGGATGGCATGGATGATTGAGATATGATTGGACTCAAAAGGAGTTAGGATTTTGGTCAAGACTCGAGATGAGTCGTGGTAATATCTTAGGGCTCGAGAGGAGCCGGGAAAGGTTGAACAGAATTATGGTTTCTAATACGACCGACCCATGTGATTGTGAAATGTTTGGCACCTGGGATGCCAAGGATTAGTATAAAGTTAGACACTGATGGGGTATGGGTTTATAAATTGGTATTGCTTAACCCTGTGTTGTGGACTTATGGACTTGGATGGGTCGTGTCAGTTTCACTTAGTGCTTAAAGGTTCGGGTGGAGACCCGTAGTCTACAGAGATTGGGACTTAGAAATAGTCCAGTTCAGTAGGACGCCAGTTGGGTCCACTGAGAGATTAAGTGATAAGGTTAATTGCATAGTGATGCTCTTGATTGTGGTTCGTCGGTTCACATCATAAAGAAATGGCTATATAGATTGGAAAAGTGATAGAGGCACTGGTTGGAGTACAATAGAGCAGAGATTGGCACATGGACTGACTGCTGATGTGACAGGCAAGGGAAGAGTTGGTCGGACCCATGATGGACCATAGAGGTATGGTCGGATTTGGGACCATGTATGACAGGACCGCCCTCGAAGGGACATTGATAACCGTGCCCGGTCCTGCTCCCGTCTGGCAAGTCGACTGAAGTTCCCAAATTTCCCTCAGTGCTTGCCAAACCAAGGATAGCCACACGTGTACTCACTCATGCCTCCGCCTCTCGGTCAGCCTCGATCAACACGCCACGACCTGGAGGGTCAATAAAACATAAAAGGTGTGAGGGGAAAAAAATAAATCAGTTTATAAAACAGTTACAGAAAGACATTTCTACCCTCCACGTAAAACCAATGCATGCATTCAAAAATCATTTCGCAGTCCGTTTCATTTCCAATACAAGAAAACGGTGTACGAAAATCAAATCATTTTCCTTTTCTTAACCCTCGGGTCTTAGCCCGCAATCATAAACACAGGGCCTCAGCCCAAAACCATGAATCAAATCCAAGTACACAACATAATCCAAATTTATCAAACCATATAAACCGGGCCATTGCCCAACACATCCGAAAATATTGGAAATTAACAATAATTCAGAAGTCAATCAATCTGCTGGATCTCAAGTGCGGCCGAGTCTTTAAACTCAAAACCATGCGCATAATCAGGCCTTCTCGGGATATCAACGAGTCTTTAAACTCGGAACATAATCAATAGGCCTCGGGGGGTATCATACCGAGTCTTTAAACTCAAAACAGTAACCGAGTCTTTAAAATCGTCAAGAGCCCTCCCCCGTCATCAATTAACCGAGTCTTTAAACTCAAAACATGATCCAGCAATAGCACTGGGTCTTTAAAACCCAAAACCATTTGTAAATCACAACAATCCAGGATCCACCGTGATCCATTTTCCAAACCATTCCGAAATCACATTTCATCATAATAGGACTTATGTCTGAATTTCACATTCAAATCTCCAATCATATCCGTCATCCATTCCCAAAACGGAATTCACAATAATGATTCCGTAAGCCGGCATCCAGAACCACTATTCAGAACCCAATCCAGAAATCCACTTTCAAGTTTCCGAAATCCGAATCTCGTTCATCAAAATTACTTTTATGCCCTGGGCATCAAGCCCGAAATCACCTTTTCCAAAATCCATTTTAAATCTTTGAACACAAATCTTATTTCAAATCCCAAATTCAATTCATCAAAATCATGATCAATCACAACATACTCAAAATCTCGTAAAACGTGCAAATCCGTAAAAATCTCAAAATCTGTGTCAACACCGTAAGTCATACTCACAATCATAGTCAAAACATTCTTAAAACATCATACGCACAAATCAGGTAAGATCGTTCATCAAACCCTCATCAAAACATAAGAGAAACCCTAGTCTCGAAATACGTGCAGTTACGTATTGCATACCAAAATACGTATAAATACGAAAACCATAATTATCACAAGTCATAATCATAATCATAGAAATCATAAAAACATTTATGCATGCATTAAACTTTAGAAAGCAAAGTCCACTCACACACCGTCCATAGCGCCCGTTTTCGCTCTACAAGCGTTCCCGTAATTTCCGACATTTTCCAGGAATCTCAAATCCTGTCTGAAATCATTCCCCCGTGTCACTAAGGACTCAAAATAACAACATACTTATTTCCCATAATTTTTCGGGAATTAAACGTTAGTTAAAAACGTAACATAAACCTTCGGACCCTCGAAACAACATCGAAACGGTGTCCGATTAATTTGAAATCAACGCTAAAATGTTCGTTACATTGTATAGGACAAAAGTCGTGTTGAACTCACCTTGAGAATCGGGCCCACGCGCCGCCGCAAGCAGCTGCGCGTGAAACCCACGCGCTGCTACAGTACCGGGTACTGTTCATCGTTTCCACCCGATCGACTGGTAAACGGGTCCGGTAACCCGCGAAGTGACCCGTCTGAATCTCTCTTAACTCTTGCTTGATTTCCATAATTAAACTGTCCATTAGTCTCGTCAAGGATCTAATTAGGGTTCTGTGAAATCAAAAACCTCAAAACTTACCTCAATCCGGTCTAATTAAGCTCGACTATTCGAAGAACACCGAACACTGTTCAACGTTTGATCCTGTCAATTCTCAGCGATTCCTTCAAATTGACTCACTCAGAAGCTTCACAAGATCATTAGAAACCTGTCTTCGATCTTAATTGCAAGCCCTAATCCCTCTAACCATTCCAACTCAACTGGGATTTCCAAAACAAAATTCCAACGTCGTCTGGGCCCATCTCTTCATCATTTTCTTCACTGTCAATCCCATTCGACTTGTTTGGACCTCTGGAAGCTCAACCTCACCTCTAATTCCATCAATTGGCCGCCCAAATCAAAATTTGAAAATGAAATTCGAAATTGGAGTTTTCGGGTGGTTCAGTATTTCCTGGGGCCTTCCTCCCCCTTTTTCCTCTCCAGTTTAATCTCCCTACTTCTCTCATTATGTTTCAACACTCAATGTCCACTCAAAATGTTCTTAGGAAGTCAATCAAACGTGGGAAACCACCTCTATTTTTCTAGTTCCAACAGCACCAAGCATTAGAGAATTCAACTCGTGCTCTGCCTTCAGCACACCCATGTTTCCCACTCAGCCTTCAGTTGTTAAACAATTCTTCCCAATTCCACTGACCGTTAAACAATTCCCTGGACAGGCCACCCAAAGCACGGTGGTTTCAGCCATGCTGCACTGTCCCAACAGTACCCCTGGAAAATTACCATTTTGCCCCTCTGCACAAAATTACCAAAATGCCCTTTACGCTTCTAGACCCGTAACTCGGTCATCTGAACTCCGGTTGACGAGTGCCGCCTGTCTACGGATTCAGCATCTCGAGACCTACCTAATGGTCCTCATTTTATGTGCACAGTCCATGTCGTTTGAAAAGTCAACAAATTTCACCTTTTCGTCCTAATTACAAAAATGCCCTTGAACTTCCGAACATCATAACTTCCCCCTCGAAGGTCGGAATCGGACGTGCCACCTGTCTATGAACTCGTGATGTCCCAAACTACGTCACAGTCATCGGTCAAAGTCCGTTGGCCGCTCGAGTAAAAGTCAACCGTTCGCCCAATACCTAGGGGCAAAATCGTATTTTCTTCAAATTTTCCAAATTTTCCCTTTTTCGAAAGTCCGGGTCGTTACAACCTACCCCCCTTTAAGGAATTTCGTCCTCGAAATTCCAATGAGTGGGAGCCATAAAATTTTCCCGAGGATACATATCTACGATAATCCCGAACAGAAACACTCTCAAACGGGTATAAGTCATACCCAACGTATAGAATCATACAACCAGTCTCAACCTCTGTATAAAATCCCGCCCCATGGGCAGTCATGCCACGTACAGGCTCGGAATACATAGCCTAGCTCACGTTCGAGTCCACACAATCCAAGATACACCAGAATCAGTCAGATTTTCTCGTTTATGTGTCAACCACTCGTGACATGATTCAATGGCTAAATCCGCACAATTGTCATCAGGCCACCAGTCCGATAAACTCACATGGTTCAAAACTCGGGAACTCATTCCCCTCACTAGGTCAATCACACCATATCCCTTTCCTAGGGTCACTATGTATAATGATTTAGACTTTTCCTCCTGATTCCTTCCTATTACCAATAAGCACTCAGCACAATCATTCGTACCATATCGCAAATCACGCCACTCTCTTAACCCCGACTCCACCATACACCAAGTATGGTCCTGCAGTTGGACGCCAACCGTCCAAGTTATCAGAAATCATGTACTACTCCAATCCTACGGAGTTCCATAACTAACAGGATTTCGTCTATCCTTAAGTTATCAAACATGACAATCATCTGCCCAAATAGTACCTAATCCGCCAATGTGGTCGTAATCTCAATATATTCCGACCATCACCTTATCACACATTAGGCCTTTCTTTTTATCCATTAACACTAATCCTGATGGTCGATACCGTACTCGTACATTCCTTTCTAAAGGTATTTGACCTCTGCATACTCAACCCCGTGGGTCGATCTCAACTCCTACGAGGAAGGTCAACTTCTAAGGGTTTAACTAGCATCAACACACGACACACCGAGTACCAAATCTCGTGATACATCTCAATACACACATATGAGGGATCACCATGGAACATAAGTCACTATTCTTCCACTCGTAACCATTCTACCTCAGTTCTCATTTCCAAAAATTCTGACCTTCTTCCGGGCCAATCGCCATAACTGGACAAACATGGGAGAGAACCCCCCTTACAATCCCCTGTGGTTACCAACAAATCTCAAACCAACTCACGTTTCCCAGTCCTACGCTAGTCTATCAGACCTAACACTTATTCAACTATCTCTTTTTCTGAGGGCATATTCAATTCACCTATTCAGTACATCCCATACTCATTGGTACATGTAAGTACTCCAACCAATCAACAATTATGGTACGATACATCTTCCAAATGTGGTCAGTCTACCCGACTCCTCCTCTCTCATCTATGACTAGCCCAGTTGGTTGTCCAAGGGTATCATCATCCACTAACCTTAGCCATATCAAATCTGAACATTATCCTTTTCTCTCTTTTACTCAAAATCGAAAATCTCCACCATGTTGGCCTCTCGTAATAGGGTCACTAACCACAACCTTCCCACGAAACCACAATTCCTTAACTCGTGATACGGAATCCTTATTACATACCGTTACCTTATTAAGTCATCCATGACCAACATGTAACCTCAAATCATCGTAAACTCAATTCCTTATCCTAGTAAAACCCCATCCTGGTAGAACCTCAGGAATACGTTGAGAAATCTGGGCATCCTCAGCCCTCACTAGGCGTCTCATACACGAAGCTCATACACCACACATGTGACCAGTAAACTTGAATACCTCATACCCCAACCATCTATTGGTTGTGAGGATCAAAATCCCCCTAGAGGGTAACACCCTCGAGTCTCCCTACGAAGGAATTGCAAATCCCCGGGCATGTGGTCCCAACTAACCACGCCCCTATGGTCTACGGGCCCCACCAACTCTTCCCTCGCCTGTCATATCAACAGTTAATATAGGAGCCAATCCTCACTCTATCACATCCCAACAGTGTCATCTCACTTATATACATCAATCTATATCGCCGTCTTTATGACGTGGCAAGACAACTCACAATCATAACTATTACTTTATCAATACCCTTATCACTTTACCTCCCAGTGGACCCGACTTGCATCCCACTGAACTGGACTATCTCCTAAGTCCAAATCCTTGTATACTTCGGGTCCCCGCCCGAACCTCAGTCACTAAGGACACTAACCCATAAGTCCAAAACTAGATCAAGCCATCATTTCCTAACTCCTCAGTACCTGACCATATACCAGCCCTTGGCATCCTAAGTGCCAAACATTCCTCACTCAGTCTTTCTGGCTCCTCTCGAGCCTTGATACCTTACCATGGCTCATCTCACGTTTCTAACCCATATCCGGACTCATTTTGAGTCCCATATCCACATCTTGACTCCTCTCAAGTCTAGTCTCATACCAATCAATCATGTCATCACTGACATACCTAGTCGCCGGGCAAATTGTAACGACCCGTCCCGGGAACTGGGGTTAAGGAGTGTTTAAGGTGAGATTAGTGAGCTTAATCGGGGGTTAGTTGGTCCCGCTAAGGTCGCTAGCCTAGAATGACGATTTTGCCCCTAGTTCGGAAAAAAAGGTGACTTTTAGTTTGGGCAGTCAATTGGGTATTGACTAATGACCAGGATGTAGTTTAAGACGTAACAAATCCGTAGACAGGTTGCACGCCCGATTCCGACATCCGAGGAGGAAGTTATGATGTTCGGAAGGTTGAGGGCATAACCGTAATTTGGTTAAACTAGGGGGAAAAGTTGACTTTTCGTACGATCGGGTTTTGACATGTTGACCTAGGACCGTTAGGTAGATCTTATCGTTCTGAGTTCAACGATAGGCGGCACGTGTTTATCGGAGTTAGGATGTGTAAGTTACGGGTCTAGAAAGGTAGTGGCACAATTGTAATTTCGGGTTCAAGAAGGGGCATTTTGGTCTTTTGGCTATGGGGCAGGGTGCAACCGGATTTGGACACTTGTCCAGGGCAGAGAGGAGATTTTTGTGTGAGGCTTGAGGGGATGGTGACACGTGGGGCTTGACTAGAGGGTTCTAGGCGTGTGCACGGTCCCAATTATTTGGGATGTGTTCGTGGGTGTTCGAAGAACATAAAACAGAGGGGGAGATTGAGAGAAAATGGAGAGGTGATCGTGAGTGTTGGTGTGTTCTAGTGAGTGAGGAGTGACTCAGAGATTGAGAGGGAGACAGTGAGAAGGTGGCCTGGATTGAGTTTAAAGACTCGGGAGTTTAAAGACTTGGATAGATCCAGCAGGTTTGATCGGATTATGATGGCTTGGTATTTATGTTTTACGATACGGTTTTATGATGCTTATGATATGATTTCTATAACTGTTTTTATAATGATTCTGTAAATGTTTTTATGATGATCTTTACGTGATTATAATTGTTTTTAGTAACTGGTTATGCATGTGGTTTCAAAACGGAGGGCTAAAACCCTGGTTTTGTTATGAAATGGTTTTTCGGAAATTCTTTGTTTATTTATGGTCCACTCACACCTTCTGTTTTAAATTTCCCTCCAGGTCGTGGAGCTAGAGCGGGGTTTCAGCATCGAGGCAGCATCGGAGGCATAGAAGTTACGAGAGCGACCCCGAAGTGTTTTAAATTTTCCGTGTGCGTGTATCTAGTTACCGGTTTTCTTTCTTTCTTTCGTATTTAGTACTATGCTCTGTAAACCTTTAACTTCGGAATGTTTTGTGTAGTTTCTCCTGCGTCTGACGGTGTAGTTTAGTCGTTATCTTAGTGTTGTGACGGGGTGTCAGACGGGAGCAGGATTTACCTCGGTTTTCGGGGTGAAACCGGGGTGGGTCTTGACACAAATACTAATGCTCAACCATATCTTATACGACCGATAAGGCCTAAGAAGTATCCCATCACATTTTAGACTCTTTAAACAAGCATTCCACTTAAGGAATCCACTGTGAATAATCCCATCACGAGTACAACTTACTTGATTATGCAACCCTTCTAGCCACTAGGCTCATCCGTCTCTGTGACCCACACAATTCTACGTCTAACAAACAGTAGTTCACAGTGTACTCTACATGACATCTGACCCTCAATCCAGGGTCAATCTCATCCGAGATGTATCACGAGGTCTCATACACCCTCGTTTAACCGTCTCACTACCAGGTCTCGCACGAGGCATACGCTTCGGAGGCATGATGTGGCAACAGAATCAGCAACTTGGTGCTCCGATACCAAATTGACAGAACCGCCCCCGAAAGGACATTGATAACCGTGCCCGGTCCTGCTCCCGTCTGGCAAGTCGACTGAAGTTCAAAAATTTCCCTCAGTGCTTGCCAAACCAGAGATAGCCACACGTGTACTCACTCATGCCTCCGCCTCTCGGTTAGCCTCGATCAACGTGCCACGACCTGGAGGGTCAATAAAACACAAAAGGTGTGAGTGAACAAAAATAAATCAGTTTATAAAACAATTACAGAAATACATTTCTACCTTCCACGTAAAACCAATGCATACATTCGAAAATCATTTCGCAATCCGTTTCATTTCCAATACAAGAAAACCGTGTACGAAAATCAAATCATTTTCCTTTTCTTAACCCTCGGGTCTTAGCCCGTAATCATAAACATAGGGCCTCAGCCCAAAACCATGAATCAAATCCAAGTACACAATATAATCCAGATCCATCAAACCATATAAACCGGGCCATTGCCCAACATATCCGAAAACATCGGAAATCAACAATAATTCAGAAATCAATCAATCTGCTGGATCTCAAGTGCGCCCGAGTCTTTAAACTCAAAACCATGCGCATAATCAGGCCTTCCTGGGATACCAATGAGTCTTTAAACTCAGAACATAATCAATAGGCCTCGGGGGGTATCATACCGAGTCCTTAAACTCAAAACAGTAACCGAGTCTTTAAACTCGTCAAGGGCCCTCCCCCATCATCAATTAACCGAGTCTTTAAACTCAAAACATGATCCAGCAATAGCACCGGGTCTTTAAAACCCAAAACCATTTGTAAATCACAACAATCCAAGATCCACCGTGATCCATTTTCCAAACCATTCCGAAATCACATTTCGTCATAATAGGACTTATGTCCGAATTTCACATTCAAATCCCCAATCATATCCGTCATCCATTCTCTAAACCGAATTCGCAATAATGATTCCGTAAGCCGGCATCCAGAACCACCATTCAGAACCCAATCCAGAAATCCATTTTCAAGTTTCCGAAATCCGAATCTCGTTCATCAAAATTACTTTTATGCCCTGGGCATCAAGCCCGAAATCACATTTTCCAAAATCCATTTTAAATCTTTGAACACAAATCTTATTTCAAATCCCATACTCACAATCATAGTCAAAACATCCTTAAAACATCATACGCACAAATCAGGTAAGATCGTTCATCAAACCCTCATCAAAACATAAAAGAAACCCTAGTCTCGAAATACGTGCAGTTACGTATTACATACCAAAATACATATAAATACGAAAACCGTAATTATCACAAGTCATAATCATAATCATAGAAATCATAAAAACATTTATGCATGCATTAAACTTTAGAAAGCAAAGTCCACTCACACACCGTTCATAATGCTCGTTTTCGCTCTACACGCGTTCCCGTAATTTCTGACATTTTCTAGGAATCTCGAATCCTGTCCGAAATCATTCCCCCGTGTCACTAAGGACTCAAATAACAACATACTTATTTCCCATAATTTTTCGGGAATTAAACGTTAGTTAAAAACGTAACATAAACCTTCGGAACCTCGAAACAACATCGAAACGGTGTCCGATTAATTCGAAATCAACACTAAAATGTTCGTTACATTGTATAGGATAAAATTAGTGTTGAACTCACCTTGAGAATCGGGCCCACGCGCCCTCACGCGCCGCTGCAAGCTACTGTGCGTGAAACCCAAGCGCTGCTACAGTACCGGGTACTGTTCATCGTTTCCACCCGATCGACTGGTAAACGGGTTCGGTAACCCGCGAAGTGACCCCTGCTGAATCTCCCTTAACTCTTGCTTGGTTTCCATAATTAAACTGTCCATTAGTCTCGTTAAAGATCTAATTAGGGTTCTGTGAAATCAAAAACCTCAAAACTTACCTCAATCCGGTCGAATCAAGCTCGACTATTCGAAGAACACCGAACACTGTTCAACGTTTGATCCTGTCAATTCTCAGTGATTCCTTCAAATTGACTCACTCAGAAGCTTCGCAAGATCATTAGAAACCTGTCTTCGATCTTAATTGCAAGCTCTAATCCCTCTAATCGTTCCAACTCAATTGGGATTTCCAAAACAGAATTCCAACGTCGTCTGTGCTCATCTCTTCATCATTTTCTTCACTGTCAATCCCATTCGACTCGTTTGGACCTCTGGAAGCTCAACCTCACCTCTAATTCCATCAATTGGCCGCCCAAATCAAAATTTGAAAATGAAATTCGAAATTGGAGTTTTCGGGCGGTTCAGTATTTCCTAGGGCCTTCCTCCCCCTTTTTCCTCTCCAGTTTAATCTCCCTGCTTCTCTCATTATGTTTCAACACTCAGTGTCCAATCAAAATGGTCTTGGGAAGTCGATCAAATGTGGGAAACCACCTCTGTTTTTCTAGTTCCAACAGCACCAAGCATTAGAGAATTCAACCTGTGCTCTGCCTTCAGCACACCCATGTTTCCCACTCAGCCTTCAGTTGTTAAACAATTCTTCCCAATGCCACTGACCGTTAAACAATTCCCTGGACAGGCCACCCAAAGCTCGGTGGTTTCAGCCATGTTGTACTGTCCCAATAGTGCCCTTGGACAATTACCATTTTGCCCCTCTGCACAAAATTACCAAAATGCCCTTTACGCTTCTAGACCCGTAACTCGGTCATCCAAACACCGGTTGACGCGTGCCGCCTGTCTACGAATTCAGCGTCTTGAGACCTACCCAACGGTCCTCGGCTTACATGCACAGTCCATGTCGTTTGAAAAGTCAACAAATTCCACCTTTTCGTCCTAATTACGAAAATGCCCTTGAACTTCCGAACATCATAACTTCCCCCTCGAATGTCGGAATCAAACGTGCCACCTGTCTATGAACTCGTGACGTTCCGAACTACGTCACAGTCATCGGTCAAAGTTCGTTTGACAGCTCGAGTAAAAGTCAACCGGGCAAAATCGTCATTTTCTTCCAATTTTCCAAATTTTCCCTTTTCCGAAAGTTCGGGTCGTTACAATATACCTAAGGATTGGTAAATTCTGAGCAGGAGGCTTGATTTGCCCATGAAGTGATGACCTAAATGTTTATTACTTGTGGTTATGACATATGTATTTGGTAGGTCCCAGGCTATCTACTTTTCTGTGTCTCGTAGTTATACATTTGGATGGATATGGGGATGTCCGTAATATGGAAAGATCCGTGATTTGCTAATGTATGGAAGTCGGTGAACCGACTGGAGTTACGGAAATGATAGATTTGATGATATCTTTATGGTCACCTTGGTAGTTAGATTTGGTGAAATTGGTGATATATAAGGGAGTAGACCCCTTTTTATGTAAAGATACCCAGGATGACTGACGATAGTAGCCTAGTGACTGAATCGGGCACTCCTAGACTCGGATTGATTTGGACGTAATCCTTGGGATGGATTGGTTAATGACTCAGGATACCTCTATCGAGTATTTCGATTAGAGAGTGATATGTGGAGTCTAGGAGCACTAGAGGTTATGTTCAGAGAGACTCGAGGGTGTTGCTTTCTAGAATGATATTGACCCTCAGAATCGATGGATTGTTGGTAAAAGGTAATCAAATTTACTGGGCACATTTGTGGCACATGTGTGATACATGTGAGTAGAGTACGAGATGCCCAGTGAGGGTTGAGGATGTATGGATTGCTCAATAGATTTCTTGAGGTTTTTGCCAGGATGAGAGGTTGAGTTGATATTGGAGATTTTGTCAAGTATACGAGTTGTTTCTCAGACACCTACGAAGCCATAAGGACTGAAGGTGCAAGTACCAGACTTGATAGATACTGGTTCGTTCGGTCGAGTGTGTCCGTGGGGAACCCAGTGTTGTTAAAGAGGAGATAGGGATGATGGTCCGAGCTTACATGTCGATTATTGGAAAACTTAATAAGGTAAAGGTATGGGATAATTATCCCTTATCACGAGCTAATGATTGTGATTCGGTTGGAAAAGTGTGATTATTGGGCCAAGGTTGCTCCAATTTGTATCATTGGTGTGATGATGATCAGTTATGAGTGAATGAGGAAAAGCTAAGGTTCGAAATTGATATGACTAAGGTTAGTCGATGGAGATGCCTTTGGATGGGCAAATGAGCCGGTTATGACTATGAGTTGATGAGACAGGTATTCTGACCACAGTTGGACTGGTTATGCTAACATGATGGATAAGATGTTGGTGTGCCTACATCTACGGATGGGCATGTAAGGTGCTTGATGAATGTGTTGACTATCCTAAGAGAAAAATTAGTGGTGTTAGGTTTAGTCGACCAAAGTAGACTTGTGACATAAGTGATAGTAGTGGATGGGGTTAGTGTGAATCCCGGGAGAAATAAACGTTCTTTCCTGTGGACACATTGATGTGTCATTATGAGATTTGTGATTTGGCGAGGTGTTTTCAACAGCATAGGACAAGGATTGTCGATGCTAGCTAAACCCTCAGGAGTTTTACTTTCCCCTACATGGTTTGGGATCGACCATATTGATCTATGGGTCGAGTATGCAGAGGTCATACTTCTGGAAAGGACGACCATCAGGAATGGTAATGGATGATAAACAAAAAAGCCTATTGTGTGTGAAGGCGATGGTCGGGAGACTTTGAGATTACGACCATATAGTTGGGTCGGGTATTAGTTCGGAACGGTTAGCTAGGTAGCCGATATACTAAGCAGAAAGTTAAAATGTTTGATAACGTAAGGATAAGTGGAATCCTGTTATTAATGGAACTCCATGGGATTGGAGTAATACTGAACATTTGATCATTTGGACTACTGGGGTCCAACTGTAGGATCGTACTTGGTGTATGACTTGTGGTACCGTATGAATGATTGTACTTGATGCTTAATGACAATACATGGAATGTACCAATGGTTTGTGGATGAACGTGTTGGTAATCGGCTTAGTTCCGATACCATTGGATTTGATTGTGAACGTGAACTGGACATTGAACACAATGCACTGGGCAGAGTGATTTTGATGAATTCAGTGATTGTACGAGCATGTGCTCTTAGCCATAGATGGCTAGTGAAACTCTAGTGTTGAGATGTGTGATCACTACTGGGCTGGTTGTAACGACCCGTCCCGAATTCCGGGATTAGGTTAGTGACTAATCTCGATTAGTGAGGTTGAACGGTGCTTAGTAGGTCGAAATCGGACAAAATGTGCAAAATGACCATTTTGCCCCTAGTCGTGGGTAAAAATGTTGACTTTTTGATCGGGCGGTCAAACGGACTTTGACCGATGACCGTGACGTAGTTCGGGATGTCACGAGTTCATAGACAGGTGGCACGTTCGATTCCGACATTCGTAGAGAAAGTTATGGTGTTCAGAAGTTGAGGGACATTTTGGTAATTTGGTATACTAGGGGCCAAATGTTGACTTTTTGATCGGGAGGTCCGATGGATAAGGGCCAAGGACCGTTACGTAGGTATCGTCGATACGAATCCAACGACAGGCGGCATGCCGAAATCGGAGATCCGACGACAACGTTATGGTCAAGGAAACGAACTAACAAACCGAGGCTCGGATTAAAATAATAATATAATAATGAATAGTGACCGTTGACCCTACACACCTGGATGAGTGACAAGTGTCACTCATCCCTTGAAACCAGAATCCATGTTTTGGGGGGAGACCTAATTATGATGTTTTAATATTTATTAATTAATTAATTAATCATTTTAATTTCCATTAATCCCATTTATGTTTTCTTAACCGTGTACAACCAAATCCAGTTTTCTCCCACCCTTAATTCCTCTTCCATTGCTGAACCTGAGAGTGCGAAATTGTGAGTGAGTTGTGTGTGAATTCAACTGGGTAAACACGAGAGATTGACAGTGAGGAGGAACTGGGAATTCGAAAAATTAAGTTTTGGGAGGGAAAATCAAATTGGAAGATTTGAGCTGTGATGATCGAATTGGAGCTTGGAAATATCTTCCTGAGGTTGTGACGAGTCGATCCACATCAAAAACGAGAAGAATTGGTGCCGTTTTGGCTCTGATCGAGCTTGGTGACAGAGGAAGAAATCGAGGATGAGTCGTGGAGTTTGGAGCTGCGATTGACTCAATTGTTGTGGGGAAATGACTCCTCATGATCCCACGATGCTTCTGGGTTCATCAATTGAAGGAAACCGATCGAGATCGATGGAACTCCATTGTTGAACAGTGACGGTGCTCGAGTTTGAGTTGTGACGATTGAACACTGGATTGAAGCAATTGAGTTGGGGAAAATGATTTACGGAGTCCATGGAAGCTTCTAGTTGAATCAATTTAAGGATATCGATCGAAATGGATGGGGTTCGAAGGATGAACAATGGACGGGTGTTCTTGGTGTTCATCATCGAATCGTGGAATTGTAGGTAAGGTCTTGTGTAATCAATGTTACAGAACTTAAATTAAACTTAAAACGAAGCTAATGGAATGATCAATTGATGTAATTAAGGCTGAATTGATAGGATTGGAACCGGGTCGTATCGCGGGCAAACTGGACCCGTTTACCAGACATACGGGTTAGATGGTGACACTGTAGCAGGCGCGTGGGTTTCACGCGCAGCCACTCACGGCGGCGCGTGACGGCGCGTGGGCGCGAATCTCGAGGTGAGGTCAACATGACTTCTGTCCTATTTAATGTAACGGACATTTTGGAATTGGTTTCGTGTCGATCGGACACCGTCTCGATATTGTTCGGGATGTCCGAAGGTTTTAAATTAAGTTTAAAAATAAGTAAAAATTCGGGAAAATTACGGGACTTTGATAGGATGTTAATGATGAGGTTAGTGACCCTCTAATGTGACTTGGACAGGATTGGGAGTCCCGGTGATAGTGGTGTGGCCCGGGAGAGCCGGTGGCACGCGTATCGAGGCACACGGTTAAAACGGTCTGTGAGTGGACTTTGGTTTTATAAATCCTATGCATGCTTAAATGTGTTAAATGGTTTATATACGTGATTTCTATGATGGTATTTGTGAGCATTGATTTCGGGTATGTTGCACGTATTTCGAGGTGTTTTCTGTATTTCACGTATATCGGGATTAACGGTTTATTTGTGGTTAAATAAATAATATGATAAAACGGTTTTTATATTGGAAAGATGAATTCGGGCTTGAGGCCCACTTTTTTTGGAAATCTCGGACTTGGAGTCCATTTGAGTACGTAATCGGGCTGCGGGCCTAGTTGGTTTATAAATCGGGTCGTGGGCCCAGTGGTTCATAAAGTCGGGCATGAGGCCCAGTTGGATTAAAATGATGATTTCGGGTCAGGGGCCCTATATTTAATAAATGTGGTTTCGGGTCAGGGACCCTAAATGGAAATGTGTTGTTTTATGGAAAATTCGGGCAGGGCCCATTATGATGTTGTGAAATGAGTTAATAAAACTATTTTTCCATATACCATATGTACACATGGATATATGATGGTCTCCTCCAGATGTCTGGGACACTGGGGAAGTCACGATGCATTGCCTGTGAAGGGTCACCATACGGAGCAGCCGGACCGTATGATGACTCAGGAGCAGGATTGCTATGATTGACGTCTGGGACGTCAGACATCAGGGATGTCAGATATATGGACCCGGAGAGACCCCGGGCAGCACGCGTAGCTTGTGAAACCGTGAGATATGACGTCAGGGACGTCTAGCATCAGGGATGCTGGTGATGGTAATGGTAAAATACGAATTAATGAAATGGCTTTCCGGGTGGATTTATGATTGTGTGATTTTAATGAATTGATGTTCATTTATGGTCGTGGGTGGTGACCCACATGGTTGTTTATGTATGATGGTGGTATTCCACAGTTTTGGGCTGAGTTCCCACACTTGGTTTTTGGTTACTGGTTTTTGTGGCATGCATACGTTTTTATTGGAGGGCATAAATGTCTTATAAATGTATTTGGTAAACTTATTGGTTTTTGTCCACTCACAGCTTTTGGTTTTAATGCCCTTCAGGTTGATTACAGATGCGATTGCAGTAGAGACTGGGACATTGCACACCTCCTCCATCGGTCCTTGCGCACTCTGGATGGCCCGTTTGGGCAGTAGCTCTTGGTTATCCCTTGTCTGACACCCCTTGTTGGACGGGAGCAGGGCACATTCCATGGTAATCCCGGGGGGATTGGGATGGGTCCTGTCAACTTGGTATCAGAGCACGGTTGCTCTTTTGTGTGCGCAGGTCGAGGGTGTGATGTCTCTTTGGGCTGCAATTCGTTATCAACCTGATAGATAGTTTTTGGGTTTGGATAGTGGATGGAGTGTGATTGGCCCGATACGCCGTGCATTTATGTGATTCGACCCAAGTGGGGTTGATTGTGGTGAACTGGTATTGTGGGGCCGTCGGTTCGGTCATGTAATATTAAATTGTTGTGCTGCTAGGTGCAGCCAGGTTCGGGGAACCTCATTTGAGTAATGGTTTAAAAATGTGAACTCTCGTGGTGGTTTCTAGTGTGAGGGATGTTGGTTCATCGGAGTTGGCCGATGACCTAGTGGTGGAACCCACGTTGATGGGATGGTAGGATTGGATCTGACGTCTATTCGATGTCTAGACCGCGGGGTCGGTCAGGTTGTGGATTTTAGATTACGGAGAGCTGTTTGGTTCGGTTGAACCATAGGGTGTGATTGTGGAACCCTAATATTAAAAAGGTAAACCTTAATTGTGACTAGTGGATGAGAACTTGTGCTGCGACGAGCGGCTGAGGTCATGGATGACCATGTGGATGGCTCTGGTGAGTCTAGGCAGAACTATGGGATCCGATTTACGGATACGGTTCTGAGATAAATTATGGAATCCCGTGCTGGATCGGGTATTAGTGTGAGGTATGGATGCGGATCTCGATAGCAATGACAGTTAGTCGGAAGTCATATGGAGATGACTGGCTATCGAGGGTAATTAGTGTGGTTATAATACTTGGGGATCAGGGGACGTTCGGGGAACGTTCATTTTCCTGATGTGGATTGTCAGAGTGGTGGTACCCATAGTCGTGAGGTACGGGATCGTCGTTCCGTATGAACGGAGATCTAGAGTTGTCATATTTGCACACGGTGTGCAAGTATGAATGTTTGTATTTTAGCACTTTTGTGTCGATGCTAGTATGGATGCCTGTGTGCTGATACTAGTGTTGTAGCTAGTGTGTTGGTGCCGGTACTAGTGCTGGTGCTAGTGTCGGTAATGGTGTTAACGATGAGCCACAAGTTGGGGTGTGACTCCGTCATGATGAACATATGTTCGGTCTTTGAGATTCGCTAGTGGTTGAGTGATGGACTGGATGGGATCCAGTTAAGATCGTAATGTGTTGGGATAAGTTCCAATAGTGGTGAGATAACCAGTAAGGAGTGGATTAAAATGGTATAATTAAGACTTAAGAAATTTTGGGATGATTAGTGGATTTGGGGAGTTGTTGGCAACTCCAAAATTAGTGTGATTTATGTTTTAATATCCCTAAAAAGTACATGGAAATGATTAAAACTGGAAAAGACGAGGAAAACCATTAGTGGTATAAAGGTAGGAATTTGTAATTGAGAACTTGGGAAACCGAGTGTTGAACCTGTAAAGGTCGGGATGTGCAAACGGGACAATAACGGATCGATTGTGGACACGTCGTTGTCCAAGTGAGTTGAGGAGGTAGGAAGTCTAGTGGTTAGACTTGATGTCTTGTTGGGAGCATGTCTGTTTCCAGCATGGTTGGAACCTTAAATTCGAGAAGCGTTGTGATTGGGGAACGAGAGTGGTGTTCGTTCTTGATGATTGGTATTCCGAAGTCATTGGGGTTGACTTCTTGCTTTCTGCCCTGGCAGACATTGACTGTAGTTACCAGTACGTTGAGCGTGTATTGGTTGGTGAGCCCATGTGTGTTGTGAGGTCATTAGGAGGAGCTACGTGTTCGAAATTCGGTAAACAAGATTTTTCATTTTCTGCTTGGTGGCAGACAATGTTGCGGTACATGGCGTGGTGAGTGCAGTGAGTTTTGTTGCATCCACGTAGGATGAGTATTGGTGTCATCATTTTGGATCATCCTTGGTTTTCCTAGGTGGAATGACAAGGATTGATACAATGTAATCCGTGAGAATCCGCAGTCTCGACGTGTCTCGTCGTTGACTGATCTGTCTAGTTGTGGGAGTCGGTTGTCGATCGTTGTGGCGATCTAGGATTTTGACGTTATAGTCAGGGACACAGTGTCTATCTGGGTTATGATCTTGATGATTCAGATAGGGGGAGAGTATATCACTCTTACCTTGGTACGTGAGTCGTAAATGACGGGATTGAACTTCTTTTCGAAGTGGGGCCGTACGGTATTCTACTCAGGTGAGTAGGTTTTCGATGTAGTCAAATTTTGTCAACCTTAGACGTGTGGAGGTTGGATTGGCTTCCCTATGAAGTCAATCAAGTGTGTTGAACGGGTAACCGATAGGTTCGGTTTTGGATGTGTCTTGGTAAATGTAACGAGATTTCGGGATTTGGAATCGAATTTCTGGGTGACGATTCAGGATTCGATTTTGGAACTTGAAAGTATATTTCTGGATTTGGGTACGGAATGATTATTCCAAATGCTAGCTTACGGAATAATGATTTCGGATTCGGATTTGGATAAGAATTAAAATTTGATGTCTGGGCTTGGATCCGGGATTTCTTACGAAATTGCGGATTCAGATTCGGAAATGGAACTAGATGTTGGGTGGAGTTTCGATTTGTCTCATGCTGGATTGGGCAAACGTACTCCATTATTGGAACGCGTTCAGCTATGACCTAGGTGGTTGTAGTCTGGTTATTAGGTAGATGTGTGTACTTCGTACATGGTTCGAGGTACAATACCTTGTAGACTTGTGATGTCTAGTTACGGTATACGGGATATACCCGAGGTGTGTTGGTGAACGTGTTGGTAGTCGGATTGGTTCCGATACCATGGGATTGGTTGTGGACCGGACATTACTATGCAATGGGTCATGGTATTTCCAATGTGTTTAAATTACACACAGGTCGTGTGAAAGGTCGGTAAATGTTTACTAAGTTAAGTACGTTGGTGGCATGTGTAGCCACGAGTGAGTCTAGTGTCAGTTTTCGATTGACAACAACTGTGTGGTGAGTTTGTCAGGATGTGTCAACATAGATTGTTGAGTGGGGTCAGCTGACTCCTAGTGGGAGTGGGAAAGGAACCGTCGAGTTGTTGCGTCAACGAGAGGGTTGATTTGACAAGTGGTGTCAAATTCGAAACAAGTAGTTTCAGTCATTCGACGGGGTCGAATGTAATCGTTGCGTTTTGAGTATTAGTGGTACGTTTGGGTGTAGACAAGTTTTGTCTAAGTAGTTGGTGTACGGGTGTACACGTGTTGCGTGGTCGATTCCACTTTCCACGGGGTGTTTGTGGAATCAGGATAGTCGAATTTCGAGAGCGAAACTTATTAAGGAGGGAAGTACGTTGAGATTAGAGCGGTTGGAATTTTGAGGACGAAATTTATTAAGGAGGGAAGATTGTAACGACCCGTCCCGAATTCCGGGATTAGGTTAGTGACTAATCTCGATTAGTGAGGTTGAACGGTGCTTAGTAGGTCGAAATCGGACAAAATGTGCAAAATGACCATTTTGCCCCTGGTCGTGGGCAAAATGTTGACTTTTTGATCGGGCGGTCAAACGGACTTTGACCGATGACCGTGATGTAGTTCGGGATGTCACGAGTTCATAGACAGGTGGCACGTTCGATTCCGACATTCGTAGAGAAAGTTATGGTGTTCAGAAGTTGAGGGGCATTTTGGTAATTTGGCATACTAGGGGCCAAATGTTGACTTTTTGATCGGGAGGTCCGATGGACGAGGGCCAAGGACCGTTACGTAGGTATCGTCGATACGAATCCAACGACAGGCGGCATGCCGAAATCGGAGATCCGACGACAACGTTATGGTCAAGGAAACGAACTAACGAACCGAGGCTCGGATTAAAATAATAATATAATAATGAATAGTGACCGTTGACCCTACACACCTGGATGAGTGACAAGTGTCACTCATCCCTTGAAACCAGAATCCATGTTTTGGGGGGAGACCTAATTATGATGTTTTAATATTTATTAATTAATTAATCATTTTAATTTCCATTAATCCCATTTATGTTTTCTTAACCGTGTACAACCAAATCCAGTTTTCTCCCACCCTTAATTCCTCTTCCATTGCTGAACCTGAGAGTGCGAAATTGTGAGTGAGTTGTGTGTGAATTCAACTGGGTAAACACGAGAGATTGATAGTGAGGAGGAACTGGGAATTCGAAAAATTAAGTTTTGGGAGGGAAAATCAAATTGGAAGATTTGAGCTGTGATGATCGAATTGGAGCTTGGAAATATCTTCCTGAGGTTGTGACGAGTCGATCCACATCAAAAACGAGAAGAATTGGTGCCGTTTTGGCTCTGATCGAGCTTGGTGACAGAGGAAGAAATCGAGGATGAGTCGTGGAGTTTGGAGCTGCGATTGACTCAATTTTTGTGGGGAAATGACTCCTCATGATCCCACGATGCTTCTGGGTTCATCAATTGAAGGAAACTGATCGAGATCGATGGAACTCCATTGTTAAACAGTGACGGTGCTCGAGTTTGAGTCGTGACGATTGAACACTGGATTGAAGCAATTGAGTTGGGGAAAATGATTTACGGAGTCCATGGAAGCTTCTAGTTGAATCAATTTAAGGATATCGATCGAAATGGATGGGGTTCGAAGGATGAACAATGGACGGGTGTTCTTGGTGTTCATCATCGAATCGTGGAATTGTAGGTAAGGTCTTGTGTAATCAATGTTACAGAACTTAAATTAAACTTAAAACGAAGCTAATAGAATGATCAATTGATGTAATTAAGGCTGAATTGATAGGATTGGAACCGGGTCGTATCGCGGGCAAACTGGACCCGTTTACCAGACATACGGGTTAGATGGTGACACTGTAGCAGGCGCGTGGGTTTCACGCGCAGCCACTCACGGCGGCGCGTGATGGCGCGTGGGCGCGAATCTCAAGGTGAGGTCAACATGACTTCTGTCCTATTTAATGTAACGGACATTTTGGAATTGGTTTCGTGTCAATCGGACACCGTCTCGATATTGTTCGGGATGTCCGAAGGTTTTAAATTAAGTTTAAAAATAAGTAAAAATTCGGGAAAATTACGGGACTTTGATAGGATGTTAATGATGAGGTTAGTGACCCTCTAATGTGACTTGGACAGGATTGGGAGTCCCGGTGATAGTGGTGTGGCCCGGGAGGGCCGGTGGCACGCGTATCGAGGCACACGGTTAAAACGGTCTGTGAGTGGACTTTGGTTTTATAAATCCTATGCATGCTTAAATGTGTTAAATGGTTTATATACGTGATTTCTATGATGGTATTTGTGAGCATTGATTTCGGGTATGTTGCACGTATTTCGAGGTGTTTTCTGTATTTCACGTATATACTTCCGAAGCATAGAAACATGGAAGACATTATGTACTTTTTCCAAATCTGCTGGTAAGGCCAACCGATAAGCAACAGGACCAATCCGCTCTAAAATCTCATAAGGTCCAATGTAACGAGGACGCAACTTCCCTCGTCTGTCAAACCGTACGATTCCCTTCCAAGGAGATAACTTCAAGAAAACCCAGTCTCCTACTGCAAACTCCAAATCTCTGATCCTACGGTCGGCGTAGCTCTTCTGTCGGTCCTGAGCTGTCTTCAGTCGATCTCGAATCAATGCCACTTTTTCCTGCGTAAGATCTACCAGCTCGGAAGTAGTGAGTCTCCTCTCACCAACCTCCGTCCAACACAATGGAGTCCGACACTGTCGCCCGTACAACGCCTCATAAGGAGCCATCCCAATGCTCTCCTGATAACTGTTGTTATAGGCGAACTCTATCAAAGGCAAATGGGATTCCCAAGTACCCTGAAACTGCAAAACACAAGCTCGCATCATGTCCTCGAGAATCTGAATAGTCCGCTCAGACTGCCCATCGGTCTGAGGATGAAAAGCAGTACTGAAATGCAACTTTGTCCCAAAAGCTTCCTGTAAGCTCTGCCAAAATCGGGAAGTAAATCTCGGATCTCTGTCAGATACTATCGACTCTGGAGTCCCATGCAGCCGAATAATCTCGTCGATGAACAACTGTGTAAACTCCGCCAACCTGAAGTTCTCCCGTACTGGCAGAAAATGAGCAGACTTCGTAAGTCTATCCACGATCACCCACACGCCATCGTGTCCCTTCGGTGTTCTCGGAAGCTTGAATACAAAATCCATCGTCAGGTGATCCCATTTCCACTCGGGAATCAGCAAAGGTTGCATTGCTCCATAGGGTCTCTGCTGCTCAGCTTTCACCTGCTGACAAATCAAGCATCTACTGACATACTCTGCAATCTCACGTTTCATCCCCGACCACCAGTAATGCTCTCGAAGTGTACGATACATCTTGGTCCCACCAGGATGCATCGCATAAGCCGAACAATGAGCCTCATCCATTATCATCTTCTTCAACGTCTCATCCTCGGGTACACACAATCGTCTATCCTTAACCAAGGCTCCATCCTCGCGAATCTCAAAGTCCTGTCTCTCTCCAGCCTCGACCTCAATACGTATGATGCCCAAAATGGGGTCCTCAAACTGAGCATCAATAACCTGATCAATCAAAACAGGTCGCACGTGGAAACTCGCTAGGAGTGCTCCCTGATCATCCACAGTCAACTCTACTCCCAGCCTGCAGAGCTCAACCAACAAAGGTAATCGTACTGTCCTCAAATGCGACAAAGAACTAGCTGACTTCCTACTCAGGGCATCGGCTACCACATTAGCCTTCCCTGGATGATACTCAATAGTGCAGTCATAGTCCTTAAGCAACTCCAACCATCGGCGCTGTCTCAGATTCAGTTCCTTCTGAGTGAACAAATACTTCAAACTCTTATGATCAGTGAAAATCCTGCACCTCTCACCGTACAAATAATGTCGCCAAATCTTCAGTGCATGAACCACCGCCGCCAATTCCAAGTCATGTGTAGGATAGTTCATCTCATGGGTTTTCAACTGTCGGGAAGCATAAGCAATCACTTTCCCGTGCTGCATCAAGACACAACCCAAACCTTGCAAAGAAGCGTCACTGTACACCTCGAATTCCCCACTATCGTCTGGAAGGGCTAACACAGGAGCAGATGTCAACCGCCTTTTAAGGTCCTGGAAACTCTGTTCACATTCCTCATCCCAATCAAATCGAACTCCTTTCCGAGTCAACCTCATCAACGGTGCTGCAAGAATAGAAAAGCCCTCAATAAAACGCCGATAATAACCTGCTAAACCCAGAAAACTCCTGATCTCTATCACCGTCTTGGGCTGTTCCCAATTTGATACCGCCTCAACCTTCTGAGGATCTACTCTGATGCCCTCGGTTGAAATCACATGACCTAAGAATCCAACACTGGTCAACCAAAACTGGCACTTACTCAACTTCGCATACAACTGATGCTCTCTCAAAGTCTCAAGCACTATCCTCGGATGTTTCTCGTGCGCCGTTGCACTCTTCGAATACACCAAAATATCATCAATGAAGACAATCACAAAACGATCCAAATACGACCGGAACACTCGGTTCATGAGGTCCATAAAAGCTGCTGGGGCATTAGTCAATCCGAACGGCATCACAACAAACTCGTAATGACCGTACCTGGTCCGAAAGGCTGTCTTCGGTACATCCTTCTCTTTGACCCTTAACTGATGGTAGCCGGAGCGAAGATCAATCTTCGAAAAATACTGTGCTCCCTTTAACTGGTCAAACAAATCATCAATCCGGGGTAAAGGATACTTATTCCGAATGGTTACCTTATTCAACTGTCTGTAATCAACACACAATCTCAAACCTCCATCATTTTTCTTCACAAACAGTACCGGCGCTCCCCACGGTGACATGCTCGGTCGAATGAATCCTATATCGACCAACTCTTGCAACTGGGCCTTAAGTTCCCTCAATTCTGCAGGTGCCATGCGATAAGGAGTCTGTGAGATAGGCTGTGTACCTGGTAAAAGATCAATCGTGAACTCGATCTCTCGCTGAGGTGGTAATCCTGGCAACTCCTCGGGAAAAACATCGGGAAACTCCTGTACCACTGGTATATCCTCCGCCCTCACTGGCGTAGCACGAGTATCCACCACATGGGCTATGTAACCCTGACACCCCTTACGCAACAGCTTGCTAGCCTCAAGTGCCGAAATAACTCCAGTAGGAAGTGCACGCTGATCCCCCTAAAACGTAATCTCTGGTAATTCTGGACTCCGAAAAGTCACTCTCCTATCGAAACATTCGATAGAAGCATGATGTCTCGTCAACCAGTCCATACCCAAGATAACATCAAAGTCCCGTAGATCCAAAAGTAACAAATCCGCCATTAACTCAACCTCACCTACCATCACCGGATACTCTCTCAACACCTGAGTCACTACCAACACCTCCCCAGTAGGTGTACTCACCCCTAAAGCACAATCCAAAGTAGACACCTCCCTCTCTATCACCAAACTACAACTCCGAGCTATAAAGGAATGGGTCGCCCCGGGATCTATCAAAGCAAAAACAGTGTGACCGAGTATGGTGAGTGTACATGTCACCACTCCCGGTGCTGATCTGGCCTCCTGCTGGGTCATAGAAAAAACTCGCGCCTGAGGTCCTGATGACCTACCGCGCCCCCTAGAACTGCTCGTGGCACCACCGCCACCCCTAGGGCCTGCTGCCCCTGACACTGAAGCAGTACTCCGCCCAGGTCCTGCTGCACCTCGGCCTGCTCCACCCTCCTGCACTAACAACGGGCATTCCCTCCGAAAGTGTCCTCGTTCTCCACAGTAGTAGCAAGCATCCCTACTGGGTCCACCGGTCTGCCTCCCAGTAGAAGCAACAGAAGTAGCACTCGCCTGAGGAGTCGGCTGTGCCCTAGCTCCCCGAATTCCAGAGCCCTGAAAACTGCCTGGTCTGCCATACCGGGCTCCACCCGCCGATGACGAACCACCAAAATTACCCCGCTTCGGGGTCCTCTGACTCGATGCTCCATGAAATGAATGCTCTCGGCGTCGAACACTGCCCGGGTACTGTGGCCTAGCAGGCAAACTGGCCTCCACCCTGACAGCAGCATCAGACAACTCCCGGAATGTAGCAAATGAGCCGGCTCTCACAATGGCTCTAATCTCTCCTCGAAGGCCCAACTCGAACCGACGGCACTTCTCCGCCTCGGTTGCCACAAATGCAGGAGCAAATCGGGATAGCATCTGGAATCTCTGCTCATACTCGGCGACTGTCATGTTCCCTTGCTTCAACTGAAGAAATTCTGCCTCTTTAGCATCCCGGAAAGAGCGGGGATAATACTGGTCTAGAAACCGCTCTGGAAAGTCTCCCACGTCACCGTATGAGCGTCCCAGCCGGACAACTCCAGCGTATACCACCACTCATACGCTGCTCCATCCAACAGAAACGTAGCCAACAAGACCCGGTCCTCTGGAGGACAATGCATCACCCCGAAAATACGCTCAAGCCGGCCCCACCACTGAACGTAGTAGCCCCAAGCCGCTGGGCTCTCTCAATCGAAGCGCTCTCAGTCCCTCTCGCCGCTTCTTCTTTAGGTCGTGGAGGGGGTTCACGTCTCGGAGGCATGATCGAATGTACGCTGAAAGAGGCATAGAGTTAGTAAAACATCCTAGAGACGACACAAACCGACAAACCTATGCTCTGATACCAATTGTCAGGACCCGTCCCAAATATCGCCACGATACCCGGGACGAACCCTGCTCCCGTCTGACAATCACACCTAAAGTACCAAAATAACCTCCATACTACAATAAGCATAACTATCAGACGAAGGAGTAAATATATACAACAGTAAGTCAGAGCATAGTTCTACAAAATGGGCACAAAATCCTACTATGCTAGTCTCGCAACGGAAGAACGTCAAAAGCTCTATGCCTCGATATCTGCCTCAACATTCACCACAGCGCTATCACCACGACCTGGAGGGAAAATTTAAAACCAAAAGGGTGAGTGGACTAGAATAACTAAAAGTTTTAAAATCAGTTTATCACCAAATCAAAGTTAAGGAAAAATAATAATAATTGTTCCCTCCGTTTTAAAAACAGGCATGCCCAGCTAAGTATTAGAAAATCATAACAGGAAACATCATAAGAAACAGAAACACTATAAAACGGATATAGAAATCATAGTATGTGCGTCATAAAATCATATCATAACTATGAACATCAAACCATCATTTTCCGATCAAACCTGCTGGACCTATCCGAGTCTTTAAACTCAATCAGGCCTCAAATATAATTCCGAGTCTTTAAACTCAATAGGCCTATGGGGGTAATATCATATATGTCCGAGTCTTTAAACTCCTGAGTCTTTAAACTCAATCCGGGCCAGTCCCCCATCAATCAATATCCGGGTCTTTAAACCCATATCCAGATCCAGTAAATCCAATCCCAATTCATTTTAAAACCATTTCTAGATCCATAGCCAAACTCGAATTCGAAATCCCCGGTCCGAAGCCCTTCCAGCGTTCAGAACCGACATTCCGAACCCAAATCCGGAAATCTACTTTTATACCAAAAACCACATGTAATCACAAAGCATATTTCATAACCCATTTATCATCATCAGAAAACATTTATAGGTTGAAATCCTCAAATATGGCATCAAAGTCTGAAAACCAGCTTTTCCTCGAAAAACGTGCAAAATCTCGAAAATGTCTCGAAAAACGTGCAAACACATCAACCACATATAATCATCATTAGAAAGCGTAAAAAAATATTTAATATCATAAAACATCCATAAAACAGTTAGGCATGCTCGAGTTTAAAGAAAGAGTCCACTTACAGCTCGGAACGAGTCAAACGCGCTCCGTGCGCTCCTCGACCGTCTCGGGCACCTCTCGTCCTGTCAATATGCACCAAATAAGGTCACAAACACATTAAGGATACTACCCCTAATTTCCCCAATTTTTCGGGAATTTATTAATATTTTAATCCTAGACCCTAAACCGTCCGGATTCCCGAACAACCTCCTAACATCGTCCGATTCACCCGAAAACCATACCAATGAATTCCTTAAGACATTTAGAACCAAAACCATGTTGGAAGCTTGGCTGGAATCCTTCCCACGCGCCGCCCAAAGTGGCTGCGCGTGGGCCTCACGCGCCACCCAAAGTGGCTGCGCGTGGGCCTCACGCGCCTGCTACAGTGTTTCTCCTACCTCGAGTCACCCGGTTCAGCGCAGTTGAACCGGCGTGACCGGCTCTCTTCCGTTCATCCACCAATTCCGTCCAAACCAATCCCAAGAGCTTCGTCCCATCCTAAGCAATCTAACCATGTCCTAACATCGAAGAACCACGGCCTAAAACCCACCGTTCACGGCCTCGAAACAGACGGCCCGTGGCCCCTGTTTTGGCCGCCGGCCGCCCAGGTTCTCCCCCGGCACGGCACCACAACCACACGACTCCTGGGACCTCCAGGAATCTCACCCTGGCCTCCAAATCCCTCGACTCTAAGCCCAACTCCACGACTTTCGATTTGGAATTCACGGGAAAAATAGAGGAAGTGGGCTTACCTTTCGATTCAGGCTCCGCCGTGTGCACCGCCGCGTGCCACGGTGCTCGTTGGACTCCCTGCAGCCTCCTGAACCTCCTACCACCTTGGTTTGATCCACCACACGGCACAACTACCGCCCCTGTCTCACAACCTCCCTGTTTTCCTCAAAACTCCGCCGCACCACCACCGTGTCTCCGGGCACGATTCCTCCACCAAAACACGATCACCAGCACCGCCTTCTTTCTCTGTCACTCTCTCAATCCACTCTTCACTCACTCACCCCCTGAATCGATCACTGTCTCTCCAATCTCTTCTCTCTGTTTTCTGTGTGTTCAAGCACGATTGCACGGTTTGCCTTGGACAAAATGTGGCCGTGCACACGATCGATCTCCCTAGAACCATCCAGCCACCCACACGTGTCCAACAACCAATGGCTCAGCACAAAATATCCCTGCCACTTGCCCTTATCTGATTGGGCTGCGGGAAAAGACTAAAATACCCCTCATGCACAAATTACCATTTTACCCTCGTACTTTCCAGACCCGTAAATATTCCGTCCGACGTCCGATGACAGCGTGCCGCCTGTCGTTGTACTCGGGACGTCGAGACCTATCTAATGGTCCTCGGTCTACGTGAAAATCACCAGTCCTCCAAAAAGTCAACATTTTTCCTCATTAAGTCAAATTTACGGTAACGCCCTCAATCTTTCGAACGTCATAACTTTTTCTCCGATTGTCCGCATCGAACCTGCCACCTGTCTACGGACTCATGACGTCCTAAACTACGTCACGGTCAATAGTCAACACTCATCTAACTGGTAAATCGAAAAGTCAACTTTTGGCCTACTATTCACAAGGGCAAAATCGTCATTTATATACAAAACTTTTACAAAATTACATTTATACCCTTCCCGAAGGTACGGGTTGTTACACAACGAGTCTTTAAACTCAAAACATAATCAACAGGCCTCGGGGGTATCACAATAACCGAGTCTTTAAACTCACGAGTCTTTAAACCCAATCCGGGTCTTTAAACCCAATTTTTCCGGGCCCGCCCCCGTCATCAATTAACCGGGTCTTTAAACCCAAAACCAGATCCAACAATCAACCAGGTCTTTAAACCCAAAACCATTTATAAACACAATAAACCAGGATTCAACATGATTCGTTTTCCAAAAATCCTTCCGAAAATCATATCTTGTCATGATAGGACTTATGTCCGAAATCACATGCAAATTCCAAAACATGCAATTCCCGAAATCACTTCACAAATATAATCCAACATCATAAATACGTAACATGCATAATCATATCCAAATACTTCATAAAAAACATCATTCATGCATAGGCGAAAATCGTAATCTCGGAATACCTGAAATACGATACTTATCTTGAAAAGCGTGAAATCACGTAAAATCGAAATAGCATATGTAACGCCCCGAAAAATTCAAAAGTTATAAAATATTAAAATAATGTGAAAATGACGTTTTTACCCCTGGAGGGACATGGCTAAAAGTTGACTTTTTGGTTGGCATACTTTTTGTACATTTTTCTTGTGTCATTGTGTAGGTCTCGAAACGCTAAATCCGTAGACAAGTGGCACGTCGAAAACGGAGTTCGGATGAAAAAGTTATGGGGTTGTGAAGTGTAGGGGCAAAATGGTAATTGTGCTTAAGGGGGGTAAAATGGTAATTGTGAATCATGAACGGTGCAAGTGATTGTTAATGTGCTGATTCACTCCATCAAATGAGTCATATAATTCATCAAGTGACAAGTGTCACTTGTTAATGAGGATTAGTGGCACTTGATTGGTGTCACCTGATTGTTGTGTCACCATTAATTAATGTAATTAGTAGATAAGTGATGATAATTACGTGAAGAAATAACAGTCCTCCACTAAGAACAAAAACATAGAACATCCTTTATTCACCTTGATCGATTTGCAGTGGAATCAAGTGCAATTGCGTGAGAGATTAGGGACAATTTGGAGAGAAAAACCGAAAGGAAACCGAACAAAACTCAGAGGAAACCCATACTGGGAATACCCGAAACCACCATTGAAGGACCCAAATTCGATTTCGACTTTTGAGACGAATTCGATCGCAATTGAGGTGATATTGCATCTTCTGGGAGCTAAACGACTCGAACCCAATCAACTGGAACGAAAATTGGAGGTGAATTGGTGACGAATAGGCCCTGCAACCGTTCTGAAAATTTGAGCTTGCGTTCGAGTACTTGGAGGTAATGAATTGTGAAATTGATTCCAATTTCGTACTTAGAATGAAGGTTAGATGCTTCTGGTATAATCAATTGAATGATATAGGTCGATTTTGGGGTAGAGCCCGAGTTAGGACCCGTCGGGTTTCGAGGTCGAGTCGAGGGATTTAGGACCTTAATTGATGGAATTGAATTCACAGACCCTTAATCCATATTGACTTGATGCTAATGAGTGAAAGAACGGAAAGAATTGAGTTCAAATTGGTAGAAACCGAGTCGGGTCTGATTGCAGGTCTACGACCCGTTTACCAGAGAAACGGGCGAGAGAGAGAACTATAGCAGCTACTGTTCACAGCGCGTGGCTGTCACGCGCAGCCGCTTGCGGCGGCGCGTGAGGGCGCGTGATCGGGAATCTGAAGGTGGGTCCAACATACTTTTTGATGTTCTCGATAATACGGACCTATTAGCGTTGGTTTCGGGTCAATCGGATATCAAGTGAGGGTAGTTTTGCGTATCCGAAGCGTATAGGTTACGTTTAAATAATATTATTTTATTCCGACGATTAGGAAATTCGTACATAAGATTATATGATACTCTAGTAACCCTATATTACATGTTTGACAGGCCGAAATATTCTCGGGACATCGGACGAGAACGAACAGCTCGAATCCAAGCAATCTGGACGGTGTGTGAGTGGACTTTTGTTTTCTACCCTAAATGCATGCATATATGTTTTAACTGCTTTTAAATACTTTATGATATGATTTAGATTGATTTGCTATGATTAATGATGTGATATGATGATTTCCGGATTTTGGGAATATTATATTATTTTATATTGCTTTTGGGCACGATTTTCGAGAAAATCCTAAAATTGTGATTTTGGGCGATGGCCTATGGTTTGAGATGGCTTTTGACTCTGAATTAAGTTACATGATTTAATTGATGAAATTGAATTATAAATGATATGTTAGACATGGATTTATGGAATTTACTTGTGCTTTGAAAACGCTATATTTCGGGCAGAGACCCTATTGAACTATTGATTTGATTATGAGATTTAAATGATTTTAAATTGAGATTATTGGCTATTGGTGACTGTTCCACATGCCATCCTCTGTGATTTGATGGTCTCCTCCAGACGTCGTAGATCCTGGAGTAGTCACGATCCACTACCTGGAGATGAGTAGCTCCGAGGGGAGGCTCAGTCTCAGGAGTGTGAGTTTATGATGATATCCTCCAGACGTCGTTGATCCTGGAGATGATATCACCCCAGACGTCGTTGATCCTGGGGAGGTACTCGGACGTGAGACACCCGAGTTGCACGCGTTGCATTGATATCGTGACGGGTTATTGGATATTGAGATTGGATGTTGAGGATGGTGGTATCATGATTGATTTTGAATTATATTAACTGTTTTCTTTTACCTTTGATTTATATAACTCATGTTTTATATGATATGCATGCATGTTTGTGAAAACTGGAGGGTAAGACTATTTTGATAAATGTATTTCTAAACCTTTATTTTTGTCCACTCACACCTTTACTGTTTTTGTACCCTCCAGGCCCGTGCACAGGTACTGAGGCTCGTATCGAGGCAGAGGAATAAACAGACCGTTGCGTACTCAAGTATCTGACCGCGTAGGATTTTGATCTTTGTTTGTAAATATTTCTTATGCTTTGTAAACCGGTTGACAATTGAGGTAGTCAACGGTCCTAAACGACATACCTATCCCTGGTCTGACTATGTGTGTTACTTGTTGTGTTGTGTATTTATATATATATTTGGACTACTTTTGGTATTTTAAAGTCATGGTCAGACGGAAGCAGGATCTTTCACGATTATCGAGGA
Organism: Prinsepia uniflora; assembly: GCA_032719365.1. NCBI lineage: Eukaryota > Viridiplantae > Streptophyta > Magnoliopsida > Rosales > Rosaceae > Prinsepia > Prinsepia uniflora. Next base: position 22,455,124 of record CM064861.1, on the reverse strand, counting down.
ATAATCGGGATGGGTCCTGTCAGCATATTTATCAACATAAAATCATAAGTGAAGACACAAAATAAATAAGTAAAATAGTCATGCATGCACAATTTGGAAATCAAAAGTCCACTCACGGTTTTAGGACGCGTCAATCGCGCCCCGTGCGCTCCTCTGTAGTTTCGGAAATGTCCGGGCCTGTAAAAACGGACAAGGAGGGTTACAATAATCCCAAAATAACTCGTATGATTTTTCCTAAATTTTCCGGATTTTTCGACGAAATTAACCTTAAGGACTTAAACTTCCGAACTTCCGAAATTATCCCGAACGACTTCCGATCGACTTGAACTTTAAAGGTAAAATGTGAATTAGACTGAAAGGAATAAGTTTCATGTTGACCATGATCGGAGATGACATCACACGCGCCGTCACGCGCCGCCCAAAGTGGTTGCACGTGAAGGCCACGCGCCCAGCTACAGTGTCGTCTCTCCTACCCGACTAGCCTGTTAAACGGGTTTGTTACCCGCGATTCAACCCGACCAGTTAACCCTCAATTCTCAATCGATTGCTCTCATTCTTGATCCTAACATGTTCTATAATCATTCAATTAGAGTTCCAGATCATTTAATTACTTCGACATGCCCCAAATCGATCAACCCAAACCCGAACAGTCGAACTGGTCATCATCTAGAACTCACCCAAAACAGTTCCATTATCCAATTAACTTCACCAGTAGTTTAAGAGGACCTAGCCGAACCAAAACATCCAATCAATTGACCCCATACTAACCTGGAAGTAGCCGTCCTCAAGCTCGAAAATTCTCAGAACCAGGGGCCTCAGTTCTTGGCCAATTCGTGAGTGATGTCCTTCGAAATCGATGCGGTCGGTTTCCTATTGCTCCCAGAAGACTAATACGACCCTTGGTTTCGCTCAAATGGCCTCACAATTTGATCTTCGATTTTCCCTCCAAACTGGTTTTTCTCTGAAACTGGAACTTGAGTTCCTGAGCAATCCTTGATCAAATCTCTTCAACTCTTGCACGGTTGTGTTCCTGTCACTCCCAGATAGCTCCCTCAGTGTCTAGATTGGTCCCAAAACCCGTAGAAATTGAACTCTGGATTTTTCCCCCCAAAACCCGAAATGGTTTTTCCCACGGTTTCTCTCAGTCTCAGCCCTCTCAACTGATGCAAAATGATGCCAAATGAATCCTCTCTCCACTCCCCTACACGGTTAATCGATCAGTGCAGCCAGTAGCTCGTGGGAGACCAACTGAGGTCTCTGAAAATGGTTTTCCGCAAACACAGAAACCATGGCCATTTTTAAACTCTCCCGTGCACTGAGCTCCGATCAATCACCCATGTGTGCTTCCCACTGCCTCAAATCACATAAACAATCCATCTGTTCAACCCACTATTGCCATAAACAATTGCACGCACAAAACACCACGGCATGGCCGTGCACTCTGTTTTTCACGGTGGTGCTACAGTAACCAGTGTAAAAAGACCAAAATGCCCTCAAGGTAATAATTACCAAAATGCCCTCCAACTTCTGTGACCCGTAACTCGGTCATCCGATGTCCGTTTCACGCGTGCCGCCTGTCATTGTACTCGGGGCATCGAGACGAACCTAACGGTCTTCGAGTCATGTGAAAATCAATTGTATTTCGAAAAGTCAACTTTTTCCCCTATATCGTCCAAATTACGATAATGCCCCTAGACTTCCGAACGTCATAACTTTTTCCTCGAGCGTCCGAATCGGACGTGCCACCTGTCTATGATCTCGTGACGTCCCGAACTACGTCACGGTCATCGATCAACGTCCGTTCGACCCTCCAATCAAAAAGTCAACAAATTGACCATACGAGACACATGGGTAAAAACGTTATTTTATTCAATATTTTACAAAATTACATTTTTCGAATTTCCAGGGCGTTACATGTGTCGTGCAGCCGAGGGAGGCTCGACTCAGATCATATGTGCTGGATTATATGGATATCGGTCGGTGATGTGTTCACGACGATCTGGATTGTCAGTTGGTGATGTGTTCACAGTGACGGATTGTCGGCTGGTGATGTGTTCACAGCGGCGGATGCTCAGATTTTGAGCGGTCCTTGAGCCTGTTTGATTTTGCACGCGTTGCAGGATTAACGTGACTATATGAGATTGGATATGGAAATAAGTCCCGTGGTTTTATGGAAATTTGAATTGATTTGATGAACATGAGTTTCAAAGAAAATGTGGACTTGGAATTTAGAAAAATGTTTTGATTTTATCGGCCCACTATTCATACTTGATTAATTTCATATGATTACTCATGATTTATGATATGCGTGCATGTTTGTGAAAACTGGAGGGTAAGAATGTGTTTTGGTAAACGTATTTCTAAAAGTTTATTTTGTCACACCCTTTTCTGTTTTATTGACCCTTCAGGTCGTGGCACGTTGATCAAGGCTATTCGAGAGGTGGAGGTATGAGTGGGCACAGGTGCAGTTATCCCTTGTTTGGCAAGTACTGGAGTGTATTTTCGGAACTTCAGTTGACTTGTCAGACGGGAGCAAGACCGGGCACAGTTATTTATGTCCTTAGGGGACGGGTCCTGTCAAGATTTTGTTGTTAAGCTCAATTTTGATGGTTCCGTTATTCAAAATGGGTTAGCAGTCTCTGATTATGTTATTCGTGACCAACAGGGCTTACCGATATTTGCAACCACTAAAACCACTGACTCTACTGGTCCTTTCGGTAGAAGGCTACGCACTCATGGATGGTCAGGAAAAAAATATATTATTTCCCTCAACTTTGAAATATCCAAGTTGAAGGTCATGACTCCAAGACCCATATTGATGATGTGAATGGTTCCATTGTGACCCCTTGACGCCTCCATAAAATGATTACTCAGATCAAGAATCTCTTGCCTAACTTTGAATTCATCTCCTTCAAACATATTTACAGAGAAACCAACTTTATGGCTGATGCTCTTGTCAAGCTTGGCCACAATTGCTTGTGGGAAGCCTCTCTTCCGTCTTGTGCTCTTGGAGCGTGGTTATTTGACTTCTCTGTTGGTGGCTGTCCACGTGGCTTTGCTTTATAATTTTTCTTTTAGCATAAAAAAAAAATTTCACTGTCATGCGAGATGACACGACTAGATCTAAATTTTCTCTTATGAAAATTCAAAAATATTCTATTATAATTTTGACATATCTCTTGAAGAAATTACAAATTATGATGTCTTCCCACCACCCAAGCTTATCTCACTAAATTCAATGAATGGACAAAAAAAAAAGTTTCTCAAACCGTTTATAATTTGAATATAATAATCATCGTTTTGAAAACATTGCTATACATAACATCATGAATTTTCGCCAAAACCATTATCATAACACGTAGGCAAATCCAACAATCTAACGTAAAATCATTATTGTACTGCTGCTAGAAATAAGTACGGTTTTAAGAAACTAGATAACTAGAATTAATAAATATATATTATAAAATTTTGAAATTAAATATCATAAGCAGCTATAATTCTATAATAATCTCATATTGATAAATATTTAATACCCGCATTCTGTTGAAAACAAATATCTAGTCTTGGGTATGGCTCGATACGGTTCAGTATGAAGAAGATACCAGAACCATACCAAATAATCTTAATCTGTTCGGTACAATACGGTATTCCAAAATATGAAATTGATAACGTATCGTAGTAACAATTGTGTTCGGTACAGTTTCAATTTTGAGTCAAAATTACTTAACAAAAAATTGAGCCAAAATTTGTGTAAAAAAATCTAAATAACAAGATAGAAAGGTAAAAAAGTGGCCATTTCAATAACAGCATAAAAATTCCTAAATGGAAACTCATCCATAAGTGCCATATTTCCTAACAAAGATTACCATTTGAACATGATTACGCTAGTTTGGACAATAACAAAACATTCCAATATAGTGTTTATTAATAACAAAACATTCCAATATAGTGTGTATTATATTGGTGTGTTTATAAGTATTTGGGGCACTTGAAAAGGGTGACTATGTAAAGAATTTGACTAAAGGATTTTATGTACATAATTGAGCCTAGAAGATATGTGTGCATAGTTAAGAGCTCTGCTATGAAATTCCTATGATTATATTTGGGTATTAATAAGTGATGATAATTAAGAAATAAGGTAACTTTATGAAAGCGATAAGAAGAAATATGGTTTATAAGTATTGTTTGTATAAAGTATGATATATGATAATATGAAGATCCTATGATGTTATATAATGCCGTGTCATGATGAGATGATATGGTGATACAATGATGGCGTGACAATAGTATGATATGAGACGGGCAGGTTGTTAATGGCGATGTTATGGTCAGTAAATGTTTCTAAAATTGTGGCATAATTCAATATAAATACATAGTGAACCCATGATAGGAAAAAGTCAAATGGCAGTTTTCACCACTTGACGGGGTAGTGGGTTAGATGTGCGCAGTAAACTCGTAAGGACAGATTTAATTTGATTAGTTTTATAAAATATGAACGTGGATAACATTGACAATATCCCTTGTCTGACAAGAGTTGTCAGACGGGAACAAGACCAATCTAATTTTCAAGAAATCAGGGAGGTCATGTCAATGCCACTAGTGGAAGCTGCTACTAGACAATTTTATAATAGGTTTTGTTTGTGGCCCAAGAACCTTCCTTATAATCAAGTGATTGTGAGACAAGCGAGCCGCTTGCATGCATTGTTGTTTTTTATACCTTATTCCTAGTGTAATCCTGGACTTTGATAAATTTTCTTTCGTACCTAGTCTAAGTTCAATTTTAGTATATTCATGTTAGTAGCTTGTTATTTAGTTAGATGCTAGTTTGACAGACAAACTACTTCAAGTCGGAATGATGATATTAGACCATAACACGACGAAGGTTCTATGACTTCATAGAACATATTGGTTGGTATATCCCAAATATCTTGATAAAACTTAAAGAAATATGATGTACTAAGATGAAGGTGAAGTACAAACACTTAGAAAGTAAATGTTTAAATACTGAAAGTAAGTGGTAAATGGATGAGCATCACTTGGAATCATGTCATAGTTTGGCAGAGTATTCAGATGACATAGAAACATCGAGAAGTGAGTGTATGACTATCTCAATGACTAATTTGGGGGGTAATCAGAATGAGTTGGGTGTTAGATGGTCTTCAAAACTAACCGTGAACGCAAGTTGGAATGAAGTTAGGTGGTCGTGAAGTTTTCAAAACTAAATTTGGGTTGCAGGTTAGAATGAAGGAGAGCTTGTTTGTTCTTGGTGTAAGAATTGAAGGTGGGTGGGAGGAGAAGTGAATCTTAATTCTAAATCGAAAGAAACGGATTTTGCCAAAAAATGCGAGTTTTTTAACAAAGAAACTTTCAAAGGTTTGATATTGTTTAAAATTGATTGAGTTTGATCAATTTATGTGTTTGTTTAATTGATTGGTTATCTTTTAAGAAGAATATTATCTTTTGAGAAGAATATTTCTTTTTGAGAAGAAAACTTCTTCTCCTTTTATATACAGTTTGGGGTGAGCTTGGCTTGACACGTGGATCCTCACGTGAACTTTGCTTGCGACGACTTCGTTGCATTCCTCCCTTCTAATTTATAACGGCTTCGACGCTTGGTAGAGTAATTCCCCCAATCACGCATTCCACTTACACATGATATCAAGTGGATGCAAATTGAGTTGGGCCTTCAAATGATTTGGTTTTTTAATTTTGTGAACTATTTTTCCTTGGTGTATAGTGAATTTTTTCGAGTATAAACATTATGTTTACACCCAAAAAATTCCATCTGAGCCCAAGTCATGACTAAGGAAATTAAAGGCCCAAAAACGATTTTTGGCCCAAGACTACGCAGTTCGAGTGTGAAAATGAATGAGACTTGGGCAGTGCTGACAGGGTAAGGAGAAGATAAAGACAAAGGGGGAAGTATCCTAACTAAAAAAAACATGAAGGTAGGTCCCGCATGGGTCCCGATCCAGCAAGTTGAAGAACTCCATCGACCACCTATAAATGGACAACGACTTGGCTTCTCAAAACAACAAGCAATCAACCAATCAAAACTAAGCAAATTGACCTCCATCAATTTCTGAATATATGAACACCTTTAACCAATGTTTCATGGTTTAAAAATAGCTGGTCTTGGCAAAAACTGCTTCTTTCGACCTAGAAAATCAAAATGTAGCTTTTCTTCTCACACCTTCGAGGCATTTATGCAACTGTCAAGGATGAAAATATCGATATCACCAGATATATCGATATCGACGGATATATCGTTAGTCAAATTTACGGATATATAGCCTCAAATATTGATATTGATATCGATATCGTTTACGGTTAACAAAAATAACGAAAATTTAGTCTAAAAGTTGAAAATTTTTAATGAAATTTTGGGAAAAATTTAAATTCCCAATAATGGTTATATAAGACTAATAAAATTATAAAATGACTTTGATATAATAAATATATGATGAATAATATGATACAATATGATTCTGACGATGACTAATAATATAAAATCTTAAATATAATTATAAATTGAAGTAAACTACTATAATTGAATATTAATATAGTTAAAAATATAACAATAAATTGAATGTGCATAATTATCACAGCAATAAAATTGGACCTTAGTAGAAATGTGCAATAAATAATAGTATCACTATAATCACATCCACAATATCATAATAAGTGTAAATGTGCAATTAATTAATTAATTATAATGTTGAAATTTCTTAATTATTGTAGAGTTATTAGATGGGTGTATATGGATTTTTACCTTTATTTTTACAATTCATTTATTTTAACGTACCAATGTTATTTTTGAAGATTGTTTTACTAATAATATATTCATTTATTGTTGTAGACCCACCGAATTGTTTTACTAATAATATATATATTTTTTTATAGATTGATAGGATACCTATAATCTATTCAAACTGTGGGTAAAAGAGTCCAAAGACCCACCACTGACAGTCAACTTTTGTTTTTATGGATTTATGGGATATCTATTCAAAATATCCCTAAAAACTTCATTATCCTCAGTTCAACAAAAATCTTCATTATCAGGCTCTAATGGAGTTGTTGTTGGGAACTGTTGTCTTCTCACCCACAAAGCTCGATGTATCATCCAAAAGCACCAACGCGTCGCAGCCCTGCTATGTATGAACCAAAGTCAACCCATTCGCTAGGCAAGGCTCAATGAGCACACTAAGTGAAGGTTTATATGCTTACATTCACCAGGTTTTAAAGGCGATGAAGGTAACTCCAGCTCCAGCAACTGATGGAAACGAAACTAAGGGCCTCAAAACTCTGATCTCGCACTACTCCAACTGTTTATGGAACCGAGTACTCGGTTTCTTTCCCTCGTCTGATTTCAATTTTCTCAGGAAACTTCCAAGTCTTTTTCGTGCTAAACCTTAGCATATCGGTGGATATCGACCATTATCGGTCAATTTCGACGATAATGGTCGATATTTCCGAAATTATTTTGAAATCATGGATATTAGGGGAAGAAATTTCTTCCCCCCTCTCTTTAGATGCCGAACCCTCAATTTAACTAAATATCAGACGAAATATCGGCGATATTTCCGATATTTTCATCTGTGGCAATTGTCTAACTATCTTTTTAACCATTCCAGCAACATTGTCATAATGGTTAAACTTCATTTCCTGCATAAACCATCTTTCTGACCATTCGTGTCATAAAGCTTACCTTCATCCCGACTGACCAATTTTTGGACTTTCGGGAGAAGTTTACAGGAGATCAACCTTCTTCTTGACCACTTCGAGCCATAAGGATTAACCAGTCACTGATAGTGTTCAGTCACCGTTCTATGGAAAACCATCATGACTATCGCCTTACGGAAAGTCATCTCGATTGCCAGTTCATGACCAATCGCTGAGGAACTCAAACCTCCCTTTCGACATCTCACCGTTGCATTTGAGTGCTCCGCCATCTTATAACATGATTTCCGACTGATATTTTTTCAGTTGATGGTTTCTGAACTTCTTGCTTGTTGCAAGTTTGAAGCACAAAGGAAATAATTTACTTCCTCGCACTTGTAATTTCAATTCATTTAAATGAAAGTACTTTTACATTTCTGTATTTGTACCTCTACATTAATTTCAATTAAAAAAAACAGATTTTCTTAAGTAAGTAATTGATTTTCAGGACATACCATCTGAATGTGGTTTCGACTTCATAAGTCGGGATACCATCTTTGTGTATTGGTCAGATTACTTTGATTTTGACTTGAGAAAACCTGAGACCACTAACCACCTTAACGAGCTAAAACGACAACGTCGCCAATCAGAGTATTATGGTAAAATAAAATTTACTGATTTAGGCAACACTGGAAAAAAATGTTAAGTCTTTGAAAAATGTATAAAAAAGAACAGTGCAGGAGAGTTCTTGTCCGCTTACTCCACGATCGTTTTGATCGGAAAAAAAGGTTCTTGAGCCGAAAACAGAATCAACCTACACTGTCTAGTAGCAGTTTCCTCTGTTAGTGGCACGCCTACACTTGAGATGAGAAAGCCCGTTTGCTTCCTGGTTTGCCCATTCAGGGATCGACCGTAGCATCAAGGCATGTTACTCTCATTCATCCAGTATCTCTGTACACCCATCACGACAAAAGAGATCCCCACGAGTGGTCCTCCTCCCTAACTTCCACAGACCAGGTTCCATATAGAGGCTCAGTTTGGGTTACCTCGGAACATTCGGCTCGTAATACGAAAAAAAAAATTTTAGGGAGGAACAAACTTTCTCTCTTTGGGTTTTAGCACCACCCTTGTCTTTTTACCAAAAACAAAATTGGGAAAAAGAAAATGTCATTTTTTGGCCAGGTTTTTAATATACTCGATGAAATGAAAGTGGAAACAAACACGGGAAAGAAATGAAAGTTGAAACCGACACAAAGAGGGATCCGACCCAGTCTTTTGGGTCAGAAATCTAAACCTTAGTGAAGATCCGACTGGGCCCAGCCCAAGCTGCTAAATGAGTCATAGAAGGAAAGGACGACGCGGTTGAGGTCGATGAAAATGTTAACCCAGTCACAGTAAGGCTCTCTCTTCTCTCACATTGTCGCTCTCTCTCTGTCTCTCTCTGTGTCTCTCTGCCTGTGGCCAGCAAAGGTAAGCTTTCTCTTCCTCTCTCTCTGAATCTCGATTTTCCTTCACGATTAAATCGACCCAACAAGTCCTTCTCGGTGCCTCAAATACAATTCCATTTTCCCTGCCTTGGCTCTTAGCAAAGTTTAAAATTTAACTACCCATCTCTGTTGAGTCTCTTTCACCTTCATATGGGTTCTACACACGATTCGCGTATGCTTCACAAATTTGGCACCTGTTTTTTATTTGGGGTTCTTATCCGCTGGGATCCATGCGGATATTTTATTCAAAGTTGCAAAATTTGGGATTTCGATCACTTTTTTATTGTTGATGCCTAAGATCTGCTGCTTTGAGTATACATTGCATGTTAAGTTACAATTTACTTTCATTTTCTAGAATTATGGGATTATGAATTTTAGCATTAGCAATCATAATTGTAATATTATTTGGGAGCTTTAATTAGTTACATATGGTTGACACATGCTTGGTTCATAATTGGTTGTAGGATAATTTATAATGCTAACTCATGATCAATAATGCACTGTTTAGGTTGTGAACGTGTGATCGTATGAGAGTTAAATCTTAGGAGTTGAGAGCTAGGATTCGGTGGTCTCTGAAATGTGGAATTTGGCCAACTGCTCTAACTTTGTAGGATTGTTCATTTTTTAGTAGAATCTTAAATGAATTGTTAGTGATGCTTGGTTCTAGTCAAATATTAAAAATTCCAGAAAACTTGCTTGCTTAGGCTGCTTTATAAAATTCCCCGAGACTAGGCGAGCTATAGTGTTGACATAGAGGGTCTATCTATTCTCTAATACATTATTTCCTACTCAACCTTTTTAATCTTCAGGAAAAAAAAATGTAATTATGTCTGTATCTTTGTGTTTATATGTTTCCAACCCCTGTGAGGGCTAAGCTGTGATGTAGTGACATATTAATCCTTCTTGGATGATATATTAAACCTCTTCTCTTGCATCTAATAGCAGGTCTAGGTCATGAGAGCGTTGCTACTTCTGAATTAACGGGCGATTGTGACGAAAGTAATGGGGACTGAGAATCCTGGTCGGCCGAATTTTGCTATAAGACCTCCCACTGCACCTTTCCCTGCTGCTTCTCAGACTGTGATGCCTTTTTCATCTTCAGGTCCTGTGGTTGGACAGGAGGCCTCTGCTTTTAGACCTCCTCCACCTGTAACTCAACAGTCTCCATTTTCATCTTCTGGGCCTGTGGTTGGATCAGATGCCTCTGCCTTCAGACCTCCACCAGTTGCTCCACAGACTAATATGCCTTTCTTGTCAGCTGGGTCTGCAGTTGGACCACAGCCCTCTTCTTTTAGGCCTACTCCGCCAGCTAGGTTTCACGATCCATCTGTGCCTCCACCAACATCAAGTGTCTCACCACCTGTTGGACCTCTCTCCCATTTCCCATCACCACAATATTCTACAACCCTGCAAGCACCTCTTTTACGTGGTCCACCTGTTGGCCAACTGCCTTTTCAACCTCCTGTTGGTCAGCCAACATTTCAACCTCCTGTTGGTCATCCAACATTTCAACCTCCTGTTTCTCAGCCATCATTTCAACGACCGCAGCAGCAGATACCTTCTGTGCCGATGGGAGCTCCACCTCAAAGTACTAATTCTGCACCTCCAAATATGAATGTTCTTCAATCTCCGTCAGATTTGTCATTCCCAGTTCCACCACCAAATGTTCAGACATCTTTTCCTGTGTTTGCCCGTAAGCAGTCTGGTGCAGATTCACAGGCGCCGCCCATTCAGTCTCCATTACATGCTCATCAAGGAAGCTATGCAGCTGCTCCACCAGCAGTATCTTCCCCTTTTGCTGCTCACCCAGGAAGTTATGTTCCACCTCCTCCAGGTGCAGCTCCAGTGGGCCTGCAGTCAAGGGACCACATGCAGCATCCCGGCTCTGGACCTCCTGTTGGTGCTGTCCAAGCCTTGACCGAAGACTTCAGCTCACTATCTATTGGATCTGTTCCCGGGTCAATTGAACCTGGACTTGACCCTAAAGCTTTGCCAAGGCCCTTGGGTGGTGACGTGGAGCCAAAATCACTTGCTCAGATTTATCCCATGAATTGCAAGCCTAGATTTCTACGGCTTACAACCAGTGCAATACCAAGTTCTCAGTCTTTGTCTTCAAGGTGGCATTTACCTTTGGGAGCTGTTGTCTGTCCACTTGCTGAAGCTCCGGATGGGGTTAGTGCATCTCTACTCAGAGTGACCAAAATTTATATAAGTTGGATTCACTGTAATTATCTTGTTTCTTGTTCTCTATTTAGGAAGAAGTTCCCATTGTTAATTTTGGTGCTGCTGGGATTATTCGCTGTAGAAGATGTCGGACGTATGTGAACCCCTATGTTACATTTACAGATGCTGGAAGAAAGTGGCGTTGCAACATCTGTGCACTACTTAATGATGGTAAATGGACTAGCTCTTCTTCCCCACAAATTTATTTTTATAAACAAAGGTACCATCTCTACATGGACAGAAGCTGAGTAGATATTTGTCTAAGATTGACTTCATGCAACTCTGTGTAATCTGAGTTTGCCATCTATTTTATTCGTAGTTGTCGATTATACTTCCCTAAATTTTATTCTGCGACCTACATATGGAATACTTCTACTTACTTTGTAGTCTAAATGTAGTTATTATATTCATTTTCTCAGCAGAACCATGCTGGAAGATGATGTTTGATAACAATTCTCATTTCCATTTTATAAAGAAGATAATTGTTGATTGCAACCTATAAAGCTAGAGTAGCGTTTTAAATTAATTATCCTACTGTTAGTAATTTCCCATAGTGCACTGAAGTTTCTAAAGTCATGATAAATCAACAACTTTGTTTTATTGTTAAAGCTGGTTTTACCTGAATGCAAGGTCAAGTTATCTAGGATACTTGTTTTTGGAAACTCAATCTTATCACTGCAGTGGGCTGTGTGGATTTGGAAATCCCTCTTATTTATTTATAGGCAAGCACAAAGTGATAATTGTGTTTGCTTTCTTATTTAGTTCCTGGAGATTACTTTGCTCACTTGGATGCTACTGGCAGAAGAATTGATCTAGATCAGCGACCTGAGCTGACACTGGGTAGCGTGGAATTTGTTGCTCCAACTGAATATATGGTGCGGCCTCCTATGCCACCACTGTATTTTTTCCTCATTGACGTTTCTATATCTGCAGTCAGAAGTGGTATGATCGAGGTAAGCCCTTTTTCTAATGGTTCACAGAAACTCCTTTGCATTAGGGTGCCTTTGTTTTATAAGTAATGGAGACCATTATGAAATATTGGTTCATGGATCATCCAGTAGTGCTTGTGTCTATTGTTCTTGGTTGCCCCTGAGAGTTAATGACGTACTCTTTGGTTGAGGTTATGAATGAAGAAAAGACAAATTTGTTTGTAAACTATTGTTTGAGATCTGGAAGGATGAAAACAGTACTTGTTAGTAAAAAATTGTATCTGGTATACTTTCTGGTTTATTTTGTGAAAAAGCATAAAGTAGGCTGGATCATATCCCTAGCTTTGGGCGTGTCCTCTGAGGTGACTGATAAAATAGGTTATGGCTACTAGTAATCAATTCTAGGGTGATCTGGTTATGAACTTCATAAAATATTTCATGTAAGGACTTTCATAGTATGAATCTCATTGGCTGGTCCCCAGTCATTTCATTTGAGGTAATTTTATTTTATCTTTTGATTAATTACAACTCAAGCCTCTCTGTTGGAATTATTGAACTCATTGATTACCTCTTTGCAGGTTGTGGCCCAAACCATCCGGTCATGTTTGGATGAGCTTCCTGGTTTCCCCAGAACGCAAATTGGGTTTGCAACTTTTGACAGCACAATACATTTTTATAATATGAAGGTATTTGTTTACTGTTATTGCCTATTGACAGAACTTATTACTTTCTGTGTCAACTACCAACATATAAGTTGAGTTCCTGTGGCTTTTCGTGCAGTCTTCTTTGACCCAGCCTCAAATGATGGTGGTCTCTGATCTGGATGATGTATTTATCCCGTTGCCCGATGATCTTCTTGTCAATTTATCTGAATCAAGAATTGTGGTGGAGACCTTCCTAGATAGCTTGCCATCCATGTTTCAAGACAACGTAAATGTGGAGTCTGCTTTTGGTCCAGCGCTTAAAGCCTCACTCATGCTTATGGTGTGTTAGTTTTGTGACACTCAGTGTTTTGAACTGTAGATATAGTGTATTAATTTTGTATTTATTGAGTAATTGGCTATTGAGTGACTTCTTAATGCATATCTAAGAGTTTAGTTGTTCATTTACTTTGCATTAACTTCTGTTCACACGTCGCTTGTGCAGAGCCAACTTGGGGGGAAATTGTTAATTTTTCAAAATACACTACCATCTCTAGGTGTTGGCCGCTTGAAGTTGCGTGGAGATGATCTTCGTGTCTATGGAACTGATAAAGAACATCCACTACGCCTACCAGAGGATCCTTTCTACAAGCAGATGGCTGCAGAATTTACCAAGTTCCAGATAGGGGTGGATGTCTATGCCTTCAGTGACAAGTACACCGATATAGCCTCATTAGGTACATATTTGTGATTTTATATTATTCTGTTTCACTTTCATAAAACCAAAGATGAAGATGACATTGGAGATCTACTGATAGTTTTTCCTGTTAATATGTTGAGAATGTTAGAGATCGGGATTCTGGCCATTATATAGACTCGGGAGTTCGGCCCTAAAACCAATTGGTGATAGGGGGAGTTGCCCAAGGCTATATAAGGCACACATTCTATTTCCTCTTTTCCGATCCGATGTGGGACTCTTATCCTCACATCCCAACACGCCCCCTCACGTGTGGCGACTCTTCCAGCCAACACATGATGATGTGAGCCCACGTGATGATGTGAGCCCATTGTCCCACATTCGTATGAGCCCATTGTCTCATACCCCTCTCTCAACTCTTTTTTTTTTTTTTTTCAACCACTAGCAGGTCGTCGTCACTACGCCTCCACGTAGCGAGTGACTGGGCAACGTGTGGTGGTTAAGCCATCCACATAGGATAACCTGCTCTGATACCATGTTAGAGATCGGGATTCCGGCCATTATATAGACTCGGGAGTTCGGCCCTAAAACCAATTGGTGATAGGGGGAGTTGCCCAAGGCTATATAAGGCACATATTCTATTTCCTCTTTTCCGATCCGATGTGGGACTCTTATCCTCACATCCCAACAGAGAACTCCTATCTTATCTACTAATTTTCTCATAATGGGCAAGTATACTGTAAATATGGGTTTCTCATATTTGTTGCCTTAATTCCCTACATAATTGTATTTCACTTTACCTGTAGGGCTGTAGTTAATGTTTTTGACAAAAGAATGTGAATCAGGTTTAAACTTTACTATCTTGTTCGTGGTTCTTTTATCCTGCAGCTAGTGCTAGGCCCATACCAGGGCGTGATGGTTATTGGGTTTTATTTATCCCATGAGCTCCACTAACCATGGAGCGGAAGTTTTGAGTCACTAGTGTATTGAAGCTGTATACTATATGATTGTGATTGGTTTTTCCACATGTAGGTACCCTTGCAAAATATACGGGAGGTCAGGCGTATTATTTCCCAAATTTTCAATCAACAATTCATGGAGAGAAGTTGAGGCATGATTTAGCCAGAGGCCTTACCAGGGAAACAGCCTGGGAAGCAGTCATGCGCATAAGATGCGGAAAAGGTTTGCCAATGATGATTCTCCATGACAATTATACCCACATATATACGTTACTTGCATGTGTTGGAAATTTGCTAATTTTTTGTTACTTGTTTATATTTTAGGAGTTCGCTTTACATCGTATCACGGGAACTTTATGCTAAGGTCCACCGACTTATTAGCACTTCCAGCTGTAGATTGTGATAAAGCATTTGCGATGCAGTTATCTCTTGAAGACACGCTACTAACTATTCAGACAGTATATTTCCAAGTTGCTTTGCTGTATCCTTCAGATTGATTGTTTGGTTTTAAGGGTTTACTGCACATAGACATGCCTATATGGTGCTTGTTTTTCTTTCGATTCTTCACATATCATCCTGTCAACGTCAATTGTGAACTCTACTTTTTTATGATTGCTCTTTAAATTTCCAGTATAAAATCATTTCCTTCTGGTATTCCATTTTGAAAGTTCTCTTTTGCATGGTGAAGTTGTTTCATTCATTGTACTTATTCTGGATATATAATAGTTTTGCTTTGGTGGCTATTCTGCAATGTATTGTGAAGGTTGTCAATGGGTGAAGTATCCTTAACATTTTAAAGATATACTGCATCCTGTGGAGAAAGGCGTATTAGAGTACATACGGCGGCAGCACCAGTGGTTACAGATCTGGCAGAGATGTATCGCCAAGCTGATACTGGTGCCATTGTCACCTTGCTTTCCAGGCTAGGTGGGCAACTGAAATTCTATGATAGTTATATGGTTTGTTTCGTGGTCTTGGTTTTGCTTACTTCTTTTTCTGGAATAAATTGCAGCAATTGAGAAAACTTTGTCGCATAAGTTGGAAGATGCTCGGAGCTCTTTGCAGCTAAGAATTGTCAAGGCCCTCAAAGAATTTCGGAATCTCTATGCTGTACAACACCGCTTGGGAGGGAAGATGATATATCCAGAATCTTTGAAGTTCTTGCCTTTATATGGATTAGCACTTTGTAAATCAGCACCTCTGCGTGGAGGGTATGCAGATGTGTCACTTGATGAACGTTGTGCAGCAGGCCACACAATGATGACTCTACCAGTTAAAAAACTGTTGAAGCTCCTTTATCCCAGTTTAATACGGCTTGATGAATTTCTTTTGAAGGTAATAAAATTCTGTTCACTTGAGTTCGGCGACGTCATTTCACAATTGTTAAATTTGTTTATGCTTCTTGTATTTGTAGGCACCTGCTGAGGCTGATGACTTCAAAATCATAGAAAATAGGTTACCACTAGTTTCTCAAAGCTTAGATTCCAGAGGCCTTTATATATTCGATGATGGGTTTCGCTATGTTCTATGGTTTGGTAGAGTTCTGCCACCTGATATAGCCAAGAATTTACTTGGGGCCGACTTTGCATCCGAGTTATCAAAGGTATGATGATTTCCTTTGAAGACACAGTAAACAAAAAGGATTATAACCGAAAAGGAGGGGTGGGGGTGCCAGAGTATGGTTATATTTTGCCTCCTTGTGTAAGCATGCCTCATTCATTTCTGTGTATACTTGTTTTGCAACTCTGATGCATGTTTTAATTTCTTTAAGAGATCTTCACTTTAATTTTCTTTGGACTTCAATTTGGATGTTTGGGATTTTACCGAAGTGGACAAGCTCATGTTCTGCATGCTATGCTTAACTGGAGATCAGCCATTTCTTGGTCTCAGTGCCAGCTGCATTTATTCTGGAATCAAATACCCATATTCACCAAAAAAAAAAAAAGTATGATATCAAACTCTCAAGAGTGGCTGGCTTATGCTTCGCTGACTAATTTATAAGGTTTCTCAAACAGTTTTTGAAAGTTTTGAGGATGCTCCCCTTTCCCTTTCCTAGCTTATACGAAATATCTTCTTTTCTTCTATTGTTTGGACAACTCAGTAGTAGCTCTATGATTTTACCTAAGAAGTGTATTGGATTCGCATAATGGGATCAGCCTTTGGCTTAGATATTGTTGAAGAGCTCCTCATAACCTGAAATCTTTGTTGAAATTTCAATTTTGTTGTCCCAACAATTATTCTCTCTCTCTCTCTCTCTCTCTCTCCCTCTTTCTCTCTCTCTCTCTCCCTCTCTCTCTCTCGTCTGTCTGAGTTGATTGTACCTTTACTTGTTATTTATTAAAATGCCATCGTTAGCAGTTCTTAGTTTATTTATTTATTTTTTGGCTGATCAGGTTACCTTGTGTGAGCGTGATAACGAAATGTCAAAGAAGCTAATGAGGATACTTAAGAAATTTAGAGAAAGTGATCCTTCGTATTATCAGTTGTGTCATCTTGTAAGACAAGGTGAGCAGCCCCAAGAAGGTCATCTTGTACTTGCCAATCTTGTTGAAGACCAGATGGGAGGCACCAATGGTTATATCGATTGGATAATACAAGTACACCGGCAAGTCCAGCAAAATCCATAATGTATAGGTAATGATTTTTACCGTTAAACTTAGCATTTATTAGGTGTCTGGGGGTTGTTTAAGGATGAGTTGGTGAAATTCTAAACACTGATCCAAACTGGTATATATTGATCATGCTCTAAGAGACGTATCCAAAACTATTTGTGCGATTGTAACTCATTTACTTTGAATTTAGCAGGATGTTTTTAAAGCTGGTTACGTTCCTCATCTGTAAAGTGGTGGAGCAATGTTTACCTGAAAAAGAGTGAAGGAGCCTTTGTTCAAAATGATGAATAATTAGAATTCAGCAGTTTTAGCATCCCCTTCCCCAGGGTGAGTCTGGTTAATTTGAAGAATGCGTGGTCACCGTGCATATTTTTGGACAGTTGGTTAATGGTTACTTCATTGCAGGCAGCAATAATCGAAGGTGTACTTTAGTAACTCAATTTTGTGTCGCTGTCTTCGTGTTGAAAAGAAATACGCATAAATTTTTTGTATGTCATATCTTGTGTGTTCTTATTAGAAATTTCTCTACTCTGTTATAATTCCATATTTAATCCCCTTCAGCATATGAATATGATTATTTCGTGAGAGAAGAGAGGTGGAGTGTGATGAAGTGAGTCCATGCTTGCAAAGTTTGTTGGATTTTGTTTCTTTCATTGATCAGATGTTGGATTTTGTTCAGATAAACTTCCAGTTTAGTTGTAGCACCTGAATGTCAGGTGGTTGTCTTTCTCTCTCCAATAATTATTGTGGGAAATGAATGATATGGTAAAATTCCAGCCAAACTACAATTTGAAGAATGGTCGAAGCTTTAACTATATCTTGATGGTTTTATTGTTTTGGTGAGAATTTAGAGAGGTTGAATCTGCTACAAGAGTTGTCAAAGTGGAAGTATTAGAACTAATCCCCCATCAATCATGAGACCTTACGAAGCACACCTCAGGCCTTGTTTTTTATTTCCACTAAACCACTCATCATGGTTTTAATTTGTCCTTTATAAAAGTTTTTTTTTTTTTTTTTTCCGAAAGTCCTTTATAAAAGTTGGATCCGAGAGTTTTTTACAGGAGAATATCATTATATATTAGTATTAAATAATTATTATCATATTTAAATTGCTATGTTTATTTGTATATTTATTTATTTTTCAATTTTTACTGAGGCAAGCAGCGGAAGAAACAAACCCACTTAGATTAAAAAATAAATAAAAAAAAATAAACAAACCCACTCTAATAAATAGAGAGCTGGAACTTAGTTCAAGCTAATTCTGGCCTGAACTTTATAAAAAAAAAAAATATTAACAGGCAAGCGTGATCATAGGCTTAGGAGCTGTAATCTTAACTTGAGCTAGAAGCCTAGAACATTATAATCTGAGCCGAGCTTGAGGATATCCCTAGTTTGACTTGGCTCATTTAACAGTTACACTAAATTAGAAATTACTTTTTTCGCAATGCTCTTTGCTTAGGTGGAAATTACTTTGTCCAACTCAGCAGATAAGCGATGGAGGACCAAAAATATAAATTGAAAGCAAAAACCAGGTCAAGTGAGCTTCATTTACTTTAGAGTTTAGAGCTCCATCTTCATCCATCGCTCTGTTTCTAATTCGTTCTCTCCAATAATTTTACTTTCCTTACCAATCTCTCTCTAGATTCATCCGCTTAAAACCTTTCATTTCCATCCAAATTCATTCATCATTTTGCCGCGAATTGGCTTTACTTTTCTACCTCGAATCAACCTCACAGCCTCCATTGATAAACAAATGCTCCATCGAATTCATCACCATAGCTGGCAAAGTTTGAATTTCAAATCAATTTATCCGACTGGGTTGGTTTTGCCTTGAAATTTGAAGATTCAGAAACCAAGAGGCTGGTTTTAGCTTGATCAATTCGGTGATTATTTTTTAACTCAATCATTTCTCAAAGTGGATCTTGTTGGTTTTTTAAGATTTTGAAATTTTGAGAAGCAACATTTAACAATTCGAAATGATTTTGTTAAATTGTATTTGGAAATGGTTTCTTCCTGGTTGAAGTTAATTTTATTAATCACATTGACTGCTGCAGATGGGGATAGAGCAGAGCTTTTGGCTTATAGCAGGAAAAGATCCGTAAGTTCTATTTATAATTTTCATTTTTGTTTGTTTTCTTGCTTTGTTTGTGTATTTGATACTCAGTTTCATTAGAGAAATGGTAGTAAAAAATGCAAACTATAATCAATTTTCGTTTTTGGTGATGATCAGGGCACAATAGCCACAATTCTAATCTTGAATGTCAACACAGAAAAAGATTTAAATTTGACAAGTTTTAGATATGATTTCTGATTACTCTTTTGAGCTTAAATATCATTAAGGGTAAGATTTTTGAATGCTAACTTTCCCAGACTGGTTAATATTTGAATATACCTTACTCATGAGGCTAGCTTTTGTATATTATAAAACACAGCTAAATCCAGAAAAGTTTCCAGGTCAACTTTTCACTAAGCACTTGTTATTTCTCACAGTTTACGCTGATCAGCATAATCAACTGGCTGGGTTTCCAGAATCCTACACTCTATATCCAAAGTGCATCAATGGCTGATCATCGAAAAGGAAGTGTCAAACCTGCAAATGGGAAGCCATCTGGAACCACCACCACTGCAGCGACCACTAGTTCATATTCCATTGACATCGGTAACTTTAGCAAGCGTTTAAAGATTTTATATTCACATTGGAGTGAAAAGAATAGTGATCTGTGGGGTGAAGCTGATACACTTGCCATAGCGACTCCTCCAACTTCTGAGGATTTGCGCTACCTTAAATCCTCAGCATTGAATATCTGGTTGCTCGGTTACGAGTTCCCAGAAACTATCATGGTTTTCACAAAGAAGCAGATACATATTTTGTGTAGCCAGAAAAAAGCCTCTCTTCTTGATGTTGTTTTAAAGCCTGCAAAAGAGGCTGTTGGTGTTGAAGTTGTGATGCATGTGAAACTCAGAAGCCAAGATGGAATTGGATTAATGGATAGCATATTTCGAGCTGTAAATACCCAATCAAGCTCTGATGCTCCTGTTGTTGGACACATAGCAAGAGAGACTCCTGAAGGGAAGCTTTTGGAGACTTGGACTGAGAAGTTAAAGAATGCTAAGTTTGAGTTAAGTGACGTGACAAATGGGTTCTCAGACTTGTTTGCTGTCAAAGACCAGATTGAGCTTACAAATGTGAAGAAAGCTGCCTTCTTGACGTCATCAGCGATGACGAATTTTGTGGTACCTAAGCTTGAGAAGGTCATTGACGAGGAAAGGAAGGTTTCTCATTCTTCATTGATGGATGAGACGGAGAAGGCCATTTTGGAACCTAAAAGAATTAATGTAAAGCTGAAGGCAGGGAATATTGATATTTGTTATCCTCCAATTTTTCAGAGTGGAGGAGAGTTTGATCTGAAGCCAAGTGCTTCAAGCAATGATGAGAACCTCTGCTATGACTCTACTAGTGTGATTATATGTGCTGTCGGGTCACGGTATAACAACTATTGCTCAAATGTTGCTCGAACCTTTCTGATTGATGCAAATCCCATACAAAGCAAGGCTTATGAGGTTCTGCTCAAAGCTCAAGAAGCTGCAATTAGTAATTTAAAATCTGGGAATAAGTTAAGTGCTGCATACCAAGCTGCACTCTCAGTAGTTGAAAAGGAGGCTCCAGAGTTGGCTGCAAACTTAACTAAAACCGCTGGAACTGGAATCGGCCTTGAGTTTCGTGAGTCGGGGCTTAGTCTTAATGGCAAGAATGATCGAATTGTAAGGACAGGCATGGTTTTCAACGTGTCTCTTGGCTTTCAGAATTTGCAGGCACAGATAAAAGAACCTAAGGGAAAGATGTTTTCACTCTTAATAGCAGATACAGTCATTGTTGGTAAAGAGACCCCAGAAGTATTGACTCATCCTAGCTCTAAATCTGTGAAGGATGTGGCGTACTCATTCAATGACGATGATGATGAAGAAGAAGAGAGGGAAAAATCTAAACCCAGTAGTAAAGGTGCAGGGAGTGCCATGAGTAAGGCTACACTTCGATCAGACAACCATGAAATGTCAAAAGAAGAGCTACGAAGGCAGCACCAAGCTGAACTTGCCCGCCAAAAAAATGAAGAAACTGCTAGGAGGCTTGCCGGTGGGGGCTCTGCAAGTATGGACAATCGTGGTTCCGGGAAGACAATTGGTGATCTGATTGCATATAAGAATGTCAATGATCTGCCTCCTCCAAAAGAGTTGATGATTCAGGTTGACCAGAGGAATGAAGCCATCATCATGCCCATTTATGGAAACATGGTTCCTTTTCATGTAGCCACTGTGAAGAGTGTTTCCAGTCAGCAGGACAGTAACCGGAATTGCTACATTCGTGTTATCTTCAACGTGCCTGGCACACCTTTTAGTCCTCATGATGCAAACTCCCTGAAGTTCCAAGGGTCAATTTATTTGAAGGAAGTTTCATTCCGTTCTAAGGACCTAAGGCATATAAGTGAAGTAGTACAGCAAATTAAAACCCTTCGCCGACAGGTTGCCTCAAGGGAGTCTGAAAGAGCTGAAAGGGCTACTTTAGTTACGCAGGAGAAGCTGCAACTTGCAGGAGCCAAATTCAAGCCAAAAAGATTGCCTGATCTATGGATTCGTCCTGTTTTTGGTGGTCGTGGAAGAAAGCTCACTGGATCATTAGAAGGCCATGCAAATGGGTTCAGGTATTCTACTTCGAAGTCTGAAGAGCGTGTGGATGTTATGTTTAGCAATATTAAACATGCATTTTTCCAGCCAGCTGAGAAGGAAATGATCACCCTGCTGCACTTTCATCTGCACAATCATATTATGGTAGGAAACAAAAAGACCAAGGATGTGCAATTTTATGCGGAGGTGATGGATATAGTCCAGACACTTGGAGGTGGAAAGAGGTCTGCCTATGATCCTGATGAAATTGAGGAAGAGCAACGCGAGAGAGAAAGAAAGAATAAAATTAATATGGAGTTCCAGAACTTTGTGAACCGAGTAAATGATTCATGGGGGCAGCCACCATTCAAGTCACTTGACCTTGAGTTTGATCAGCCTCTTAGAGAGCTTGGCTTCCATGGCGTGCCTCATAAAGCTTCAGCTTTCATTGTCCCAACTTCAGGCTGTCTGGTTGAGCTGATAGAGACACCATTTTTGGTAATTACTCTGAGTGAGATTGAAATAGTAAACCTTGAGAGAGTTGGTCTTGGGCAAAAGAACTTTGATTTGACAATTGTTTTCAAGGACTTCAAACGAGATGTATTCAGAATCGATTCCATTCCTTCAACATCACTAGATGGCATTAAGGAGTGGTTAGACACTACTGATCTCAAGTATTACGAGAGTAGGCTGAATCTCAACTGGCGTCCAATCCTGAAAACCATTACTGATGACCCTGAGAAGTTCATAGAGGATGGTGGATGGGAATTTTTGAACATGGAAGTTAGTGATTCGGATTCTGACAATTCTCAAGAATCTGACCATGGGTACGTGCCTTCAGATATACAGTCAGAATCAGTTTCAGAGGATGAGGATGATGACAGTGAGTCATTGGTGGAGTCCGAGGATGATGAGGAAGAAGACTCTGGAGAAGATTCAGAAGAGGAAGAAGGAAAAACATGGGAAGAGTTAGAGAGGGAAGCCAGCTATGCAGATAGGGAAAAAGGGGACGACTCAGACAGCGAAGAGGAGAGGGCGAGAAGGAAGGTTAAGGCTTTTGGAAAGGCTCGGGCACCAGAGAGGAGGAACATTGGTAGCAGCCTGCCCAAGAGACCCAAATTTAGGTGACAAAAGTCTTCATCTCCCGTTTATATAAATATGCAGCAACTTGAGCAATGCCATTAGATTTCAGTTGTGTGTCTTATATATTTTGAAGATGCTAAGAAAGAGCAGCGAGTTACTGAAAAGGAAAAACTTGGTTTTTTGTTGTATTTTTTGTTCTTTCCAGGTGTTAACACAAACTATTCTTCTTGTGGGTTTTACATATATGGACATCCTTTACCATAATAACTTGGTTTTATTATTTATTTGGTTGCTTTATGATTCCAGCAAACATAAGAAAGATGATAAAAAGCTTTTTACTTGTAGGGAATTTGGATGACATGTTATCAAGCTTTCACTTTACAAGTAACAGATGTTGTTTTCAACATAATGTCTCTCAAAAGTGAAAACGTATTTCTTAAAACAAACCATCTTCGTAATATCAATATCGAAACTGCAACTGGCCGCTGGTAAACAGATACATTCGTAGTCCTTGACTTTAATTGCGGTGTGGGATGAGATATAACTGTTAGTGGAGCAGTATATTCGTACCCTTAAACGAAATCTAGGTATAGGGTTAGTGACTATTATATATATATATATATATATATTGGATGAAATGTTACAACTTACAAGTAGGCAGTTCCTTTGACAATGTGTACTAATGTCTCCATTTGCTTCTATACCTGTTTCTTGTGATACATGATTCATCAAGATTGGAATTCAAAGGTCATAATTTGGAAGTTTTTTTTCTTTTTTCTTTTTGGGGCCTTCCTCTGCTCGGGCGCCGACAACTGCGGCTTCCTCTTAAGCCCCTCATAACATACTATCCTGAAATTCCTCAACAGTGGTGGTCGAAACATGGGGTCAACCCTCTTCTGTAACTACGCTCGTTCTCCTAGCTTGTTAAAATTACTATATCCGTAAGCCCTTAATAACATACATCATCAATGGCTTTATACGTCGAAAAGGGAAATATACAGCACATAATATCCCGGAATATACTCTTTTTTTTGGGGGTCAAAATACCGGAATATAGTTGCCGAGCAGAAGCAGAATCATCATATGGAATCCTAGTACAAGAAAAATACATGAAGTTACCAGATCTGGACTGTTTTTGAACGCGGTATAAGGTAGTTCAGGGGAAGAAACCAGAATTGCCATCTTTTCACTAAAATTGGGTTCATGGAGGATTTGAACGCCGTGAGCATGCTGAAGAAGATTTCCGTTCTTTCTATTATTCTATACAAAAGGTTGCTGCTATTGTAGATTTTGATAGTTTTTTATTCGGAATGTTCCCCAGTCTTAGCCATGTATGCGGAAACTTTAGTTTCACCATCACCAGTAACATAAATAGCTGAGATTGCGTTGAAGATGATGAGATAGGTTCGTTTTAAGAAATTGGTTTTCATTTTTTACTAGAATTACCACATAGCTGGGTTATGTTGAAGATAGGACGAGCGGTTTTGCTTGTACAAAGCAAACTCATCCACAGAATGAAAAAAATTGCCTAGAAATAAAAGCAGCTTCATACATCATCTTAATTTCCTGTATGTTTGCCGGAATCATAAATGACACAATCAACATGAACCATGCATGCAACACAAATAGATGAAACCCTTCAATCATTTAAACACTTTGAAAGAAGATAGTGATAAGTAATTACTTCTAACAAGGATGCTAATCATGCGATCGATTTACAAGCAAACGGTGTAGCCTTCTAGGTCTAGTCTGCAGTTTAATAGGCTATCTATTTGATCCAAGATGAAAACAAAATACTCCTTAAAACCAGACTAGTACAAATTAGAAGTTCCAAGTTTAAACCCAACAACCACTAAAGCAAAGAAACAAGAACATGATCTACCTCATCTTTGTCCGCTTGGGAATTCCGCTAGTCGGAGGGGCTCGAGACTTCCCAAAAGCTTTCATCTTCCTTCTCTTCCTGTCCTCCTCACTGTCCGACTCATTCCCTTTCTCCCTATCTGCATTGCTTGCTTCCCTCTCCAGCTCTTCCCATGTCTTTCCCTTCTCTTCCTCCGAATCTGCTTCTGAATCTTCTTCCTCCTCATCCTCCGACTCCACAAGCGATTCACTGTCAGAATCGTCATCCTCTGATTCTGATTCAGCAGATTCTATATCTGATGGTTCATAACCTTGGTCTGACTCCTCTGAGTGACCACCAGACTCTGAATCAGATGCTGCTTCCAAATTCAAAAATTCCCAACCTCCATCATCAATGAAGCTCTGTGGGTCATCAGTAATTGTCTTCAGAATTGTTCTCCAGTTCAGATTCAGCCTGCTCTCATAATATTTCAGGTCTGTTGTGTCCAGCCATTCCTTGATACCATCAAGCGCTGTAGAAGGGATTGAATCAATCCGAAGCACATCCCGTTTAAAATCCTTGAATACAATTGTCATGTCAAAATTCTTCTGTCCAAGGCCAATTCTTTCCAGATTCACAATTTCAATCTCACTTAGACTGACAACAAGGAAAGGAGTTTCTACCAATTCAACCAAGCAGGTTGAAGTGGGGACAATAAATGCCGAGGATTTAAAAGGAACACCATGGAAACCAAGCTCTCTCAGAGGTTGATCAAACTCAAGGTCAAGGCCACTAAACTGCGGCTGCGCCCAAAGATCATTCACGCGATTCACAAAGCTCTGAAAATCCATGTTAATTTTGTTCTTCCTATCCCTCTCCCGTTGCTCTTCTTCAATCTCATCTGGGTCATAGGCAGACCTCTTCCCACCTCCCAATGTCTGAACTGTATCCATCACCTCAACATAGAATTGCACATCTTTGGTTTTCTTGGTGCCCACCATAATGTGATTGTGCAAATGAAAGTGCAGGAGAGTGATCATCTCGTTCTCCGCTGGCTGGAAAAATGCATGCTTAATATTTGCAAACATTACATCCGCACGCTCCTCTATCCTGGTGGTAGAAAAACGAAACCCATTTGCATGAGCTTCAAGAGTACCAGGAAGCTTTCTGCCACGGCCACCAAAAACAGGTCGAATCCAAAGGTCCGACAATCTTATTGGCTTAAATCTGTTACCAGCTAGTTGGAGCTTCTCCTGAGTAACCAATGTCGCCCTCTCAGCTCTCTCTGACTCCCTGGCCACAACTTGCCTCCGCAGGTTTTTAATCACCTGTACCACTTCACTTATGTGCCTTGGGTCCTTGGAGCGAAATGAAACTTCTTTCAAATATATAGACCCAAAGTTTTTCAATGAGTTGGCATCATGAAGGCTGAAAGGAGTGCCAGGGACATTAAAGATGATTCTGATATAACAATTCCGATTGGTGTCTTGCTGGCTGGAAACAGTCCTTATGGTGGCAACATGAAAAGGGATCATACTCCCATAAATAGGCAACATAACAGCTTCATTCTTCTGGTCAATCTGAATCATCAGATCTCTTGGGGGAGGGAGATCATTTACATTCTTGTAAGCAACTAAATCAGTTAAAGACCTTGCTGCAGAACGATTGTCACCGGACCCTGATCCAGCGCCGGCAAGTCTACGGGCAGTTTCTTCATTTTTCTGACGGGCAAGTTCTGCCTGATGTTGCCTGCGGAGTTCCTCCTTTGAAATCTCATGATTGTCTGACCTCAGTGTTGTCTTAGATATTAAGGCCTCTATTCCATTAGCCTCACCTTTCACTTGTTTTGGCTTTTCTTCTTCTTCTTCATCTTCATTAAAGGAGTATGCCACATCCTTAACAGCCTTTGTACTTTTACTTGTCACCACATCTGGCTTGTCATTGTTTATAACCACAGTGTCCGCTAGCAACAAAGAGAAATTCTGATACTTCGGGTTACTGCGACCGCTCTGCAAGTTCTGAAAACCGAGTGAAACATTAAAGACCATGCCTGCTTTCACCACCCGTTCATTCTTTGCATTAATATTCAACCCAGACTCACGGAACTCAAGGCCAATACCCGTCCCAGCCGATTTTGTCAGATTAGCTACAAACTCAGGAGTCTCCTTCTCCACCACAGAAAGGGCGGCTTGATAAGCAGCAGAGACTTTTTTCCCAGGCTTCAACTCACTGATCGCTGTATCATGGGCCTTGAGAAGAACTTCATATGCCTTGCTCTGATTGGAACTAGCATCAATCAGAAAAGACCTGGCAACATTTGAACAGTAATTATTGTAGCGAGACCCAACTGCACATATGATCACACTAGCAGAGTCATAATAAAGCAACTCATCATTACTGGCAGCACTGGGTCTGAGATCAAATTGTCCTCCACTCTGAAAAATTGGAGGGTAGCAGATGTCCACATTCTCCACTTTCAACTTCAGTCCAGCTTTAGAGGGATTCAGTATAGCCTTCTCAGTTTCATCCATTAAAGAAGAATGGGTGACTTTCTTCTCCACATCAATAACTTCCTCAAGCTTTGGAACCACAATATTATTCATGACCGTAGCAGTCAAATTAGCAGCTCTCCTCACATTCACAAGCTCATCATTGTCCTTAACAGCAAACAAGTCAGACAGCCCATTTGTTACATCACTCTTTTGAAAATCTTCATTATTCAGCTTTTCAGACCATAATTCCAAGAGTTTCCCCTCGGGGACCTCCTTTGCTATGTGCCCAATAACAGCAGGGTCATGGCCATCAGCCTTCGATTGAGCACGAATGGCATCAAAAATTACCTCCATCAGAGTACCCCCATCATCACTCTTTGCCTTCACATGCAACACAACATCTACACCCACAGCCTCCTTAGCAGACTCTTTAACAACTTCCAGCAAAGACGCCTTCTTCTGGCTGCATAAGAAATGAATCTGCTTCTTCATGAAAACCATGATGGTCTCCGGAAACTCATAACTAACCAGCCAAATATTGAGTGCTGAAGATTTAAGGTACCGCAGATCCTCGGATGCTGGCGGTGTTGTTATTGCAAGAACATCAGCAGAACCCCACAAATCAGATCGGTTTTCCTTCCAGTGAGAATAAAGGAACTTCAATCTCTCACTGAATTTTTTCAAATCAATGGAATAGGCACTTCCTGCTCCAGTGGTGGCCTTCCCCTTAGGGGGTTGGCTATTTCCTTTTCGATGATCGGCCATTCAGACCAACTTCTACATAATACAAACACCCAACTAATCACTTTCAGCTAAATAAAAAAATTTCAAAAAATTAAGAAAAATTCAAACTTTCTCACAATATTCACAAATAAATTCAAATAATATTCAATAAATAACCCTAAAAATCCAAAATGGTCACTTAGGGTTCCGCGTAAGTTCGTTTTCTAAGGTCATCACCAGTATTACAAAATCTGGCCAAATCTCAGGGCGGATCATTAACGGGCAAGTGACCACCCCAACTCCTCAAAACCTCCATTAAAGCTTCCATATTCAAGCCTAAAACCTCTTAACATCTTGCCCTCTAAGTGCATTTCTAATAAGGAATTGCTCTTACCTTTGTGTCCCCTCTAACTCCCCCTTGCTTTTGCGCCTGGGTATTGGAGAGTTCTGCTCGTCCACTGCCTCTGCGCTCAAACTTGAGGCAATTACACCGATCAGTTAAAGAAATTAACCGTCAAAGAAATTGAAAAATTGGAGTAAGATGAAAAACCTGACAGCTGAGAAGAGAAAGCGATCAGATGAACCGGAGAAACGAACGCCCTTCGCGGCTGCTGAATTCGATGCCGGCGAAATCGCAAGACCGACGGTAAGAGAAGGATAGAGGTACGGATAATGTCACGGGGAGTGGAAGGACTACGCTAGGTTTTGCCGCTCTCAAACCTCACTGGTTCGGGTTCAGTTTGGGTTGTAGGCGGGGCTTATAAGGGTTTTATCATCTCGGCCCATTTTAACTGACAATAATCAACGGCTGAGATGTGATGTGATGATGTTAGTATTAACTATGCTTATCATTGGGCCAGATGGGGCAAGCCAGGTCCAAAATTTTTGGGTTTGGATCGGGCCTATTTCGTAATTTAAAAAATATCAGGCCGGATTGGGTGGGCTTAATCATAAATATGAAAGTCTATGCCCTTTATCGAGCTGGGTTTGGGCCGGGCTTTTATCGGACTTTATGGGTCGAGCCTACTATGCTCATTTGGGCCAGGCCTACTAAGCTCACTTCTACCTACCTAATTATAAAAGCGTGAGTTGAGCTTAAATATCATTATTGAATATTGAGACAAGGTAAGGAGGGGACCTATTGGATTTGGAGAATTGACTTAACTTTTCAACCACAAAGTCGAGACATAGTAAAGTGGTCACTAATCACAAATTTACTTGAATTGTAGTAAGTTCTATAAAGAGTTACCCAATGGGCTAGCTCCTGAGAGATTCTTTGTGGAGCTATGCTACTCCTAATTGTCACTCAGTGTAATAAAGGTATCAGAATCAAAGTGGATCAAAAAGAGTGAATTTGGTGAATTCCCTATATCAAATTGTAATGACCCAAATAACCTTTTCGATAAAGATGGAACAGTGCGATGTGTGGCTGTATATAAAAACATGCAATTCTATAAAAACTAGGTTGAGTTTGGGTTGTAGTTTTGGGTTTGGACTGAAATAGTAGTAATAAGATTTGACTAAGTATTAATTCTTAATTTATAATTATTTTATATATTCGGACGTATGAGTCGGATTTACATGGACTGGTCGGGCTGGGCTTACCGGGCCTTATAGGGCCCGGGACTATCGGGCCTATCAGGTTTGAATACCCTAATCCCAAGTCTAGCACGTCAACATGTGGGCCGAGTCGAGCTTTTTGTCACTGGGCCTACTGGGTACCCACAAGCCCGTGGGCTTCTAGGCCAAATGGTGAGGAGTAGTTTTAACTTGAATTTTCAGATTTTTTATGAAGTAATGTTATTTAAATGCACTAATAAAATGACTCTATTTTATGAAACACACAATTAATTATTAGTGAGGTATGTGCACAAAGTGATTTAATTTATTAAAATAGCATTATTCATTGATTGTCATATTAAATCTGTTACTAAATAAGATTAATTTAGTATGTTCAAATAAAATTACTCTTTTTCACAATATTATACTATGTGTATTTAGTGTTATCACATAATCCATCTGTCAATATTTAATATCAACCTAATAGAATAATACATCTTTGACAGGAAAAAAAAACTAGATTAATGCATCATAATTGTTGATATTATATCGACCAACTAGACTCAATACGACTAACAACATCTCGATAGGAAATCTGTCATTACGTAATCGACATCTTTTTACTCGGCAATGTACTCAACAGCCCACTTACAATACATTCAGGAACGCCCCAAGACCTAGCCACTCGGCAAATGCAGGTTGGCACCACTAATACAACCCTCTGACAAATGTCAGTAACAACTCCCTGACATGTTAGGAAATCTATTGTCACCCGTCTTCCATTTCAAATTCTTGGGACTATGGCCAACATCTCCTAAGGTAGCTTGAACCTTATACTAGTAAAGTTCAACCACCTAATCTATTGCTACTATAAATACCAATCAAAACCCTCTCATAAAGGCAATCTCAATTCACAAACTACACACTCCTTGTCTTTATGCTACTAATTTGCATATGGGTCATCATCTCGCTTACTAACTTAAGCATTAGAATTTATTAGGTGAGCACCCCACCAATGTCTAATGTTTTTCTCTTTGCCTCGCAGGTCACTCAATATGGGTAGAAAAAAGCGAATCAGTAGCCAGCAAGGTCACATTTAGTTAGATCTATTTTCTGATCAAATAATAATCAAAATTCATATTAGTCAAAAATTGTATCAACTCCAATTAACCAAGTTGATTAATATGAATAAGTTAATTTAACAGTTATTCATTATCATGGAAAATGCTTATTTGAATACAGTTAATTGATATCTTATTTGACCCACTATTGTGACATTTTCTTTACAATATAAAGTGTGGTTTAATTAGGACAAAATACATAAAGTCTCCCAAATTATAGGGGCAATTTCAAGTTCGTACCAAAACGATAAAATAATTCAATTGCATACTTAAACTATCAATCATGTCATCTAACTACTCTTTATTAGTCAAGGTGTTAAATGATGATTTGGAAATTTAAAACTTTGTTTTGCTGATTTAGGCTATGTAATTTTCTTTTTGTTGACGATAATACTTAGATAATGTGTATTGATAGTTTAGGTATGCAATTGAAATCTTTTATAGTTTTACATGAATTTGAAATTACTCCTATAATTTGGGGAGTTTTATATAATTTATCCTTTAATTTATTGACATGGCATGACATATTAAATGTCACATCAAATATATGGCCAGTTATTATGGTCAAATATCGTAAGTCTAACAATTATTTAAGGCCTTCCATTCTGGGCCTAAAAAATTGAGTTGAACTAATACTCAGTCAGAAAATAATAGGTTAAAGATTCCAAATTTGAAATTAATGTATGGATGAATTTCAACTCTAAGGGTGTGTTTGGCTTTGAGAAATAAACAGATCATTTGGTATGAATGGAGCATTTGCTAAGCAAAAAATCACTTTTTCTTCGTTTGGGAAACTGAGTCAAGATTTAGTAAATTTCCAGAGGAAAATTTGGGGGGAATTGAGAATCTCAAATGGTGAGTTGAAATTCTGCCTCAAAGAACAAAAATTTTCAAATGATGAGTTGAAATAAGTGAAATTGTAATTTTCATGATTTTTAAAATTGATATCCAAACGCTAAAATTTATAAATCAAGAAATTGTAAATATGGAATTGCAAATTATGAAATTTGTAAATCTCATTAAATTAGAAATCATTCATCCAAACACACTCTAAGAGTATTCAATTTGAATTGTTAAGGATTTTTAAGAACATTTTTTTAATTGATAGATTTTAAAGACTTTGGAAAAATCCTATAGAACTAATATGGATATTAAGGATATTCTTTAAAATGTTACAATTTTCCCGCGCCATTAGATTTTCTAATAAATTTTTTGTTAAGTGATGATTTAGACAAAATAGGACCCACATTTAAGTTTAGATAAAAACAAAAGTCACCATGTAGAAAATAATAATAATAATAATAAAATTGAAAACAAAAAATAGAAAAAAAATAGAAAAACCTATATAAAAAAATACTCAAACTATATAAGTCATTTCAAATTCGTACCTTAACTAAGAAAATTGGATTTTAAAAACTCAAACTATAAAAAAATAACATCTAAGTACCTACTATTAGCAATCTGTTAAAAAAATATGTTAAGTGCCTGAATGACACTTGTTGGACCTTTTTTTTATTCTAACATGGATGCCATATAGACAAAAGAACTTATAAAAAATTGAATACTATCATAAATAAAAAAATAATACAAAACATAAAATCATAACAAAAATAAATAAAAATGCCTATTCGCCAACTTTAATATTCGAGGATTTCGACAACCAACATGTCGGCCATGTGCCTTTTTCAAACTTACTAGCTGACCTGCAAGCTCTGCCACCGCTCTGATGAAGAGACCATTGAATGGTTCCTCTGTCATTCGAGTATTCATTTGTGTATGGGGCTTAATTAAATACTTAAAAAATTAAATATAATTCAACTCATCATAATATATGTCAAATTAAATTATAAAAAAAAATTGTATCATACTACTAATTTTCTACAATTATATATAGTCGCCTTCGATAAATTATCAAATTGAAATCGTTGCATGCCTAAAATAGACCATGATTGAAATGTTAAAACAAAATAGACATGCGTAAAATTTTGAAAATTGAAAAAAAAAAATTATAATACGGACTATATATTTTTATATCGAAATATCTCTAAATTTTTTATAAATCATATATAATAGGATAAACTACATAAAAGTACCAAAATTATAGGCTCGATTTCAAAAAGTACCCAACTATAAAAAGTTTTAATTAAGTACCCAACATATACTCGCGATTTCAAAATATTGATTTTGTCACATTTTCCGTCCGAATGTCAGTTAAATGCAGACGTGGCAACTTCTTAGTCTAGTCAGCTTCTTAGGTGGCCAAAATTAGAAGGGTATTTAAGTCATTTCACTATTTTATCATCCTCTTCCCTATTTCCTTTCTTCTTCTTCTTCTTCTTTCCTTTTCCTTTTCTCCAGATCTCCATCTTTTTTCCTTTTTTCTTTTCTCCAAATCTTCATCATCTTCATCTTCCCCAGCACCATTTTAATCAATCATCATCTAATTTTCCCCAACTCATCATCAACCATCATCCATAAATCTGAATCCAAAGCCAAAATTCAAAATCTAAAATTATGTAGTTTATCCCCTGCATTTTAGTTTCACCGCTCTGCATTTTGTGTCCACCATTCTCGTAAAATGTGTCATTAATGCATTTTCCGTAAAAACTGTCCAGAAACCATATGCAAATAAAAAATATTCCAAATCACGTTATTTCATGTAATAATTCACCTTCAACTCAAAACCACAATCGAAACGGTGTTTGAAACATAATTTACAAAAAACCTCAAAAAATGAGTAATAAAATATTAATTAAATATTCGTAAAATCACCTATATTCATATAAAAAATATTCGAAAAATGTGACGGAATCACAATTTTGAAATCGCGAGTATATGTTGCGTACTTAATTGAAACTTTTTTATAGTTTGGGTACTTTTTTAAATCGAGTTTATAGTTTGGGTACTTTTATATAGTTTATCCTATTATATATGATTTATAAAAAAAAATTGAGATATTTCGATATAAAAATATATAGTTCGTATTATAATTAATTTTTTTTTTCAATTTTCAAAATTTTACGCATGTCAATTTTGTTTTAACATTTCAATCATGATCTCTTTTAGGCATGCACCGATTTCAATTTGATAATTTATCGAAGGCAACTATATATAATTGTAGTAAATTAGTAGTATGATACAATTTTTTTTATAATTTAATTTGACATATATTATGATGAGTTGAATTATATTTATTTTTTTAAGTATTTAATTAAGACCCCTACACAGATGAATACTCGAATGACATAGGAGCCATTCGATGGTCTCTTCATCAGAGTGGTGAAACCAAAATGCAGCGGATAAACTACATAATTTTAGATTTTGGATTTGGATTTGGATTTATGGATGATGATTGATGATGAGTTGGGGAAAACTAGATGATGATTGATGATTGATGAAAATGGTGTTAAGGGATATGGAATTACAAGAATTTATAAATCAAGAAATTGTAAATATGGAATTACAAATTATGAAATTTGTAAATCTCATTAAATTAGAAATCATTCTTCCAAACACACTCTAAGAGTATTCAATTTGAATTGTTAAGGATTTTTAAGAACATTTTTTTAATTGATAGATTTTAAAGACTTTGGAAAAATCCTATAGAACTAATATGGATATTAAGGATATTCTTTAAAATGTTACAATTTTACCGCGCCATTAGAGAAAAGTACCCAAATTATAGGCTTGATTTCAAAAAGTATCCAAACTATAAAAAGTTTCAATTAAGTACCAAACATATACTCGCGATTTCAAAATAGTGATTCTGTCACATTTTCCGTTCGAATGTTAGTTAAATGCAGACGTGACAACTTCTTAGTCCAGTCAGCTTCTTAGGTGGCCAAAATTAGAAGGGCATTTAAGTCATTTCACTATTTTATTATCCTCTTCCCTATTTCCTTTCTTCTTCTTTCCTTTTTTCCTTTTCTCCAGATTTCCATCCTTTTTCTTTTTTCCTTTTTCCTTTTCTCTAGATCTTCATCACCTTCATCTTCCTTAACACCATTTTCATCAATCATCAATCATCATCTAGTTTTCCCCAACTCATCATCAATCATCATCCATAAATCCAAATCCAAATCCAAAGCCAAAATCCAAAATCTAAAATTATGTAGTTTATCCGTTGCATTTTGGTTTCACCACTCTGATGAAGAGACCATCGAATGGCTCCTATGTCATTCGAGTATTCATCTGTGTAGGGGTCTTAATTAAATACTTAAAAAATAAATATAATTCAACTCATCATAATATATGTCAAATTAAATTATAAAAAAAATTGTATCATACTACTAATTTACTACAATTATATATAGTTGCCTTCGATAAATTATCAAATTGAAATCGGTGCATGCCTAAAAGAGATCATGATTGAAATGTTAAAACAAAATTGACATGCGTAAAATTTTGAAAATTGAAAAAAAAAATTAATTATAATACAAACTATATATTTTTATATCGAAATATCTCAATTTTTTTTATAAATCATATATAATAGGATAAACTACATAAAAGTACCCAAACTATAAGCTCGATTTCAAAAAGTACCCAAACTATAAAAAAGTTTCAATTAAGTACCCAACATATACTCGCGATTTCAAAATTGTGATTCCGTCACATTTTCCGAATATTTTTTATATGAATATAGGTGATTTTACGAATATTTAATTAATATTTTATTACTCGTTTTTTGAGGGTTTTTGTAAATTATGTTTCAAACACCGTTTCGATTGTGGTTTTGAATTGAAGGTGAATTATTACATGAAATAACGTGATTTGGAATATTTTTTATTTGCATATGGTTTCTGGACCATTTTTACGGAAAATGCATTAATGACACATTTTACGAGAATGGTGGACACGACCCACCCCCAATTCCCCGGGATTAAGGGTTAAGTCATACTCCCGTCTAACTCACGTGCGACACAAAGACTAAACTCCCATTCAACCCCCGTGGAACACGCAAGCCAGACAAGGGATACCAGGCCAATGTACCAAAAACACCTTCTGATGACACAGAGTGCGCAGAACTTACTGTGGATCGCGTGTGTGATGTCTCCGTCTCTCTCTCACAACAGCCCGCACCACATCAAACCTGGAAGGTATCGAAAAACAAAATACTGTGAGTGGACAAAAATAAATAATAAGTTCATAAAACATTCAAACAAAGACAATTATACCCTCCACGTAAAACCTAATGCATGTATTCGAAAACCATTTCTTAAAATCATTTCATTTCCAAAATAATAAAATCGTTTACGAAAAACCAGAAATAATTTCTTGAATCAAATCTCGTTTCTCAAATCTAGGACCTCGGCCCAAAACCATAAATCAATATCAACGTATGGGTACTTAGCCCAAAATCATAAATCAACATCAAAGTACGGGAACTCAGCCCAAATCCATCAAATCCAAATCATCCAGGCCACAACTCAAAACATCTGAAAACTAGTGAAAAACCAACTGAAAATCAAGTCAATAAATCTGCTGGATCTTAAGCACCGAGTCTTTAAACTCAAAATACATGTGCATCAGGCCTGCCCGGGATATCAACGAGTCTTTAAACTAAAAACCACATATCAGGCCTTCCAACGAGTCTTTAAACTCAAAACAACATATCAGGTCGTCTCGTGATATCAACGAGTCTTTAAACTCAAAACACAATTAACAGGCCTTGAGGGATATCATTATTCAAGGGCCCTCCCCCCGTCATTAATCAACCGGGTCTTTAAACCCAAAACCAGATCCACCAATAACAATCAGGTCTTTAAACCCAAAACAAATGGCAATAGCAACGGGTCTTTAAACCCAAAACCAATAGAAAATCAATAGCAACGGGTCTTTAAACCCAAAACCGATAACAACGGGTCTTTAAACCAAAAAACAAGTGAAAATCATAGGAAATCTGGAAATCCATCGGAAACCAAATTCCAAAACCACATTCAAAAATCATCATTCGAAATCTCGATTCAAATCCAGGAAGCACATGAAATCTGAAATCCAAAAGCACTAGAAACGGGGTGACAGGACCCGCCCCGATCCCACAGGGATCACAAGGGGACATGCCCTGCTCCCGTCTGACACCCAATAATTCATACCAATTTTAACCTCAAAACATCAATTGCATAAATAACCAAATTAAAGTCATACATCAAATCCGAATTAAACAGATGTCAGACAAGGGATGAAATCCAAAATTACAAGTTGCGAGTACGACTCTAAAATAAAACCTGCGGGCAACCCACCCAACAGGGGTTCAGGTACGCAGAAGTAGATCTATGCCTCAGCCTCAGTTTCCTCCTCTACCTCAGTATCACGACCTGGAGGGGTTACCAAAAACAATAAGGGTGAGTGGACCGAAACTCAAGTTTATAAAATCATTTGATAAGTAAAACATATAATTTACCCCTCCGTTTTCCAAACATGCATGCATCCGTAATTAAAACCATCAACCATATAATATGAACCATAAGGCATATAACAAAACCATAAGTATAATTTTAGTTGCTGCACTATACATTCCAATCCCGACATCACCTGATGTTTGACGTTCTTGACGCCTAATAAGGTCACAATAATAAGGCTACGCGTGCCACTCGGGTCTCAATTTCTGAGTTAAATCCCCGAATCCCGTTCGGGTACAGCATCACCTGATGCTTAGCGTCATAGACGCTGGACGTACTAGACGTCCGTGACCTCTCCGGGGTACCTCGCCGGAAGAGACAATATAATATGAAAGGATCTATACAGTGCAGTACCAAATACATTTTATTGATATCCACATGCAAAGCATATATATACATAGATAAAATCCGAACCAATCATTAAGTTTCATCAGACGGGTCTCAAGCCCAAATACCGTGAAACGTGCCGTAACCATATTTTCCATATCATCAAAACCATTATTGTTTTAGCATGTGAATAAGTATAATAAACCAGAAAACATTTATGCACGCAAGGGTTTAAGAAAATGGCCCACTCACAGTACAATCCTGCTGAAAACCGAACGTATACCCTCGTTCTGGTACGCTTATACAATCCCTGTCATATCCAAAGTATACGTTAAGGTCAATACAAACCCCTAACATTTAACCATGAAACCCTAGACCGAAACTGGTCCGGAAAAGTCGCCCGAACACGCTTCCCAAGGCAAAAAACCACATTTTGACCAACTTAATGATCTCTGATCGACCCGAAACCACCGCCATTGGATCCGGATCGTCGAAACCTAAAGAATGGTGGTGGTCCCACCAAAATTACTATTCACACGCGCCCCCACGCGCCGGTCAACGCGTCGGTCAACGCAGGAACAGTTCCTGCTGACGTCACTGCTGACGTCAGCATGACGTCATGCTGACAGCTGTCAGGTCTGACGTGTCAGACTCTGACAGGTGCCACGTGTCAACATCCGATTGGTCCACCTCGCTGATCTGTCAGGCCACGTGTCAGATCTGACATGTGCCACGTGTCAGCACGGCACTGGTCCACGTCACTGACATGTCAGTGACACGTGGCAGTCCCAGATTGGGCCACGTCACTGACATGTCAGTGCTGACTGTGCACTGACATGTGACACGTGTCGGCTCACGATTGGTCCACGTCACCTGACAATCTGACAGGGTGCCACGTCATCACCTCTGTCCTCAGACGGGTTGACCCGTATTCCTGCAACTCGGGTCGATCAGACCCGCGATCATGACCCGGTCACCATTTCCTCCACACTCAACCATTTTCACTCTGGTTTGATCCTAGATGTTCGTCTTAATCCCAGAAAGGGTTCTATGGAATCAAAATCGACAAATACAGAAGGGATCAAAGGCCTACCTCGATGAACAGAGCTGGTTTCCCGTCGCCGTTTAGCCACCGTCCTGATCACCTCCGGTCACGAACTCAAGCCCAATAGGTTCCTGGTAGTCCCTAGAATCGATTAGGATGAATAGAAACCGAAGATAAACGTTGGAATTCAAGTTACCAAAATCAGAGTTTTAAAACCGTTTCGGGTTTCCCGGTTTCCTACCTCACCGCCGTCCTCCGCCGTGATCCCTGGCCGTCTGCCGCCTCACCCGTCCAGTCCAGTGTTACTCAAGAGAAAGGGTAAGATGCAATGTGGTGTGATGGTATGGAATGGGCAGTACGTGGGTGTCGGGTAAGGAAATATATATAGAAATGGAGGGAAATGATGGACGGCCCAGATTGAATCTCAGAAATGAGATCAAGGGCTGAGATGCAATCTGAGGGTTTTGAGATGAAGGGCTGAGATCAAAAGCAGATTAAATCCTATTTAAATGCTTAGTGGAGCTTGATCCAATCCAACCAATGGGTGAGTGACACTTGTCACTCCCCAGGTGTCCTCCAATCAGAAATTTCAGAATAAAATATTCGACACGAAAACCGAGACACAAACCTCCCGATTTCACGTTTCTGACCATAACTTCCTCGTACGAAGTCCGATTTCGGCGTGCCGCCTGTCAATGGACTCAGGACGTCGAGACCTACCCAACGGTCCTTGAGTCAACTGAAAATTAGTTTTTAGACGAAAAGTCAACATTTTCGCCCCCAAAAGTCCAAATTACGGTAATACCCCTGAACTTCCGATAGTCATAACTTTTTCCTCGAATGTCGGAATCGAACGTGCCGCCTGCCTATGAACTCGTGACGTCCCGAACTACGTCACGGTCATCGGTCAAAGTCCGTTTGACCGTCCGATCAAAAGTCAACGTTTTGCCCACGAACCAGGGGTAAAACGGTCATTTTGCACATTTTGTCCGATTTCGACCAACTAATCACCGATCAATCCCACTAATCATGATTAATCACTAATCAAATCCCGAAATTCGGGACGGGTCGTTACAACCTTCCCTCCTAAATTAATTTCGTCCTCGAAATTCCAATCGATCTAGTCTCAACGTTCATCCCTCCTTAATTTGTTCCGTTCTCAGAATTCTATCTATCCCAATTTCACAACCACTCAGTGGAAAGTAAAATCGACCTCGTCACACGTGTACACTCGTACACCAACTACTCAGAACATACTTGTCTGCACCTAAATGTACCACTAGTATGCATGTATTGACTCCATTCGACCCCGTCGAATGACTGAAACCACCCGTTTCGGATTGACACCGATTGTCAAATTTACCCTTTTGCTGACGCAACAACTCAACGATTCCTTTCTCAATCACCCATCCATCATGGTACCTACTCCCACTGGGAGTCATCGGACCTCACTCAAAAATCCACGTTGACACATCTCGACAATCTGTCACCATTCGGAAGTTGTCAGTCGGAAACTGACACTAGACTCACTCGTGGCTACTCAAGCCACCAACATACTTAATTCAAATATATACTACCAACATTTCACTCGACCTGTGCGTAATTAGACTCATCGGAAATACCATGACCCATCGCATAGTATCCAATGTCGACCTCGGCTAATCCAATGGTATCGGAACCAATCCGGTTACCAACACGCTCACCGATATACCTCGGTATGACCCGTATACCAATACCTGACACCACAAGTCTGCAACGTATCTTGCCTCGAACTAGGTACAAAGCACACACATCTATCCATCGACCAGACTACAACCACCTAGGTCATAACCTAAAGCGTTCCAATAATGGAGTACCTTTGCCCAATCCAGCATGAGACACAACGAACTCCATCCACCTCGGTTAATACATTCGATTTACTTCATAGGGAAGCCAATCCTACTATCCATACGTCTAAGGTTGACAACATTCGTCCCCGTCGGAAACCTACTCACCCAAGTAATATACCATACGGAATCCCCTTCGAAAAGAAGTTCAGTCCCGTCATTTACGACTCTCATACCAAAGTAAGGGTGATAATCTCCCTATATGGATCATCAAGATCACGATCCAGACACGGCACTGCGTCCCTGACCGGTAACATCCCGATCCTAGGTCGTCACAATGCCCAAAGTTCTCCACAACACAATCCCGATCCACCTAGGATCCGCCAGTTAATTATTAGACTCCGAACCATAGGGTCTTACACTCTCAACTAATCTGTATACTGTCGCAACGTTCGACAACTAACTCCCACAACTAGACCGATCAGTCAACGACGAAAACACGCCGAGACTGTGGGTCCCAACTATTTACCTTGTACTTATCCTTGTTATCCGCTTAGGAAAACTAAGGATGATCAAAATGATGACGCTAAAACTCATCCTACGTGGATGCAATCAAAAGCTCGCTGCACTCACCATACCACGTAATTTAACACTATCTGCCACCAAGCAGAAAATGAGGAATCTCGCTAACCAAACTTCGATATACCCAACTCCTCCTGATGACCCAAGACAGTTCCCGGGTCCACCAACCAATATCTGACCAGTGTACTGACAACGACCATCACCTACCCTGGCAGAACCTGAGAGGTCACCCTAGTGGCTTCGAAAATACCCCTTACCAATGCGGAATACCCGCACAACTCTCGTTACCGCAACATAACCTCTCTTGATACCGTAGTTCCAACCCTGTCGGAACCAACGCATCCGAACATCAACTACGTGTCCCCCCTTTTTGACTGGTTACTGACACATGCCCATTCGATGAAGTCACATCCCGACTCGTAACTCAAAGTTAGCCCAACACCGATACTAGCACCAGCGCCAGTACCAGCACCAACACACTATTAACGATACTAGTAACAGCCCACCGGCATTCATACTAGTATCAGTACAAAAAGTATCAACATACAACCATCCACACTTGCACACCGTGTGCAAATCGGACAACCCTGGATCTCCGCTCATACCGAACGACGATCCCGTACCTCTACTCGTACCTTCTGGATCTCCGCTCATACCGAACGACGATCCCCATTACTTCTGCCAAAAAGAAGAAAACTCAGCCACTCGTTCCCAGCATCCCTGGGTACGAACACCCTGACAACTTGTACGAGAAGAGAGGATGTCCCTCGATTCTCAATATTAATGACTGTAACCACTCCGATACTAGTGTCTGCTACAACCTCGTGCGGACCTAACCAACAGACCTTGCTACCAAGGCTCCGCAGAATCACCTACTACAATAATCAATGAGCGAACCATGCTCCGTCAACCAATCCATTCCCAAGATAACATCATAAGGATTTGATCAACAAGTAAGTCTACATCCTCAATTCTTACCGGGCACCTCCGAATCATCTGATTCAGAAGGTACACGATGCCCATCGAGGTGCCAACACCCATTTCGAAATCTATGGCTGCTACCACACAAACAAGCATACTAGTACAACTCCTCAAAATAAAAGAATGGGTAGCCCCAACATCAAATAACACACGTACAACAAGATTCGAGATACGCTAAGTACCTGTACCGACACCGGGTGTCGTCCATCCTTGTTGCATCGTGACAGCAATTATACGAGCTCGTGGTCCAGTAGCCTGTCCGCGCCCACGTGCTCCACGTCTCGCACTACCAGTTCCGCTCAGTCCTCGGCCTCCGATAGTGTTGGAAGCCGAACCTTGCACCACACCGGTGCCTCCCGTATCGTTACCCAAGTGCACAGCTGGACAATCCCGAGCATAGTGGCCCGAACCACTGCATGCAAAGCAAACGATTACACCCAGTCCCTCAGCCGA
Organism: Prinsepia uniflora; assembly: GCA_032719365.1. Classification (NCBI taxonomy): domain Eukaryota; kingdom Viridiplantae; phylum Streptophyta; class Magnoliopsida; order Rosales; family Rosaceae; genus Prinsepia; species Prinsepia uniflora. The sequence goes on along the minus strand of CM064861.1, from coordinate 22,412,824 downwards.
CTTACTGGATGCACCATTCCGAGGAAATTTCGATCTCGATTTCTGGGAACTCCCAAAGCGACCCGGCCCTCCTCGGCCGCGCGATGATGTTCCACAACTGTGTCCTCCCTTCGCTCCTCGATGGCTCACCGGTCCAAGACACGGACGATCCCTGCGTCGTTCCTCACCAGATAATTGTGGTGCCCGGTGTGTCGCCAGGCTAGTCTCGACACAAACCGCGGCATCCACCATGTCCTTCAGGGTAGCATGACAGACAGTTGTCATACCCGCCCGAATATCCCCTCGGAGCCCAAGCTCAAACCTCAGACATTTATCCTTCTCTGTGCACACAAAGGCCGCTGCGAACCGAGAAAGTCTCACAAAGGCCTGCCCATAATCCGCCACTGACATATCACCTTGCTCAAGTCGTAAAAACTCTGCCTTGCGGGCAGCGTGAAAAGATAGCGGGTAGGTCTGGTGGTCCAAGAATTTCGCACGAAAGTCCTCCCAAGTAGTCGTGTGGACCGACCAACCAGACATCTCCAGGCCGTACCACCATTGGTAGGCCCCGCCTTCCAGTAGGAAGGTCGCCAATGCCACGCGCTCATCCGCTGGACAGCGCATCACCGCAAAGATCCTCTCCCATCTGGAAATCCAATCATGAGCATCATTGGGGTTTGATCCCCCGCTAAAGTGTGTGGCTCCCAAACGTTGAGCCCTTTCAATGCTTGCGCATTTCATTTCCCTAGCTACCTCCTCGTCAGTTCGTGCATGAGGAATTTTCCTTGGAGGCATAACTCACTGTCAAGAGGCATAGATCAGATAACATTATTCTTAACACTCGAAAAGTAACTAGTACTAATCGCTAGTCTAGCATGCTGACCATACCCTAGTACTGACCATACCCTAGTGCTTTGATACCAAGCTGGTAGGACCCGCCCCGATCCCACAGGGATCACAAGGGGACATGCCCTGCTCCCGTCTGACACCCAATAATTCATACCAATTTTAACCTCAAAACATCAATTGCATAAATAACCAAATTAAAGTCATACATCAAATCCGAATTAAACAGATGTCAGACAAGGGATGAAATCCAAAATTACAAGTTGCGAGTACGACTCTAAAATAAAACCTGCGGGCAACCCACCCAACAGGGGTTCAGGTACGTAGAAGTAGATCTATGCGTCAGCCTCAGTTTCCTCCTCTACCTCAGTATCACGACCTGGAGGGGTTACCAAAAACAATAAGGGTGAGTGGACCGAAACTCAAGTTTATAAAATCATTTGATAAGTAAAACATATAATTTACCCCTCCGTTTTCCAAACATGCATGCATCCGTAATTAAAACCATCAACCATATAATATGAACCATAAGGCATATAACAAAACCATAAGTATAATTTTAGTTGCTGCACTATACATTCCAATCCCGACATCACCTGATGTTTGACGTTCTTGACGCCTAATAAGGTCACAATAATAAGGCTACGCGTGCCACTCGGGTCTCAATTTCCGAGTTAAATCCCCGAATCCCGTTCGGGTACAGCATCACCTGATGCAGCATCACCTGATGCTTAGCGTCATAGACGCTGGACGTACTAGACGTCCGTGACCTCTCCGGGGTACCTCGCCGGAGGAGACAATATAATATGAAAGGATCTATACAGTGCAGTACCAAATACATTTTATTGATATCCACATGCAAAGCATATATATACATAGATAAAATCCGAACCAATCATTAAGTTTCATCAGACGGGTCTCAAGCCCAAATACCGTGAAACGTGCCGTAACCATATTTTCCATATCATCAAAACCATTATTGTTTTAGCATGTGAATAAGTATAATAAACCAGAAAACATTTATGCACGCAAGGGTTTAAGAAAATGGCCCACTCACAGTACAATCCTGCTGAAAACCGAACGTATACCCTCGTTCTGGTACGCTTATACAATCCCTGTCATATCCAAAGTATACGTTAAGGTCAATACAAACCCCTAACATTTAACCATGAAACCCTAGACCGAAACTGGTCCGGAAAAGTCGCCCGAACACGCTTCCCAAGGCAAAAAACCTCATTTTGACCAACTTAATGATCTCTGATCGACCCGAAACCACCGCCATTGGATCCGGATCGTCAAAACCTAAAGAATGGTGGTGGTCCCACCAAAATTACTATTCACACGCGCCCCCACGTGCCGGTCAACGCGTCGGTCAACGCAGGAACAGTTCCTGCTGACGTCATCGCTGACGTCACTGCTGACGTCAGCATGACGTCATGCTGACGTCATCTGACAGCTGTCAGGTCTGACGTGTCAGACTCTGACAGGTGCCACGTGTCAACATCCGATTGGTCCACCTCGCTGATCTGTCAGGCCACGTGTCAGATCTGACATGTGCCATGTGTCAGCACGGCACTGGTCCACGTCACTGACATGTCAGTGACACGTGGCAGTCCCAGATTGGGCCACGTCACTGACATGTCAGTGCTGACTGTGCACTGACATGTGACACGTGTCGGCTCACGATTGGTCCACGTCACCTGACAATCTGACAGGGTGCCACGTCATCACCTCTGTCCTCAGACGGGTTGACCCGTATTCCTGCAACTCGGGTCGATCAGACCCGCGATCATGACCCGGTCACCATTTCCTCCACACTCAACCATTTTCACTCTGGTTTGATCCTAGATGTTCGTCTTAATCCCAGAAAGGGTTCTATGGAATCAAAATCGACAAATACAAACGGGATCGAAGGCCTACCTCGATGAACAGAGCTAGTTTCCCGTCGCCGTTTAGCCACCGTCCTGATCACCTCCGGTCACGAACTCAAGCCCAATAGGTTCCTGGTAGTCCCTAGAATCGATTAGGGTGAATAGAAACCGAAGATAAACGTTGGAATTCAAGTTACCAAAATCGGAGTTTTAAAACCGTTTCAGGTTTCCCGGTTTCCTACCTCGCCGCCGTCCTCCGCCGTGATCCCTGCCGTCTGCCGCCTCACCCGTCCAGTCCAGTGTTACTCAGAGCAAGGGTCAGATGCAATGTGGTGTGGTGGTATGGAATGGGCAGTACGTGGGTGTCGGGTAAGGAAATATATATAGAAATGGAGGGAAATGATGGACGGCCCAGATTGAATCTCAGAAATGAGATCAAGGGCTGAGATGCAATCTGAGGGTTTTGAGATGAAGGGCTGAGATCAAAAGCAGATTAAATCATATTTAAATGCTTAGTGGAGCTTGATCCAATCCAACCAATGGGTGAGTGACACTTGTCACTCCCCAGGTGTCCTCCAATCAAAAATTTCAGAATAAAATATTCGACACGAAAACTGAGACACAAACCTCCCGATTTCACGTTTCTGACCATAACTTTCTCGTACGAAGTCCGATTTCGGCGTGCCGCCTGTCAATGGACTCAGGACGTCGAGACCTACCCAACGTGTCAGGACCCACCCCGGTTTCGCCCCGAAACCCGAGGTAAATCCCGTTCCCGTCTGACTCCCCGACACAACACTCAAGTAAAACTCACTCAACCCAGTCAGACGCAGGAGTAACAATGTTCCAAAGTTATAATTGACATAGCCATTTGCAGAGCATAGTACGAAAATACAAGGAAAATAAAAACCGATAAATTACACGCACACGGAAGACTTTAAATTATTCTGGGATCCCCCACGTCACTTCTATGCCTCGGGCACTGCCTCGACGTCAAGACCCCGCACTAGCTCCACAACCTGGAGGGCAAGTTAAAACAAAAGTGTGAGTGGACCATAATAAAAGAAAAGTTCTAAAATCATTTATCAGAAAAACCGAGTTTAACCCTCCGTTTTGAAAACCACATGCATAACCAACAGTTATTAACACAGTTATAACTGAATTCTCATAAAACATCATAAGAAACAGAAACACTATAAAATAGTTATATAAATCATAACAGACGTATCAGAAACCGTATCATAAACCACTGATAGTAAAACATCATTTCCCGATCAAACCTGCTGGACCTATCCGAGTCTTTAAACTCCCGAGTCTTTAAACTCAATCCAGGCCTTAATCATATCCGAGTCTTTAAACTCAAGGCCTACGGGGGAAATCAATATATCCGAGTCTTTAAACTCCCGAGTCTTTAAACTCAATCCGGGTCTTTAAACCCAATCCGGCCGGTCCCCCGTCACATATATCCGGGTCTTTAAACCCAATATCCAGATCCAGCAAATCCAATCCCAAAACCATTTGAAAACCATTTACCAATCCACATCCAAACCCGAATCTGAAACCACTGGTCTGATGCCCTTCCGGCATCCAGAACCGTCATTCCGAACCCAAATCCGGAATCCACTTTCCAACTTTCAAATCAAATCTCGTTTCTCGAAATCCAAGTTTAAAACCAAAAACCTTTAATCATCAAACTCATGTGCCATAAGCCTTTTAGAATCAATGAAAACCACTTATTAATTGAAACCCCAAAACCATAGCATTTTATTCAGAAATCGACATTTCTCGTAAAACGTGCAACAATGTAAAACCAACTAAAACATATTCAATACACATAGAATCGTAATCAAAAATCATAAAACAGTTATAGAAAAAAGTTATGCATGTTCGAGTTTAGAGAAAGGGTCCACTCACAGTACTGAGCCCTACTCGCGTCCCGAACGTCCAGCACGTTCCTCGGCTTCCTCGGGAAATCCCGATCCTGTCAATCACCGTCAAATTATGTCACTAATACGTCTACAAACATTCACCTAAATTCCTTCAAAATTCCCCGAGTCCTAAACGTAATAACCCGGGACCCTAAACTTTCACCCTCGCGGAACTAAACTCAAACGACTTCCGATTAACCCGAAACCAACTTTATTGAACTCATCACAACTCCTAGACCAAAAACCATGTTGATCGTTTTCCCAACCGCCGCCGCACGCGCCCCCACGCGCCGCCCAAAGTGGCTGCGCGTGGCCCTCACGCGCCAGCTACAGTAGCACCATCAACCTCGACCTCACTGTGCTGAACCGGCCGCCGTGAATTGAACCAGCGAGGAGCATTCTCCGCCGTCCAGTCACCATTTCCTTCCCTTCTTCCACCCACGGCTTCGTCCAGACACCAAGAATCCATTCCCCTACTCCTTTAACTTCGACACAGTCCCACCATCGTCGATTCCAGCTCGAACCAGACAGCCCTCAAACCCCTGTTTCACGATCCATCTGCTCCGGTCACCTCCCGTCACGGTGGCGACACCAGACAATCCCTAGGGCCTTACTGAACCTAGACCAACCCTCCTATACCGTCGACTTAGCCCCAAACTCGACGACTTTGGGTTCGAACATCACGGCAAAACAGAGCACCAGAGTGCCTGTTGTCGTCTGAGCTCCGCCGTGTACACCCCCGTCACGGCGACCATCCTAGTCGACGCCTAGGACCCTCCTGAACCTCACCCTGACCTCCAATCCTCTTGACTCTCAGCCCAACCTCACGACTTTCACGTTGAACCTCAACGGAGAAACAGAGTATCGAAATGGGGACGAGGAAATTACCTGCCTCCTGTTGCCGCCGTGAGCTCCTCCGGGGCTGGTCGACTCCACACAGCCCTCACGACACCACCGCGATCTCAGTTGCACCGTACACGGCCACCGCACCACCACAAGCCCTCAGTCTTCTCTGTTTCCTCAAAAACTTTGCCGCACCACCACCGTGCCGTCGTACACGATTCCACCACCAATTCACGACCACCAGCTTCCTTTCAATCTCCCGTTCCTCCCTCACTCACCAGGACTCGTCAATTACCACGATCAATCCTCAACTTCTCCTCACAAGCTCTCTCTGTTTCTCTGTGTTTGTCGAAGAACAACCACGGGTTTTCACGAGTGCACCCCAATTATTTGGGCTGTGAACGCACAGGATTCTCCCAGAATCCTCTAGCCCCCTGCCATGTGTCACCATCCTCCCATTCTCTCTCACACACATAGCCCAATCTCCACCCTTCATCTGTTCCTCTCTGCACAAATCCCCAGATGCCAAAAAGACCAAAATACCCTCCTGTTTAACACATTTTACAGTTTTGTCAAAACTTCCTAGACCCGTAACTCTCGCCTCGTAAGTCCGATGAATACGTGCCGTCTGTCATCGAACTCAGGACGACGAAAGCTATCTAACCATGCTAGGTCAACCTACCAAAACCCAAGTATTCAAAAAGTCAACTATTCCCCCTAATTTTTCTAAATTACGGTTATTCCCTCAACCTTCCGAACATCACAACTTCCTCTTCGGATGTCGGAATCGGGCATGCCACCTGCCTATGGATTCATGACGTCCTAAACTACGTCCTGGTCACTGGTCAATACCCAATTGACTACCCGAATAAAAGTCAACGTTTTTGCCCGAACTAGGGGCAAGATCGTCATTCTACACTAATGACCTTATCGGAACCACCTAACCGCCGCTTAACCTCACTAATCACACCTCCCGGTTCTCGGGACAGGTTGTTACACAACGGTCCTTGAGTCAACTGAAAATTAGTTTTTAGACGAAAAGTCAACATTTTCGCCCCCAAAAGTCCAAATTACGGTAATACCCCTGAACTTCCGATAGTCATAACTTTCTCCTCGAATGTCGGAATCGAACGTGCCGCCTGCCTATGAACTCGTGACGTCCCGAACTACGTCACGGTCATCGGTCAAAGTCCGTTTGACCGCCCGATCAAAAGTCAACGTTTTGCCCACGAACTAGGGGTAAAACGGTCATTTTGCACATTTTGTCCGATTTCGACCAACTAATCACCGATCAATCCCACTAATCATGATTAATCACTAATCAAATCCTGAAATTCGGGACGGGTCGTTACACGGGGCCCCATGCCCGAAAGCACTGTCCGAAATCCATTTATAAATCCTTGAAATCAAATCATAACTCAAATTCCAAAATGAAACCATCGAAATCATTATCAAATCGCGACATAGACGCATATCTCGTAAAACGTGCAATTACGTAAAATATCTCGAAATATGTGCAAAACTAAATCATAGATATCATAATCATAGCAATCACATATAGAAAACATATAAAAACATGTATACATGCATCATAAGTTAGAAAGCAAAGTCCACTCACAGACCGTTTACGTCGCTGCCTCGATATGCATGCACTTATGCTTTCCCGGCTAATCCACTATCACCGGCTTTCCCGAACGTGTCCGAATCCCATAATAAGGTCACTAACTACTTCATAATGCTTCTACTAAAGCCCCGTAATTTTTCCGTATTTTTAACTATTTTTAATCGAGCCTTAAAAACTTCAAACATCCCGAAACATATTGAAACGATATCCGATCGACTCGAAACTTGTCCCAAAATGTTCGTTACATCAAATACTTTAAAAGTCGAGTTAAAACCTTCCTCAAAAGATGTGCCACACGCGCGTGGGCCTCACGCACCTACTACTATTCATCTTCAACCTCAGTCCAGCCCGATCTGAATCGGTTCGAATTGGCCTGGCCCAACCGAACCGGCGAGGACGGTTATACCCTCTAAATCGTCCATTTTTTATCCGTTTTCAATTCTGTTCAAACCTATAGCTATGTCTATTCACATTCTATTGATTTACAACCTTAAAACCTGAAATTCAAGCCTTAACCTTACCTCCCCGATCGAGTTAAAACTTTCGACTTTCCTCCTCTCTGTTTTCGTGCTTCCGGCCATCTTTGTCCCTAATTCCACGTCCATTAGCTTTCTTTTGACGTCCAAAACCTCACCCAATAACCATTTCGATCATCAATCATCACAACCAAAGTTGCCATTTTCGAATCAAAAGAGCTTTTTCACAGGAATTTCACTTTTACGTCTATCTTAGGCCTTGAAACCAGGCTTATTAGCCTCCTTGTGACAGGACCCGTCCCAACTGGACCTTGATAACTGTGCCCGGTCCTGCTCCCGTCTGACAAGTCCATTGAAGTCCCGAAACTATCCTTCAGCGCCTATCAGACAAGGGATTATCTCCGCTTATGCCTCCGCCTCTCGGTTAGCCCCGAAAGTCGTGTCACGTCCTGGAGGGTCATCAAAAACAGAAAAGTGTGAGTGGACAAAAATATATTCGTTAAAATACATTTTAAAAGACATCATTTACCCTCCAGTTTATCAAACCTGCATGCATAGGGAAAAACATATGAAACACAACCACTGGCTTTCCAGCCAAACCACATAACAAGCTAAATTCCTAGCTCTCAGGCCAAACATACGAAAACATAAGCACCTGGCCACACATACCAAAACTCGTACACAATACCAGTACGTAATCACAACCAGTCGATCACACAATTCATCAAGCAATCCGCACCATTCACAAGTGCACAACCCACCATATAATCACATCCGCACTACGTGTAGGCCATAACCCCAAGCATCAGCCGTCTGGGAACACCCCGAGCTTCGGCTATCTGGGAACACATCACCCCGAGTATCAGCCGTCTGGGAACACCCCTAGCTCGGCTGCCTGGGAATAGTCACAATCATATCATATCCCTGAGTTTCGGTCGTCTGGGAACTCCCCTAGCTTCGACCGTCTGGTCATTCATAATCACAATGAAAGTCATCCCGGAAACATATCCCAAAACATCTCAATTAAATCCTTGACTTCAAACCAAGTCAAAAGCTTTACCAACCGGGACTCAAGCCCAAATATCATTTATACGTAAATCCGTAAAATCATATCGAAAACATTAAAATAATCCAGAAATCATCCTTGACTCATCAATTCATCAAAATATCCATTTTGAAACCATTTTGACTTCGGGACTGGCCCAAAATACCATTTTCACAATTCCTCGAAAAACGTGCCCGAAAAACCGATTAAAATATTCATTAAATCATGAATAATCATCCAAACAAATCACGACATCATGGAAAACCAAATCATGCAATCAACCATGTAAAACGTTTAACTATGCATGCATATCAATTTATAACACAAACGTCCACTCACACACCGTCCAAACCGCTCGCTTCCCGAGCTGCACGCGTTTTCGTAATTTCCGACACTTGCCAGGAATCTCGAAGCCTATCCAAAATCATTATGTAGGGTTACTAACAAGTCAATTTACATCCTATCAATTTCCCATAATTTTTCGGGAATTTAATATTATTTTAAAATATAACATAAACCTTCGGGCCCTCGAAACATAATCAAGACGGTGTCCGATCGACTCGAAACCAACTTTAAAATGTCCGTTACAAAACATAGAGTAAAACACCTGTTGAAACCTTCCTCAGAAAACCCACCACGTGCCCTCACGCGCCGCCGCAAGCGGCTGCGCGTGAGTCCACGCTCCGTGAACAGTAACCCTGAACAGTCGTCCCTGTCACCCGTTTACCTGGTAAACGGAGCTTATGACCCGCGATCCAACCAGATTCATTCCTAGCCAATTCGACATCATTTCCTTCAATTCAATCATCTATAAGTATCATTAGGGTCTTAATTTAGGGTATGTTACCTCAATTTGATGAAACCATGCCCTAAAGCCCACGACTCAACATCGAAACCCGACGGGTTCTAAATCGGGTTCTACCCCAGTTCACATTATATCATCAAATTGATCATATAGGGAGCATTCTCTATTCATTCTAAGTATAATTTCAAAACCAATTTCATGAATTCGTACCTCCAATTACCTAAACCCAGCTTCCACAATCCGCGGATGTCACAGGGCCTGTTCTTTATCAATCCTCCACCAATTTCGTTCCCATTTGATCTGGTTTACTTCGTTGAGCTCCTAGGAAGCTAAAGATCACGTCAATTTCAATCGAAACTGTCTAGGATAGCAAATTCGATATTTATGTGTTTAGGTAGTTTTTCGGGCATTCCCCAGTATGGGTTTCCTTGGTTTTTCTCTGTTTCCTTTCGGTTTTTCTCTCCAATTTACACTAATTTGTCACTTTAATTGCACTGGATTTCCTTTAGTTAGCTGCTAATCGATCATAAGGTTTCTGAGGAGGTTTTGTGTTCTCTGTTATGTTCTTAGTGTCGAATAACCAAGTGTTAATTATGCAATAGATTAATTCATTAATTAATTGTACACAAAGGCACCCAAGTGCCACTAATGATCATGTACAAGTGACATGTGTCACACTCTAAACTATCTTAGGCTGAATCAGCAATTGTAAACCATTTAATATCTTGCACCGTTTCATTAAATCCCTTACTTAAAATTACCATTTTACCCCTACTTGGAAAAATTACCAAAATGCCCCTTCATAAGTCTAGAACCATAACTTTTTCGTTCGGGCTCCGATTGACGCATGTCGCCTGTCTACGGATTCAGCGTCCCGAGACCTATCCAACGGTACTTCTGGAAAGTTCAACCCATGTCCCGATCAAAAAGTCAACAAATGACCCCTTTTGGACCAATTTACCAAATTACCCTCAAACTTCCGCATGTCATAACTTTTTCCTCGAATGTCGGAATCGGGCGTGCCACCTGTCTATGAACTCGTGACGTCCTGAACTACGTCACAGTCATCGGTCAAAGTTAGTTTGACAGCTCGAATAAAAAGTCAACCGTTCGCCCAAGTCCAGGGGCAAAATCGTCCTTTTCCTCAAATTTTCCAAAGTTTTTCTTTTTCGAATTTCCGGGGCGTTACACCTTGGACCTCCAACAACACCTTCCCATCAACTGGATCGATCAAAACCCATGAGAACACGATTTGTCATTTTCAATTGAAAAGCAGGACTTCACGGGTTTCATAGGATCCTTACCTCAACCCGCTGTCGTGGACCGCCATGCCACCCCCATCATCTTCGTCTGACCTTCCTTTCTCATTTCACTTCAGACAGTGTAGGAAATAGATCACCTGTGGAAGAGGTTTGGGTTCTTACAATCACACACACATACACTCTATTCTCTGTTTTCATTCCCATGATCGTGCAACCACAATTTAAAATGGTGAGAGACGGTGCTGAGGCTTCCACAACCTTTCAGCGAGGGACATGTGCCCCAATCTGGTTGGGCATCAATCCCAGGCCAACCACCTATCCAATTTTAATTGGGGCACAACAAAAATACCAAATTGCCCTTGCCCCTACAATTACCATTTTGCACCTAAGGCATATAGACCAAAATTCGGATCATCTGAAGTTCGATTATAGCATGCCGCCTGTGTCAGGACCCACCCCGGTTTCACCCCGAAAACCGAGGTAAATCCTGCTCCCGTCTGACACCCCCGACACGTAACTAAAGTAAAACACCCAACAAGCACAGTCAGACGCAGGAGAACTAAATTATCCCGAAGTTAAAAGTTTACAGAGCATAGTCCCAAATACAAAAGAAAGAAAAGCCGATAAACCAGATACACGCACAACGGAAAATTTAACACTCTGGGTTTGCCCTCGCGACTTCTATGCCTCAGACGCTGCCTCGACGCCGACACCCTGCGCTAGCTCCACGACCTGGAGGGCAATTTAAAACAGAAGGTGTGAGTGGACCATAAATAATAAAAGAATTTCCGAAAACCATTTCATAATAAAACCAGGGTTTTAGCCCTCCGTTTTGAAAACACACATGCATAACCCATTAGATGAAAACAGTTATAAATCACGTAATCATCACCATTAAAACAGTTACAGAATCATTGTAAAACAGTTATAGAAATTACGTCATAAACCTCATAAAACCATGTCATAAACATAAATACCAACCAAATCATTATCCGATCAAACCTGCTGGACCTATCCGAGTCTTTAAACTCAATCCAGGCCTCAATAATATCCGAGTCTTTAAACTCCGAGTCTTTAAACTCAATCCGGGTCTTTAAACCCAATCCGGGCCCGTCCCCCGTCAATCACAATATCCGGGTCTTTAAACCCAATAACCAGATCCAGAAAATCCAATCAAAACCAATTGAAAACCATTTCTAAATCCACATCCAAACCCGAATCCGAAATCACTGGCCCGATGCCCTTCCGGCATCCAGAACCGTCATTCCAAATCCAAATCCAGAAATTCCACTGTTCAACTTTAAAACCAAATCTCGTTACTGAAATCCGATTCTAAAACTGAAAGCCTCGATCATCGAAATCACGTTCCAAAATCCATTTATAAGCATTCAAAATCAGTTATCATTTGAAAACCCCAAAACCATGGCATTATACTCAGAAATCACCCCTTTCTCGTAAAACGTGCTGAAACGGAACCTTCTCGAAAAACGTGCAATTATGTAAAATCAACAAAGCATATTCGATAATCATAAAATCACATATAAAAACCACAAAACTAGCATAGAAAACAGTTATGCATGCTTGAGTTTAGAGAAGGGGTCCACTCACAGTACCGAGCCCTCAATCGCGTCCCGAACGTCTCGTACGTTCCTTAGCTTCCTCGAGAAGTCCCGATCTTGTCAACAACCGCCAAAGTACGTTACTAACACATCTACGGAAGTACACCTAATTTTCCCCGAAAATCCCCGGGTCCTAGACGTAACGAACCGAAACCCTAAACGTTCAACCTCGCGGAACTAACCTCAAATGACGTCTGATTAACCCGAAACCAATCCCATTAGACTCGTCACAACTCCTAGACCAAAAACTATGTTGACAACCTCCTCAACTGCCGCCGCACGCGCCCCCACGCACCGCCCAAAGTGGCTGCGCGTGGCCTTCACGCGCCAGCTACAGTGTCGTCGTCTTCCTCGAGTCGACCCGGTTCGACACAGTTCCTGCAAATCAAACCGGCGTGGACGGTTCTCCGCCGTACCTGCACCAAAACACCTCCTCTCTTCACCATCTTCTTCGTCCCATCCTTAGCAATCCATTCCCCATACCCAAACTCCTCGACACGGCCTAATACCCATCGACTCGAACTCAAAACAAACCCGAATACCTGTCCTGTTTCACGATTCGTCCAACCCGGTCACCCCCCGTCACGGTAACCACCGCAGACGGTTCCTAGAACCTCCCTCAACCTCACATCACTCACCAAAACCGTCGACTCACACCCAAAACCTACAACTCTACGTTTGAAACAAAACGGAGAAACAGAGCACACAGGGTACTCTCCGTCGTCCAGCCTCCACCGTACACTCCCCGTCACGGCTGCACAACCAGTAGTTACCTAGGACTCCACTGAATCCCCTAGACCTCACGGGACTCCTCGATTCAACCCCTATGGCTTCGACTTAGCGTCTGAATCTAGACGGAAAAAACAGAGCATCGAAAGGAAAAACAAGAAATTACATGTCCTCCTGTCGCCGTCGTGAGCTCAGCCGTGAGGCAGTAGCTCCTCCCGTCCTCCTCCGTCCTCTGGACACCTCCACTGGCCTTGATTGATCGATCACGGCTGCACCACCACCCACAAACACTCACTTCCTCCCTGTTTTCCCGTGGCTCCCCTCTCACACACAAACAGCCACCACTCCTCCAACCTCCCTCACTGTCTCCCTCTCACTCTCTGGTCACTCTCACACACTCATAAACTCACCAACACCCACGATCACCCCTCACTTCTCTCAATTCTCTCCCTCTATTTCTCTCTGGGTCGAAGAACACACACGGGTACACAAGCACCCCCAATTATTTGGACCGTGCACAAAATGCTAGAACCCTCTAATTCCCCTACACGTGTCACCATCCTGTCCCTTCTCACACAAATGGCCCAATCCCAGCCATCCATCTGTCCCTCTCTGCTGCACAAATCCCAGAGCACAAAGACCAAAATACCCCTCCTTGTAAGTCAAATTTACGGTTTTGCCACTACCTTCCTAGACCCGTTACTCACACATCGTAAGTCCAATGAATACGTGCCGCCTGTCATCGAACTCAGGACGACGAGATCTATCTAATTATCCTAGGTCAACGTACCAAAACCCATTCGTAACAAAAGTCAACTTTCCCCCCTAATTTAGCCAAATTACGGTTATGCCCTCAACCTTCCGAACATCATAACTTCCTCCTCGGATGTCGGAATCGGGCGTGCCACCTGTCTACCGATTCGTGACGTCCTAAACTACGTCCTGGTCATCGGTCAAAACCCAATTGACCGCCCGAACGAAAAGTCAACATTTTTCCCGAACTAGGGGCAAAATCGTCATTCTAGGTTACCGACCTAATCGGGACCAACTAACCCCCGATTAAGCTCACTAATCCCATCTTAATCATTGTCTTAACCTTAATTTCCGGGACGGGTCGTTACATCATGTCATTGTACTCAGGGGATCGAGACCTACCTAACGGTCCTCGAGATACGTGAAAACTACATGTGGTATGAAAAGTCAATAGTTTGCCTTTTTCAACCAAATTACCAAATACCTCCGAACTTCCGAACATCATAACTTCTTCCTCGAATGTCAGAATCGGATGTGTCACCTGTTTACGGACTCGTGACGTCCCGAACTACGTCACAGTCACTGTCCAAAGTCTGTTTGACCTCCCGAACCAAAAGTCAACCATTCGCCTATTTCTAGGGGTAAAACCGTCATTTCGCACCGTCCGTCCGAAATCACCCAACTAATCACCGATTAACTCTACTAATCAGTCATTAATCACTAATCTAATCCTAATTTCAGGGACGGGTCGTTACAATGGTGTGGATTATGGGTTTGGGCTTAGGCCCGAGGACCTAATTATGGATTGATTTGTGATAATGAGTTGTGATAGTCAGATGTGACATGTGTATGTTTTATTGATATTCTTGGTATAAAGTTGTGATGATGATTGTGATGTGAACTTGAGTTGATTTTGTGTGATAATTTTCATAGATTGATTGGTCTCAGACTTTGAGCCAGGGCTCCGAATCCTAAGACTAGTATTGTGTATGTTTGTGATTGTGTTGATTGGTTGTGAGTAAGGGTGGCAATTTTTAACACGACTCGAAACCGGCACGAAATTTATTCGGGTCATTTTCGGGTCAACCCGTTATGACCTGTTTATTAAACGGGTGGGTTTCGGGTCAACCTGTTAACCTGTATAATGACTTGTTAACTCGTTTAATAAATGGGTAGATTTCAGGTTAACAGGTTAACCCCTATATTGGCTTATATATTGACCCATTTAATAAACGTGTCATTACTAACTCATATATCTACCCATTTATCTACCTAAATATCTATTAAATCTTACAATTTAAATATGTTAAACATGTTAAACGGGTCAAACGGGTCATATGTTAATTGGGTTTTGAGTATGACCTGTTTATTAAATGGGTTAAATGAGTTACACGGGTCATTAACAGGTAGGGTTTGGGTTGGACATTCTTAACACGATTATTAAACGGGTCGGATTCGGGTTGGGCATAAATGGGTAAAATAGAAATCATGACACGACACGACCCATTGCCACCCCTAGTTGTGAGTCTCAAACGTCGAGCCCACGGCTTCGAATCCTGAGATGAGTGTTATGTGTGGTTGTGACTATAAGTTGCGATGTTATATGTGGATATGTTCTTGTTATGTGAGGGTTTGGGTTAAATGACTATAAATGAGTTAAATGAGTTACACGGGTCATTAACAGGTAGGGTTTGGGTTAGATATTCTTAACACGATTATTAAACTGGTCGGATTCGGGTTGGGCATAAATGGGTAAAACAGAAATCATGACACGACACGACCCATTGCCACCCCTAGTTGTGAGTCTCAAACGTCGAGCCCAGGGCTTCGAATCCTGAGATGAGTATTATGTGTGGTTGTGACTATAAGTTGTGATGTTATATGTGGATATGTTCTTGTTATGTGATGAATAGTCTCAGACGTCGAGTAGGACTCTGTATCCTGAGACTAGTGTACGATGGCGACTCAGACGTCGAGCCGGGGGCTCTGTATCTTGAGTCGATTTACACTCAGACGTCGAGCTGGATTCTGTATCCAGAGTATGTGATGGCCAGTGCACCTATGGTATGCTGATTGATGTGGTGTATATTGATGTGGTGCTTGTGAATGAGGATTGTGCTGACATTAAGTTGATTATATTTGTGTTATATGGTTGGTGTGATGCTTTGTGTTGCGTGATGTGTGTTCCGATGCTTGTTGGCTGGTTTGATCCTCACTCAGACGTCAAGCTGGGCTCTAGATCTTGAGTGAGTGACGTGCACGCCAGTAGTGCAGTGGTATTAATGATTAATGTTGTGTGTGATGATGTAAATGATTAATATGTTTATGATCTGTTGTATTTCGTGGTTGAACGGGTTGTGGTTAACAATGATAAATTGGGTTGTTTTAATCAAGTGAAATGATTCTTGAAATGGTTTTCGTATGCATGCATACTTTTGGAAAACAGAGGGTAAATGTTGGTTGTTTTCAAAGTTTTTATTTTTATTTTTAAAACTGTTCTTTTTGTCTACTCGCATGTTTTCTTGGTTTTATAACCCTCCAGGACCGCTGCATGGAAATCGAGGCTTGAGAGGCGGAGACATGAATTAGCGGGGTTACGTTTATCCTTTGTCTGATAACATTTCTATCCGGCGGTAGCAGGATCCGAATGTAATATTCTTGTCAATTTGGGTGGGGTCCTATCAGTAAGCATGCTATATATTAACTAATGAAGGTTATTGGAACGAACAATTGATCAGCACTCTCTTCTACCCGCTTGACGCCTCTGATATTTCATCCATTCCTTTGATATCTTTCCGAACAACAGATAGATTAGTCTGGAACTTTGAAAAGAGTGGTTTGTTTTCGGTTCGTAGTGCTTATCACATTACTAGCGATTTTGAAGACCTTTCAAATCCCAGCAGTTCAGCGGCATCTTCTTCAGATTTCAATTCAAAAACATTCTGGAGATATCTTTGGGGAGCTTATATTCCCCCAAAGGTGAAGTTTTTCATGTGTTAATGTTTTTGGAATATTTGACCTCACAAAGAGAATTTGAGAAGAAGAAAAGTCAATACTTTGGGTGGTTGTGTGCTTTTCCAGGGCCTAGTAGAAAATACAGAGCACTTATTTTTCCATTACCCTTATGTTGTACAATTGTGGACTCTGAGCAATATCTTTCAAGCATTAAATCTTCCCTCTGACTTTTTAGTTAAACACTTGATTCTGCAAGTCTTCACCAACCTACCCAAAAAGAGTAAAGATTAGTTCTTCATGTTGCTTTGGATTATATGGTCTTCAAGATACCAATTAATGTGGGAATCATAATATAAGACTACAACAGCTCTTATTGGACGAGTCCGTGCTTGGTGGGCTGACTTCAAAAAGTGCAACAAAAATTTTCGCCCTTCTCGTCCCTGTCCTCAAAAAATGGTAGCCACCAGATCAAGGACTTATAAAATGCAATGTGGATGGTGCATTATGCGAGAGAGATAATGTTGGAGGCATTGGTATTGTTCTTCAGGATTCTGATGGTCGGGTTATCCAAGCTTCAGCAGAATGTCATCTGGGAATTTCATCTCCTCTACATATCGAAGCTCTGGCCATTCAATGCGAACTGGAATTACTAAAAGCCAAAGATATTCAGAATGCAGTTATTGAATCTGATTCCATGTTGTGTATTTCGACACTTCAACAACACTCAGAGAATTTTTCATTGGTTGGCTCTATCCTCAACGATGTCAAACTGCTCATTCGTCTGCTTCACAACTCTCCATTCCAAGTCCGTCAACAAGCTAACAATGTGGCACATCTCCTGGCACGCCATGGTTTAGGAGCTAGAACAAAATTTCATTGGTTCCATTATCCTCCTGCTTTTCTTGTTAGAATCCTATAGGAGGGTGATGCTTAATTGATGTATTCTTCTTTTCAATTGGAGTTGTGGTACTCTTTTTCCTTCTCCTGTGTTATGCAGCAAGGTTTTGTGAGGCCACCCATAATTTTCTAATTATTGTTACTTCTTTTCCTAAATGAGATTTCACTTCTTCAAAAACAATAAAATATAATTATATAATAAGCCTTGTTTATTAATAAATTTTTAATTAATTAAAACACATGATAATATTTTATATATATAAGTATATTATATTAAAAAACATAAAAATCAGTGGGGCCCAAGATACCCCGGCTCCACTGTGGCTCCGCCAATAATTCCAAGGCCTCTATCATCGCCGCTACAAGCACCAGCACGGGTTATCTACCGCAATTATCCGTAATAGGTAAACACCATCATTTACTCTATATGTCTCTTCGAGAATATTGAAATCTAATGCCAATGTATGAGGTAGTGTATTCCTATACCACTTTGTAAAGCAAATTTTTACCATGCATCATGTCTTTCAGTGTCTTTTGCTGCTTCGTATTATAAGAAGAGATAGTTCTTCTTCGCCTCCTTCTTATTCTTCTTCTTAGTCTCTCTTTCCACAAACACTAATGCATGGATATTAGAAAAAAAATCTTAATAATGATTAAAAATGAAAAGAAAGAATTTAAAAAAAATCTGAGATTTCTGAAAAAATTTGGAACTCTATAGAAATTTTCGCCACTAAAGGTTAAAAGAACTTTTAGTGACGAGTTCTGTGATAAACAGCGCTGCAAAAACTCTTTTTGGAGACGATTTTCAAGAGAGAAGTCATCAATTGAGGAGTTCTTTATCTTTAGTGACGAAAAATGCATAGGCATTCAAACTTTTCCTGGATTTTCCAGAAATTTCAATTTTTTTAATTCATTTTTAGTCCATTATTAGTATTCTATCTCTAAACAACCATGGGTTGGTGTTTGTGGGAAGAAAGGTAAAAAGGAGAAGTCGAAGAAGAATAGGAAGAAGTTGAAGATGAAAAGTTGAAGATGAAGAATAAGAAGAGAAGTTCGTCTTCTCCTTCTTCTTACGGATCATCATGGTTGTTTTTTTTTTTCAATTTTTATTGATTGTTTTGTTAGTTGATTATATGTTTTTGGGTTCAAATTTTTTTTTGATTTATTATTATTAATTTTATCTATATGTCATTTTAACAAAAACTTAAAAATGGGTCCCAATTTTTCCAAATTATAACTTACTAGAAATTTTAAAAAATTAACGAAGAGGCATTATTATAACATTTTAATAAATATAAGGCAGTAAAATGGAAGATTTGAAAGGACGAAAATAATTATATTATTTGGCGTAAATCACAGGATAGTAAAATACAATTTTCTCTATATTATAATAAAAATCATTTAACTCTTAAATTATCATTTCAAGATTATTTATACAAAAATCAACTAAATTAGAGATCATTTAATTATTCATATGTGCAAATTAAATGGATAGTTAATTATGAGGATCTTCATTGTTACAAATAATCAGTGATGTAAATATCACTAATGTCGCCGATATTTCGGTCCACATATCGGAAAATGGAGGAGTCGACATCTAAAGAGGGGGAAGAAATTTTTCCCCCAAATTTCCACAATTTCGCGAAGTATCAGTGGATATCGACGAAATCCGCCGATATTTGATGATATCCACTGAAAATTTCGACATTGGTGTTAAGAAATCCGCCGGAGGTCATCGGATTTGAAGAGATACACAAGTGTTAAAATAAGCAGGTGTTAAGAAAGAGGGAAACCCTAACCTCTGGAAGCAAAATATAAGTCGGGTCTGAAACAAGTGGATCTGAGGTCATCGGAGGAGTCGCGTTCGTCGATGAAAGTCCGAGACACAAGAAATGAGGAGGCGATGGCGGCCTGGCTGGACCTCCACGGCGACGCAGACACATAACATAGTCTCCTCGCTGCAACCCTCAACATCTTCTCGTTTTCTTCCGCTTCTTGTAATTCTTTGGTCGTTTGGATTCGCCAAACAAACGCAGCGACATCCGTGGAGAGAGATACACAGAGAGAGAGCGACTAGAGGGATAAAATGGGCAAAACAAAAAATTCCCCCCAATTGAAGGGAATTTGGGAGGCCGGAGGAAATGACACCGTGATGGTCAATCAATTTAAAGGTGGCCCTGATTTTGACACGTAATCATCCCTTCTTTTATATGGGCTTGTGCTAGGCCGAGTCACCAAGAAACAGACTTTTATACTTGGGCCTGCATGCATGCATGCACGAAAGAAAAGCTTTAGTGATGTTTAGGCTGCAGCATCATAAACAAGCCTAAAAAGCATTGGAGCACATATATAAGCAACACACCGAAAGGGGAGCCAATTCCAAAAAAAAAAAAACACGTTGAAAGGGGAGAGAATGGAAGTGAAAGGAAATATGAAGGAAGAAGGCGTTGGCGGAACCCTATTGAAATTTTTTTCCGATTTTAAATATATTTTCTCATTTTATAATTTTTCTTCCATTGAAATTTTTTTATGCTTAATGTTATGTTTTTAATTATATTAACATTCAATTATAATAATTCAATTCAATTTATGTGTATGTTTAAAATTTTATATTATTAGTCATCGACAGAACCCTATTGTATCATATTATTCATCATATATTTATTATATCAAAGTCATTTTATAATTTTTATTAGTCATATATAACCATCATTAGGTACTTAAGTTTTTCCCAAAGTTTCATTCCAAATTTCTAACTTTTAGACCGGATTTCCGTCATTTTTGTTGACCGTAAATGATATCGATATCGATATTTGGGACGAGATATCCGTAAATTTGACTAGCATCGACGATATTTTCATCTTTGCAAATAATAATGATTTGTTTTGTACATAAGAAGTATTTAAGAACTTCAAAGATTATTAGGAATTTTCCGATTAAAATTCGTATATAAAAATAATTTTATATATCAAATGAGTATAATTAATGTGTAGGGTAATAGCAGTCAAATCGTGTTTCTTCTTAAAGCGAGGGAAATAACAAAGCTTGCGTGCCTCAACGAATCCAACAAAACAACATAATAGAATAATGGTACTGTTTGTCGATGGCGTACGGAAAAAAGATTAATTCTTGTGAATAAATGTAAATTAAATCCAATTAACCTCGAATAGCCAAATATATATATATATATATATATGACCAAAATCTAGACATATTCAGTTTGGCTGAATTTCACTCCTAATTGATGGGATTATTGGATTAAATGAACAATGATTTAGTCATGTTAATTGTTAATCATACTCATTCCGATCTTTACTGGAGTTTAATTATTTTGATTGTAGTAAGCAGTGCGGAAATTGTAGTATATCGCTACAAAATTGACACATTATATAGTTTTAATTCTTTTTAATTATCACTAGCATTATAAGCTTATTGAAATGTTTAATAATAATATGCACGTAGGTTTTATATGATATGCATATATTTAGTGAAAATTTATAGTTTATTAAATTTAATATTTAATTATATAATTTAACTCAAGTCGCCTATTTTTATAGACTAAAATATCCCTGTAAAAAATATAACAAATTAAAGCTCTTCATTAAGCTTGACAGTCTGTCCTAAATCCGTGTTCCTGGGATAAGTGTAAAGTAGAAGCCATAAGCCCATAAGCCATTCCTCACATTAATCAAACTAAAAACTTGCAAATTGTTGTGAAGGAAATCCGGTAGATGAGAATGTAGAGAGAATGTTAGGAGGCAGGAAGATGTGAATAATACGTCTGATCTTTTGAGATTAGATTAGGGTTTACAAGCATTAATTATCTCTTATATAGGGGAAAATAATTAATGAATACAAAAGGACAAAACTACCCCTAGCACCTATTACATAAATAGACATAACCAATGAAACTATTTACAACACTCCCCCTTGGATATTTCATGTAATGGTACTGCTTGGCTACGCACATATATGTTGCCTCGTTAAAACCTTGCCAGGTAACAAAAACCCTATGGGACAAAAATAACCCTGGTCGAAGGAAAAAGAGTGCAACGTGCGTATAGGTGATCACATCGGAATCTTCTGAGGTAGCTGATGTCGTCTCTTCTGAAATACGGATAGATAATCTGCCTTTAAGATAAAATGTATTAGTGTTGCTCCACCAAAACCTTACCCGGAAAACCCAGTGGGAAAAACCCGCGGTTGAAGGGAAAAGATGTGCAAATGCATAAAAGTCAAATCATGGCATCTTCAGGATGCATTGTTAGCAGGGTGATCATACCAAAATGTGCCTCATTAAAACCTAGCCAGGTAACAAAACCCAATGGGACAAAATAACCCTGATCGTAGGACAAAAGAGTACACGATGATCATGTGAATATACTTCGGGATACTCAGTATACTTCTGGATACTTGGTATACTTCAGGATACTCCCCCTGATATTGACTCCCCCTGAAAACTACAGATTAGGTAGATCAGCCAGTCTACGTAAACCAATACCTCGCATGTAACGACCCGTCCCGAATATCGGGATTTAATAATATTTAATTGTGATTTACTAATCTGGGATTAGTTGGGCGATTTCGGACGAATTGTGCAAAATGACCGTTTTGCCCATGGGTGTGGGCAAAACGTTGACTTTTAATTCGGATGGTCAAATGGACTTTGACCGATGACCGTGACGTAGTTCGGGACGTCACGAGTTCATAGACAGGTGGCACGTTCGATTTCGACGTTCGTGGTGAAAGTTATGATGTACGGAAGTCCAGGGGCATTTTCGTAATTTGGACGATATATGGGCAAATGTTGACTTTTTGACCGGGATGTCCGATGGTCGAGGGCCAAGGACCGTTACGGAGGTTTCGTCGATGCGAATCCAACGACAGGCGGCACGCCGAAATCGGACTTCGTACGAGGAAGTTATGGTCTGGAACGTGAAATCGGGGAAGTTACGTCTCGGTAACTGTGTGGATTATTTTATTCTGAAATGGTGGTTGGAGGACACTTGGATGAGTGACAAGTGTCACTCATCCGACGGCTAGATTGGATCTTGATCCACTAATCATAAACTATATACTAAAAGCTTCCACTACATAATAATCTAGAATTTAATCCCTGTTTTTGATCTGAGCCATCCATTCCACCCCCAGATTGCATCACAGCCGTCCATCTCATTTTCCCCCTTCCATTTCTGATCATTCCTCCCTCACTGTGAACAAGCAAATTGAGAGTTGGGTTCTGGCCATTGCCAATCTCTCTTCCACAATTGATTGCACAAATGGTTAATTGGTGATTTGGGGAAGGTTCTGGCTGAGGGAGAGCACGGGGGACTGAGTGGGGTGGTGTAATTCGGGAATCAAAGTTTCGGGGAATTGGAGGGAATTTCGAATTGGAGTAATTGGGCCGTGTCGATCAATATGGGGTTTAGCTGGAGTCTTCTGGGATCAAAACGAACTGTCTTGCAGCAAGAACGACAGGAAACCGTGTCGGATTGAAGGAGAACGGAGCTTCCATGGCAGCTTCATTTCGAGCTTGAGTTCAACAGGTTAGAGGTATGAATTCATCAAATTGATTGTGCAGAAACATCCCTTACACTCTCACGATGCTTACTATATGAATTAATTTGGAAATCAGGGACGGAATCGGTGAACCCGAATTGGAAACCCGTCAAGAATCGATCGAGAGTCGTGAGGATTTGGACCCTAAATTGTGTAATTCAATCTACAGAACTTAATTGGTGATTGATTACAAGGGATCAGTTGAAAGAACGGATGGATTTGATGTCGAATTGGGTGTAATTGGACCGGGTCTGTTCGCGGGTTTTTCAACCCGTTTTACAGACAAACGGGTGAGAGGGATGACTGTGCGGGTACTGTAGCTGGCGCGTGGCTTCCACGCGCAGCCGCTTGCGGTGGCGCGTGGGGGCGCGTGAGTGCGAATCCCGAGGTATGATCAACATGACTTTTGTCCTATACAATGTAACGAACATTTTGGGATTGGTTTCGTATCGATCGGATCCCGTTTCGTTATTGTTCGGGATGTCCGAAGGTTTTAAATCGAGTTTAAAAATACTTAAATATTCGGGAAAATTACGGGACTTGAATAGGATGTTAATGATGAGGTTAGTGATCCTCTAATGTGATTTGAACAGGATTGGGAGTCCCGGTGTTGGTGGTGTGGCCCGGGAAGGCCTATGGCACGCGTATCGAGGCGCTCGGTTAAACGGTCTGTGAGTGGACATTGGTTTTATAAATTCGATGCATGCATAACTGTTTCATGATTGTTATAAATTGTGATTAAATGATTTGTTTTGGATATCGATGAATTTATATATTTTCACGCATTTCGAGGCGATTTACGTGTTTGCACGTAAATCGAGATTTTTCTGGATTTGCACGGATTTCCAAAATGTGGTTGGATATGATTTCATGAAACGGTTACAAATTTGATAAAGTGAAATCGGGCCAGGGGCCCAGTTGATTTATGAAATCGGGCTAGGGGCCCAGTTAACTTGTGAATCGGGCCAGGGGCCCAGTTAACTTATGAAATCGGGCCAGGGGCCCAGTTGACTTCTACATGTGTTTGCGGGTCGGGGACCCTAAAACGGAATTGAATAAATTTTTTCTGGTTTACATTTTATATATATTCACATGCTAAAAACAATAGTGGTTTTGATGATATGGAAAATCTGGTTATGGCACGTTTCACGGTATTTGGGCTTGAGACCCGTCTGATGAAACTTAATGATTGGTTTGGATTTTTATCCATGTATATATATATGCCTTGCATGTGGATATCGATAAAATGTATTTAGTACTGCACTGTATAGATCCTTCCATATTATATTGTCTCCTCCGGCGAGGTACCCCGGAGAGGTCACGGGCGTCTAGTACGTCCAACGTCTATGACGCTAAGCATCAGGTGATGCTGCATCAGGTGATGCTGTACCCGAACGGGGTTCGGGGATTTAACTCGGAAAATTGAGACCCGAGTGGCACGCGTAGCCTTGTGATTGTGACCTTATTGACGTCAGGGACGTCAGACATCAGGGATGTCGGATTGGAGTGTATAGTGCAGTGGCTAAAATAATGGTTATGGTTTATATTATATGCCTTATGGTTCATATTACTGGATTTATGAAATAACTCTTGGATTTACTTTTGGAAATTGGAACTATGCTTTGGTTTCCGGGCTAAGGCCCTAATGGTTATTTCTAAATAAATATGGGATTGTTGGTTTTGGTGCATGCATATGATTTTACTGAGGAGCATAAATGTCTTATAAATGTTTTAAACAGACTTGTTTAGTTTTGTCCACTCACAGCTTTTGTTTTCAATGCCCTTCAGGTTGATTCCGGATACGACTGCAGCAGAGACTTGAGCATCGTACACCTCCTCCATCGATCCTTACACACTCTGGAAGCCCGTTTGGGCAATGGCAATCGGTTATCCCTTGTCTGGCGCCTCTTGTCAGACGGGAGCACGTCACATTCCATGGTAATCCCGGGGGGATTGGGATGGGTTGTGTCATCGCACATGCTGCTGGAATGTGGCCTTTGGTAATGACTTGGTGAAAAAGTCTGCATGGTTATCTTGAGATCATATTGGCTTGATCTCAATCTTCCGATGTTCTTGCTGTTGCTGATTAAAGAAGAACTTCGGTGCAATATGCTTGGTGTTGTCTCCCTTAATGAAACCAGTCTTCATCTACTCTATGCAGACAACATTATCTTCGTAGATAACTGTCGGTTCATTATGGGTGGAATTCAGTCCACATGTACTTCGAATATGCCCAGTAATAGATTTTAGCCATATGAATTCACGAACTGCTTCGTACAGAGCTAAAATCTCGGCATGATTCGAAGACGTAGCAACAAGGGTCTGTTTTGTAGACCTCCAAGATATTGTTGTGTTCCCAATGGTAAAGACATAACCGGATTGGGAACGTGCCTTATGTGGGTCTGATAGGTAACCTGCATCAGCATACCCAACGAGGCTTGCATCATTTCGAGGACCAAGGGGGGTTGATTCATTCCTCGATGCATAGGGATAGAATAAGCCCATATCCGTTGTACCTCTAAGGTATCGGAAGATGTCTTTTATGCCATTCCAGTGTCCGCGTGTTGGCGCAGAGCTAAATCTAGCTAGTAAGTTCACATTGAATGAAATGTCTGGTCTAGTGCATTGAGCCAAGTACAATAGTGCGCCTATTGCACTTAGTTATGGCACTTCTGGTGTCAATATCTTTTCGTTGTCATCTGCTGGATGAAACAGGTTCTTTTTAGGGTCTAGACTCCGGACGATCATGGGCGTGCTTGAAGGTTTTGCTTTATCCTCATTAAAGCGTCTCAACATTTTCTGGATGTAATTCGATTGATGGACCAAAATTCCATCTGCACGGTGCTCGAGCTCCAGGCCGAGACAGAAGTGTGTTCTCCCAAGATCTTTCATTTCAAATACTAACTTCAGGTGCTTAGCGGTTTCTTGGATCTCTTCAGGAGTACCAATCAGATTCATGTCATCGACATAAACTGCCACTATAGCGAATCCGGAACTTGTCTTCTTAATAAACACGCATGGGCATAATTCATTATTCACATATCCCAATCTGATCAAATATTCACTTAGACGGTTATACCACATCCGTCCGGATTGTTTCAATCCGTAAAGTGAATGCCTCAATCGAATGGAGAGCGTGTTCCGTGGTCTAGAACTATTTGAATCAGATAGCTTAAGTCCTTCAGGAACTTTCATATATATCTCTGTATCTAGATTCCCATAGAGATAAGCTGTGACCACATCCAAAAGCTGCATACTCAGTTTTTCGGAAACTACCAAACTGATAAGGTAGCGGAACGTTATAATGTCCATTACGGGAGAGTACGTCTCCTTGTAATCAATCCCAGGGCGTTGAGAAAATCCTTGCGCCACTAAACGAGCTTTGTATCTCACAATCTCGTTTTTCTCATTACGCTTCCTTACAAATACCCATTTAAAACCTACAGGTTTAACATGGGGAGGTGTGGGAGCTACAGGTCCAAACACCTTTCTTTTTGTCAGGGAATCAAGTTCGACCTGGATTGCTTCTTTCCATTTTGGCCAGTCTTCTCTACGTTGGCATTCATCAACGGAGCGAGATTCGATATCATCACTAGTTATTATTTCAGTAGCTACTGCGAATACAAATATATAATCGATGATAATATCATTTCGATTCCATATCTCATTTAAGCATGCATAATTTACCGAGATCTCTCTATTCTCGGGAATGGGTTCAGATGTTGAGGCGTCCCCCAACGTTGTCTCTTCTAAGACACACCCATAATCCGGAATTATCTCATGAGATGGATCGGATGATATAGTGATATCCAAGGGATTCAATTGTGCCAAATTTGTCCTCTTCCGGGGATAAGAATCCTTCGAACCTATTGGTCTACCTCGCTTCTGGGCAGGGACATATGACTGGTTAGCCGCCATGGCCGTACTTTGTCCATCTGGGACGACCCGTCCATTTGGGACGGCGCGTCCTACGGGGACGTCTATCCTTGCAGGCACGTTTGCAGCAGGTATATGTGATCTCGTCACTTTAGCTAGATCAGAGAAAGCATCTGGCATATTATTAGCTACACTCTGTAGATCTAGGATTCTCCGCACTTCATTCTCACTTTGTGCGGTTCGGGGATCAAGATGAGACATAGTGGAGACAGTCCACGTCAATTCACGTCGTTCTCCAGGTGCGTTAGCGTTCTTATCTCCCCCTAACGGCGGGAAGACTGTCTCATCGAAGTGACAATCCGTAAAACGAGCGGTAAAAAGATCGCCTGTCAAGGGCTCTAAATAACGTATAATGGAGGGGGATTCATAGCCGACATAGATGCCCCTCCGGCGTTGAGGTCCCATTTTTGTACGTTGTGGCGGCGCAATTGGCACATAAACGGCGCACCCAAACGCGTAAGTACGAAACATAAGGTTCGTACCCAGTGACCAGCTGTAACGCGGAATAGGGTTGGGTGGCAGTGGGCCTCAACCGGACCAACATAGCTGCATGCAAGATTGCATAGCCCCACGCAGAAATTGGTAGCTTGGTGCGCATAACCAAAGTCCGTGCAATCATTTGTAATCATTTAATGAATGCTTCTGCGAGACCATTCTGGGTGTGAACGTGTGCAACTGGATGTTCAATATCAATCCCAAGGGACATGCAATAATCGTCGAAAGATTTCGATGTAAACTCCCCGGCATTATCAAGTCTAATGGACTTTATGGGATAATCTGAATGGTGGGCCCTTAATTTAATGATTTGGGCAAGGAGTTTAGCAAACGCAGCATTACGTGTGGACAATAAGGTCACGTGTGACCACCTTGTTGATGCGTCAACCAAAACCATGAAATATTTAAATGGTCCACATGGTGGTTGGATGGGTCCACAAATGTCCCCTTGTATTCTGTACACGGAAGGGACAGAGTCTTTATCGATCTTTGCATATGATGGTCTAGTGTTCAATTTTCCCATTGAGCAAGCTTAGCATAATGTGTCACTAAACACGAGGTCCTTATTTGTAAGGGGATGCCCGTGTGATGTATTGAGGATACGACGCATCATACCTTGACCGGGGTGTCCCAATCGGTCATGCCATAATAAGTAGTTGCTGGGGTTAGGTAGCTTCCGGCTAGCCATGTGATTTGCCTTGATGGTTCTAATAGTGGTCATGTAGAGGCCACTCCTGAGGCATTTCAATTTCTCCAATGTACGTTTCCGGCCATACAAATTGGATGTTATGCAAAGATATTCCACATTATTTTCTTTTGTGGTTTCAACATGATAATTATTAGCTCGAATATCCTTAAAACTCAATAACATTCTGCTGGAACGTGGGGAGTATAAAGCTTCATCAATGGTAAATACAGTACCATTGGACAACATAAATTGGGCTCTTCCGGAGCCTTCAATCAAGTTTGATTTGCCAGAAATAGTTAAGACCGGGGTGTGGTTAGGTATTAAGTTTGTGAAAAATATCCTATCACGGAGGATAGTGTGCGTAGTAGCACTGTCGGCTAGGCAACAAACTTCCCCATTTGACATGCCTAACCATCAATATAACTAAAGTAATCAACAATCACATGGATTAAAAAAAAAGAATAAATAGATTGAATAATATTCGAGCAAATAACAAAATAGGTCCAAAATTAAATGAATCACCAAACAATATCCAGAAATAGTAATGGAAGAAATAAAAAAAATATATAATATGCATAAAAAAACCGGCACAAATGCCGATCATATCCATGGGTATATAAATAACTCAATCTTCATTATGTCCAGCTGCAGTCTGGAAATCGGCAATAGCAAGGGTGGTATCAGCGGGGACTGGTCTTGCAGCAAAATTAGCCTCTTGAGTATCACGTCTAGTATGGTACTGGGCAATAGTTTGAGCTGATGCACGACAGGTGCAGGACCAGTGATCACGACCTCCACATTTATAGCATAGGTCCGGTGGGTTTTGATTCTGGTGGCGACGGGCCAGACTAGGGTTTCTCTCATTTTGAGCACGCGGACCAGGATGAGCGTGATATCCACCACGTGGTGTAACGACCCGTCCCGAATTTCATGATTAGATTAGTGACTAATCACGATTAGTGAGGCTAATCCGTGATTAGTAGAGCGAAATTGGACGAACGATGCGAAATGACCGTTTGGCCCCTAGTGGTGGCAAAATGTTGACTTTTCAATCGGGCGGTCAAATGGACTTTGACCGATGACCGTGACGTAGTTCGTGACTTCACGAGTTCATAGACAGTGGCACGTTCAATTCCGACATTCGAGGAGGAAGTTATGACGTTCGGAAGTTTAGGGGCATTTTGGTAATTTGGGTGAATAGGAGGTCAAAAGTTGACTTTTTGACCGGGAGGTCCGATGGCCGAGGGCCGAAGACCGTTACGTAGATAAGGACGATACGAATCCATAGGCAGGCGACACTCTGAAATCGGACTTCGAACGGGGACGTTATAGGTCACAGAAGTTCGATTTCACTATGCACGGACTTCGAGACGGGGATGAATTGGCGAAATCTGATTGGGCAGATATTTTTAGTGGGTCCCATGGATGAGTGACAAGTGTCACTCATCCTATTGGCTAACTCCCCCCCAAAATGTGGATCTATATAATAAAATAATATTATTTAATTACTTTTTTTAATCAAATCCACCCACCATTCAATCTTGGCCATCCATTTCAATTCATCCTTAAATCCACACCCTCCCATCTCCCTCACATCTGATTAGCCATCCCCCTTCTTCTTTGTTTCCTTACCACCCGAAACCCCATAACCCCATTTTCTCCATTTTCTTTCAAAAACCGAAACACACACACCCTATCACCATTCATTGCTTGGGTGTGACCGTGAGTGACGGGAGGGAAGGACAGAGAGGCTGGGACGGCGAGTCACGGCGACGGACGACGGAGGACACGGCGGAGGAGCTCGACCCGTGAGGTGAAAATATTTAAAAATCCAAGTTTTGTTTTTGTTAGGTTTTAATTGAAACTAATGATTGGGTTGTGCTTCTGGGGGACCTAGGAGAGAAATGGGATTGTTTTTGAAGGTTAGAGCGGCCTGGAACAGCCGTGAACGGCGGGAGAAGTCACGGCCGCCATGGCCGAATTGAAGGTACGGGTTTTTGATGTTTTTCTTCCATTTTAATGTCATAGAACCATAGGTTAGGATTAGAGGAGGAAAATAGGACAAACGGGAACGGTTTTGGTGGCCGGACGGCGGAGAACCGGCCGGGTCAAGCTGCGGGTCACGGCGACCCGGTTACTGGTATTCGGGTCGACCCGCGGGAGGACAGAGATGACAGGTGACGTCATCCTGCTGACGTCATCATGTCAAGGATGACGTCAGCATTGTCATATCTGACAATGTCAGCTGACATGTCAGAAAATGGGCTAATAGGAGTGCGACACGTGTCACATGTTAGTGCACAGTCAGCACTGACATGTCAGTGATGTGGCCCAATTAGGGGCTGACACGTGTCACTGACGTGGACCAGTACCGTGATGACACGTGGCACATGTTAGACTGCCACGTGGCACTGACAGCACAGTGACGTGGACCAATGGGAGCATGACACGTGGCATCTGTCAGAGTCTGACATGTCAGACCTGACAGCTGTCAGATGACGTCATGCTGACGTCAGCAGGTACTGTAGCTGGTGCGTGAAGCCCACGCACAGCCACTTCAGGCGGCGCGTGAGAGCGCGTGACAGGGAATTTGGGAAAGTGTTCAACACGGGAAATCTTCTATTCGATGTAACGAACATTTTGGGACTGGTTTCGTGTCGATCGGACACCGTCTCGATATGTTTCGGTGTATCGGAAGGTTTAGGTTCGGGATTAAAAATAGTTAAAAATACGGGAAAATTACGGGGCTTTGGTAGGAGGTTAATTAAGTAGTTAGTAACCTTTTATTACGATTGGGACAGGTTTGGGAGTCCCGGTGACGGTGATCGGCTCGGGGAGCCGTATGACACGCAAATCGAGGCGGCAGCTCGGACGGTCTGTGAGTGGACCTTGTTTTCTAAATTGGTGCATGCATAAATGTTTATTATATGTTTTAAATGTTTGTTTGTAATGCCATGGGTGCATTTGTATGTGGTTACGTATAAGCACGTATTTCGAGGTTTCGGCCTTATACGGTGCTTATACGGGTCTGTATCTCTGTATTGATTTAAATGAACTGGATTTGAATTTCAAAAGGATAAACTCGGGTATGAGACCCATGTGGTTTTGTCTCGGGCATATGACCTGTAACGACCCGTCCCAAATTCCTAGATTAGATTAGTGACTAATCACGATTAATGAGGTTAAACGGTGATTAGTAGAGCGAAATCGGACGAACGGTGCGAAATGACCGTTTTGCCCCTGGTGGTAGTAAAACGTTGACTTTTTAATCGGGCGGTCAAATGGACTTTGACCGATGACCGTGACGTAGTTCGTGACGTCATGAGTTCATAGACGGGTGGCACGTTCAATTCCGACGTTCGGGGAGGAAGTTATGACGTTCGGAAGTTTAGGGGCATTTTGGTAATTTTGGTTAAAAGGGGAAAATAGTTGACTTTTTGATCGAGAGGTCCGATGGCCGAGGGCCGAAGACCATTATGTAGATAAGGACGATACGAATCCGTAGACAGGCGGCACGTCGAATTCGGACGTTCGACGGCGAAGTTACGGTTCACGGAAGTTCGAGTGCACTATTGCACGAATTACGAAACAAGTTAACTTTTGGACTTTAGTGGGGCCCAGATATTTAAGGGAGGCCCAATGGATGAGTGACAAGTGCCACCCATCCACAGGCCACCTATATTGATTCATGCACCGTGCAAACCATTCCATTTTCTCCATTTCAAACACACACAAAACACAACCCGATCTCACCCATTTTCCTCCCATCCGTGCAACCCAAAACCCATCCACTCTTCACCCATGACCAGGCAGAGGACCAGGGAGACTGAGGAGGTTACTGAGCGGCCAGAACCGCCGTCCAAGGCGGCGAGAGGAGGAGGAACCCGTGAGGTTCACGGTTAGTCCATTTTGACCCCTTTTTCCATTTTTGTTGTTATGGTTGGTTTTTAATGGTTTTAATGAGTCCATTAGGTTGATAGGGACATGTTAGGAAGGTTTAAGGAAGCTTGGGATGGCTGGGCAGCCATGGGTACAGTTTTGGAAACTTGAACCGTTTGGTTCAAAATCGAACCATAGGATTTAGACGTTTTCGGTTGCGTTTAAGGATTGGAATGGATAGAAAACATCAAAATAGGATGAAAGGAACCAAAAAGGAAGAACTAGGATGAAAAATGGGGTGTCTAGGGCTGTGAACCGGTCACGCCGGTCCAGTTGGACCGGCCAAACCAGGTGAACCGGCCATGAACAGTAAAACCGGTCTGCTGGAGGTTAGTGCCGATGAACAGTATTTTCGACTTTCTAGGGGCTCGTGAGGACGCGTGGACCATAATTTGGGAAAGTGTTCAACACGGGAAATCTTATATTCGATGTAACGAAGATTTTGGGACTAGTCTCGCGTCAATCGGACATCGTTTCGATAGTTTTCGAGGTGTCGGAAGGTTTAGGGTCGGTTTAAAAATAGTTAAAAGTTCGGAAAAATTACGGGGCTTTGATGGGAGGTTAATTAAGTAGTTATTAACCTTCTATTAAAATTTGGACAGGTTTGGGAGTCCCGGTAATGGTGATCGGCTCGGGGAGCCGAATGGCACGCAAATCAAGGCGGCAGCTCGGACGGTCTGTGAGTGGACCTTGTTTTCTAAATTGGTGCATGCATAAATGTTTATTATATGTTTTAAATACTTGTTTGTGATGCCATGAGTGCATTTGGATGTGCGGTTACGTATAGGCACGTATTTCGAGGTTTCGGCCCTATACGGTGCCTATACGGGGCTGTATGTCTTTATTGGTCTAAATGAAATGGTTTTGGATTTCCAAATGGATTATGAATATGATTTTATGATGTTGATTTGGATGCTTGTGAATTATATGGTTTCACGTATTTCGAAGCGATTTACGTGCTTGCACGTAAATCGAGGTTTTCCGATTTTATACTGATTTTCCGTACTTATGGTTTTGGATATGATTTCATGAAATGATTTTGGATTTGAAAAGGTAACTCTCGGACTTGAGGTCCATTTGATTTACGGAATCGGGCCGGAGGCCCAGTTGGTTTACGATTCGGACTTGAGGTCCAGTTTCTATGTGGATTCGGGCCTAGGGCCCAGTTATGTATTACAAATGGTTTTTATGGTTCATAACGGTTTATGGGAACCGACATGAACCCTTGAAATGGTTTTTACAGGTCATGACGGTTTATGGGAACCGGCATGAACCCATGAAAGGTTTTATGGTTCATGACGGCTTATGGGGGCCGGACATGAATCCTGGAAAAGTTTAAAGAATGATTTCAAAAGGTTTTTCATATTCCATCCTATATATATGATTGTCTCCTCCGGGGAGGGTCGTTGGCCTGGGTGGACCCCGGAGTAGTCACGGAGCACTGACTGAGTGGAGTCGCCCCCCAGTTGGGTTCCTTACTCTCAGGATGGGCATGGTTCGTTACCTCCAGGGAGGGTCATTGATCTACGGACATTGACCTGGGTGGACCCTGGAGAGACTTGGGTTTGAGACCCCGGTTAGCACACGTGTAGCTCTATTATACCGTGACAGGTTCTGGATATGAAATATAATGGATAAACATGATTTCAATTGATTTTGGGAAATTGTGTTTATAATGATAAATGGTTTTGGGCTGAGATCCCACATATGTTTACTATGTTATGGTTTTCTGTAAATGGTTTTGGGCAGGAGCCCGTAGAACTTGTATTTATAGAATTTGGGGCTGAGACCCTAATTATGGTTGTTTAAACTTATGTGTTTGGATAAATAGTTTTACTATGCATGCATGCTTTTTAGTGAAGGGTATAAAGGTCTTTTATGGAAATGTTTTTATAAACTCCTTATTTTTGTCCACTCACAGTCTTTCTGTTTTTAATACCCTTCAGGTTGGATACGATGTGGACTGTAGCAGAGACCGAGATATCACATGCCTCCTCCGGATCCTAGCGTACTCTGATAGCCCAGGAGGGCAAAGGTTGGAAATATCCCTTGTCTGACACTTTGTGTCAGACGGGAGCAGGGTCATCCCACGTTAATCCCCGGGGGGATTGGGATGGGTCCTGTCATGACCTCAGATTCTGGGCACGGTGCGCAGCTGATGTCCTATGTTCGGGCACGAGACCCAGTCACTTTACGGTTTTGATTTCAGGTCAGGGAACCTTAAATGGATTCCCAGGTTCATGACGGTTTATGGGAACCGGCATGAACCCTTGTTATGGTATCGTGGTTCATGACGGTTTATAGGAACCGGCATGAACCCTTGTTGGTTATTACGGTTCATGAAGGTTTATGGGAACCGGCATGTTACCCTAGTTATGTTATTACGGTACATGACGGTTTATGGGAACCGGCATGTTACCTGGTTATGTTATTACGGATCATGACGGTTCAAGGGAACCGGGCATGGATATTATGTTATGTATATATATGTTCATCTACCTTCCTTTACTTCTATTATCTCCTCCGGGGAGGGTCGTTGGCCTGGGTGGACCCCGGAGTAGTCACGGAGCACCGACTGAGTGGAGTCACCCCCCAGTTGGGTTCCTTACTCTCAGGAAGGCTATGGTTACTATTACCTCGAGTAGGATCAGTGGTCTGCGGACATTGACCTTGACTTTGAGAAGACTCGGATTGAGACCCGGGTAGCACGCGCGTAGCTTTGGATACCGTGACAGGATTGGTTGTGTGACTTATATGTATATATGATATATGATATGTGGTGTGCACAGGTGTGCACGGGATTTGAGCAGTGGCTCGTGTACTTGGTTTCTTTATGGTTTGGGGCCGAGTCCCTTATGGATTTGGGCAGTGGCCCGTATGGTCGTTTTCATTGTGGTCCTTTCGACCCTGGTTTATATCTGCTTTGGGCTTAGTCCCACATATGGTTTGTTTTGGATAAATGGTTTTCGAATGCATGCATGCTTTTTAGTGGAGGGTACAAATGTCTTATGAAATGTTTTTATAAACTTTTGTTTTGTCCACTCACAGTTTTTAATGTTTTGACTGCCCTTCAGGTTGACATCGGATGTGGACTATAGCAGAGACCGAGATATCACATACCTCCTCCGGATCCTGGCGTACTCTGATAGCCCGGGAGGGCAAAAGGGCGGAAATATCCTTTGTCTGACACTTCGTGTCAGACGGGAGCAGGGTCATCCCGCACTAATCCCGGGGGGATTGGAATGGGTCCTGTCACGTGGGCCTAGCCCACGGTTACCACGGCCACGTGGGGCATGGTAATCTTGGGCTCGATCATATGGGTGTCCACCACGTCGATTACCACGACCACGAGGGGTATGGTAACCGTGGACCCGGTCATAGGGGTGTGCACCATGTGTTGGACGATTACGTCCTCCACCTCTACCATGTCCCCTATTTCTCCCCCCACGGTCGGCATCACGAGGTGCAACAGCGTTTGCTTCAGGCAAAGGTGCTGCACTAGTGCCCACAGGCCGGGATTGATCATTCTTCATTAATAAAATATTGTTCGTCTCAGCGAGCAACAAAGTAGTGATCAACTCCGCGAACTTGGTAAACTTCCGTTCTCGGTATTGTTGCTGCAGGACAATACACGAGGCCGGAAATGTGGAGAAAGTCTTCTCAAGTAAGTCAGTTTCAGTGAGTTCCTCCCCACAATACTTGAGAAGAGACCGGATACGGCATATCTCAGAGTTATATTCGTTTACGGATTGTCTTGGCAGTGAGATGAAGCTTCACATCTTTCGTCCACTGGTAGTAGTTTCGTCCGGAAACTTCCAGTGCGTCAAAATCCAGTTTGTTGAGATGTGCCATGCTCTACAAATATTAATGAATAGGATTAGTGCTTTGGGAAAAATGCATCCATAAGCAACTGATTAGAACTTCAGGTTCTATAACATGGTATGATAATTTAGAATATCAATGAAGGAAACTGCAGGTTCCTTTTATTTACAAGGGGTCTATGACATTGGTAAATAACGTATAAAGAATTAAATAAACAAGCAAACATATAAAGAAATAAGATACAATATGCGTAATGTTATTTTGATCCTTGATTGAGGAGTATTGCAATGCTTCAGGCATGCATGAGTGTGTGTTTTAGGCCCAAGGAGTACAAAAGAGAGTTCTGTTTTTGTTTTTTTTTTGGTCGGAGCTGAGCCGGTCGTCGGAGCCGAGCGGGTCGCTGGAGCCGAGCCGGTCCCCGGTGGAGCCAAGCAGCCAATCCGGGCAAGCCGAGCCGACTGGGCCGGTGAAGCCGCGCTGTGCATTGGCGCTGGGCCTGCGCCTGCGCTGAGGCCGTCTGGGCCGAAGGGAGCTAAAGCCCAAGTTCCGGGTTTTGGGGCTTGCAGGGCTGTACCCTTTTTTCGGCTGGGCCTTCAGGGCTTTAGAGCCGCTTGGGCTGTGGATTTGTCTTTCAGGCCTTCTGGGCCTCAGAAAATTTATCCGGGCTGGAGACTTCTGGTCTCCGGTTTTGTTCTTTTCGCGGGCCTAAAATTTCGTTTCGGGCCGTGGGGTTTGGGTGGCCTTCTGGACTTTACTTGTTTTTTTTTTCTTGGGTAGAAAAACCCTAGGATAAAATAATGTGGGAGGGAGATGCACCGCCCCCTTTCTTTTCAATTGCTGCCCCCATTTTTTTTTCAACTGCCAGGTACCATGCCACTAATTGTGGCGAAAATTGAGGGGGGATTGACCCTAACGGATTATTTGCAGCCATTTCAAATTAATTTTTTTTTCAGCCGCAATTAGGATAATAGCCAAATAATATTTGGTTTTGCAAAATTGTTTTTTAGGAACAACATCAAATAATTATTAAAAGTCCATGAACGTTAATTGGCATCAATGTTTAAATAGCAATGATTATCATGAATGATAAATTATTAAATTAAGAAATGTATTGAAATTTTCATGTATCAATTTTGCATACATCATATATATTTATTTAAATTCAGCATGAATTCATCAAGTATTAATTCGTGCAAACAATTATAAATTGCAGTAAACAATTATGAATTGCAGTAACCAATTATCGTGCAAATTGGGTTCAGCAGAAAATTCACAAGTATCAATTCATGAATTATTATCATTAGTATCATACGTACATGGACAGGTGAATCATGCATACAATTTATCAATTTTCAATTGATGGGTTCATCATCAAATCATCAATTAATGGGCTGCCTGCTACTCACTAATTGTATGACATAAAACCCTACAAGAATGTGCAGTTTTGTGTTTGTCGAATTATCAAACAATATACAATTATAATATCTCAAATATTATAATATTAAATAACCCAAACAGTGTTAATTCATCCATTCAAGTTTTTCATACATCAATCCATCATATGAATCCATCCATCTATATGTTATCCATTATTAACAATTATCAAAATTTAACAACAACGATTCATCAAATCGCAAGCAACAAAAATTAATCCAATTTTGATTATAAGGATTGTAATTCTAGGGTTTGAACAATAATAAAATAAATTTAGGATTTAGAAAACCTACTTGGTTGAATTGATCCTTCACTTGAGCAATCCCTGTTTCAGAGTCGATCGTGCTGATAACGTGTTGTGAAGGAAATCCGGTAGATGAGAATGTAGAGAGAATGTTAGTAGGCAGGAAGATGTGAATAATACGTCTGATCTTTTGAGATTAGATTAGAGTTTACAAGCATTAATTATCCCTTATATAGGGGAGAATAATTAATGAATACAAAAAGACAAAACTACCCCTAACACCTATTACATAAATAGACATAACTAATGAAACTATTTACAAAACTAATTCAAAAATATTGATTGAAAAGGTAAGTAAATGGAGTTTTGTCTTGAGATGCTTGGCCTCACTGCCAAACTGGACAATATCAAACATCCATTTTATTTTATGGCATTGTTTATGTTTGTAAGACGCATTCTTAGCAATTTTGGCTTTTAGCTTTAAATAATATTATTTATTTTTTATGTTTTATTTTTATGTATTGACTTTTCTTTAGGTACGTACGTACATAATTATAATCAGATCAAATTGTTCATTTTTTATATTATCTTTATAAATAATTTTGTTAATAATTAAGATGAAATTCAACTGGTGTATATATAGATTTTTAATTTTTTTTTATATAATATAAATAATATTAAAACGACGAATTAAAAGATATTGTAAGACGACTTGTGGTTACCATTAATTAATTTTGGCTTGTAATTAGTGTAGGAAGCTTCCCAAATATGATCATCCTCTTCATTGCCAGTTGACATATGTATATATATATATATATATATATATATATATATATGTTTGGATTAAAAATGATTAATCGATCGAAGTTGAAACCATTGCTTTGCTGCTATATATGTAGCAAGCTATAAGGAAATGTTCAAACTTAGACAGCTTTGATCAAGTTTTATGCTTTGCAAATTGCAGCTAGCTACGTACACGTTTACCAAATCCGTACTTGACCGTTTCTTGAGCTCTAGCTATAAATATTATGAGATAAACTCCATCTCTTCTTCATACAATCAAACGATCAT
This sequence comes from Prinsepia uniflora, assembly GCA_032719365.1. Lineage (NCBI taxonomy): Eukaryota > Viridiplantae > Streptophyta > Magnoliopsida > Rosales > Rosaceae > Prinsepia > Prinsepia uniflora. The sequence continues at coordinate 22,374,004 of CM064861.1, read as the reverse complement.
ACAAACATATATACTTACTCTCTTCCAGTCTTCCAATACAATTAATCATCTATATATATATATATATACTCACCAAGTGTTGTTGAATATCACTCGAAATGGCTACTAACCCAATGTTAAGGCTGTATTTGATATTCGTTTTATCCATGTCTATGAATATCTTCGTGTCATCATCGCCATCTATGAAAGTCGGATTTTATGGATCAAGTTGTCCTTCTGCAGAGGCTATTGTGAGAAAAGCTGTGAGCAAAGCCGTGGCAAGGAATCCGGGCGTTGCTGCTGGCCTCATTAGAATGCATTTCCATGATTGTTTTGTTAGGGTAAGCTAGTTCCTTCCATGTACATTATATATATATATATATGTATATATACATGTTCATTTTTCAGATCAAATTTATGATACGGAGGTCCTTGATAACACATGTTTTAAGCATAAGCCCAAAATCTTAAAATTAATTAACAACAAACCCATCAACCCAATTAATATTTTAGTTTTGTTAAGAGCACGCAAATAAAATTATAATTCTTTAAAAAAAATTTGTTTGTTTGTTGAAGAATTTTTTAAATTTTTTTTCCTTTTTATCTATATTTGGTTATAATATTATCCTTTAAATGCAACTTCTTTTAAGTTTTAATGTACAGAACTATAGATAACACAAATAATTAACAACTACATGTCTATGTGGTGTTTGTTATTTCAGGGCTGTGATGCTTCCGTGCTACTTGATTCAACTCCCGGAAATCCATCGGAAAAAGAACATCCGGCGAACAATCCGAGCTTAAGAGGGTTCGAAGTGATCGACGAGGCGAAGGCCGAAATCGAAGCGAAATGTCCCAAAACGGTGTCGTGTGCCGACATCCTTGCATTCGCAGCTCGTGACAGTGCACTCAAACTCGGTGGCATCAACTACGGCGTGCCATCGGGGCGGCGAGATGGAAGAATTTCCCTCGTAGACGAGCCTACGCAGCACCTTCCGCCACCTTCCTTCAACGCCAAGGAACTCGAGGACAACTTTAGAAGCAAAGGCCTTGGCTTGGACGACATGGTCACATTGTCCGGGGCACATTCTATTGGTGTCTCACAGTGTTCTTCGTTTACGGATCGATTGTATGCATTCAATGCATCCCACCCACAAGACCCTTCAATGGACCCAATTTTTGCTAGAAACTTGAAAAAAAAGTGTCCCAGATCATCGAACAACGATAAAGTAACCGTGCCACTTGATGTTCTTACCCCAAATAAGCTTGACAATAAGTACTATACAAATTTAAAGCACCATCAGGGGCTGCTTACGTCAGACCAAACTCTTCTTACGAGCCGATCGACTGCCGGGATTGTGAGGAACAACGCCAAATTTGGTGCGACTTGGGCTAATAAGTTTGCAGCAGCTATGGTGAAAATGGGGTACATTGAAGTGCTCACAGGAAGGCGGGGTGAGGTCAGGAGGAACTGCAGGGTAGTGAACTAGAATGTGTTAGTGGTGGTGTTCAAAGTTGTTTATAGGTTCCAACAAATTGGAATATTTGCATATTTTGGGTGTGTGTGTGTGTCAAAAGTTGGATACTAAATTCATTCATTGAATTTGTATTGTAAGATTCCTGATTAATTGTTCATAATTAAAATCATTTTGAAATCTATATGGAATAAAATATTAAAATTGAATTCAATAAGCAGTTTCGTTTGAAGCAGATTTCAAATTTCGAATTGATTAAAAAGTTAAATTTTTTCAAATAAACAAATAGGACAACACTATATTGAAATTTGAAATAACTTTAATAAGTAAAAACTAAATAACCAGATGATGTACAGGAGTTGAAATGATTATATGTACCAAGTGTTTTTTCCCTTTCAAATTTTAATTTGAAGCTTACTATTCTTATTCAAATCATAGTATGCATTCATATTCTAATGCTATAAAAAAAAATTCTAGTATGAATATGATATCCCTAAATCTAAATCCATGTACAACGCGCGCTAAATGGACCCTAAGGCACACCAATATATAATCACCGTCTGAAAATTCTATGACTCTCAATTAGAGTTATAAGCATGTTGATTGTTTTTGTTTTGTGTTTTTTGTTGAGAGAGATGTTCTATTCATCTAAAGATGTGCTAGACATTTGATCTATTAAGGACCCATGATGAATATCAAGAATAATAGAAGAATTTTAAAAAGATTTTTGTCTTGTCATAGAGTTCAGATGGGTAATAAAATATAAAGAAAATTCATACTACTAATTAAGTGTTATTTTAGCAAGTACATATATCCTCATTGAAGAGTGAAGGATAAAGTTTGTATCGTTGACTTGTTAAAAAACCTTATTCGGAAAAATATTTTGAGATAAGAGCTAATAGATTGAAAGAAAAAAAAATGCAACAAACAGCAAAGATAAGCAAAGTAAGCTTGGTTCGACCATCATGTGCAAGTTATGATCAGCAAAGGCAAGTGTTGAGAGGATCATCAACCAAAAATTTCAGAGAGCTTTGTGGATCAATAGCAAAGTAACAGCCCACAATAAAATAATTAATTCATAGTCTACATTAAACTACCTACAGAAAACGATACTGAGTGAGGTATCTAGTTTTAAAAAGTCCCATGAGAGTAAGAGTAGAAAAGTAAAGAAAACAAGTAGTAAAGTAAAGTAAAGGACAACAAGCAGTTCAAAATTAAGAGATGCATAAAGGAAGGGGAACAATAGAATAGGAGGAGGTCCCAGCTGAGGAAAACAGCAAGTAGGGAGAGAGAGAAATGACGGATAATTAAGAAGGTATTTCGAATTTATTTTTGTGTTAAAATGCACCTGAATTCTTATTGCCGTTTCAATTTAGATCTTTTTTCCTCTGAGGGTTAAAACGACGGTTATATTAGTCATTTTGTATAGCTAAACATCTAAAATTACAATTTTGAAATTAAGGGGCCTCCACATCAGCTATTTAAACCCCAATCCCCACCCCGTGAAGAAGCTCGTTCATGCTCCATCAAAAAAAGAAAAGAAAAACAGAGCTCTGGAATGATGGTTGCAGACGATGAGCAGTGAAGCTTGGACGACGGGTAGCGATGAGACCCCGTGAGGCAGCGACGAGCAGCGAGGAGACGCCGTGAGCAGCGACGAGTACCAAATTCGTCGTTAAAGCAACAAGGGCGAGGATGAGCAGTTGAATTTTGTGGTTCAATTTCGTCGTTGAAGCAGTAAGGGCAATGACAAATTTGGTCGTGCTGAATGCACCCTCAAGGGCAAGGACGAGCAAGAGTGTTGAATTTCATCATCAGGTGCCCATTTTCTTTCATTGCTATTACCATGGGGGGCTCAGCATGAAGCTCCACCATTCATATACCATTTTCATTTTTTTTTTATTTTATGTTTTAGAGTTGCTGGATTCTGATAATCTTCGGTTCTGTTGCAGGGAGGCTTCATTGATGATTTCCGTTCACATTTTATGTGTTGCTGCTGTGCCCTTGTCCAAGAATGACGAGAAGTTGAAATACGCGGGGTTCATTATGGCAAGTGCCCCATGCTTCCATCTATTTAATCACAGTATTAAATCTCCAATATCAGGCTGACCACTGCGTCTAACACCAATATGCAAAGTGTTTGATATAAAACCAGCTTGCAGGCGCTGAGAAGACAAAAATTAGCCCCCCACCCTCACAATACATGGAATCCTAATTCTTAAGTGATGGTATCGAGATTCGTCTACTTTGAAGCCTTATATGTAGAGGTAATGGCTAGTTTACGGTTTTACCATTGTTACTGCAGTAAACTTACTTTGGGAGTTTATTTGTCACTAATTTCCCATATGTAAATTAACTATTTTCCCTTCCTTTTGTTCTTTTTAGGTTTTGATAGTATAGAATTACTTGATTTTACCAATTGGTTTATAACTTTATATGATTTTTTTCTCTTGTTTTTTTTGTTTGTAAAAGATTTTTTTTTCTTTCTATAATTTTTCAATTGAGTTGATGGTCTCATCATTTGGCACGTAAATCCATGGGTTTGAGGGAGCCAGCTTTCACATTTCTTCAATGGGAATTTCTTCAATTTTGTTTTGGTTGCTTAACCGGCCGGGCTAGGTTTTTCTTCAATGGGTCATCAACGGCAAAGCTGGATCATCAACCGGACACGTCGCTTACTTAGCAGATGCAATGTGACAGATCAAGTCAACAAGTCTTGAGCTGCAATAACAAAATAAAAAAGATCGTGAAAATCATGGCAAAGAACTATTGAGCTGCACCTCCTTACCAACAGCCTATAAAATTCAAAATTCATTTTCAATATATTCCGAAACCTCATATCAAGAACAAATATTTTAGATTAGGATGCACATGCAACTTTAAACAGATAATAGCTTGGCAGCTCCGGTGCTGCTACGAATGATGTTGTGGGCAGCAGCTCTACTGCCTCTCCAGTCCTCCATTGACAGACATCAATAGTCTTTTGAGTTTTGAGTGGCTGCATTGCATTACAAGGAATTTGAGACTAGAATGAAAGAAAATGGGCACCAGATGATGAAATACAACACTCTTGCTCGTCCTTGCCCTTGAGGGCGCATTCAGCATGACCAAATTCGTCCTCGCCCTTGCTGCTTCAACGACGAATTTGGTGCTCGTCGCTGCTCATGGGGTCTCCTCGCTGCCTCACGGGGTCTCGTCGCTGCTCGTCGTCCGCAACCTTCACTGCTGGAGCTCTGTTTTTTCAATTTTTGATGGAGCATGCTCGAGCTTCTTCACGGGTGGGGGTTTGGGGTTTAAATAGCTGATGTGGAGGTCACCTAATTTAAAAAAATTTAATTTTAGATGCTTATACAAAATGACCAATATAACCCTCATTTTAACCCATTTGACAAAAAAGAGATCAAATTGAAATAATGAAAATTCAAAATGCATTTTGATATAAAAATAAGTTCGGTGCATATTTGCCCTGGCCCACCTGCCACTATTTATTTGAGCCCACAGTCTATAGGCCGACCGAAGCCCTCGGCAAAACATACAAAACGCCACAGAAAAACATAAGCCCAAGGCTCAAGGACAAAGGACCAAGGACCAAGGCCCACTGACCAAGGCCCAAGGCCCAGCCTACGTAACCTCCCCGCTGCCCTTTTCTGCAACTAAAAGCATCTCTCCTGTCTTCACCGAGGTCGAGCTCGCAACAGAAGTTCTTTGCCTCCTCTCTGCCAGTCCAGGTTATCAGGTAATTGAGGCTTTATTTGATATTCTAGAACTGCCTCATCTATTTTTTACCGGGAAAATGATTAATTTAAACATTTCTATTCAGCAGAAAGATGTCATGGACGCAAACACTGTTGAACACAAGAGCACTTCTTCTCCCGTTTTCAACAATTGGGTCCGCCAGATTCTCCACAAAATCAAACACATACCTAGGTAACAAAAGAGTTTGATTTTAGGGCCTTAGCAGTTAGCACCCTTTATTCATCTCCCCCCCCTCTTCTCTCTGGCCCTCAACCAAATGATACAAAATAATGACAATTCCTGGTTAGAATTTTATAGTTTGCATTTCTTGGAATTTAAATGATACATTTTTTACGTGGTTAAGTAGCTATATGGAGTTGGAGGTTTTGTTTCGATGCTGAGAGAACTTAGAATAGGAAATAAATGTATTGTAAAATTTGGGTTTTTTGAATGCTCGATAATTAGATTTTGATAGAAATGAGAAACTTTGTTGGGCAACTCTTAGACAAAAACAAAGAAGAATGGCCAATGATGTTTGATATGCTTATGTTGCTTCACTTGCTTGGCTTATGAGAAGGTGGGACACGAAAGTGGCATTTGAAATCTTGAGTTTTGTTGGTTAAATGATTTTTGTGTAAGTAACTAGCTATATCTATTTCAATGAGGAATATTTCTCTACTAATGAGCATTACAATTTGGTTCTGTTTTGTACTTGAAAAAGAAAAATTATGCTCCGTGACAAAAACAATAACAATTTGTGTACAGCAACTGAAGAAAACAATTGTGCGGTACTCTGTGGTTACTAAAAGTTTGATAACGTTGAAGGGAACGGAAAGTGAATGTTTTGTGTATAGCTTAGCCTGTAGGTAGCTGTAGTAGGCTAATTGGGGTCTCTATTTTCTTGTATCAGAATAACAGAGTTTTCTATGACATGGAGGTGAAATTTTGAAATTTGGGTTTAATCCAGTAGGAAACATAAAAATTGTGGTTGTGTTTTCTTGCAGTGAAAGTTGGAATACCAGAGTTTTTGAATGGAATTGGCAAAGGAGTGGAAACTCATGTGGCCAAGCTCGAATCTGAGATTGGTGACTTTCAAAAGCTTCTTGTCACTCGCACTCTCAGGCTAAAGAAACTTGGCGTTCCTTGCAAACATGTAATCAATCTCAAGTCTATCACTTACTTTACGAATTGTAGACACACACAAGCTCTAGACGCTAGTACATTAGAGGAATCTGTTTTGTAATGTTAATTTTTGAATTTAGAAATGCACAGCTATACTAAAGCTTTTGGCGTCAGCATTATTGTTTCGTTTCGATCCGTTTCACTAGTCCTTTACCCATTTCTGATGAATGGGTGATTAAAAAAACAAAGGTTTCCCAGGAATTCAGTGTTGTAAACTTGGGTAGTTTCATTTCATGATGATATCAATTTGATTACTTCGCGAGGAAATTATCTGCTAATTTGATATCTGGTTTCTGTTTTGCAGAGGAAGCTGATCTTGAAATACACCCATAAGTATAGGCTTGGACTCTGGAGGCCTCGTGCTCCACTGCCGATCAAGTCCTAGTTAGTTCAGTTGTATCACATTGTTTGCAGAGGTTTTGTCTGCTGCCAAAGAAGAGTTTAATTTCATAATATTAGTCTTCATCACCTTGCTTCATTTGCATGACAATTTTTAATGGTAGTGTATGATGTACTGGATTTAGTTGAGCAATCTAGCTTGGTAATTTCACCAACGGTGCCCTTGTTTAATTTCTTGTATCCAATTGTTCAAACTTGTAGCAAACTACGATCGTTTTCAAGTGTCTATTGGTTTATAAAACCCATTTATTCTTCATTGCATATAACTCATCAAGCATGCATTGCAAATATATGCCCATCTCGCTACGCCGTTTTAAGGCATTTTCTCAAACTCCTTTTCACTTTCACCTCAATAATTTTGCTTCTCCTTGTCACTTCTAATTGCACAATGATTTTTTGAACACTGGTGGTTGGAAATGGCCGGCTCTGCTTTCGGGTTATTCGTTGTCTCCTTGAAGAGATTCTGATTATGAACTTTACTTGAGTAAAGGCAATATATTTAGAAGCGAAGGCATATGGTAGACTGAAGATCAATGTCTTTCAAATCGTCTGCTAGGCACTAGACAAAACGTACGTAATGAAGATGAACAAAATGGCATATCGATCAAAAGGTAACAAGATGAACATGAAGCAGCTAGAAAAAGTGACGATTCTTAATTAATCAGCCGAAACTTGTTTTAAAGACCATAATTAACAAGTATATATACATAAGTAAAATGAATGCGGTAGAGCAGCGTGCTCCGATTCATATACTCGAGTTTGAATTCTCCGCCTTTTTCGGTAGTATTTTAGATCGGAGAAGACGACTTCTGCAAAATTGAATGTAGAAATTTCCCCTCTTCTGCCAAGTAGTCTATTCTCTCTTTCAAGTTTCAACTAGAAAGGTAATAAAGGCCAACCATAACCAGGTCAATTTTTTTCATATGTAGAAAGGTAATAAGGTGAAAGGAAAATATCAATGTCCTGGGATTTGAAGACCCTCTACCCATCTCTATTTTTTTAGGTTGGACCGCCATAAATTATGCACCAAAACCATAACTCCATTGTTCAGCTTTTACTACAAGGATGGACAGATGGTGATCTTGGCATCTCAATTAATACTTACGAAGGTTAATAATTTACAACCGCAAAGTTTAATTACGCTTCTCTTTTTGCAAAGTTTAATTACGCTTCTCTTTTTGTAAGTAATTAGAGGTATCATATACGACGTCCCTTTATTTAGAAGCACATATATGTATACGTATATATAGTCATGTAACTCAAATGTCTCCAAATTTTGTTGTGTAAATAACATAACATAAAAGGTAATTAAATATTCTGCTAAACTGGAAAATTCATTCACTGTCCATCAATTGTGTATCCAGCTAGGTGTTAGTTTGCTCGATCAGTACTATGAATTTAACAGGAAAGTCGCTAGAGTCATTTACTTATTTACCACATGGTTTCAACTTAAATTTTCAAGTTAATTAGTTGAATTTTACTTCCACTACCCACTAGAATTATTTAACAAGAAAAAAAAAACCCATCATATATCCCCTGTATATAGTGCGAGTAGAAAATTAGCTAGGGTAAAATATATTTATTTATATTTTCCTAAAATATCAATCTTTTGCAGTATAAAACGGTTGTAGGTATTGAACATCCTCGTAAGTTGTAACAATACAAAGTGTGAGAGTGAGAGAAAGGAGTGTTCTCGAAAGTAGTCATATATATTTAGGTTAACTGGTTAAGGCAAGGCATGGGGAAATCAGTGAGCCCTAAGGTGGTGGCGGTGATCCTGAGCACCATTTTGGTGGGTGCTGCAATGGTGTTTGATGAAATTGAAGGAGGAAGGAGGATGAAGAGCACCGTTGACCAGCCAGAGAACTTCTTTGGGGGGGTTGCAGGTGGGACCTTCCCTGGCCCACCAGGGTTTGCTACTGGGGTTGGTTTTGGGCCATCAGGCTTGAGCTTCTGTACCCTCGCCGGAGGCTGTGTCCCAGTCCCAGTCCCAGTCCTCCCCACCTTCCCTGGTCCTTTTGGAGCTGCTGGCTCACCACCTCATCTCACTGCTCCATGATGATGACTCGCTTTAATTGGTTTACTTAAGTCTAATTTGTGGTTGCTTTAGTTTCGATTTTGTGTGTGTCTCAAATCTTAATTAATCTGTGTTTGTGGTGTTGGTGTCTAGAGAAAAGTGCAGGAATATCGATGGTCAGCGCTCGATCACTTCTCTTTTGTGGAGAAGTTGCTCAGATGATCAGATGGTCACTTGGCTGTCAAACTTTGCATCTTACTTCAACTATATATATATATATATATGTATGTTATTCACTATCAACCTAGCTACTTGTCATGTTTTTAATTGGTTCAAATATTGATTTCAAAGTTCAAATCATGGTGGACGTTTAATTGTGTTATAATAATAATTATTTTCCAGTAAAAAATAAAGATTAAAGCGATCAACCAAACAGCGCGAAAAATTAATTAAGCATCAATGAAGCACGATAGATTCTCACAAACATACTCAGAAACTGAAAGCAACAAGGAAAACAAGCAGTACGTAGCAGTGGTGAACAAGGAGTTATAATTAACCTCATTTAAGGAGAAAAAGAATAAATAAAAAAAGGGATCGAGAAACAAAAGGAAAATCGATATAAGTTTTATTGCAATGATAATAGTATATGAATAATAAAAAAAGGAATTAGTTTATTTAATCTCAGCCATTAGCAAAATTCCAGCTATGCCAAAACGTTAATTATATATCCTCTAATTATCGAGAGACTAATTAATTGGAGGTTAAACCGAGTTGGACTAGAATTTGGACTAGCAAAATTCCAGCTATATATATTCTTTAGGCTTTCAATTTTTTTTTTAATTGTCTAGCAAAATTATTTATCGGTCTGGAATCTCGATCGATCTTCGTAACTTGTCCTGCAAGTCTTTACGTCCAACAAAACAATCATGTCCTTCGTGAAGAAGTTGTTCATTGGCAAGTCCCACCCCGACAGCACCAAGAAGCATGAAGGACTTCCCAAAGGCTGTGTACGTGTGTACGTCGGAAAAGAGCACAAACCCTACCATGTTCCATTGAAGTACTTGTCGCACCCTACTTTTCAAGAACTCATCATCAAATCACAGCCTGACGTGCTCGACGCAAAGATCCAAGGGCCTTTGGTGCTTGAATGTGAAACTAACACATTCGATCAGTTGATGAAGATCTTCAAGGAGTACTATCGATTAGGGAATTCATTCAATTGTTTTGCGAGCTAGGTTTTATTATTTGTATTCCTCTCTCATCTTAATTCTTGTATTCTTTTAACACATTTTAATTTTATGTCCCCCTCATTCTATTTCTATTTTAATAAATTTTGGTTAGTCCGCATATCAAGGAGGATTCACGGTGTTCTATTGGGAGCTAAGTTTCCTTTCAATTACTTTATGCCTTAGGAGGATCGGTTGCTATATAGTAATCCAACAATTAAACTTTGGTGCATATATAATTCTGCTCGCCTAAATCTGAATTAATTACCCCACTAGCTATTATCTTTAAAAACAAATATTGTTGCTCTTTGTTGACACCATATCTGATCAAATCCACTGGACCGTATACCTAAAACTCAAGCACTGAACAAGGCCCAAGCCCACAGTACTTACATAGCCCCAACATTGGGCCTGATGCGGGATGCCACGTGGAAGCCCATCCACCATCGATCTGCGTGACACATGTTGGCATGCAGATGGAGTAGCATTTGTCCCATATTGAAACTATGGAAATCGGACATCCCACTTACCCATACATAAGGGGTATACATTTTCCAATAAAGGTAACTAATACTTACTATTCACTATTACTCTGCCAAACTTACCATTTATCGTTTACTCTTACGAACAAAGTTACTAACTTGATCGTCGGAAAACCTTGGGCCGACACCACATCGGTGCCCATACTAACGGAAGACCCACTACTCTCCTAGTTGACAAGTTACGAGGAAGGACACACGTCATTCAGTGATTGGACGATGAGTAATCGAAAGTTGAAACATTTAATGTTTCAACAGTTTGGTGCTGTCTGTGAGAAACTGACTAAGTTTACCTACGCTCAACCAGGCCGAGCAAGTACTCGTTCATATTATAAGCCGAGAACCCACTTGGACTCTCAGAAACATTCAGGGCGACCGTGATCTCGGCGAGATCATACCTGGGAAAGGGCCCAGAACACTAAGAGACCCCTCTCCGAACTTTCTACAGATCATCGAAAAACTCCAGAACGACATAACGGAAGTTAAAACCAAACGCATACAGGCGGAGTCGAGATGCCAGGCACTCGACGATCGATACACCAAGGTGGTCGAACAACTCCGGGTTACTCAGGCTAAGCTAGCCGAGCACCGATCCCGTTTCGATGAGGCTGAGGCCAATTGGGTGATCGCCGAGTGTGCTGAATGAGCTGAAAGAAATCGCTGAGTGGTGGGAAAAGAAAAGGTCCACACGGTCGCCGAGACGAGAAAAAAGCAACAAGCGGCCGCTGAGCCGATCAAGAAGTACACCCGGATGCTCATCATCCCGGGCAACCAACCCGGCGACACCAGGATCTACCGTTACGCTCGTGACACCCTAAGCGAGGGCTCAGGAAGGCATCAGTCTGTTCTTGACCGCCGTACGCACTGACTGCAGCCTCGGCGATAGGGAAATAAAGGCCACCACCACCGAGCCAACATTACCGCTCGGTGGCCTCATCCGAACAACAGTCAAGGGACCAATTCTATGGAAGATCTCATCCTCATCCCTATCACTGAGACAGATGACGCCGACTCCTCTCAGGAGGCCGAGAGCACCACCAAGTCGGCTTGGCAGACCCAGCCCATGACTAACCTCACACGATGGGGCGAGTAACCATCCAAATCTTCCCACGGAGACACCGAGGGGTTAGCCCAGCTCGGCTGTCAATGGGGACACCCCCAGGAACACCCCCTGGAGGGACACCGAGCGGTCAGCCCAGCTCGGTCCAAGGCGCGGAGGCCCCCAGGAACTACCCCGCCGAAGGGACACCGAGTGATCAGGACAAGTCGGCTGCAGGTACAATGGCTCCTAGGACCCGCCCTACATGAGGGATATTGAGCGGTCAAGGAAGGTCGGCCGCTACCACACACCTAGGGACACCAAGAGGTCCGACCGTTTAGACCAAGGGGCACCATAGCCAAACAGAACCGACTCGCTCATCCAACATCTCATAGACCGAGTTAGGTCACTCGAGGCCGGGATGACGCGAGTAGCAAGACCAACTTGGTCAAAAACAAGCCAGGGGTCCTTCATGGAGAGAATCAACTAATTCAGAATCGATCACGAGATCAAACCCCTGAAGATCCCACTCTACACTGAAAATGACGACCCATGGAACCACCTAAACAACTTTTGCTTAGCCGTTGCCCTAAAGAACCTCGCAGACGAGGAACAATGCCTTATATTCAGTTCCACGCTAACCGAGGCAGCAATTAATTGGTTCTACAAACTGGAAGCCGGATCCATCGACTCTTTTGAACAGCTCACATCCAGCTTCATGAACCAATTTATGATTCAAATTGACCGCCTATCCTCGGCCAAAGATATTTTCTAGCTAAAACAGGGTGAACATGAGCCACTGCAGAGGTACGCAGCTAGGTTCAGTCACGAATACTCCCAATGTGCCGAAACGGACGACAGAGCAGCCTTCACAACCTTCAAGGGTGGCCTCTGGGATTCCCCCTTCAGGTACGCAGTTCACACCCAGGGCTAAACTACATATAATGATATTATGAAACAGGCGGCGGTACACACCAAAGCTGAAATGCTGAGCCAGAAGTCTAACACAACCAACGCCTACCAGCCTCTCTCGGCTAACTCGGTAAAAACTCACCTACCGAGCACCCAGGACCAACAATGCTCAGGACAATGCCCTCAGGACCAGGGGCAACAGGGTTATGGGGGAAAACAAAAAGACTACCCTCACAAACAACCTATACAGCCCAGAAAAAAGGGTAAGAACCCGAATCATCAAGAAAAGCAGCAGGGGGAACGGCTAAACAATGGGGAGAAACGAGTTCCTCGGTCCAAGTACGAAACCTACACCATCCTCAACACTCCTTATGAAAATTTCTTTCTTAACGTAGAGCACATGATCCCAAAGTCTACCTGGGCACCGACCAAGGGCAAGCTTGGTAAAGACACAAGGACCTTCTACCACAAGTACAACAACCATATCATCGATCAGTGTGAGGTGTTCCAGGACCTAGTGGAGGCTCTGGCTTAGGACGGAAAGATCAACCAATTCCTTCAGCATGCACCGCCTCCACCTCGTAACCCACAAATCAACACGATCTCAGGAGGGCCATCCATCTCTTACCCGCTCACTTCCAACTGAGCGAAAAAGAACTTCCTGAGAGCGACCAAACAAAATCACCAGCTCTTCAGCATCGAAGATGGCAGAGCCAAGAAAACTAGCCAACTCAGATGGGCACCCATCACGTTCTCAGAGGAAGAAGAACGAGGGATCGTCTACCCTCACAATGACCCGATCATCGTTATGGTAGAAATATCCAACTTTGACGTCCAGCGAGTGATGGTCGACACTGGAAGCTCTGTCAACGTCCTCTTTATGAAAGCATTTAAACAATTTGGCATACTAGAATCCAGTCTGGACCGTTCCCCCATGCCACTCTTCGGTTTCACTGGGGACTCCATCATCCCTCACGGTACGGTTACCCTCCCACTTTCCCTCGGATCACATCCTTTGAGAGCTACCGTGCTCACACCCTTCCTGATAGTAGACTGTCCCGTGACTTACAACGCCATTCTCGGACGGGGAATACTTAACCAAATGAAAGTCGTAGTTTCAACGCACATGCTTTTGGTTAAATTTGCCATCCCCATGGGTATTGGCCAGGTCTGCAGGGACTAAATGGCTGCAAGGGCGTACAACTCCGTCACCTCGATCCAATTTCCGAAAGAAACCATGGCAGTGACAGAGTCAGCGTTTGAGCCCGACCCCATCAACCCTCAAGAGGCGCAGAAAATACAGGATTGGTCGATTGAAGACCCTAGGGACCATTCGGAAACACCACATCCACAACCCATTGAGGAGGTTGAAGAGATCATGCTCTCTCACAATTTTGCAGACCGAAAGGTAAAGATCAGAACTACTCTCTCCCCTGATCTCTGCTTGCAATTAATCAATTTATTTTTTCAAGAGATAACTCTGAAGTCTTCACCTGGTCTTACGCCGACATGCCTGGCATCTCCACCGATGTAATCTGCCACCGGTTGATTATCGACCCTTCTTCAAGCTAGTCGAGCAAAAGCGTTGCCTCTACGACACCGAGAGAACAGGGGCCATGAAGGCCAAGATTGTCAAGCTCAGCACCATCCATTTTGTCCGAAAAGCCGTCTATGCCGCCTGGGTAGCCAACGTTTTCCTCGTCAAGAAACCCTCTGAGGTATGTCAAATGTGCATTGACTTTACCGACCTCAACAAGGCATGCCCTAATGATAGCTTCCCTCTGCCCAAGATAGGCCAACTGGTCGACGCCACAGCTGGTCATGAACTTTTAAGCTTCATGGATACGTACTCTGGTTGCAACCAAATCTTCATGCACCTGGCAGACCAGATACACACAACCCTCCGGATGGACCAGGGCTTATATTGCTATAATACAATGCCATTCGGACTCAAGAATGCAGGAGCCACTTACTAGCGCCTGGTGAACTTCATGTTTGTAGAACAGATAGGGAAAACGATGGAGGTTTACGTTGATGACATGCTCGTTAAGAGTAAATCGGCTGACCTACACATCCCCAACCTCTCGCGAATGTTCAACGTCCTCAAGCCATATCGAATGAGGCTGAACCCAGCCAAGTGCATCTTCAAAGTCGGCTCTAGGAAGTTTCTGGGTTTCATGATCAGTCAAAGAGGTATTGAGGCCAACCGGGAAAAAATTAAGGACCTGGTCGATATGGAACCCCCGCGAACCCAAAAGGAAGTACAAAGCCTCACCAGCCGAGTAGCAGCTCTTACACGCTTCATCTCCAAAGCCACCGACAAGTGCATGCCTTTCTTCAAAGCCCTTAAGAGCAAGTCCAAACACATTACCTGGACTGAAGAATGCACCAAGGCTTTCATCGAGCTCAAAGAGTACATGGGAAGAGCACCGCTGTTGGCAAGGCCCAAAACCAGAAAACCCCTTTACATGTACTTTTCTGTCTCCGCCTCTGCCACCAGTTCAGTGCTTATTAAGCGAAATGACGGCGCTGATCACCCGGTGTATTACGTAAACAAGGCTTTGCAAGACACCGAGATGAGGTACTCTGACATGAAAAAGCACGCATTCGATCTCATCATGTCTTCCAAGAAGCTCAGACCCTACTTCCAGGCTCATTCCATCTTTGTCATGACTGATAGACCACTCCAGAAGGTGCTCCAGAAGCCAGAAACGTCAGGAATGTTACTTAAATGGGCAAACAAACTCAGCGAATTCGACATCACTTTCGCTCCCCGTACAGCTGAGAAGGGGTAGGCCATCGCGAACTTTATTTTTGAATTCTCTTCTGTCCCGGTGGCAACCGCAAGGGAGACCGTTTTGCCCACTCTTCCTTCATCCACAACACATACCTTGGATAAGGAGAGCCCTTAACCAGACCCCGCTCAGCCAATCTAGCTCCTATACGTCGATGGATCAACCTACCACAATGGCTTCGAGGTCGGACTCGTCTTCACCATACCAGACAAGGTCAGACTAAAATATGCCCTTCGTTTCCTATTCAAGGCATCGAACAATGCCGCTATGTATGAGGCCCTCCTCACGGGACTCTGCCTCGCCAAAACCATGAAGGAAAAACAAATAAGAATATATAACAACTCCCAGCTCATTGCCAACCAGATCAACAATGAGTATGAAGCCAAAGACTCTTTCATGACGGCGTACAGAGTAATGGCGAAGTCTCTCCTGAGCCGTTTCCACAGTTAGGCTATCACACAGATCCCCCGCTCTGAAAATAGTCACGCCGATGCTCTAGCCCGGCTTGCATCCTCCCTCGATGAGAAGAAGAGTCGTAATGTCCTTGTGGAAATACTTAATCAACCCAGCACCCAGTGCTCTACGGTCTACACAATAAACACTGACCTCATATGGATGACCCCACTCATTAGTTTCCTCACCAGCGAAACTCTCCCCTCCGAAAAGGTCGAAGCCAAGAGAGTCCGACGACGAGCAGCACGGTATACACTCATCAACGGCCAACTCTACAAGCGGGGCTTTGCTCTGCCTTTCCTAAAATGCCTCGTCCCGGAGGTGGGCAGAGCCATCCTAGAAGAGATACATACAGGTATTTGTGGGAACCACTCTAGTCCACGATCGCTAGCCCATAAGGCCTTCTGACAAGGCTTATACTGGCCAACCATGCACGGGGATGCAGCGGAGCTGACCAAGCAATGTGATAAGTGTCAACGGTTCGCCCCTTCCCCCATTTACCTCCAGAAAACCTCACACCCATGCTCAGCCCTTGACCCTTTTCGCAATGGGGACTTGACTTGATCGGGAAAATGCCAGCCGAGAAGGGCAAGAAGGAATATGCACTGGTGGCAGTGGATTATTTCACAAAGTGGGAATAAGCAAAGGCTCTGGCCTCCATCACCACCGCCCAGATTGAGACTTTTTTCTTCCAGAACATTATTTGCCGCTTCAGCCTTCCACACACCATTGTCATAGACAATGGGAAACAGTTCGATAACGCGCGCTGTAACGACCCGTCCCATAAACCGGGATTATTTTAGTGGTTAATGACTGATTAGTGAAGTTAATTGGTGATTAGTTAGATGCTTTCGGATGGACGGTGCGAAATGACGATTTTGCCCCTAGAATTGGGTAAACAGTTGACTTTTAGTTGGGACGGTCAAATGGACTTTGACCAAGGACTGTGAGGTAGTTCGGAACGTCACAAGTTCATAGACAGGTGGCATGTCCGATTCTGACATCCGAGGAGGAAGTTATGACGTTCGGAAGTCTGAGGGCATTTTTGTAATTAAGATAAAAGAGGTAATTTGTTGACTTTTTACACGACAACTACTTTTCACGCAAGTAGAGGACCGTTAGGAAGGCCTCGATGTCCTGAGTACTATGACAGGTGGCACGCCATCATTGGACGTCAGACGGTTTAGTTACAGGTCTAAATTAATGAAGGGTAAAATGGTAATTTGGACATTTAGGGGCACAATGGTCTTTTTGGCACCTTGGGATTTGTGAGAAACCGGATAGGGACAATTGGACCTGAGTAATTGGATATTTTTTTGGGCTGAACCATTGGCTGGAGGACACCTGGCCAGCCTCTAGTGGTTTCTACCAAAATCTCACACGTTTACAATTTAAATGGGGTTTAGTCGAGCAGTTGAGAGGAAAACAGAGACTGAGAAACAGATCGATCATTTTTCCATTTAAGTGAGTTGTGTGAGAACTCAGAGGCAGTGAGTGAGTGATCAGAGATGAGTTGTGAGCTTAGTGAGTGAACTCTGGTGATGGATTGAGTGAGAAGACTGAGAGAAAGTGGGAAAAACCCAGAAAAACAAAGACGACCACCGTGCACGGCTGTGAGTTCGATTGATCAAACTCAGCCTTAACCTGATCTGTGGTGGTGTTCAGGAGGCTAGAATCGACCCTTGGAAGATTGAGGCTACGTCGGAAGTCACGGTGGAGGACAGAGGACAGGTAAGCCTCTCGACTGCTCTGTTTTTCTGAACATGTTCAAAATGAAAATCAAGGGGTTTAGTAAGTATTTGTGCATCTGTGGTGATTAGTATCATCTCAGAAGGATGTTCTTGAACTCAGGGACTCACACCGTTGCCGAAGGACAACGTAGTGGCCAGAAATAGAGAAGGACGAATCTGGTTATTTCTTCTTCAGGGCTCGGTTAAAAATAGTTAAAAATTAGGGAAAACTACGGGGCTTTAGTATAAGATTTATTAAGTAGTTAGTGACCTTATTATGAGATTTAGACAGGTTCGGGAAAGCTGGGGATAACAGATTAGCCAGGAATGGCATAAGTACGCGCTTATCGAGGCGACGCTGTTATGGTCTGTGAGTGGACTTTGATTTCAAATTATGATGCATGCATATATGTTTTCTATAAGTGATTCTATGATTTTGATTATGATCTTGATGGTTTACGGTTTTGCACGGTTTTCGAGATATTTACGGAATTTCATGTTTTACGAGATTCCGATTAATGTTGTGATTTGACCATGGTTTTAATGATTTGACCATGGTTTTAATAATTTGATTCCGGGGTTTTAAATACAATTTGATTTCAAATATTTAAAATGGATTTCGGAAAGTGATTTCGAGTTTGAAGCCCAGTCCAATAAAGTGGTTTTAAAGAACGTGATTTCGAGTTTTTGAATCGGATTTCAAAATGACGATTTTGGAAACTTGGAAATGGATTTCCGGGTTTGGGTTCGGAATGGTTATTCCGGATGTCGGCTTACGGAATGATGGTTTCAGACTCGGATTTGGAAACAGTTATGGATATGAGTTCTGGGTTTGGATTCGGGATCCTAATGAGATTGCGGATTCAGATTCGGAAATGGAAAATGGTTTTCAAACGGTTTTGGATTGGATTTGCTGGATCTGGTTATTGGGTTTAAAGACCCGGACATGATATGACGGGGTGGGCCTGGATTGGGTTTAAAGACCCGGATTGAGTTTAAAGACTCGGGAGTTTAAAGACTCGGATATTGATACTTCCCTCGTAGGCCTATTGAGTTTAAAGACTCGGATTATATTGAGGCCTGGATTGAGTTTAAAGAATCAGGAGTTTAAAGACTCGGATAGATCCAGCTGGTTCGATGGATGGATATGTGTTTTCAAATGTGTTTTGGATTTCACTGAGTTTTGATGATGATGGTTTTCAATAAAGGTTTTCCGATGTTTTGGGCTCTGTTCGGATGAAATGGTTTTCGGTGGTTTTGGGCTGAGGCCCGGGAACTGAAAAAGGAAAATGAGTTAGGTTTTTTTAAAATGGTTTGAATGACTTGAAAATAGAATGGTTATAAGACATGACTTCTGATATGCATGCATTGGTTTTTACATGGAGGGTATGAATGTAATTGTTTTATTGAATTGTTTTGAACTTATACTTTATTTTTGTGCACTCACAGTCTTTTTGTGTTTACGATACCCTCTAGGTTGTTGTTGTGCGGGCCGTTGGTCGAGAGAGACAGAGACATCACATACGCGATCTACAGTAGAGTTTGCGCGCTCTGGAGAGTTTCAGAAGTTTTAAGGGGTTCAGTCAAGAGTCCCTTGTCCAACTTACGTGTCACATGGAGGCTGGACGCCAGTTTAGCCTTCATGTCACTCGTAAGTTAGACGGGAGTATGACTTAGCCCTTAATCCTGGGGGATTTGGGGCGGGTCCTGTCATGCGCTTCCGCGCATCCTGTGATAGACACAACATCCACCTTTGCTTCGCCTCCCCAACTCACCCCCAATCCAGCGGTCATGTAGAGGCCATAAACAAAATCATCAAGCATACGTTGAAAATCTAGCTCGATGAGGCCAAGGGAAAGTAGTCTGAAATCCTCCCCAATGCACTCTGGTCATATAGGACTTCCTACTGAATGTCCATAAATAAAACTCCCTTTTCAATGACCTTCGGAACAGAGGCAGTCATCCCTGCTGAGCTGAATGAACCTTCTTACCGAGTGTCGACCTACGAGCCCGACCAAAATGACCATCAGCTTGAACTCAGCTTGGACCTCATTGAGGAACACAGGGAACAAGCTAACCTCAGAAACATTACTTGCAAGCAGCAGCTCTACAATTATCACAATGCCAGAGTCAAACCCCAAGGTTTTCAGGAAGGAGACTAGGTCCTTCGGAAGGTCAGCCTCGTCACTAAGGATCGCTCAACTAGAACTCTCGGCCCAAACTAGGAAGGTACCTACTGGGTTACAAGGATCTGCCGGCCACCTATGAACTGGAGAACTCGGAGGGTAGGCAACTCGACCACCCATGGAACGCCGACTACCTTAAGAAATACTTCATTTAAACTTTGTATTTTCTTCATCTTGTGACTTGCTGTAATTTTCTGACTTAGGAACACATTATCAATGAATACTCTTCCATTTGCATAATGCTTATAGTCCGCGACAAACACTTTGGCTCAAACATGCGAGTTGGCGACGGTCTTACTCGGCCTACACCCCAACACTTGCTATTTTGACTCAAAATTTCGAGTCGGTGTATAGCCCTACTCAGCTTACACCAACACTTAGACTCAAACATACAAGTCGGGGTACGGTCTTACTCGGCCTACACCCCAACACTTGCTATTCTGACTCAAACTTTCGAGTTAGTGTATAGCCCTACTCGGCTTACACCAACACTTAGACTCAAAAATACGAGTCGGGGTACGGTATTACTTGGCCTACACCCCAACACTTGCTATTTTGACTCAAATATACGAGTCGAGGTACGGTCTTACTCGTCCTACACCCCAAAACTTTTTATTTTGACTTAAACTTTGGAGTCGGTGTACAGCCCTACTCGGCTTACACCAACATTTAGACTCAAACAGACGAGTCGGGGTACGATCTTACTCGGCCTACACCCCAACACTTTCTATTTTGACTCAAACATACGAGTTGAGGTACGGTCTTACTCGGCCTACACCCCAACACTTGCTATTTTGACTCAAACATACGAGTCGGGGTACGACCTTACTCGGCCTACACCCTAATACTTGCTATTTTGACTCAAACTTTCGAGTCGGTGTACAATCCTACTCGGTTTACACCAATATTTAGACTCAAACATACGAGTCGGGGTACGGTCTTACTCGGCTTACACCCCAACACTTGCTATTTTGACTCAAAATTCAAGTTGGCGTACAGCCCTACTCGACTTACACCAAAATTTAGGCTCAAACAGACGAGTCGGGGTACGGTCTTACTCGACCTACACCCCAACACTTGCTATTTTGACTCAAACTTTCGAGTCAGTGAACAACCCCTACTCGGCCTAAAGTCTTACCCTGCTTACACTAATGGTCGACCTACATCTATGGATCGGTCACCAAATATTACTTGCAAATTACTCAAGGGTACTTTCATTATTTGAGGCAAATATAATTTCATTCTTTATGCAGACCTATTCTGCTCAGTCTGCAAGAGCATTACAAAATTCCAGCCCTCAGTTGTCCTACAAACTAGTAAAGGCAATAACAAACAATTTTTTACAAGGCACAGCGGCCTGTCCTAGACTAGCTCTTCCATTTGCTGCTCCTCGGCCTGTGGTGCTGCCTCCACCTGCGACTCCGGCTCTTTGGGAGGACTTACCAGGTCGGCCTCTGACTGGGCCCTCGTCTACTCCACCATTCAATCCTCAATTGCATTCTCGGAGTAGTCCTCCTCATCCCTCGACTCTCAAACATATCAACCGTTATATCCTGCCCGAGCCAGGGTGTGCGGATGGAGAGGCCATGGTTGTGTAGGAATAGGTTCTTGAAGAACTTCTGCTCGCAGTCAGGTGCGTAATCATCCTTCACATGCTCAAACTCAGCAGATTTCTTGAAGTTGGCCACCGCCTGACCTCGGGCCTACTCCAAGTTGGCCTCCTTGGCCGACTTGACATGGTACAACTCCTTCTAGTGCCTCAGGCGATCTTTTTCTTTGGCCTCCAGCTCGGCCTTTACCTCGTCCTTGGTTGCCACCGCCTCTTGCACCTTCCATCGCTCGGCTTCGAGTTAGCGAGTCATGTAACAACCCGTTCCGAGAATTGGGATAAGTAGAGTGATTAAGGTGTGATTAGTAAGGTTAATCAAGGGTTAGGTGGTCCCGAGGGGTCCGGGAACTTAGAATGACGATTTTGCCCCTGGGTTGGGCAGAAATGTTGACTTTTATTTCGGGTGGTCAATTGGGGATTGACCAGTGACCAGGACGTAGTTGAGGACGTCACGAATCCGTAGGCAGGTGGCACGCCTGATTCCGACATCCGTGGAGGAAGTTGTGATGTTCGGAAGGTCGATGGCATTATCGTAATTTTGGTAAAATAGGGGGAATAGTTGACTTTTCGAATAATCGAGTTTTGGTCGGTTGATCTAGGACGGTTAGATAGTTCTTGTCGTCTTGAGTTCGATGACAGGCGGCACGTGTTCATCGGACTTACGAGGTGAGAGTTATGGGTCTAGGAAGTTTCGGTAAAACCGTAAAATGAGTAAAACAGGAGGGTATTTTGGTCATTGTGGCACATTGGGATTTGTGCAGAGATAAAAGAATGGATGGCTGGGATTTAAACAGATGAGATGTAGTTGGAAGGGATGGTGACACGTGTTGAAGGACTGGAGGATTCTGGTGGAATCCTGTGTGTTCACGGTCCCAAATAATTGGGGTGCAACTGTGCAGTCCTTCGATACACAGAGAAACAGAGTGAGAGCTTGAGGGGAAATCGACTGATCTGGGTGCAAGGGTGAGTGACTGGTGAGTTGTGAGAGTGACAGTGAAGCAAGGAGGAGCTGCTGGTCGTGTTTTGGCAGGGCAATTGTGCACGGCGGCACGGCGGAGGTGAGGAGAAGAATTGGGGGAAACAGGGAGGTCGTGAACGTTTGGTGGTGGCTACGCCGTGAAGTGGTTCAAATCAAGACAAGGAGAGGCTGAGGAGGTTGTAGGGAGTCCAACGACCACCGTAGTAGGCGGCAGTGCGCACGGCGGAGCTGCAATCGAAGGGTAAGTCTTCCTGCTCTGTTTTCCCGTGGAATTTCAATTGGAAAGTCGTGACTCTGGGTTGAGAGTCGAGAGGATTGGAGGTTAGGGTAGTGATCAGGGAGGTCCTAGGTGTCGATTTGGGTGGTCGCCGTGACGGGGCCGTACGCGGCGGAGCTCAGTCGAAGAGGGGTTTCTTTTACTCTGTTTCGGCAGTGGACTTCGAACGGTAAGTCGTGACGATTGGGGTTGTGTCGAAGGTCTAGGAGAGTTGGTTTAGGTTCAGTGAGGTTCAGGGAAGCGTTTGGTGAAGCCACCGTGAGGGACGGTGAGCTGGGTGGTCGGATCGTGAAACAGAGTTTGGGGAGGTTTGATTTCGAGTTTGAGACGACGGGTAGGAGGCTGTGTCGAGGTGATTGGAGGATGGGGATGCTTAGAGTAAGGTTGGACGAAGCTTTAGGTGAAGAGAGGGAAGGAAATCGTGCAGGCACGGCGGAGAACCGTTGACGCCGGTTCAGCTGTAGCCTACTGTGTTGAACCGGGTCGACGTGAGGTTGAAGGTGCACTGTAGCTGGCGCGTGGGGCCACGCGCAGCCACTTTTGGCGGCGCGTGGAGGCGCGTGCGGCGGTTCTGGGAGAAACGGTCAACATAGTTTTTGGTCTAGGAGTTGTTGTGAGTTCAATGGAGTTGGTTTCGGGTTAATCGGAAGTCGTTTGAGTGTAGTTCCGCGAGGGTGAATGTGTAGGGTCCCGGGGTTTTAAGTCTTTGGTCCGGGGATTTTTGAGGGCTTTTAGGTGAGTGTTCGTAGACGTGCTAGTAACGTAATTTGACGGTGTTTGACAGGATCGGGATTTCCCGAGGAAGCCGAGGAACGGGCTGGACGTTCGGGACGCGAGTAGGGCTCAGTACTGTGAGTGGACCCTTTCCTTAAACTCGAGCATGCATAACTATTTTTATATACGTGTTTTATGGTTTTACTTATAAATCTATGTTTATTGAATATGAAATGATGATTTTATGTGTTTGCACGTTTTTCGAGAAAAAGACGGTTTTGGCACGGTTTTCGAGAAAATGTTGGTTTTCGGATTTTGATGCCACAATTGGGGATTTCCACCGATAAAGGTTTTCTAATAATGATATATGGGTTATGAAATGTGATTTGTGATTACATGTGGTTTTGGTATGAAAATGGATATTTTCCGGATTTGGGTTCGGAATGACGGTTCTGAACGCCGGAAGGGCTTCGGACCAGTGATTTCGAATTCGGGTTTGGATGTGGATTTGGTAAATGGTTTTCAAATGATTTTGAGATTGGATTTGCTGGATCTGGATATTGGGTTTAAAGACCCGGATATATGTGACGGGGGACCGGCCGGATTGAGTTTAAAGACTCGGGAGTTTAAAGACTCGGATATATATTGATTTTCCCCCGTAGGCCTTGAGTTTAAAGACTCGGGAGTTTAAAGACTCGGATATGATTAAGGCCTGGATTGAGTTTAAAGACTCGGGAGTTTAAAGACTCGGATATGATTAAGGCCTGGATTGAGTTTAAAGACTCGGGAGTTTAAAGACTCGGATAGGTCCAGCAGGTTTGATCAGGAAATTGATGATTTAGCGTGTTTGATATGGTTTCTGATACGGTTTTATGATTCACCTGCTGTGGTTTTTCTAACTGTTTTATAGTGTTTCTGTTTCTTATGATGCAGTTTATGGTAAATTGATTTATAACTGTGTTCATAACTGTTGGTTATGCATGTGGTTTCAAAACGGAGGGTTTAACTCGGTTTTCTTATAAAATGGTTTTGAACTTTTGTACCTTTTGGTCCACTCACATTTTCTGTTTTAATTGCCCTCCAGGTTGTGGAGCTAGCGCGGGGTCTTGACGTCGAGGCAGTGTTTAAGGCATAGAAGTGACGTGAGGGATCCTAGAAGAGTTTAAGGCTTCTGTGTGCGTGTACTTTCTCGGTTTTTATTTTTCCTTGTAATGTAGTGCTATGCTCTGTAAATGATAAGGATTTTGGGATATTTTATAATTACTCCTGCGTTTGACTGGGGTCGAGTGAGTGTTCCTTAGGCGTTGTGTCGGGGAGTCAGACGGGAGCGGGATCGACCTCGGGTTTCGGGGTGAAACCGGGGTGGGTCCTGACAAGTCAGGTCGGCGGACTGTTTGATTGCCTTCTCGGCCTCCTACAGCTTCGGAGTCAACTCTTCTTTTTGTTTCTTGAGGCTCTCTTTGTCCCTCCGAACTGCGGCCACTCTCCTCTGAGCAGTGCAGAATTTCAAATAGACCTCGCCGAGAGCCTGCACATGAAAACTGTTAGCATCAAATCAACTCGACATAAAAAAACTACACTTGTAAAAAATCACTCACATTGCTTAGAAGCAGTCGGGCCTTCTCCATCTTCTGGTCGGCCGACTTTCACCGCACCTCCACCAGCTCGTCCAGAGGGATGAAGGCTCCCTGACAGACCCCATTTAGCAATGGTACCATCTGCCTCTAAGGGTGGCAATTTTTGACACGACTCGATACACGACTCGAAACCCGCACAAAATTTATCTGGGTCAACCCGCACGATTAAAATTTCGGGTCATTTTTGGGTCAACCTGTTATGACCCGTTTATTAAACGGGTGGGTTTCGGGTCAACCTGTTAACCCGTTTAATAAATGGGTAGATTTTGGGTTAACAGGTTAACCCGTATATTGACCCATTTAATAAATGTGTCATTACTAACCCATATATCTACTCATTTACCTACCTAAATATCTATTAAATCTTATAATTTAAATAGGTTAAATATGTTAAATGGGTCAAACGAGTCATAGGTTAATTGAATTTTGAGTATGACTTGTTTATTAAATGGGTTAAACGGTTACACGGGTCATTAATAGGTCAGGTTCGGGTTGGACATTCTTGACACGATTATTAAACGGGTCGAATTTGGGTTGGGCATAAATGGGTAAAACATAATTCATGACACAACACGAACCCGACACGACACGACCAATTGCCACCCCTATCTGCCTCGGACAACAAAGAGTGGCCTGGGGGTAGGAGGACTCACCCACCGGCTCACCCTCGGTGAAGATGCCCAGGTTCACATCCCCACGCCTCCTCGACATATCCATTATCCTCGTGTCAAGATGAGGAGGGGACGGGGGAGGGTTGAACTTCGAGGTCGGTATGGTTTTCTTTCCACCCAGAGCCTCTTAGGCCGACAGAACCGCCTCGGCCTCCTACTTTACCTTCATCCGTTTGGGATCAGGTGAAAACACCTCATCCTTCTTGGGCTCTTTCCTCTTTCTCAACGGTGACCGATGGGGGACTCCTCGTTTTTGGCTTCGACGTTTGCCCCTGTTTGGACCACTCGGCATGCTCAGTTTGTTTTTCCTCGCTCGCCTTTTTCTTCAGCATCTGATCAAGAGGCCGAGCAGCCCTCCCAAGTGATCCTGACTCTTCCGCATTTTGGTCCGCCTTCATTTTGAGCGACATGCAATCTTTGTAGATTCGCGTACCGAGATACTGCGGAATTACACCACAACACATGTCAGTACAAAAAAAAGCACCAAAAACAGGCATGTCACTCGGTCACGCGTCCTAACCTTCGTCGGTGTCAATTAAGCCTGCCTTGTGTTAAAACTCAGGAAGTTGAAGTACGCATCGGTTCCTTTTCAACTTGTCCAAGCTCGTCCTGATTGCCTAGATGATCTTCTTCTCCTCAGCTGAAATGTCCTCGGGGGAAAACAAACCTGCACACCAAGATAACAATCAGCATATAAAGGACACTTGAAAAAAAAGAAAAAAAAAGTTACGGAACAACAGAAATTGGTCTGTCCTCCGACCCTACACCTTTCGTCTGCAACTTGCTCGGTATAGCACCCCCCCTCTGTACTCCCTTCCCAATCCCCACCGATTAGAAAAATACTTTGTTTTGTATGACTTCTGGGAGGTCGGTAGGTCGAGTATGAACTCTCCTTGCTTGCTCTTCTTGCGGTACCGTACGAAGATCCACCCTGTGATTTACTGTTGGAACCCAAACTCATATAGGTACATGAGTTGGGCGTAGGTCGGCTCCGGCTGCTCGGCCCAGCTGAAGGCCATATACAACAAGCAGAGTACTATTCAGGCGTTTAGGTTAAACTGACCGAGAGCCACCCTCATTCTCTTCACCATCCGGCGCAGCCACGAGTTGCTCGGTAACTCGCCCTTCTTCGGTAACCGAGTGATCATCGACTTTGGCACCCCAAACTCCACACACATCTTTATTAGCCCCTTCTCGGTCTCCTTGTTCACCATCTTGTCCATAGTGAATGTGGCCCGTTCAATGGGGGCCGCGTCCAACACCGACCCACCACTGGTCGGTTCCCCTTTGCTCACACGTACCGAACCTCTCTCCCGGCCGTGAGTTAACTTCAGAACCTTGCACCCACCTACCTTCACTATGGTCTCGGGGTCTACCAGGATACTGCCCTCTCCTGCGCGGTCGACCACCTTTACCTCGGTTTCTGGCTCGTCCCTTCGGCCAGAACTCTTAGCCACCTCATGCGCCGACTGGGTCCTATTCTCAACAGGGGCCGAGTTGGCCTCGTCCTCACTCCCCGACAGGGGAATGCATACCTTCACGCTACTATCAGATGACTCCTCGACCTCTAAGTCGTAGCACCTCCCTTCCACCCCAAGTTACTATCCTCAGACATCTACAAGAAAAATGGAGAAACACAACTCAGAGACTGACTTAGACCTACAAAGATCTGACCACAAACTTCTTCCAGTTCATGACCAGTTCTTCACCAACTTCTAGTTTAATCGACATAATGGGGAACAAGGGATGCTTACCGTGTTTTTTCGCTGAGGAGTTGTCAGTCGGAAATCGCACCATCGTGAGCACCGTCGCCGAGAGCTGATCGAAATTCGCCTTTTCACCTTGACAGAGTTTTCCCATTTTTCTAAAAAATGCAAGTGAGGAAATCGGTGAAACACTCATCCTATTTATAGAGGTTGGCATGGACTACGAGGCATCACCACTCTCAGTGGCCGACACGTGTCGGACACCCAGATCCGATTAAGACGTGTCACCCATCCAACCAAAGGAGACCAACCGTCCTTCCTACCTCCACCACCGACCTCTAAAATGTCCCACCCAGATAGGTACACCGCTCGGTGTTCGCCACTTACTGCCCTCGGTGGGACACCCTTGAGTGAACCCTCACGGTTCCTCCACTGACCCACGGCCACCGCTCGGTATTTCACCACCTCCCGCAAGCCGGGCCCTTCCTCACCTATCGTGGCACAAACACCGAGCTACTTTCCCTTCTGGCCGACCAACCAGGCTTCGCCGAGACACCTTCTCTTGTGGCCGACCACATACAACTTCTCTGTTGAGACCGAGACAAGCTTGGTGGACTTTCTCGCCAAGGGACTTAGGGGACTGCAGATATACTCTCCACTGGGTCTGAGAGAATGAGACAAGTCCCCGACCGAGAAATTCCACAACTTGGGAGATTTCTGTTGACACTATATTTGACTAGACCCGCTGACTTGGGAGATTTCTGTTGACACTATATTTGACTAGACCCGCTGGACCGTATACCTAAAGTGCAAGCACTGAATAAGGCCCAAGCACATAGTACTTACATAGCCCCAACACTAGGCCTGATGCGGGATGCCACATGGAAGCCCATCCAACCTCGATCTGCATGACACATGTTGGCACGTAGATCGAGGAGCATTTTGTCCCACATCGAAATTATGAAAATCAGACATCCCACTTACCCATACATAAGGGGTACACATTTCCCAATAAAGATAACTAATATTTACTATTCATTATTACTTTGCCAAACTTACCATTTACCATTTCCTCTTACGAACAAAGTTATTGACTTGACTGTCGGAGAACTTTAGGCTGGCACCACATTGGTGCCCGTACTAATGGAAGACCCACTACTCTCTTAGTTGACAGGTTACGAAGAAAGACACGCGTCATTTGGTGATTAGACGACGAGTAATTGACAGTTGGAACATTTAATGCTTAAAAACTCTTCATATGTAATTAAACTATCTAAGTTTGGTTTACACCAAGTAACACTTCTATGTCTATACTTATAAATGTTGCAATTAACACCTTATACTTTTTAAAACGTTACAACACGGACCCTTTGTTAATATTATTCCGTTAAATTTTCTTTTAAATCCTTATTTGGAAAAAGTGGGAGCCACCATTTAATTTAAATGTGTGACATATATATAAGTGACATATGGAAAAATTAATAATAAGTTTTTTTTATAACTAGTTTATTTATGAAAAACCTTTCTCCCCTCGTCTTCTTCCAACCATCACCAACAGTAGCATTAACATCTTCCTCCTCCTCCTAGTCCTCCTCATTCATCTTCCCTTCCTCACAAATGACTTGGTACCAGAGGAATATAAACTAATTAAAAACATAAAAAAAACAAAAGTTCAATCTCAAACCTAACAATTAATCCAAGTGATTTGGATTGATCGGACTTTAGATTTAGTCCATTCAACAATTTTCGGAATTTATGGTCTTCTTATAAATTTATGGATTGTGTTAAGCAAGTTCTATGAAATTTTCTGGAATTTTTCCAAAAGAGTATAAGTTTTTCTTTTGAATATTTCGACACAAAAAATTTACACGACAATTCTTCTTCTTCTTCTTCCTCTCTCTCTCTCTCATGTGCTTCTTCAATTCCACTTTTAATGCTTTTGTTGTTTTGTTTTCTTTTGGGGTGAAATGGAGACATAAAGCCAAATAAGAACAAAAACTAACAAGGCAAGCTATTTAATTAATAAATAAAATTAATGTTTTGCGTATACATTGAAGCTCAAAATGTTCCATACTAATGCATTTGGGTCCATAACCATGGGTTCCAATGAGGCCCTAGCTGTTCGAGAAAGTTTCCTCCTTTTTGACAATTCCAGGAGCAGAAAAGGTACTTCTTCTAGTATTAAAGCTACTCTTATTTGTATTTTATGTTTTATTGTTGTTGTTGAGAATTTGGCACAAATAGGATTGCATTGGAATATGGATGAAATATAATGAAATAGTGTGTTTTGAGATTCCCTATGAAATGAAAAAAAAATTGTAGTCAATTTAATAATGATCGAGTGGCATTGCTTCTTTGGCTCGAACTAAGGAATCTCGTAGAAATGATGCAAAACAGATCTATTCTATTATTGAGTAATTGAAAAGAATTGCAGAAAAAAGGTATTTGAAAATAATATTTGGGGGGTGGGGGGTGCAAGGAGAGAAAGTTTTGGGTGCATTCTGGATTGGAGGACCATAATGGTGGTGTACCTCCTAACAATAGATGGACTCCCCTTTACATTTTTTGTTCTGTTTTTCGAATAAATAGTTTTTATTATTTAGATAACATGTCTCATTTTGTCCGTATCAACATTTAACAAAAAGAATTAACAGAGTAGTTGATCAATGGTTTATGTTGTAATATTTTTAAGAATGTAGAGTGGTAACACACTCATATAACTATATATATAAGTTACTCGTGTAAATCACTGAATAATAAAGTGTAATTTATCCTAATTTAAATGGTCAAAACAATATAATTTTGTATTGATTAATTTACTGTAACAATGATAGATCATTATGTTACTCATTTTACTCATATCGCAAGTATTATTCTATAATTAAATAAAGAAAAGGCTAATAATTTCAATTTAGCACGGTTTCTAAATATATAATATCCTTGTATCAAAACATGTTTTCAATTTCATTTTTTATTTTTTCAAACGGGTTTCAATTTACTTTTGTAGCAAAACGATTTTCAATTTCTGCTTAATTAAATATTATATACTTTTTAGTTAGCTTTTAAATTTTTGTACAATTACCTTTTACTTTTCTTGTATTCAAGATTATAATTTTTTTTTTCGCACTAAGTGTAATGGTTTAGTGTTACTTCTTACTTTGTTACAGTGTCACCAACAGAAGAGTACCTCCATTTCATTTTTTATCTATTAGATAGTTAAAAAGACAAGTGCCAAATGAACAGTCTACTTAAGCTCGTGATGTGGCCAAAATTAGAAGGGCAATTTTGGCATCACAAAAAGTGAGTCAAATTCCCTCAGCGCCAAGCTGATACGCCATGTCCTAAATTGAAACCCCTCCCACCCACACAGTCGTGAAACCCACGCACCTAGATTCATCTTCTTCCTTCCCGATGATGATTGGTGACACTACTCTCTAAACTATATCTTTTGATTCGATGGTCTTCACCAAAACATTAGTTGAAGAATCAAGCAACAAAAGCCCACTGAATGTTCTTTTGGATGTTCTTTCAAAAAAGCCCTAGTCTCCCACGTCCGCTCTCTCAACATCGATGTCGAAGACCTCGACACCTCCTCCTACTACTTCATCGCTACAAAAAAGAAAAAAACCCCTCTCTTTCTCTCTCCATTTTATCTTCTGCTATCTACAAAAGCTGAGAAGTTGCTCTTAATCAATGAGAGATATGGATGGAACTAATCGGCTCCAATCTCTGAGTTTCTGGTACTTTTGGAAAATTTTATTTACTAGGTTTTGTTCCAAATTTTATTTCTACTATTGAGTGAGGTTTTGTTTCTTTATTATGACATTTGTTTCAATTGGGCATCTTTTCATTTGATTTTTTGAATGGAACTCAAATGGTTTTAAAAAAATTAAAAAACCCTAATAGTCTAATACCCTAGCCAACAGACTAATAGCAAATGATGGATTTAATTGTATGTTAATTTTAATTGATAAATTTAATTGTATGTTAGGGTTTTTTAGCTGATGAATTTTATTGTATATTAATTTTAGTGGATGAATTTAATTATCTGTTAGAGTTTTTTACTTGATGTATTGAGATTGATTGGTTGCCTCATAAACTTTCTATACATTTTGAGCAATATGTGTTACCCAGAAAGATGCCCAATTTCTCAACTTCATCAAAATGTTGGTTTTAGACATTCAATCAAATAATTAATCCAGAAATGAAATTATAAATTCGGGCTCAAAATCAAAACCGTACCGAATATAATTGGTACGGTATGATATAGTATCAATTTTATATTTTGAAATACCGTACCGTACCAAATCGGTCAAAATTGCTTAGTACGGTTCCGGTATCATCTACATAACGAACCGTACCAAATCATACCCATAACTAACAACAAGCCTATTAGATAGAGAAGGCTGTTGGATTTGTTTTAGGGATTACAAATTTATTATGATTATGAGATGTGAAATTTAAATAGATCAAAAATTATGATGATGATGGACATTTAGATGTGGATTCCTCAAAAAAATAAAAGAGATGTGGAATATTATGACGAAAATGCCCTTCTAATTTTGGCCACCTCACGAGCTGACTGGACTATCTATTTGCCACCTGTCTTTTTAACGGCTTAATGGATGGAAAATGTAATTGACCTATATAATTTGGGTACTTAAAATCCAATTTTCATAGTTGGGATATGAATTTAAAATGACCTATATAATTTGGGTATTTTTATATAGCTTATCCATTAAATTAATAATATTTATATTTTTAGTTACGTTATTGTATGTGCTTTATTACGTATTTTACCCTTTAATTTTCTTGTATTCAAGATTATAATTTTTTTTGGCACTTAGTGCAATGTCCTAATTTTATTCCTCTCTATTTTGTTATTTTTAAAGGAGATGTTTTATTGAAACATCTTAAGATAATAACATGGATAGACATTTAACCTATCATGAATCCAAATTTGAATAACGGGAATAATAACAAAATTTTAAAAAGATTTGCAGCTTGAATACTTTCAGGAGGGACAAAATACATGATGCAATACTGATGTCAACTAGTTAGATGTAGTACTAGCTTGCATGTGATGTCTCGTTAAAAAATCTTGTTATAGGTAAACCTTTTGGGGATAAAAGTCTAGTCGAAGTAAAAAGAGTGCATCAAAGAGCAGTGAAATGGCAAGGAAAATAGATGATGATCTAGGAATAATATATTTGTGCAAGTACAAAACAAAAGAGGGAAAATATTAGTACTTCAAAATATCATTTGACCATTCGATCGACTAATAATAATGTGATAAAACAGGAGACAAACAAATAGATATCTAGGACATACCAATTACAATTTTACATGCATGGGCAAAAGGGGACTAGAGAAGGAATAAAAGCAAAAATAGTACCTAAATCTAGCAACACAACAAACACAGGAGGAAAGATGGAGGAACAAGCAATAAATTTAAACAAGGGAGTAAGAAACAAAAAAACAAATTAACAATTCCTACCCCTATTATCCCAAATTCTCGAAACCTAGTCAAGTAAGAAAACTACCAGGTAGAAAACCAAAGAAGTAACTTTACCAATGCATATAAGAGGTCCTCCCAAGAACACAAATACGCCTCAAAGACATAAGAATAATTGTAGGTGAAAATGTTCTAGATATAATATATGGGACGAACAATTCTACAAATGGTAAAGATCAGAGTAGGAAACCGTGAAAAGATCATCCTAACATAAAACAATGGTGTGAAAACATAAAGTGATGTTAACAACCATCTAGTAGCTAATAGCGGCCATAAGAACTGAAGAAGAAAAAAACAACTAAACTAAAAATAATGCAGCAGCGAATTTCAAGAAAACCTTAAAAGAAAATGTGCCAAAATGACCTAGACGAAAAGAAAATAAGAAAGTAAGTCCAAGAGAGTGAAAAGAACACCGAAAAATCAAGATATAATACGACAATAGGTATAAAACAACAATTCAGAGAAGTAATGGGGATCACACTAAAACTTCCTTAAAGCCAATGAAACAAAAGTAAATGTAATTTGGCTTGGGATTTCAAAAAACTTCAAATAAACTAGGAAATTATAACAATAATTAAGTTCAAATGAAGCTTCAGCTTTCATCAAATTTCAATAAAAAATCGATAACAAAATAATGTTACGACATGAGTAAAAATTCACAAGGTGTAAAAATACGCAAAAGAAGTAAACATGTACTAAGAAGAAAGAAACTGTTGATACATCCTTTATCCGGAAAGTCCCTAGGACATCAAGAACAAGGTATGCCAGCCGACATCTGGACGGTGACGTCCAAATGTCGAAAGCCAAAAAGATAATTAGTATTTCACCGTGACAATGGATGCATAGAGCATAAAATGCTAATGATAGTCTTACAATCAAATAACTACCTGAGTAATCCGATTTCCATTGCGCCGCTCCAACCACTAGTGTAACGATCCGAAAATTCGGAAAAGAGAATTCCAGGAATTAAAAAAAGGAATTCACAATTTTTCCCTTACATGTCAAAAGTTGACTTATTACTCAAAATAATTTTCTGACTTTTCGTGAGAACTGTTACGTCGGTCTCCAAGTCTCGAGTACTTGACAGGCGACATGTTGAAATCGGAGATCAGGCAAGTTTGTTAAGGATCTAAAATGACCAGGGGCATTTTGTGTCACGACCTGTCTCATCTAATACAATATTGTCCGCTGTGGGTCTGACCCTCATGGTTTTGTTAACACAATATTGTCCGCTGTGGGCCTGACCCTCATGGTTTTGTTTTCGGGAGCTCACATGCAACTTCCCAGGGGGTCACTTATCATGGAATTGCACCAGCCTGAACTTGCTTAACTTTGGAGTTCCTAAGGAATCCAAAGCCAGTGAGCTCCCAAAAGGCCTTCTTTTAGATAGATACGTGCCCACACATATAAGACACTTCACCTTTCCCTCCCCGAGCAATATGAGATTATTCACCGATCTTGCCTTTCCAAGCTCACGGGTCTTGCTCACCGTTCTTGCTTATCAAGCTCACAGGTCTTGCTCACCGTTCTTGCTTCTCAAGCTCACGGGTCTTAGATTTTGGTAACTTAGAAATTAAGGGCATTTTGGTAGGTGGAGATATTTTGATGACCCTGTGATATGGTGACAGGTGTCCCTTATCTCCCTACAGTGGGTGTGTTGTATTTAGTGAGTTGGAAGCAACCAAACCCGAGAAGAAAACTGAAAGGAAGGAACCCAGAAGGAGAGAAAGGAGAGAGAACTAGAGAGGGAGAGAAAGAGAACCAGAAAAGAAGAAGAGGGAACCAGGAGGAACAAACCCGAAAAAACCCGAGAACCTAAAGTATGATCCATAGATCACAAAGCCATTTGAGGCCTCCAAGCTCGAAAACAACCTCTTCAATATTTTAGTTGAGTCCCTTCGATCATCTTAAGCCAAGAACCTAAAGGTTTTGATTCGGGAAAAGATTGAAAGGAAAGTTCAAAGTTTGGACGAAACTTCAAGCTTTGTG
This sequence comes from Prinsepia uniflora, assembly GCA_032719365.1. NCBI lineage: Eukaryota > Viridiplantae > Streptophyta > Magnoliopsida > Rosales > Rosaceae > Prinsepia > Prinsepia uniflora. Next base: position 22,339,240 of record CM064861.1, on the reverse strand, counting down.
TTCTTGAATTGTAGATTGTTTTGTTTAGCTTTAAGATCATAGAAATGTTCAAGGGAGTAATTTGAGTATATTGGAAGTTTAAAGGATGAAAAACGGTTAGGTTTTGGTGGATTTACAACCAGGTCATATCATCGGGTTGGGTCAGGTTGTGCAGACCCAACTGGACATTGAAGATGACCATGTGGGCACGTGATGCTCACATGCAGAGAGGTAAGGTGGCGCGTGAGAGCACGTGCCACATTATCTTGAAGTATGGTGAACATGTGTTTTAATGCTTTTGATATTACAAACATTTTGGAATAGGTTTTGTATTGATCAGACATCATCTTTGAGTAGTTTTGAGTGCCCGAATTGTATATGTTATGTTTTAAGTACATAAAATATTCCAAAAATTAGGGAATTTTATTGTGAGGTTACGTGGGATGTTAGTGACCCGCAATGGTGATTTTTACAAGTTAAATTACTCCAAAAAATACAGCTCGGAATTGAGCCGTTTAGACAGCCTGTGAGTGGAAATTTGTTTTATAAGCTTTGATGCATGCATAATTAAATGTTTTGAATATTTTATTGCATGATTTGAGTTGCAATGATTTGAATAATCATTTGATATGATTATTCGGATTTATTGACTAGTTTTTGAGCATGGATTTTATGGTATTGTGGAAACTATATTTTGGGCTCAAACTCGGTTTGGAAATGTTTTGACTTGGAATATGAGTCAAGGATTTGTTTTGAAAGGAAGGTTTTGGATTTGAATCCATGGATTTATTGCACTATTGTCGTGATGAGTTCTTAGATAGTTAAAGTTAAGGGTGTTTCCTAAACGACCGAAACTCGGGGTTGTTGTATTTCTAGGGGAGTTTTCCAAACGGTTGATCCTCGGGGTTTTTGTTTCCCAAGTAGCCGAAGTTAGAGGTGTTTCCTAGACAACTGATGCTCAGGGTTATTTTGATTGTTGGTGTTATTGTGATTGTTCCAAGATAGCCGAAACTCGGGGTGTTTCCTAGACAACTGATGCTCGAAGGAGTCGATGATTAGTTTTGATTGGTTATGGATATTGGTGTCGAGGTGTTATCACATGATTTGATAAACAGGGGTTTCAGGGAAATGTGGGTCACATGCTTTTGATACATTATATGATTTATGACAGGACCCACCCCGATTATCGCCTCGATAATCGAGAAGCATCCTGCTCCCGTCTGACAATCGAATCCAAAAGACCGGAAAACTAAATAATATTACATCACACCCATTGTCAGACCAGGGAGATTAAACAAACACATCCGACTGGACGTCAAGTCCACAGTTTCACAGAGCATAATATTACAAAACAGGTTAAGGAACAAATCCTACTCTGTGAACTAACTACTCCGCAACGGAAAACTTTATGCCTCCGCCTCTGCCTCGGCGCTTGCCCCCACACTTGTACCACGACCTGGAGGGAATTTTAAACAACAAAGTGTGAGTGGACCAAAACATAAGTTTTACAAGAAAAACAGTTTTTCGAAATCGGTTTCGCCCTCCAGTTTTGTAACACGCATGCATAACCGAAATCGCGTATTAAACTTTTGAAAACTCTTTTTCCGAAATACATGAAAAAAGTTACAGAGATTTGTCATAACTCATGTAAAACAACTTAATATTACCAGAATCCAGAAACCGTCATTTTGAAACATCAATTGCACAAATCAAGTAATAAGTGAATCAATAATCACAATTATGCCGTTGGATCCATTCGAGTCTTTAAACTCAATATCAGGCCTTCCCGGGATATCAACGAGTCTTTAAACTCAAAACATGATCAATAGGCCTCGGGGGTATCACAATAACCGAGTCTTTAAACTCACAAGTCTTTAAACTCAATCTGGGTCTTTAAACCCAATTTTCGGGCCCGCCCCCGTCATCAATAAACCGAGTCTTTAAACCCAAAACCAGATCCAACAATCAACCGGGTCTTTAAACCCAAAACCTTTTTTAAACACAATAAACCAGGATTCATCATAAACCGTTTTCCAACATCATTCCGAAATCATATCACGTCATGATAGGACTTACGTCCGAATTCATATGCAATTTCCAAAACATGCAATTTCCGAAATCACTTCACAATTATAATCAAAACATCATAAATCCATAACATGCATAATCATATCCAGATACTTCATTAAAACATCATTCACGCATAAGCAAAAACCGTAACCTCGAATTGCGTGAAATACGAAGAATATCTCGAAAAGCGTGAAAATACGTAAAATCGAATTATCATATCACCATCATAAAATCATATGCAAAACCATAAGATAAACCAGTAAATATTCATGCATGCCCAGTTTAGAAATCAAAAAGTCCACTCACAGTTTTAGGACGCGTCAATCGCGTCCCGCGCGCTCCTCCGTAGCTTCGGAAGTGTCCGGGCCTGTAAAAACGTACAAGAAGGGTTACAAACATCCCCAAATAGCTCGTATGATTTTTCCCTAATTTTCCGGATTTTTCGACAAAATAAACCTTAAGGACCTAAACTTCCGAACTCCCGAAATTATCCCGAATGACTCCCGATCCACTCGAACTCTAAAGATAAAATGTTAATTAGATTGAGGGGTTTAAATCTCATGTTGACCGTGATCGGAGGTGACATCACACGTGCCGTCACGCGACGCCCAAAGTGGCTGCGCGTGAAGGCCACGCGCCAAGCTACAGTGTCTTCTCCCTCACCCGAACAGCCTGCTAAACAGGTCTGATACCCGCGACTCAACCCGATCAGTTAGCCCTCAATTCTCAATCAATTCTTCCCGTTTTCAATCCTATCACCTTCTCTAATCCATTAATTTTAGGTCTGTATTGTTGATTAACCTCGACTGTCCCTAAATCGATTCAACCCAGACTTGAACAGACAAACGGGTTGTCACTCAGAACTCACCCAAACCAGTGCCACTATCAAATTAACTTCACCAGCAGCTTAAGAGAACCTAGACGAACCAAAACATCCAACCAATTAACCCCAAACTAACCTGGAAGTCGTCGTCCTCAAGCTCGACAATACTCAGAACCAGGGAACTCAGTTCTTGGCCAATTCGTGAGTGACGTCCTTCGAAATCGATGTGGTTGATTTCCTTTTGCTCCCAGAAGACTAGGACGGCCCTCGGTTTCGATCAACAAGCCCCAGAAATTGAATGTGATTTTTCCCTCCAACTGGTTCTTCCCTGAACAGCAACTCAGGTTCTTGGGCCAACAGCGATCATCCTCCCTCAATTCTTGCACCGTCGTGATTCTTTCACTCCCAGAAGTCCCTCAGTGTGTCTAGTTTGGTCCCAAAACCCGTAGGAATTGAACCTTGAAATTTCCCCCCAAAAACCCGAAAATGGTTCTTCACGGTTTCTCCCAGTCTCAGCCCTCTCAACTGATGCACAATGACCCCCAAATGAATCCTTTCTCCATTCCCATACTCAGTTAATCGTTCAGTGTGGCCAACAGCCCGTGGGAGACCAACTGAGGTCTCTGAAAACGGTTTCCCGCAAGCACAGAGACCACATCCATTTTCTAATCTCTCCCGTGCACTGAACTCTGCTCAAACCGTGCACCAAGGCCACTCAGTCCAGCATCCACTACCTCAATCAACTTAAACAAACCCTCAGATCAGTCCACTAAGCTATAAACAATTGCACGCACAAACACCACGGCCGCACTCTGTTTTTCACGGTGGTGAACAGTAACCGCCGTGAAATGACCAAAATGCCCCTCTGTGTAATAATTACCAAATTGCCCTCCAACTTCCGTGACCCGTAACTCGGTCATCCGACGTCTGTTTCGCGCGTGCCGCCTGACGTTGTACTCGGGACCTCGAGACGAACCTAACGGTCTTCGAATCATGTGAAAACCAATTGTCCAACAAAAAGTCAACTTTTTCCCATATAACGTCCAAATTACGATAATGCCCCTGGACTTCCGAACATCATAACTTTCACCCTGTTCGTCCGAATCGGACGTGCCACCTGTCTATGAACTCGTGACGTCCCGAACTACGTCACGGTCATCACTCAACGTCCGTTCAACCCTCCAATCAAAAAGTCAACAAATTGACCATACGAATCACAAGGGTAAAAACGTCATTTATTTATTATTTTACAATATTACATTTTTTCGAATTTTCCGGGGCGTTACAATCTCCCCCCCTTAAGAAATTTTGTCCCGAAATTTCAAGGAAACAAGTAGGGGAACTGTTCTCGCATCTGCGCCTCGGGTTCCCATGTGGCTTCCTCCACATTCTGGTTCCTCCAGAGAACCTTTACCAGAGGAACGGTCTTCCGACGTAGTACTTTATCCTTTCGGTCCAAAATCTGCACCGGCTGTTCTTCAAAACTCAGATCCTCTCAGAGTTCAATGGGCTGTTCCTCCAGTACATGAGATGCGTCGAACACGTATTTCCGCAACATCGACACGTGGAAAACATCGTGGACCTTCGAAAGCTCTGGCGGTAGAGCCAACCTGTAGGCCACCGGGCCAATCCTCTCAGTGATCTCATAAGGTCTGATGTAACGAGGACTCAACTTCCTTCGCCTGCCAAATCTCACTACACCCTTCCAAGGGAACAATTTCAGAAATACCCGATCTCCGACCGCAAACTCAAGATCTCTAATCCGATGGTCCACATAGCTCTTTTGTCTGTCCTGGGCTGCCTTGAGCCGATCTCTGATGAGTTTGACCTTCTCGGTTATCAGTTCCACCAATTCGGATTTAGTCAGCTTCCTTTCGCCCACATCCGTCCAACACAACAGAGTTCTGCACTGCCGTCCGTACAAGGCTTCGTAAGGAGCCATCCCAATGCTCGCCTGATAGCTGTTATTGTAGGCAAATTCCATCAAGGCTAGATGTGACTCCCAAGTGTCCTGAAATTGCAAAACGCAGGCTCGCATCATATCCTCCAAAGTCTGGATGGTCCGCTCAGACTGGCCGTCAGTCTGAGGATGAAATGCCGTACTGAAACGAAGTTTCTTCCCAAAGGCCTCTTGTAGACTTTGCCAAAACCGAGAAGTAAACCTCGGGTCTCTGTCAGAAACTATGGATTCCGGAGTACCATGCAACCGGATGATTTCATCAAACAACTGAGCCAACTGTGTCATCCTGAAGTTCTCTCGCACCGGCAAGAAATGAGCTGATTTCGTAAGCCTGTCCACAATCACCCAAACTCCATCGTGACCTCTGGGTGTCCTAGGAAGTCCAAACACAAAATCCATCGTTAGGTGATCCCATTTCCATTCCGGGATAGGTAGTGGTTGCAAGGCTCCATAAGGTCGTTGTCTCTCAGCCTTCACTTGTTGGCAAATCAGACACTTGCTGACAAACTCGACAATCTCCCGTTTCATACCCGGCCACCAATAGTGTTCTCGCAAGGTACGATACATCTTGGTCCCACCAGGATGCATCGCGTAGGCCGAACTATGAGCCTCGTCCAAGATCTCCTTCTTCAGTACCTCAACGTCGGGCACACACAACCGTCATTCTTTAAGCAAAGCTCCATCCTCCCTGACTGTGAAATCTAGCCGCTCACCAGCTTCCACTTCAATTCAAAGTACACACGAGACAGGATCTTAAGATTGAGCCTCAACGATCCGATCGATTAAGAGTGGTCTCACGTGAAAATTAGCCAGCAAGACACCTTGGCCATCCAATCCCAAATCAATGCTAGTTTTGCGGAGTTCAACCAAAAGTGGTAAATGAACCGTCCGTAGATGTGCTACAGAATGCGTTGACTTCCGGCTTAGAGCATCAGCCACCACGTTGGCTTTTCCCGGGTGGTACTCAATTTTGCAATCATAGTCCTTAATTAGCTCTAGCCACCGTCGCTGCCTCACATTTAACTCCTTCTGAGTGAACAAGTACTTCAGGCTCTTGTGATCCGTGAACATTCTGCAAGTCGCACCATACAGGTAATGTCTCCAAATTTTCAACGCATGCACAACAACAGCTAACTCCAAGTCGTGCGTAGGATAATTGCGCTCATGCGGTTTCAACTGGCGCGAAGCATAGGCAATCACTTTCCCATGCTGCATTAGCACACATCCCAAACCCTGTAAGGATGCATCACTGTACACCTCGAATTCCCCACTGTCGTCTGGAAGGGTCAGTATAGGAGCAGATGTCAACCTTTCCTTTAGCTCCCGAAAACTACGCTCACAATCGTCATCCCAGTCAAACTTGACTCCCTTCCGAGTCAGTCGAGTTAACGGGGCAGCAATGGTAGAGAAACCCTCTACAAACCTCCTGTAGTAACCAGCCAAACCCAAGAAACTTCTGACTTCAGTGACGGTCCTCGGTTGTTCCCACTTCGCCACTGCCTCAATTTTCTGAGAATCCACACTGATCCCGTCAGTTGAGATCACATGCCCCAAGAAACTCACGCTCGTCAACCAAAACTGACACTTGCTGAGCTTCGCATACAACTGGTTTTCCCTCAAGGTACCCAGCACCATCCTTAAGTGCTCCTCGTGCGCTTCCGCACTCCTCGAGTAGACTAGGATATCGTCAATGAACACGATGACAAAGCGATCTAAGTAAGGCTGCAACACTCGGTTCATCAAATCCATAAACGCTGCGGGTGCGTTGGTCAAACCAAACGGCATCACAAGGAACTCATAATGACCATAACGGGTCCTAAAGGCTGTATTGGGTGCATCCTCATCCTTAACCCGCAACTGATGATACCCAGAACGAAGATCAATTTTGGAGAAGTACTGCGCTTCTCGCAACTGATCGAACAAATCATCGATCCGAGGCAACGGGTATTTGTTCCTGACTGTTACTTTATTCAGTTGCCTGTAATCGATGCAGAGTCTCAAACTCCCATCCTTTTTCTTCACAAACAACACCGGGGCTCCCCAGGGGGATACACTCGGTCGAATAAATCCCATCTCAAGTAATTCTTGTAACTGCGCCTTCAGTTCTTTCAACTCAGCTGGCGCCATACGATACGGTGTCTGAGAGATAGGTTGCGTACCTGGAACCAGATCAATAGTGAACTCGACATCTCGATGCGGTGGCAATCCCGGTAGATCCTCCGGAAAGACATCCGGGAACTCCCGTACTATCGGTATATCCTCCACCCTCAATGGTGCAGCTCGTGAGTCCAACACTTGAGCTAAGTATCCCTAGCACCCTTTCCTCAACAACTTACTTGCCTTCAGGGCTGAAATCACTCTGACAGGAGTTGCTCGTTGTATTCCCTGAAAGGTGGTTTCCGGTAACCCAGGGCTCCGAAAAGTAACCTTCTTATCGACACATTCGATAGAAGCATGATGGAGCATCAACCAATCCATTCCCAAAATGACATCAAAGTCGTGCAAGTCCAAGAGTATCAAATCTGCTACCAAACCAACATCACCTACCATTACGGGACAATCTCGTAACACTTGATTCACCACAAATACATCTCTTGTGGGTGTACTCACACCCAAGTCACAGTCCAAGGCGGACACCTCTCTACCCGCCAACAACTCACAGTCCCGTGATATAAATGAATGAGTAGCTCCGGGATCAATTAAATCACAAACATCATGCCCAAAGATCGTGAGTGTACCTGTCACGACACCAGGTGCTGCCCTGGCCTCCTGCTGCGTAACAGCAAAAACTCGGGCCTGTGGTCCAGCTGCTCGCCCACGGGTCTTTAAACCCAAAACCAGATCCAACAATCAACCGGTTCTTTAAACCCAAAACCGTTTTTAAACACAATAAATCAGGATTCATCATAAACCGTTTTCCAACATCATTCCGAAATCATATCACGTCATGATAGGACTTACGTCCGAATTCACATGCAATTTCCAAAACATGCAATTTCCGAAATCACTTCACAATTATAATCAAAACATCATAAATCCGTAACATGCATAATCATATCCAGATACTTCATCAAAACATCATTCACGCATAAGCAAAAACTGTAACCTCGAATTGCGTGAAATACGAAGAATATCTCGAAAAGTGTGAAAATACGTAAAACCGAATTATCATATCACCATCATAAAATCATATGCAAAACCATAAGATAAACCAGTAAAATAGTCATGCATGCCCAGTTTAGAAATCAAAAAGTCCACTCACAGTTTTAGGACGCGTCAATCGCGTCCCGCGCGCTCCTCCGTAGGTTCGGAAGTGTCCGGGCCTGTAAAAACGTACAAGAAGGATTACAACCATCCCCAAATAGCTCGTATGATTTTTCCCTAATTTTCCGAATTTTTCGACAAAATAAACCTTAAGGACCTAAACTTCCGAACTCCCGAAATTATCCCGAATGACTCCCGATCCACTCGAACTCTAAAGATAAAATGTTAATTAGATTGAGGGGATTAAATCTCATGTTGACCGTGATCGGAGGTGACATTACACATGCCGCCAAAAGTGGTTGCGCGTGAAGGCCACGCGCCAAGCTACAGTGTCTTCTCCCTCACCCGAACAGCTTGCTAAACGGGTTTGATACCCGCGACTCAACCCGATCAGTTAGCCCTCAATTCTCAATCAATTCTTCCCGTTTTCAATCCTATCACCTTCTCTAATCCATTAATTTTAGGTCTGTATTGATGATTAATCTCGACTGTCCCTAAATCGATTCAACCCAGACTTGAACAGACGAACGGGTCGTCACTCAGAACTCACCCAAACCAGTGCCACTATCAAATTAACTTCACCAGCAGCTTAAGGGAACCTCGACGAACCAATACATCCAACCAATTAACCCCAAACTAACCTGGAAGTCGTCGTCCTCAAGCTCGACAATACTCAGAACCAGGGAACTCAGTTCTTGGCCAATTCGTGAGTGACGTCCTTTGAAATCGATGTGGTTGGTTTCCTTTTGCTCCCAGAAGACTAGGATGGCCATCGGTTTCGATCAACAAGCCCCAGAAATTGAATGTGAATTTTCCCTCCAACTGGTTCTTCCCTGAACAGCAACTCAGGTTCTTGGGCCAACAACGATCATCCTCCCTCAATTCTTGCACCGTCGTGATTCTTTCACTCCCAGAAGTCCCTCAGTGTGTCTAGTTTGGTCCCAAAACCCGTAGGAATTGAACCCTGAAATTTCCCCCCAAAAACCCGAAAATGGTTCTTCACGGTTTCTCCCAGTCTCAGCCCTCTCAACTGATGCACAATGACCCCCAAATGAATCCTTTCTCCATTCCCATACTCAGTTAATCGTTCAGTGTGGCCAACAGCCCGTGGGAGACCAACTGAGGTCTCTGAAAACGGTTTCCCGCAAGCACAGAGACCACAGCCATTTTCTAATCTCTCCCGTGCACTGAACTCTGCCCAAACCGTGCACCAAGGCCACTCAGTCCAGCATCCACTACCTCAATCAACTTAAACGAACCCTCAGATCAGTCCACTAAGCTATAAACAATTGCACGCACAAACACCACGGCCACACTCTGTTTTTCACGGTGGTGAACAGTAACCGCCGTGAAATGACCAAAATGCCCCTCTGTGTAATGATTACCAAATTGCCCTCCAACTTCTGTGACCCGTAACTCGGTCATCCGACGTCTGTTTCGCGCGTGCCGCCTGACGTTGTACTCGGGACCTCGAGACGAACCTAACGGTCTTCGAATCATGTGAAAACCAATTGTCCAACAAAAAGTCAACTTTTTCCCATATAACGTCCAAATTACGATAATGCCCCTGGACTTCCGAACATCATAACTTTCACCCTGTTCGTCCGAATCGGACGTGCCACCTGTCTATGAACTCGTGACGTCCCGAACTATATCACGGTCATCACGCAACGTCCGTTCGACCCTCCAATCAAAAAGTCAACAAATTGACCATACGAATCGCAAGGGTAAAAACGTCATTTATTTATTATTTTACAATATTACATTTTTTCGAATTTTCCGGGGTGTTACAATTTATGGGTCCCCACGGGTTACAATGTGATTTTATCATGCAATTCGATTTTTCATGTTTTTATTTATGCATGCATGTTTTTTAAAAATGGAGGGCAAATGTTTGTATTTTCAAAACATGTTTTCAAGTTGTTTATTAGTTTCCACTCACACTTTTAATGGTTTTATTGACCCTCCCAGCCGTAGCACAAAAATCGGGGCTAATTGAGAAGTGGAGGCATGAGCGAAAAATCAGTATGGGTATCCCTTGTCTGACAAGTGCAGAGTGTAGTTTCAGGACCTTGATTTATTCGTCAGACGTAGCAGGACCATAAGCGTTTTTGGAACGTGTCATATCAATTTGGTATCAGAGCATTGTAATACTAATTTGAGGTTTTTTTAGTCAACATCATTCCTCTAAGACACGAGTCCCATGCATGGCCTGGTGATGAGACGGATATACGAGGAATATATAGGATCCCAGGATAGAGTTATGGATGGAACAAACCTTGGATTACTTGAGTCAGGCATTGGATATTGTGCTACAGTATAGGAGGACTTGTGTGGGTCCGTATAGCGAGTGAGCCCAGAGGCTAGGGTTACAATATTTACGGTAAGTTGGATCCGGATGAGAAAGATGAGTGAGTTCCTCGGTTGGAGAAAATATTTGAGGTTTTGAAGCAATGATAAATCTTCTATAAGATGTGGTACGCCTAGCAATGTTTCTGTTTAGTGACTAGGCATGTCAGTGGTGGCATGTATTGTGAATTCCGGATTAGGATTCAGAAGAAGTCGGAAGTACAAACTAGGGCTCGAGAAGAGCCGAAGAGTTGAAATATCAGTTACCACTCTAAATAGTGATCGAGAGTTCAGGTAGGAACCTGAGACTTTGTTATAGGCCTCGTAATTGTAGTTATTTGACAGACATATTTGAATTTCAAGAATAAAATTCTTTAAGAGGGTAAATTGTAACGACCTAGAATTTCAGAAAAAAGAAATTCTGGGAATTTTAAAAAGGAATTGACAGTTTTGCCCTTGTATGTCAAAAGTTAACTTATTGCTCATAATACTTTTTGTACTTTTTTTAGGACCGTTACATAGTCCTCAAAGTCCTAAGTTTGTAGACAGACGATATGTTGAAATAGGAGATCATACAAGTTTGTTACGAGTCTAAAATGACCAAAGGCATTTTGGTAATTTTGACATTAGGGGCATTTTGGTAATTTTGATATTAGGGGCATTTTGATAATTTTGACATTAGGGGCATTTTGGTAATTTGGAAAGTGGAGATATTTTGATGAACCTGTGAGATGGTGACATATGTCACCATATATTTAGTGGGTTGGAAGCAACCAAACCTGAAAAGTTGAGAGGAAGGAAATCGGAAGGAGAGAAAAGTGAGGGAAGGAGAAAGAGAGAAGTAGAGAGGGAAAGATAGTGAGAAGAGAAAGAGAAAGAGAACCAGGAAAGAAGAAGAACGAAGGAGGAACATACCTGGAAAACCCCGAGAACACAAAGTGTGACTTGTGGATCACGAAACCAGTTGAGGCCTCCAAGCTCGAAAACAAGCTTATCAATATTTTAGTTGAGTCCTTGTGATCATCTTCAGCCAAAAACCTGAAGGTTTTGATGCGGAAAAAGCTTGAAAGTCAGGTTCAAAGTTTGGCCGAAACTTCAAAGTTTGTGTTCTTGAATTGTAGATCATTTTGTTTAGTTTTGAGATCATAGAACTATTCAAGGGAGTAATTCGAGTAGATTGGAAACTTAAAGGATGAAAAATGGTTAAGTTTGGACAGATTAATTTGATCATAAACCTAAGCTACCTAGCTATCCCAATTAATTTCTCAAACCGAGTTGGACTAGCATTCGGAAACCACCCACCACCTATCTATATTCATTAATTAGGCCAAGAAATCATAATTGCAAATTCTCCATCGGCCTCAATCGATCTTCATAATTTGTCCTGCAAATCTATATAAATGTCCAAGAAAACAATAATGTTCTTGATGAAGAAGTTGTGTATTGGCAAGTCCCAACCCGAAAGCACCAAGCAGACGCATGAAGGACTTCCCAAAGGGTGTATACGGGTGTACGTGGGAAAAGAACACAAACCTTACCACGTTCCATTGAAGTACTTGTCGCACCCTAGTTTTCAAGAACTCATCAACAAATCACAACCTGATGTGTTCGATGCAAATATCCAAGGGCCTTTCGTGCTTGAATGTAAAACTAACAAATTCGATCAGTTGATGACGACCTTGAAGGAGTATTAAACTATTAATTAATTGGCTAGGGATCGAGTACATTCAATTGCATTTGTGTGCTAGGTTTTAATTGTATTCCTTTTTTACCTTTCCTGACTATTCTTGTATTTACGTACTAGGTTTTGGTATTATCAACCTAGTATTATCTCCTTCTCGTTGTATTTCTCTTTTACTAAATTTTTGTTAGTGTGCATGTTGAGGGGAGTACTCTATCGGGAGCTAGATTTCATCTTAATTACTTTGCGTTTAGGAGGGTCAGTTGTTGTAGTAGTCCATAGACTAAGCTGCATGTTTGCTCACTTGATTCCTTGATTCTTAATTCCGTTATTATCGCTAAAGATATTATTGTTCTTCATTTCTAATTTATCCAAGTTTGATTAATTAAAATGATACAAACAATATAATAATTTTGTATTGATTAATCTACTATAACAATGATTGGCCCATTGGGTAAGTTAACTCATATCGCAAGTATCATTGTATAATTAATAAAGAGAAAAGGTTAATCATTTCAATTTAACATAATTTCAATTTTTTTTTTTTCAAACGGGTTTCAATTTCTTTCTAATGCTCTATAATTAAACTTACCAATTTTACATAATAACTATTCAAAACCTTAGTGTACGAGTACTATTTGTTTTGTATTATTTTAAACACTTAAAAATAGATAATTACTATAATTATATTGTTGTTCGAAAATGAATAACATATATGCCAAAAACATTCTTTCAAGCATTAGCATGGGTTAAAACCCTAGCCTCCTCTCCAAAAGAATTTTTCTTTCAAAAAGCTTTTTTTTCGTCTAATCTTCTTCGGGTCTAGAGGGCTGCACGTACCCTAGTACCTTAGCGATGTATGAATAAACCGAATAATCCAATCGGTCTTAGCGTCAATTTCATCGAAATATGTTCTTCTTCAATCTTCTTTAATTTTCTTGTCTATCATCATGATATCGATCATAGTCACAGATTTCGTGACAGGACCCACCCCGATTATCGCCTCGATAATCAGGAAGCATCCTGCTCCCGTCTGACAATCGAAACCAAAGGACCGGAAAACCAAATAACATTACATCACACCCATTGTCAGACCAGGGAGATTAAACGAATACATCCGACTGGACATCAAGTCCATGGTTTCACAGAGCATAACATTACAAAACAGGTTAAAGAACAAATCCTACTATGTGAACTAACTACTCCGCAACGGAAAAACATTATGCCTCTGCCTCTGCCTCGGCGCTAGCCCCCGAACTTGTACCACGACCTGGAGGGTAGTTAAAACAACAAAGTGTGAGTCGACCGAAACAAAGGTTTACAGAAAACAGTTTAGGGAAATCGGGGTTCGCCCTCCAGTTTTACAACACGCATGCATAACAAAACATTCGAAAACGCGTATTAAACATTCGAAAACACTTTTTCCGAACACATGGAAAACATTACAGAAAACCGTCATAACTCATGCAAAATAATTTAATATTACCAAAATCCAGAAACCGTCATTTTGAAACATCAATTGCACAAATCAAGTAAAGAGTGAGTCAATAATCACAATTAAGCCGTTGGATCCATCTGGGTCTTTAAACTCAATATCAGGCCTTCCCGGGATATCAACGAGTCTTTAAACTCAAAACATGATCAATAGGCCTCGGGGGGTATCACAATAACCGAGTCTTTAAACTCACGAGTCTTTAAACTCAATCCGGGTCTTTAAACCCAATTCTCGGGCCCGCCCCCGTCATCAATAAACTGGGTCTTTAAACCCAAAACCAGATCCAACAATCAACCGGGTCTTTAAACCCAAAACCGTTTTTAAACACAATAAACCAGGATTCATCATAAACCGTTTTCCAACATCATTCCGAAATCATATCTCATCATAATAGGACTTATGTCCGAATTCACATGCAAAATCCCAAAACATGCAATTCCCGAAATCACTTCACAATTATAATCAAAACATCATAAATCCATAACATGCATAATCATATCCAGATACTTTATCAAAACATCATTCATGCATAAGCGAAAACCGTAACCTCGAAATGCGTGAAATACGATGAATATCTCGAAAAGCGTGAAAACACGTAAAACCGAAATATCATATCACCATTATAAAATCATATGTGAAACTATAAGATAAATAAGTAAAATAGTCATGCATGCCCGGTTTAGAAATCAAAAAGTCCACTCACGGTTTTAGGACGCGTCAATTGCGCCCCGTGCGCTCCTCAGTAGCTTCGGAAATGTCCGGGCCTGTAAAAACGTACAAGAAGGGTTACAAACATCCCCAAATAACTCGTGTGATTTTCCCTAATTTTTCCGGATTTTTCCGCGAAATTAAACTTAAGGACCTAAACTTCCGAACTCCCGAAATTATCCCGAACGACCCCCAATCGACTCGAATCCTAAAGGTAAAATGTTAATTAGACTGAAAGGAACAAATTTCATGTTGACCGTGATCGGAGATGACATCACACGTGCCATCACGCGCCGCCCAAAATGGCTGCGCGTGAAGGCCACGCGCCAAGCTACAGTACATTCTTCCTTACCCGAATAGACTGATAAATGGGTCTATTACCTGCAACTCAACCCGACCAGTTCAAGCTCAATTCTCAATCAATTCCTCTCGTTTTTTTATCCTAACTTCTCCACTAATCCATTAATTTTTGGTCTGTATTGATGATTAACCTCGACTGTCCCTAAATCGATCCAACCCAGACTCGAACAACCGAACTGGTCGACTACTGGAACTCACCCTACACAGTTCCGTTCTCAAATTATCTTCACCAGTAGCTTAAGGGGACCTAGACGAACCAAACAATCCAACCAATAGACCCCAAGCTAACCTGGAAGTCATCGTCCTCAACACTGGATTTTCTCTGAAACTGGAACTCAGGTTCCTGGGCAAACCGTGATCATTCCTCTTCAATTCTTGCACGGTCGTGTTAGCAAGGATCCCAGAAGACTAATTCCACCCTCAGTTTGGTTCAACTCTCCTCAAAACCCAACCTTTGAATTTCCCTCCATTTCTGCGTTTTTCTCTTCCCCGTCTCAGACCTCTCACTCAACTCTCTCTCAGACTACCCAAGTGATCGAAATGAGTTCCCAGACTCAGTGACACTCAGCTAAACCCCTCAGAATGGAAGACAACCCGTGGGAATCAACTGCATCTCTCTGGAAAATGTTTCCCGCACACAGAGCCCGTGGCCATTTTTAAAACCACCCGTGCCCTGAAGCTCTATTCAAGCCACGATGGGCTGCTTCCAATACCTCAAATCCCATAAACAATTCCCACCGTTCAGTCCACTATGGTTTAAACAATTGGATCGTGCGAAACCACCACACACGGCGGTGCAGCAACTATCTCCCCACGGCTGCTACAGTAACCCGTGGTGAAAAGACCAAATTGCCCCTCATCTTCCGTGACCCATAACTCGGTCATCCGATATCCGTTTCACGCGTGCCGCCTGTCGTTGTACTTGGGACATGGAGACGAATCTAACGGTCTTCGAGTCATGTGAAAACCAATTGTCAAACAAAAAGTCAACTTTTTCCCTTATAACGTCCAAATTACGATAATGCCCCCGAACCTCCGAACATCATAACTTTTTCCATGATCGTCCGAATCGGACGTGCCACCTGTCTATGAACTCGTGACGTCCCGAACTACGTCACGGTCATCGCTCAACGTCCGTTCGACTCCCCAATCAAAAAGTCATCAAATTGACCACACGAATCACAGGGATAAAAACGTCATTTTATTCAATATTTTACAATATTGCATTCTCCGAATTTTCGGGGCGTTACAATCTCCCCCCTTAAGAAATATCGTCCTGAAATTTCAAGGGAACAAATAGGGGAACTGTTCTCGCATCTGCGCCTCGGGTTCCCATGTGGCTTCCTCCACATTCTGGTTCCTCCAGAGAACCTTTACCAGAGGAACGGTCTTCTGACGTAGTACTTTATCCTTTCGGTCTACAATCTGCACCGGCTGTTCTTCGAAACTCAAATCCTCTCAGAGTTCAATGGGTTGTTCCTCCAGTACATGAGATGCGTCGAACACATATTTCCGCAACATCGACACTTGAAAAACATCGTGGACCCTCGAAAATTCTGGCGTTAGTGCTAACCGGTAGGCCACCGGGCCAATCCTCTTAGTGATCTCATAAGGTCCGATGTAACGAGGGCTCAACTTTCCTCGCCTGCCAAATCTCACTACACCTTTCCAAGGGGACAGTTTCAGAAATACCCGATCTCCGACCGTAAACTCAAGATCTCTAATCCGATGGTCCACATAGCTCTTTTGTCTCTCTTGGGCTGCCTTGAGCCTATCTCTGATGAGTTTGACCTTCTCGGTTGTCAATTCCACCAATTCGGATTTAGTCAGTTTCCTTTCACCCACATTCGTCCAACACAACGGGGTTCTGCACTGCCGTCCGTACAAGGTTTCGTAAGGTGCCATCCCAATGCTCGCCTGATAGCTGTTATTGTAGGCAAATTCCATCAAGGCTAGATGTGATTCCCAAGTGTCTTGAAAGTGAAAAACGCAGGCTCGCATCATATCCTCTAATATCTGGATGGTCCGCTCAGACTGGCCGTCAGTCTGAGGATGAAATGCAGTACTAAAACGAAGTTTCGTCCCAAAAGCCTCATGTAGACTTTGCCAAAACCGAGAAGTAAACCTCGGGTCTCTGTTAGAAACTATGGATTCCGGAGTACCGTGCAACCGGATGATCTCATCAATAAACAACTGAGCCAACTGTGCCATCCTGAAGTTCTCTCGCACCGGCAAGAAATGAGCTGATTTCGTAAGCCTGTCCACAATCACCCAAACTACATCGTGACTTCTGGGTGTCCTAGGAAGTCCAAACACAAAATCCATCGTTATGTGATCCCATTTCCATTCCGGGATAGGTAGTGGTTGCAAGGCTCCATAAGGTCGTTGTCTCTCAGCCTTCACTTGCTGGCAAATCAAACACCTGCTGACAAACTCGGCAATCTCTCGTTTCATACCCGGCCACCAATAATGTTCTCGCAAGGTACGATAAATCTTGGTCCCACCAGGATGCATCGCGTAGGCCGAACTATGAGCTTCGTCCAAGATCTCCTTCTTCAGTGCCTTAACGTCTGGCACACACAACTGCCCTTCTTTTAGCAAAGCTCCATCCTCTCTGACTGTGAAATCTAGCCGCTCACCGGCTTCCACTTCAATCCGAAGTACACACGAGACAGGATCTTGAGATTGAGCCTCAACGATCCGATCGATCAAAAGTGGTCTAACATGAAAGTTAGCCAGCAAGACACCTTGGCCATCCAAACCCAAATCAATGCTAGTCTTTCGGAGTTCAACCAAAAGTGGTAAATGAACCGTCCGTAGATGTGCTACAGAATGCGTTGACTTCCGGCTTAGAGCATCAGCCACCACATTGGCTTTTCCTGGGTGGTACTCAATTGTGCAGTCGTAGTCCTTAATTAGCTCTAGCCACCGTTGTTGCCTCACATTTAACTCCTTCTGAGTGAACAAGTACTTCAGGCTCTTGTGATCCGTGAACATTCTGCAAGTCGCACCATACAAGTGATGTCTCCAAATTTTCAACGCATGCACGACAGCAGCTAATTCCAAGTCGTGCGTCGGATAAATGCGCTCATGCGGCTTCAACTGGCGCGAAACATAGGCAATCACTTTCCCATGCTGCATTAGCACACATCCCAAACCCTGTAAGGATGCATCACTGTACACCTCGAATTCCCCACTGTCGTCTGGAAGGGTCAGTATAGGAGCAGATGTCAACCTTTCCTTTAGCTCCCGAAAACTACGCTCACAATCGTCATCCCAGTCAAACTTGACTCCCTTCCGCGTCAGTCGTGTCAACGGGGCAGCAATGGTAGAGAAACCCTCTACAAACCTCCTGTAATAGCCAGCCAAACCCAAGAAACTTCTGACTTCAGTGACGGTCCTCGGTTGTTCCCACTTCGCCACTGCCTCAATTTTCTGAGAATCCACACTGATCCCGTCAGTTGAGATCACATGCCCCAAGAAACTCACGCTCGTCAACCAAAACTGACACTTGCTGAGCTTCGCATACAACTGGTTTTCCCTCAAGGCACCCAGCACCATCCTTAAGTGCTCCTCGTGCTCTCCCGCACTCTTCGAGTAAACTAGGATATCGTCAATGAACACGATGACAAAGCGATCCAAGTATGGCTGCAACACTCGGTTCATCAAATCCATAAACGCCGCGGGTGCGTTGGTCAAACCAAAAGGCATCACAAGGAACTCATAATGACCATAACGGGTTCTAAAGGCTGTCTTGGGTACATCCTCATCCTTAACCCGCAACTGATGATACCCAGAACGAAGGTCGATTTTTGAGAAGTACTGCGCTCCTCGCAGCTGATCGAACAAATCATCGATCCGAGGCAACGGGTATTTGTTCCTGACTGTTACTTTATTCAGTTGCCTGTAATCGATGCAGAGTCTCAAACTCCCATCATTTTCCTCACAAACAACACCGGGGCTCCCCAAGGGGATACACTCGGTCGAATAAATCCCATCTCAAGTAATTCTTGTAACTGCGCCTTCAATTCTTTCAACTCAGCTGGCGCCATACGATACGGAGTCTGAGAAATAGGTTGCGTACCTGGAACCAGATCAATAGTGAACTCGACATCTCGATGCGGTGGCAATCCCGGTAGATCCTCCGGAAAGACATCCGGGAACTCCCGTACTATCGGTATATCCTCCACCATCAATGGTGCAGCTCGTGAGTCCATCACTCGAGCTAAGTATCCCTGGCACCCTTTCCTCAACAACTTGCCTTCAGGGCTGAAATCACTCCGACAGGAGTTGCTCGTTGTATTCCCTGAAAGGTGGTTTCCGGTAACCCTGGGCTCCGAAAAGTAACCTTCTTATCGACACATTCGATAGAAGCATGATGGAGCGTCAACCAATCCATTCCCAAAATGACATCAAAGTCATGCAAGTCCAAGAGTATCAAATCTGCTACCAAACCAACATCACCTACCATTACGGGACACCCCCGCAACACTTGATTTACCACAAACACATCTCCGGTGGGCGTACTCACACCCAAGTCACAGTCCAATGCGGACACCTCTCTACCCGCCAACAATTCACAATCCCGTGATATAAACGAATGAGTTGCTCCGGGATCAATTAAAGCACAAACATCATGTCCAAAGATCGTGAGTGTACCTATCACAACACCAGGTGCTGCCCTGGCCTCCTACTGCGTAACAGCAAAAACTCGGGCCTGTGGTCCAGCTGCCCGCCCACGGCCCCGGCCCCTCTGTCCATTAGCCGCTCCAGCACCACCTCCTCTAGTACTCCCAGTCCCAGAAACTGCTGCTGTGTTCCGTCCCTGCTCTGCTCCACCCCGACCTGCGCCACCACCCTGTGGCAGAGATGGACACTCCCTCCGATAGTGGCCCCGCTCGCCACAGAAGAAACAGATAACACTGGAAGCATCGCGAGCAAAACCACCACTCTGCCGTCCTATGGAAGCAACCGAAGTCGCGCTCGCCTGCGGAGCAGTCTGCGCCCTAGGCGCTCTGAATCCAGGACTCTGAAAGTTACCAGGCCTGCCATAACGATCATTGCCTGCAGATGAGGCTCCACCATAACGTCCCTTCTTCGGGGCTCTCTGACCATACGATCCAAGATAAGAACGCTCTCGACGCTGTCCACCACCAGAGGACTGTGAACGTGTCGGGAGGCTGGCCTCAACCCGCACCGCGGCATCTGACAACTCCCTGAGAGTAGTAAAAGCTCCGGCCGTCACAATGGCCCGTATCTCACCCAGTAGGCCAAGCTCAAACCTACGTCATTTCTCAGCCTCAGTAGACACAAAGGTAGGAGCAAAACGGGCTAGCATCTGAAATTTCTGCTCATACTCAGCTACGGCATGCTCCCCTGTTGGAGCTGCAGAAACTCGGTCTCCCTAGCATCACGGAATGAGCGGGGATAGTACTGCTCCAAGAACCGTTCACCAAAAGTCTCCCAAGTCACTGCACGGGCATCCCATCCTGACAACTCCAGAGTATACCACCACTCATAAGCAGATCCTTCAAGTAAAAAGGTGGCCAACACAACTCGCTCCCCAGGAGGACAGTGCATCACAGCAAAAATCCGCTCAAACCGGGAAATCCAATGGTGGGCATCCTCGGGATCCGCTACACCACTAAACACCGTAGCCACAAAACGCTGGGCTCGCTCGATCGAAGCACTCTCGGCATCGCCATCAGGTCGTGGAGGGGGTTCACGTCGCGGAGGCATGGCCGATCGTCCTTCGCTGAAAGAGGCATAAGTTAGTACAATAATCGAGGCACACCCAAGTGCCAGACACGAACCGTAAACCTAGGCTCTGATACCAATTGACAGGACCCACCCCGATTATCGCCTCGATAATCGAGAAGCATCCTGCTCCCGTCTGATAATCGAAACCAAAGGACCGGAAAACCAAATAACATTACATCACACCCATTGTCAGACCAGGGAGATTAAACGAATACATCCGACTGGACATCAAGTCCATGGTTTCACAGAGCTTAACATTACAAAACAGGTTAAAGAACAAATCCTACTCTGTGAACTAACTACTCCGCAACGGAAAAACTTTATGTCTCTGCCTCTGCCTCGGCGCTAGCCCCCGAACTTGTACCACGACCTGGAGGGTAGTTAAAACAACAAAGTGTGAGTGGACCGAAACAAAGGTTTACAGAAAACAGTTTAGGGAAATCGGGGTTCGCCCTCCAGTTTTACAACACGCATGCATAACCAAACATTCGAAAACGCGTATTAAACATTCGAAAACACTTTTTCCGAACACATGGAAAACATTACAGAAAACCGTCATAACTCATGCAAAATAATTTAATATTACCAAAATCCAGAAACCGTCATTTTGAAACATCAATTGCACAAATCAAGTAAAGAGTGAGTCAATAATCACAATTAAGCCGTTGGATCCATCCGAGTCTTTAAACTCAATATCAGGCCTTCCCGGGATATCAACGAGTCTTTAAACTCAAAACATGATCAATAGGCCTCGGGGGGTATCACAATAACCGAGTCTTTAAACTCACGAGTCTTTAAACTCAATCCGGGTCTTTAAACCCAATTCTCGGGCCCGCCCCCGTCATCAATAAACCGGGTCTTTAAACCCAAAACCAGATCCAACAATCAACCGGGTCTTTAAACCCAAAACCGTTTTTAAACACAATAAACCAGGATTCATCATAAACCGTTTTCCAACATCATTCCGAAATCATATCTCGTCATAATAGGACTTATGTCCGAATTCACATGCAAAATCCCAAAACATGCAATTCCCGAAATCACTTCACAATTATAATCAAAACATCATAAATCCGTAACATGCATAATCATATCCAGATACTTTATCAAAACATCATTCATGCATAAGCGAAAACCGTAACCTCGAAATGCGTGAAATACGATGAATATCTCGAAAAGCGTGAAAACACGTAAAACTGAAATATCATATCACCATCATAAAATCATATGTGAAACTATAAGATAAATAAGTAAAATAGTCATGCATGCTCGGTTTAGAAATCAAAAAGTCCACTCACGGTTTTAGGACGCGTCAATTGCGCCCCGTGCGCTCCTTAGTAGCTTTGGAAATGTTCGGGCCTGTAAAAACGTACAAGAAGGGTTAAAAACATCCCCAAATAACTCGTGTGATTTTCCCTAATTTTTCTTTATTTTTCCGCGAAACTAAACTTAAGGACCTAAACTTCCGAACTCCCGAAATTATCCCGAACGACCCCCGATCGACTCGAATCCTAAAGGTAAAATGTTAATTAGATTGAAAGGAACAAATTTCATGTTGACCGTGATCGGAGATGAAATCACACGCGCCGTCACGCGCCGCCCAAAGTGGCTGCGCGTGAAGGTCACGCGCCAAGCTACAGTACCTTCTTCCTTGCCCGAATAGACTGATAAACGGGTCTATTACCCGCGACTCAACCCGACCAGTTCAAGCTCAATTCTCAATCAATTCCTCTCGTTTTTGATCCTAACTTCTCCACTAATCCATTAATTTTAGGTCTGTATTGATGATTAACCTCGACTGTCCCTAAATCGATCCAACCCAGACTCGAACAACCGAACTGGTCGACTACTGGAACTCACCCTACACGGTTCCGTTCTCAAATTATCTTCACCAGTAGCTTAAGGGGACCTAGAAGAACCAAACAATCCAACCAATAGACCCCAAACTAACCTGGAAGTCGTCGTCCTCAGCACTGGATTTTCTCTGAAACTGGAACTCAGGTTCCTGGGCAAACCGTGATCATTCCTCTTCAATTCTTGCACGGTCGTGTTAGCAAGGATCCCAGAAGACTAATTCCACCCTCAGTTTGGTTCAATTCTCCTCAAAACCCAACCTTTGAATTTCCCTCCATTTCTGCTTTTTTCTCTTCCCCGTCTCAGACCTCTCACTCAACTCTCTCTCAGACTACCCAAGTGATCGAAATGAGTTCCCAGACTCAGTGACACTCAGCTAAACCCCTCAGAATGGAAGACAACCCGTGGGAATCAACTGCATCTCTCTGGAAAATGTTTCCCGCACACAGAGCCCGTGGCCATTTTTAAAACCACACGTGCCCTGAAGCTCTGTTCAAGCCACGATGGGCTGCTTCCAATACCTCAAATCCCATAAACAATTCCCACCGTTCAGTCCACTATGGTTTAAACAATTGGATCGTGTGAAAACACCACACACGGCGGTGCAACAACTGTCTCCCCACGGATGCTACAGTAACCCGTGGTGAAAAGACCAAATTGCCCCTCAGTTGACAATTTACCAAATTGCCCCTCATCTTCCGTGACCCGTAACTCGGTCATCCGATATCCGTTTCACGCGTGCCGTCTGTCGTTGTACTCGGGACATCGAGACGAATCTAACGGTCTTCGAGTCATGTGAAAATCAATTGTCAAACAAAAAGTCAACTTTTTCCCTTATAACGTCCAAATTACGATAATGCCCCCGAACCTCCGAACATCATAACTTTTTCCATGATCGTCCGAATCGAACGTGCCACCTGTCTCTGAACTTGTGACATCCCGAACTACGTCACGGTCATCGCTCAACGTCCGTTCGACCCCCCAATCAAAAAGTCAACAAATTGACCACACGAATCACATGGGTAAAAACTTCATTTTATTCAATATTTTACAATATTACATTCTCCGAATTTCCGGGGCGTTACATTTCGGCTGTCAGACAGATAAGATTTTCTGTTAAATGTTTGTCTTCATCAGTTTGATATGTCTTTACAAGGTTTCGACTCGCGATGCAGCCTAGCAGGTTTTGATCGCGCCATGACGGTGATAATAACGAAAATGATAGGAAGCATCTGCAATATGGCTATGAAATGTTTCCTTGTAGTCTTCAGGATTCTGCGGAGGTGATAATAACGAAAATGATAGGAAGCGACAATGGTAAAAGCGGCCAATTTGTACCTTTTGTTGTTTTTTTTTTTCAAGTATTTTTTTCTTCTGCAAATAAGTCAAGTAGCTCTTGTTTCGAATTGACTGTATTAGTTTTTATTTTTTATGGGATTGCAAAGATTAGTTGTTCGAGCAGTAAGGATCTTAATGATACTTAGGGAATTCAAGTTAATTATATTTAGGGGATTGCAAAAAATGAAATTATGGATTTTTTTTTTTATATTTACTCTCTTCTTTCTTTTCTTCTTCTTTTGCCATATAGTTTGCCCCCCTCTCTCTCTCTCTCGCTCTCTCTCTCTCTCTCTCTCTCTCTCTCACTCATCTTCATGTTCATAAAAAAACAAGAAGAATCTTCCTCATATACCACATTTTTAAATTTTATTTATGGATAATTAGCAATATCTTCATGTTCATAAAAAACAAGAAGAATCTTCCTCATATATCACATTTTTAAATTTTATTTATGGAGAATTAGCAATTAGCTATTATAGCGAGCATTGTCTTCTTCTATGTGTTTACACAATAAACGTAGCAACTTATTACTGATAATTTTTTCCAATAAACATAACAAGCCATTATTGATTACTTTTCTTTTTATCATCGTTATGCAAATTGGTTTCTTTGCAAACTCTTAATGAAAGTTTCATTGTGCTCTTCAAAAACAAATAAGCAAACTCTATATGATGTAAAACTACACACATCTTCGCTATGACCGAAACTATATTATATGTATAAGATAACCAAAGCTGCATTATATATTTAAGATGGCTGAAACTGTATTAACATGTCTCAAATGAAAGAAACTTCTTTATATGTTCAAGATGCCTAAAAGATGATTAAAACTAATTATATGTTCAAGAAGACCAAAACTGCACTATATATCTGCCTCAGATAACCGAAACTGCACCATATATCCGCCTCAGATTACCGAAACTGCACCATACATCCAAGTTGATAGAAATTGCACTATATGTTTAAAATGATTGAAATTACATTATGTCTTAAATGACCATGTTATATGTACAATATATATATATATATATATATGTATATATATATATACCGTAGCTACACTGTTAGGACCCGACCCTCCTCTGTCAGGACCCAACTCATCTAGCACCATATTGTCCGCTTTGGGCCTCGCCCTTACGGTTTTGTTTTCGGGAGCTCATAGTGCAACTTCCCAGGGGGTCACCCATCATGGAATTGCACTAGTCTCAAATCGCTTAACTTTGGGGTCCCAATCCCCCCCAAAGACATTTGAGCTCCCAAAAGGCCTAGTGCTAGATAGGTGTGTGCCTACACCTTTAAGGCACACCACCATCCTCTCCCAAACCATTCCCCCTCGCAGGAATGTGGGATTGTTCACCGTTCCCTCCAGGACACGGGTCTTACATGTAACGACCTATCCCAGAAATTAGGGTTAAGACGGTGATTAGTGAAGGATTAGTGAGCTTAAGTAGTGTTTAGTTGGGTACTTTTGGATTTTAGCGTAGAATGACGATTTTGCCCCTAGTTTGGGCAAAAAGTTGACTTTTAGTTCGGTTAGTCAATTGGGTATTGACCAGTGACTGTGACATAGTTCGGGACGTCACGAATCCCTAGACAGGTGGCACGCCCGATTCCGACATCCGAGGAGGAAGTTATGATGTTCTGAAGGTTGAGGGCATTACCGTAATTTGGCTAAAATAGGGGGAAAGTTGACTTTTCGTACGATCAGGTTTTGGCACGTTGACCTAGGACCGTTAGGTAGATCTCGTCGTCCTGAGTTCAACGACAGGCGGCACGTGTCCATCGGACCTAGGATGCGTAAGTTACGGGTCTAGAAAGGTAATGGCACAATCGTAAATTTGGACTTAAAGGAAGGGCATTTTGGTCTTTTGCACATTGGGAATTGTGCAACAAGATTGGGACAGGTGTACATATGGGATTGAGATATTTTGAGTTGGGCTGAGGGGATGGTGACACGTGCTAGGGGTCTGGTTGGTTCTAGGGTGCACGGCTCCAATTATATGGTTGTGTGTTCGTGTGTGTTTAAACAAGAGAAAACAGAGACTGGGAAAATGGGTGAAATCGATCGATGGCCGAGAAGGTGTGAGCTTTGTGAGTGTGTGAGTGAGATCAGAGGGAGGTTGAAAGTGCAGGAGGGTGTTGAGAAGACGGGGAGGTGCAGTGTTCGTGCGTGAGGAGTGTGTGAGTCCACGGGGAAAAAAGCAGAGAGAACGGAGGGACCTTGGTGGTGGTGTGGCCGTGTATTGATCCAATTGGACTCGAAGGGAAGCTGCGACGACTCTGTGGACTTCAGGGAGTGCAGCGGCGTGCACGGCGGCAATCGACAGGAAGGTAATTTCTCATCCCCGTGTAATTGCTCTGTTTTGCCGCGAAAGTTCAAACATTGAGTCGTGGGTTTTGAGTACGAGTCGAGGGTTCTGGTTGGTCCTGGTCGACTTCTTAGGTCCTTAGGAACCTGTTAGTAGCGGAGCCGTGATGGGGGGTGACCTGGATGGCCGGATTGTGAAACAGGGGAGTTCGGGCTGTTTTATTTCGAGTTTGGGACGATGACTTAGGGGCTGTGTCGACGTGTTAGAGTGAGGGGAATAGGTTGCTTAGGACTGGACGAAGAGGATGGTGAAGAGAGGGAGGAAAACGGTGGAGGTTTGGCAGAGAACCGGGTACGCCGGTTCATACCGGTTCGCCCAAGGAAGACGACGATGAACAGTGTTTGGGTGCAGGTGCGTGGGGGCGCGTGCGGCGGTTTCCGGTGAAGAGTCCAACTGAGTTTTTGTTCTAAATGTCATAACGAATCCAATGGAATAGGTTTCGGGTTATTCGGACGTTGTGTCGGGTTAGTTTTACGGGATCGAAGGTCTAGGGTTCCGTTTAAAGTACGCTTAGAAGTTCGGAAACGTTATGGGATTTGAATAGGACTCTTGTGAAGTAGTTAGTAACCTCGTTATGGACTTTGAACAGGTTCGGGTATCGAGGCGACGTCGGAGTGGTCTGTGAGTGGACTTTGCTTTCTAACTCTTGATGCATGCATATATGTTTTTATATGTTTTCATATGTGACTCTATGATTTGAATATGGCTTGTGATGATTTATGATTTTTGCACGTTTTTCGAGGAAAGGACGGTTTTCACATTTTACGAGGTTTTGATAAATATCGTGATTTGAACCTAGTTTAACGGTTTGATTTCGGGAGTTGAAATACGATATGATTTCAAAGCAAGTAAAAGGATTTTGGAAAAGTGTTTTCGGGCTTGAGGCCCAGTTCAAAAGTGGTTTTCGGAAATGTGATTTCGGGTTGTTGAATCGGATTTCCGGATGACGATTCAGGATTCGATTTGAGACTTGAATATGAATTCTGGGTTTGAGTTCAGAATGGTTATTCCGGATGCTAGCTTACGGAATGATGGTTGCGAACTCGAATCTGGAATGAATGATGGACATGGATTTAGAAATGGTTTTCAAATGGTTTTGGGATTGGATTTGCTGGATCTGGTTATTGGGTTTAAAGACCCGGATTATATTTGACGGGGGACGGGCCCGGATTGAGTTTAAAGACTCGGGAGTTTAAAGACTCGGATATATTGATATTTCCCCCGTAGGCCTGTTGAGTTTAAAGACTCGGGAGTTTAAAGACTCAGATATTATTGAGGCATGGATTGAGTTTAAAGACTCGGATAGATCCAGCAGGTTCGATGGATGAAAATGATGGTTTTGGAATAAAGGTTTTCCGATGTTTTGGGCAGTGGTTGGATGAAATGGTTTTCGTTGGTTATAACGGTTTTCGGTGATATTGGGGGCTGAGGCCTGGGATTTGAGAAAAGGAAAATGTGTTTGGTTTTTCGTGTATGGTTTTGTGACAGGAACTGGATATGCATGCATTGGCTTTTAAGACGGAGGGTAATAATGTCTTTGTTTTATGAAATGTTTTTGAACTTAACTTTATTTTTGTCCATTCACAGTCTTTTCGTGTTTTTGATACCCTCCAGGTTGTTGCGGCGCGGGCTGTTGGTTGCGAGACGGAGACATCACATGGACGTTCCACAGTAGACTCTGCGCACTCTGGGAAGTTCGAAAGTTGTTGAGACGTTCGGACCGGAACTCCCTTGTCCGACTACGTGTCACACGGAGGTTAGACGTCTGTTTGACCCTCGTGTCATGCGTAAGTTAGATGGGAGCGGGGTTTAGCCCTTAATCCCGGGAGATTAGGGGTGGACCCTGACATTACATACACTATATGTGTGCACGTATAAAATGCATTGAGACTGCATTAAATGTCAAAATAACAATAATTGCATTATATGAACTAAATATATCATAACTGCATTATATTTTTGTTTTCATTTTATTAATTTTTTTTGTTTATTTTTTGTTTGCATTATATGAGCTAAATAAATTCAAGCAAAATTTGTATTATTTAACTACTCATAATTTATATTATTTAATTATTTATAATTCCAATAGAGAGTAATATATGATAATTGATATAAGAAGGCTTAAAAATTATTGAATGTATTGAAAATATAAAAATTACAAATATTAGTTTGGTAGTTGGATGCAACCTCATTTGTTTATTCTGGCTTCTAAAATTAAGGTGTCAATGTTTGGCATTTTAGGGAGGGCATGCCAATGACAGTATCGTAATGAACATATATATTGTTTTTCCTAAATGGAGCCAAATGCCGTTGTTTGGCTATTTGGTGAAGGCATGTCAATGTCAGTGTAGCAAATCACTTATATATATCTATATATATATATATTTTGGTCAACGCAAATCACTTATATATGTTGTGTATTTTATATATATAAAAAACTTCTCTTGTAGTTTGGCATTAATTGCAACCCCACCCCGAGAAACCAATAAGCTTGAAGGTCTCTGAGTTCTGAGTCCCAGAGGATCACCAAGCGGAAGAAGCATGAAGGACTTCCCAAAGGCTGTATCATGGGAGAAGAACACAAACCCTACCAAGTTCCATTGAAGTATCTGTCATGCCCTACTTATTCAAGAACTCGAAGAACACAAACCCTACCAAGTTCCATTGAAGTATCTGTCATGCCCTACTTATTCAAGAACTCATCAACAAATCACAACCCAATGTGTTCCATACAAAGATCCAAGGGCCTTTGATGCTTGCATGTAAAATCAATACCTTCCATCTGTTGACGAAGATGTTATAGGAGTATTAAACGAGCTAAATTGGTTGCTTAGACGATTGAATGCACATTATCCCATATCGGAATAACTCATTTATTATCACTCTCGCACCCAAAAAAAAGGGTTCATTTTCCCAATAAAGGTAGCTAAACATTTATTATTCACATCTACTTACAAAATACTATTCATGTAAGACCCGTGAGTTTGGAAAGTAAGAACGGTGAGTAAGACCCGTGAGCATAGGAAATAAGAACAGTGAGTAATCCCACATCGCTCGGGGGAGAGAAGGGTAAAGTGCCTTATATGTATATAAACGTATTTTCCTAGAGCGAGGCCTTTTGAGAGCTCACTGACTTTAGATTTGGTTGGAACTCCAAAGTTAAGTGAGATTGGGCTGGAGCAATCTCAAGATGGGCGACCCACTGAGAAGTTGAGCGTGAGTTCCCAGAAACAAAGCCATGAGGGCTGGACCCAAAGCAGACAATATCGTGTTAGAGTTGTCGAAAGTTGCGCGTGAATTCCCAGAAACAAAGCCATGAGAGCTGGGTCCAAAGCGAACAATATCGTGCTAGGGGAGTTGGGTCATGACAGAATGGTATCAGAGCTGGACCTCGATCGACAGTATGCCAACGAGGATGCTGAGCCCCGTGAGTTTGGGAAGTAAAAACAACGAGTAAGACCCTTGAACTTGGGAAGCAAGAACGGTGAGCAATCACATATTATTCGAGGAGTGAAAGTTGAAGTGCCTTATATGTGCATGCACGTATCTTCCTAGAGCAAGTCGAGTCGTGACAATTCACCACTCACTCTTTATACACACAGACCCACACTGACTTAGGCTTCGTAATACCCTTAGCCTGGCACCACACCGGTGTCTATATCTGATCGACGACCATTTACTCTCTTTTGACAGGTCAATCTAAAGACACGTGGCTGAGCATGATTCTATCCTAAGTTGACACATTTTATGCATCAATAGTGTCAATAAGAAATCTCTGTGAGTTTATGTAGAAGATGAGAGTTGGCTAGGCTAATCTTTATTTCGTATCAAACTAAACTCAATATAGAATTTAAGTCGATTGATAAATTTGTCAATTATTGAAAAATCTCATATTATAAGATCACACCAGAAATTTTCATTCAAACCCTTCACATTATCTTCTTTTGAGTCAGTTTTTCAACGAAATTGAAATTGGTTGAGGGCACTTTGTGGTCATGAAAAGGCACATCACAAGCAGGAATTAAATCCATTATTCAAATGTTGGTACACCGCGTGATATTTACCAAAAAAAACATTGGTTATGATCGAGTAAGGGTCCAAATTCAATATTGCGGGTCATGACTGGTCAACAAACTACACTGGCTTGAAATATTTTTGGGCTTTATACAAACGCAGTTATAAATTTGGTCTATTCATAAATGATAAATACTTTTTTATTTACAAATAATAATAATAAATAAATAATGGCCTTTAAATTTGGTATATTCATAAATGATAAAACTTTTTACGTTTAGTAACAAAATAATAGGGGGAAAAAAACAATGCCCTGTTAACCAAGACAGTCCGATACGACGTCACTCCGACTTGTGTTTGGCATTTCTTCCATCGACCCTTTGGCTTTACTGATGTGGATCTGTTTGTATGCTGGAAAACGAAAAGGCCACAGCGAGAAAGCACTGGGCGACAAATTCTTCTGCATTTGTTTAGTAAAGTTAGAAGTGATTCCAATTTCCTTCTCATAAGCCCTTCGACCGAGCTCAAGGAGACAACACAGCGACTCCCGAGGTTCTTTCTCACTCTCACTCTCTCTCTCTCTCTCTTTCTCTGTCAATTACTGAGAAATTTTGTGGTAACGCTTGTCACTGTATATGTGATTTGGGTATGTCAAATGAGTAATTTTTTTTTGTATTTTTCTTGAATTGAATGACTAGCGCTTTTTCCTTCCATCTCTTTCGCTTCCACATTTGCTTTTGTTTGTCTGTGAAAGCCAATACATTTGATTATGGTGTGGTTTCGCTTGATATGATTGACGGGCATTGGGTTCTAATGAGAACATTCTTTTAGCTGTTTCAACAAAGTAGAATTTATTTTCGTCAATTTATGAATAATTAGAAGATATATGTATGCAGGAGCACAAGCAAAATGATTTTGGTCTGAGCGTAGTCCGGATTGTATATTTTTCTTACTACTTGAATATTTTTTCAACTACATTGTTTTTGTTTGTGGAAAGGTCTTTTCCAATGTGCTTTGCGGCTAATTTTTTTTTTCCCAAAAATTCAATTTTTGCAGAAAAGAGAAAAGATACAATGGATGATAGCTGTGTTGTTTGTGCGGAAACACTTCAATGGGTAGCATATGGGCCCTGTGGCCATCTTGAGGTCTGCTCCACCTGCATTATTCGACTGCGTTTCATATGCGAAGATTTCAATTGCTGCCTCTGCAAGAGTGAATCTAGGATTATCTTTGTCACAAAGGTTAGACATTGTCATTGCTTACGTAGATAGTTTAAATTGCAAAATCCTAACACGTACTATCCAGAGTTATAAGTTTCTATCTTGTTAGGTCCCCAGTGAGTATGTTATTAAGAATACAAGATTAGGAATGATGTAAAAAGTTACTGCTTCCATATATAGTAAGTTGGTATGTCATGCAAACTACATCAAATTTCATGTCTCTTAAGAATTAAGATGTTTTGTTGCTCTTACAATTTCTTGTTTCCCCAGGCTTTAGGAGAGTATACGAGGATGATTAATGACTTTTTAGTTTTCCCAGTGGATCCAATGGAAGGTCGAGTTGGACAATACTGGTATCATCAAGGAACACGATCATTTTTTGATGACCTTGATCACTACAAGATGATAAAGGCCATGTGCAGGCTATCGTGTAGCATTTGTGATAAGATAAATGGGCAAAGAAGTAAAGGGTCAAAGAGAAAAGGGGAGTTTAAAAATGTTGAGCTGTTGAAAAGTCATTTATTCCATCGTCATAAGCTGCTCATGTGCAGTTTGTGTTTGTGGGGTAGAAAGGTGAGAAACATTTATACGACGCTGTATATGATTATGAAGTTGCATTATTTCGTGAAGTTGTACTCTTGATAGATTCAGATAGTGAATTTGGCTTTTGAGGATATGCATTTTCCTGCTGATCTTATGTGATAACTTACTACATGAAATGATATTGCTCATTCTTGTGTCAGAAAGATACGAGTATATATCACCGTTGGTTATACTTAACAATCTTTTGGGTTCTATATTTTTTTTTAGAGGGGTTTATACAATCACACTCTGATATCTTTCCAAAATTCTTCTCTTGTTTGGAAGCATGATTAGCATGAACTTGAATGCTTGATACTTCATATTTTCACACCATTCTCTGACTTTAAGTTGTGATACAGATATTTATTTGTGAGCAAAAGTTATATACTAAAGCGCAATTGGACCGGCATACAGAGACAGGTGATTCAGAGGTAGATGGCAGTGAAGCTGAAAGAGGTGGATTTAATGGACACCCTATATGTGAGTTTTGCAGAAATCCATTTTATGGAGAACATGAGCTTTACATGCATATGTCTACTGAGCATTATACTTGCCATATATGCCAAAGGTAAGCTGTCCTGTTTATCCAATGGAAATATTTACTTCAATGTGAGGAAAATTACATCCACTACATTTCCAATGCAGGCAGCATCCAGGACAATATGACTACTATAATAACTATGAGGACTTGGAGGTCAATTTTTTTTCTGTTTCCAATGCAAATTCATGCTTTGCAAGTAAATGTTCATCCTGGACATTTATTTTGCAGTTAGTTGACTGAAAATTTATTTTGCAGAATCATTTTTCTCAAGCCCACTTCTTATGCAAGGATGAGACCTGCCTGGCAAAAAAGTTTGTTGTGTTTGCAACTGAATCTGAAATGAAGGTGATGTTTTGGTGCCTTTAACTTGGTCTGTGTATAGTGTTTACCTTTTCTCACTTGACTTTATATCTGCAGAGGCATCATGTCCGGGAACATGGAGGGAACATGTCTCGCTCTAAGCGTAATATTGCTCTTCAGGTTTGTGTGTGATATAAATTATTTGACAGTTATAGCTGATACCTGATATGTTTTGTTCCTTATTGCTTTCTTCTTTGTGTCCACTCCATTGTAGGTATATCCATATATGTAGCCATCTTATGCAACAACTTTCATCATTTTTTTTAATTCATCTTATATTATATAAGATGTAATTGTGTGTTTATATTAGA
This sequence comes from Prinsepia uniflora, assembly GCA_032719365.1. Lineage (NCBI taxonomy): Eukaryota > Viridiplantae > Streptophyta > Magnoliopsida > Rosales > Rosaceae > Prinsepia > Prinsepia uniflora. The sequence continues at coordinate 22,306,202 of CM064861.1, read as the reverse complement.
TGTAATTGTGTGCTTACTTTTTCTTTGTTTAAAGCAGATACCATTGAGTTTCCAGTGTAGTAGAAGTAATGAGCAAGATTTTCTTAGGCATCACGGTAGAGGTCGTGGCATTCGTTTTGATTCTGCAGACAATCAACTTTCCTTGGCTCTTCAAGCTAGCCGGGATACAGCCAACGCAGAAGGGTGTCGTAATGCATCCTCTAGTGCCCAAGAAGTTTATAATTGCCAAGAAACAAGCCAATATGAAACTATTGTTGGCCCTTTTCAGTCATTAGCTACTACAGAATCTGAGCCATCTTCAAGATCCTCTCGTGCTTTAAGAGAGAACTCCAGGAATGAGCTACAAGAAGATTCAGCTTTCCCACCACTTCCCCTGGCACAAAGTGGTAGGCAACAGAAACTTAAGAATAATTCAGAAGGACTGGGTGGTAGCTCAATGGCTTCCCGCATTCGGCGCCTTAACAAAGTAACTGTCATTAATTCTTCTTCAGCATGGCCCACGGCAAATCGTCAACCTAAATCATCTGCCAGTAGTTCTTGCCAGAAAAAGGCTTCTTCAGACTCTGGTCTAATATCATCATCATCTAGTTCTCATGTATTTTCCCAAAGCAATCCTGGTCCCATTAGAGAAGCTGCAGCTACTGGGTTTGTATCATCTAATTTTGCTACTCCAAGGAATTCTACTGGAACCAGTAAGGCCACCCACTCTACTTCAGTTCCAAAACTTATAAACAGCAGTTCTTTGGACTCTGATTTTCCTTCTATATCTGCTACTCAAACAAATAAAGAACCTGCAAGTAGTAGGAGAATGCCAAAGATTGCAGATGTTCACACTGTCAACAAGTCTGTTGTGGAAAAAATCCGTGATGCTTTAGAATTTGATGAGAACTTATTCTGTGCATTCAAAGAAATATCTTCAGACTACCTCAAGGATGTAATAGATGCAGAGGAATATCTTGCCTATGTCTACCAGTTTGGCCTGTCACATTTGGCTCTTGAGCTAGCTAGTCTCTACCCTGATGCTAAGAAGCAAAGAGAGCTTGTTGATACCTACAACTTTAATATGAGCAGCGGTTCTCATGAAGTCAGTTTGTGTAACGGAAATGGCAAGTCAAGGAGCCGGAGTTCCAAGAAAGGCAAGGAAAAGTTTGAAGATAATGGAATTAGTAGTTCGAAATATGCTGTGCTAGCACCTCCAGTAGAAGATGCAGCGGTCCCATTAAAGGATGTTATTCATTCAGCCAAAGCAAAGTCAAATATTCTAATTGAGGATGAGCTTGCAGGGAATCAGATTCGGGCAGGTCAAAATGGATCTCAGTCAATTGGTGGCAGCTCAAGTAAATCTCTGGGGACTGAAGGAGGGAATAAACAAAAGAAAAAGGTCCCGAAGTTTCTCAGAAACCGCCTTGGTGATGATGCCCTTGAACTTCCAGAACCTGATGAGTGTCCTGACCCGAATGGCGGAGACAAGGATCCACCAGAAGGGTTGCCAGTACGCGGAGTATGGGAAAATGGAGGTGGTAGGAAGCTCATGAAAATAAGCATGGGAGGGCGAACAAAACAATGACTTCTCTCGCTACTCCAAGTGGGACAACAGCCAGCTTGTAAGTATGTAGGAGCGCCGACACCAGATGAACTATATCTTTTTCGTAAGAATGTGATTCTGTCCAATTTCAGTTTGGTCTGTATGTTTTGTGCAGCAATAGAAAATGCTTTTTGGTAGTTTTGTGGTTAGAAGCAGCCTTGAAACAGAACATGTTCTTTTTGGTTTCTGGTTATGCCTTGAAGACATGGGTGACATTTACAGTAAGGTACACCTTCCAATGCAGGAATTGGAAGTCTTTTGTTTTTATAATTTGATCCATAATCGGAAATAATTTTCCAATCAGCATGAATTGGAGTCGATACAAATCGCACGCGTAAGTGCAAAGCAAACACGCTTGTCGCAATAGGTTTGGGGCCTTAATGGTTGGATTTTTTAGGTCGCCGCATTGTTTATTTGCCTGGGTTAGACTTAGTTTATCCATTTCTTTGTGCAACTATATATATCTATATTGTGTTCTTGATTACCAACGATGCGGGGATAGCTCAGTTGGGAGAGCGTCAGACTGAAGATCTGAAGGTCAGGTGTTCGATCCACCTTCACCGCAAGATATTAAAATTTTTACTTTTGTAATTGGGAATGCTGCCTTCACCGCATAAATTATTAGTGCTGCTTATTAGCATTTTAAGCTCACAAACAGGGATTGCTGGAAGGCATGGAACATGACAAGTCACCATTATACTTCAAGGAAAGGTTAAACTGTTACAGGGTTACTTAATGCGCTAGTTTAGGAGTACTTTCTTATTATTTAATATATGAATAATGTTTGCATTTTATTTTAGTAGTATTTTTTATGCCACATTTTTAATTTATCGAATTATTTTTGTATATATTATTATAATTGAAACAGTTCATTTTTTTAATCATCAAGTTAAGATTATCTTTGTAAAAAAAATAATAAAGATTGAGTCGTTTCGTCATTCATATGTACCAAATAAATCGATAGTTTTAGTAAAAATTAAGATTTTCATGGTGAATCGCCTGTGATGATTTTTATTGAGATGATATATATGAATGACTAAACAACCTCCAATCTTTTTTATTTTTTTACGGAGATGATTTTGACATGATGATTTAAAGAATGAGCGATTTTGATTATGACATATCTATAAAGATAATTCGATAAATCAAAAGAGTTGGATGAGAAGATACCAACAGAGTGGAATGCAAATATTTTTCCTAATATATTACGTAAGAATTTTTAATTTAATTTTTATAAAAAACAAGATTGCTATTTAAGTGTATATATAATTATCTCTCTATTATCATTGTATATAGCAAAAAATAAGTTAATATAGAAAAAAGTATATCTAAAAGCTAACGTATATGTACTATAAAGCAAAGAAACGTATGGAGAAGTTTGTCCATATCTAAGCACAAAGTAGAGAAAAGGATGAATAGAAAAAGAAAACTCGCATAGAAATAAATGGAATGGAATGTACATGCAAGACCCTAGACGTACGTGTACGGCTTTTTGTTCATGAAGGAATTGGGTAAAAGCTAGGTGTCTGACATGGTTTGTTGTTTTGATAGACTTCATGTAATATGGGGGAAACCAGTGAGGGACGGCCATGATAGTGTAATGGGTGACCATGGATGAAGCAGCTAGGCTCCAGTGAAGCCATTTTCTGGATTGAAAATAATAAGCAGGGAATGTAGATTTGATAGTTAAAGTGCTGTTGTGTGATTACTTTTAATTTAAGGAATAATGGAAGGGTTTTGTAGAGTTTTTTCAAAGAAGAAGAGAATTAAGGTTTTAAGACAAAAAGAAAAAAGAAAGACGAGTTTGACGATGATAATAGAAATTTTATTTTTTTATTTTAATCTATTATATTTAAATCATCCCTTACATCGAATAGAATAAAATAGAATTTGTTGACACCATATCTGACCAGACCCACTGGACCGTATACTTAAAACTCAGACTTCGTTCAAGGCCCAACACTACTATACTTACAACAGCCCCAACACCGGGCCCAACGCGGGATGCCACGTGGAAGCGTATCCATCCTCGATCTACGTAACACGTGTCAGCACGTAAATCGAGGAGCGTTTGTCCCACATCGGAACTTTGGGAATTGAACATTCCACCTACCCATACATAAGGGGTACACATTTCCCAATAAAGGTAACTAAGATTTACTATTTACAATTACTCTGCCAAACTTACCATTTACTATTTCCTCTTACGAACAACGCAACTGACTTGATCGTCGGAGAACCTTAGGCCGGCACCACACCGGTGCCCGTACTAACGGAAACTCGCAATCCGCTTGAGTTGACAGGTCACAGGAGGGACACGCGTCATTTGGTGATTGGGCGACGGGTAATCGACAGTTGGAACATTTAACGCTTCAACAGTTTGACACCGTCTGTGGGAAATCTGACTAAGGTTGCCCACGCTCAACTAGACCGAGTTACGACTCATCCACCCATTGAACCGAGAGAGGACTCGTCGACACTGAACATGCAGGGCAAGCACGATCTCGGTGAGATCACACCCGGGCAAGGCCCCGAACAATGAGAGACCCCTCTCCTAACTTTTTACAAATAATCGAGAGACTCCAGAGCGACATGGCCGAGGTCAAAACTAAGGATACCCAGGCCGAGTCGAGCTGTCAGATGCTCGACGATCGATACACCGAGGTAGCAGAACAGCTGCGGGTTGCACGGGCGGAACTCGCTGCTCACCGAGCTCGCCTCGGTAAGGATGAGGCCGACAGGGTCGTTGTCGAGTGCTCCGAAAGAAATCGCCGAGCTACGGGGAAGGAGAAGGAGCACACGGTCGCCGAGCCGCCCAACACGGTCGCCGAGCCAAGCAAGAAACACACACGGATGTTGATCATCCCCGGAAACCAGCTCGGCGACACCAGGATATACCGAGACGCAATGGACGCCCTCAGCGAGGGGGCAGGACGGAACCAGTCGGTCAACGACCACCAGTCGTACCGACCTAACCCTCGGGCGACAGAAAAAACAAGGCACGACCACCGAGGAAACAACACCGCTCCGTGGTCCCGCCCAGGCAACAGCCGCAGAACTTTCTCGACAAGCTATCCCATCCCCGTCACCGACTCATCCCAGGAGACCGAGAGTACGGCCAAATCAGCTCGGCAACCTGGCAACAAGGCCGATCGATCACACCGAGAGAGGCAAACATCAAGGACCTTCCGCGATGACACCGAGCGGTCTACCCGACTCGGCCTTGCTCACCGTCCACCTGAACCAACCGCCCGGAGGAGCACCGAGCAGTCGGGACAGGGTGACAGACGGGACGACAAATCCCAAGAACCACCCCGCCGGAGGGACGCCGAGCGGTCAAGGCCGGTCGGTCACAGGGGGACCAGCCCACAGAATCCACCCGACTGGAGGGACACCGATCGGTCAAGCCCAGTTGGCCACCAGAAAAGTAGCTATCAGCACCAGCCAAGTGGGAGGGATGCCGACCGGTCATGCCTGATCGGGCACGACCATGCACCGAGAGATAATCGGCGGGCAGAGCAGATGGACCGAGGGGCAAAACAGCAGTCCAGGACCGATTCGCTCGTCCAACACCTAATGGACCGAGTCCGGACACTCGAAGCTGGGACAGCCCGGACAGCAAGACCAGCCTGGTCGAAAACCAGCCCGGGCCCCTTTACAGAACGAATAAACCAGTTCAGGGTCAATCACGAGATAAAGCCCCTAAAAATCCCCCTTTATACTGGGAAGGACGACCCATGGAATCACCTGAACAACTTTTACTCAGCCATTGCTCTCAAAAACCTCGCGGAAGAGGAATAATGCCTTATCTTCAGTTCCACGCTCACTGAGGCTGCGATCAATTGGTTTTACAAGCTGGAGTCTGGGTCCATCTACTCTTTTGAGCAGCTCACCTCCACCTTCATGAACCAGTTCATGATACAGACTGATCGCCTGTCTTCGGCTGAAGAGCTCTTCCAGCTCAAACAGGCGAACATGAACCACTGCAGCGGTACGCAGCAAGATTCAGCCACGAATACTCCCGGTGCGCGGAGACGGATGACCGAACAGCCTTCACGGCCTTCAAGGGGGGCCTCCGAGACTCCTCCTTCAGGTACGCAGCTCACACCCAAGGCTGGACAACTTATAACGAAATTATGAAACAGGCGGCGGTCCACGCCAAAGCTGAAACGCTGAGCCAAAAGTCCAACGCTGCTAATGCATATCAACCTCCCCGGGCCGACTCGGTGAAAACATACACACAGAGCGTCCCGGAATAGCAGGGTTCAGTACAGCGTCCACAGGAGCAGGGGCAACAGAGCTATGGGGGAAAACGGAAAGACTACCCCCACAGCAACAATCTGTACAGCCCTGGGAAGAAGGGTAAGAACCCGAATCACCAGGAAAGACAGTAGGGGGAGCGGTCAAACAACGGGGAAAAACGGGTCCCTCGCTCCAAGTACGAGACCTATACCATCCTCAACACCCCCTACGAGAATGTTCTCTTGAACGTGGAGCATATGATCCCGAAGTCCACTTGGGCGCCGGCAAAGGGCAAGCTTGGAAAAGACACAGGAATTTATTGCCAATACCACAAATACAACGGCCATAGAATTGACCAATGTGTCGCATTCCGGGATCTGGTGGAGGCTCTAGCCCGAGATGGGAAGATCAACCAATTTCTCCAACACGCACCACCACCACCTCGCAACCCACAGATCAACACGATCTCCGGAGGACCATCGATTTCTTGCCCGCTTACTTCCAACCGGGCAAAGAATAACTTTCTGCGGGCCACCAAACAGAATCAGCAGCTCTTCAGTATCGAAGAAGGAAAAGCCAAGAAAACAAACCGACTCGGTTGGGAACCCAACACGTTTTCCGAGGAGGAAGGGCGCGGGATCGTCTATCCTCACGATGACCCCATTTGTAACGACCCGTCCCGAATATCGGGATTTAATAAATATTTAATTGTGATTTACTCATCTGGGATTAGTTGGACGATTTCGGACGAATGGTGCAAAATGACCGTTTTGCCCTTGGGTGTGGGCAAAACGTTGACTTTTATTTCGGATGGTCAAATGGACTTTGACCGATGACCGTGACGTAGTTCGGGACGTCACGAGTTCATAGACAGGTGGCACGTTCGATTCCGACGTTCGTGGTGAAAGTTATGTTGTACGAAAGTCCAGGGGCATTTTCGTAATTTGGACGAAAGAAGGGGAAATGTTGACTTTTTGACCGGAATGTCCGAGGGCCGAGGGCCAAGGACCGTTACGTAGGTTTCGTCGATGCGAATCCAACGACAGGCGGCACGCCGAAATCGGAGATTCGACGACGAAGTTATGGGTCACGGAAGGTTGGTTTCGTTATGCACGCATTACGAGGCGTGGACACGTGGCGTTTTCTGATTGGCCTGGAATTCTGAGTGGGACACGTGGACCACTAATCTTTAATTATTGGGATCAGATCTGGATTGGTCAGATTGTTTAAAATATAGGATTTAAATAATATAAAGTATTTCCCACTCATTTTTCATCTTTTGATCTGGACCCTTAATCTCAATGGTGAGATTGAATCTGGACCATTCATTTTTCCTTATCATCTCCCTTCCCATTTTATATTTGCTTACCTGCACAACCATTCGAACCGTGCACCCAAAACCTTCACACATCTCCTCTGTGCACTTATGTGGGTCACTGAAATTGTGAGAACCAGCGGGAGGCGGAAGGACGACGGTGGTGAGCTGGGAGACGGCGGGCGCCGGCGGAGATGACGGCGGAAGGAAAAACAGGGGATCCGAAACTCAGAGTTTTGGATGTCGATGGAGACCGGTGTTTTGACCGTGCTGGAGGGGTGGACGGAGTTCTGGGATCGAACTGGGCATTTCGGTGGCCACGGTGGTGACCACGGCGGCGAAGGGAGCCTAAACCCGTGAGTTCGATTCTCGGGTCAAAAATGGCAGGATGAGTTTTACTGTCTTTCGTTCGATCTAGTAAACGGGAGGATGACTCAGGGGATGAGACAAGTCTAGTGGGACCGTTTTCATCGAGAATGGTGGTCGGAGCTGAGTGCAGTCGACGGTGGGTTGGCCGTGAGCTTCTCGATCGGAGAGGTAAGGATTTTGACGTTGTTCCTTGTGTTTGTTTCCATAGAACTCCTAGTTTAACTCAGACGGTCATGTAGGTGAAAACCCCGTCCAAAATGATCCAGTATCGACGGAGAACCGATCGGGTTGGCCCGCGGGTCGCGGCGACCCGTTTACCAGTCGTTCGGGTTGAACGACGATGAACAGTACCCGGCGCGTGGGTTTCACGCGCAGGGAGTTCAACCGGCGCGTGGGGGCGCGTGTGAGATAATTCTGGGAAACTTCCAACATGACTTTTATCCTATAAATTGTAACGAACATTTTGGGATTGGTTTCGTGTCGATCGGACACCGTCTCGATATTGTTCGGGATGTCCGAAGGTTTTAAATCCAGTTTAAAAATACTTAAAAATTCGGGAAAATTACGGGACTTGAATAGGATGTTAATGATGAGGTTAGTGATCCTCTAAATTGATTTGAACAGGATTGGGAGTCCCGGTGATAGTGAGGTGGCCCGGGAGGGCCTATGGCACGCGTATCGAGGCGCTCGGTTAAACGGTCTGTGAGTGGACATTGGTTTCATAAATTCGATGCATGCATAACTGTTTTATGATTGTTATAATTATGATTAAATGATTTACTTTGGATATCGGTGAATTTAAAATGATTTCACGCATTTCGAGGTGAATTACGTATTTGCACGTAAACCGAGATTTTCTGGATTTTCACCGATTTCCATAAATGTGGTTGGATATGATTTCATGAAACGGTTACGAACTTGAATAATGTAAAATCGGGCCAGGGGCCCAGTTGAACTATGAAATCGGGCCAGGGGCCCAGTTAACATGTGGATCGGGCCAGGGGCCCAGTTAACTTGTGAAATCGGGCCAGGGGCCCAGTTGATTTCTACATGTGATCGCGGGTCGGGGACCCTAAAATGGAATTGAATAAATGTTTTCTGGTTTACATTTTATATATGTTCACATGCTGGAATCTATAAATGGTTTTGATGATATTTCGGTTATGGCACGTTTCACGGTATTTGGGCATGAGACCCGTTTGATGAAACGTAACGAATGGTTCGGATTTTATCTATGTATACCTATATGTTTTGCATGTGGATATCTATAAAATGTATTTGGTACTGCACTGTATAGATCCTTCCATATTATATTGTCTCCTCCGGATGAGGTACCCCGGAGAGGTCACGGACGTCTAGTACGTCCAGCGTCTATGACGCTAAGCATCGGGGATGCTGTACCCGAACGGGGTTCGGGGATTGAACTCGGAAATTGAGACCCGAGTGGCACGCGTAGCCTTGTGATTGTGACCTTATTGACGTCAGGGACGTCAGACATCAGGGATGTCGGATTGGAGTGTATAGTGCAGTGGCTAAAATAATGGTTATGGTTTATATGCCTTATGGTTCATATTACTGGATTTATGAAATAACTCTTGGATTTACTTTTGGAAATTGAAACTATGCTTTGGTTTCCGGGCTAAGGCCCTATTGGTTATTTCTAAATAAATATGGGATTATTGGTTTTGGTGCATGCATATGATTTTACTGAGGGGCATAAATGTCTTATAAATGTTTTAAACAGACTTGTTTATTTTCGTCCACTCACAGCTTTGTTTTCAATGCCCTTCAGGTTGATTCCGGATACGACTGCAGCAGAGACTTGAGCATCGCACACCTCCTCCATCGATCCTTACGCACTCTGGAAGCCCGTTTGGGCAATGGCAATCGGTTATCCCTTGTCTGGCGCCTCTTGTCAGACGGGAGCACGTCACATTCCATGGTAATCCCGGGGGGATTGGGATGGGTCGTGTCACCATTGTCGTTATGGCTGAGATATTTAACTTCGACGTACAACGGGTGATGGTCGACACTGGAAGCTCGGTCAACGTCCTTTTCATGCGAGCTTTCAAGCAATTGGGCATCCCAAAAGCAAGTCTGGACCGCTCACCTACGCCGCTCTTTGGTTTCACGGGGGACTCCATCGTCCTGCATGGAACGGTTACCCTCCCCCTCTCCCTCGGAAAACATCCACGGAGGGCAATCGTGCTGGCACCCTTCTTGGTGGTGGACTGCCCCGCGGCCTACAACGCCATTCTCGGACGGGGAATACTTAACCAGATGAAGGCAGTCGTCTCCACCCATCTACTGCTAGTAAAATTCCCAACCCCTATGGGGATTGGTCAAGTCAAAGGAGACCAACTGGCTGCAAGAGCCTGCAATTCTGTCACCCCAAACCAACCTCCGAAGGAAACCATGGCAGTGACAGAGTACGCGTTCGAGGCTGGCCCCGTCAACCCTCAGGACGCACAGAGAATATAGGATGGGCCAATTGAAGATCCTCGGGACCATTCGGCAACACCACACCCGCAGCCCATCGAAGATGTTGAAGAGATAGCACTCTCCCACGACTTTGCAGACCGACGGGTAAAAATTGGCACAACCCTCTCGCCCGTCCTACGGTCACAACTGATTTGTTTTCTGAGGGAAAACTCTGAAGTCTTTTCCTGGTCCTACGCCGACATGCCCGTCATCTCCACCGACGTGATCTGCCAACGGCTCAGTATCGACCCCGCCTACAGGCCTGTCGAACAGAAACGTCGCCTCTACGATGCAGAGAGGACCGAGGCTATGAAGGCAGAAATCGTCAAACTCAGCACCATCCACTTTGTCTGAAAGACCGTCTATGCTGCCTGGGTAGCTAATGTTGTACTCGTCAAGAAACCCTCGGGGGCGTGGTGAATGTGCATTGATTTCACTGACCTAAACAAGGCATGCCCCAAGGAAAGTTTTCCTTTTCCAAAGATTAACCAATTGGTCGACGCCATGGCAGGACATGAGCTCCTGAGTTTTATGGATGCGTACTCGGGCTACAACCAAATCTTTATGCATCCGGCAGATCAGATCCACACAACCTTCAGGACGGATCAGGGATTATACTGCTACAATGTCATGCCTTTCGGACTCAAAAACGCCGGGGCCACCTACCAGCGCCTGGTGAACTTCATGTTCGCTGACCAGATTGGGAAAACAATGGAGGTTTACGTCGACGACATGCTCGTCAAGAGTAAATCGGCTGAACTACACATCCCCAATCTCTCGTGAATGTTCGACGTCTTCAAACGATATCGAATGAGGTTAAATCCGGCGAAATGCGTGCTTGGAGTCAGCTCTGGAAAATTCCTGGGCTTCATGATTAGCCAGAGGGGTATCGAGGCCAACCTGGAAAAAATCAAGGCCCTGGTCGATATGGAGCCTCCGCGAACCCAGAAGGAGGTGCAGAGCCTAACTGGCCGAGTCGCAGCCCTAACACGCTTCATCTCCAAAGCCACCGACAAGTGCGTGCCTTTCTTCAAAGCCTTGAAGGGCAAGTCCAAACACATCACCTGGACGGAGGAGTGCACTAAGGCCTTCACGGAGATCAAGGATTACATGGGCAGGGCGCCGTTGTTGGCGAGACCAGACACCGGGGAAACCCTTTACATGTACCTATCTGTCTCCGCCTCTGCCGTCAGTTCGGTGCTAGTCAAACGCAGGGATGGCGCTGAGCACCCGGTTTATTATGTCAGCAAGGCTTTACAGGATGCCGAGACCAGATACTCCGACCTTGAGAAACTCGCATTCGCCCTCATCATGTCCTCTAGAAAGCCAAGGCCATACTTCCAGGCTCATTCCATAACCGTGATGACCGACATACCACTCCGACAAGTACTTCAGAAGCCGGAAACATCGGGCCGCTTACTCAAGTGGGCAATAGAACTCAGCGAGTTCGACATCACCTTCACTCCCCGCACCAAAGGGGCAGGCCGTAGCGGACTTCATTTCTGAATTTTCTATGCCCCAGTGGTGGCCGAACATGAGGTCGCACCATCTGCTCTCCCATCCATAACACATATCTTGGATGAGGAAAGTCCCCAGCTTGACCCTACTCAGCCGACGTGGCTCCTCTAGGTTGACGGATCGGCCTGCCACACATTCGAGTCGGTGTACAGTCCTACTCGGCTTGCACTAACATTTTGACTCAAACAGACGAGTTGGGGTTCGGTTCTACTCGGCCCATACCCCAACACTTGGCATTTGACTCAAACATTCGAGTCGGTGTACAGTCCTACTCGGCTTGCACTAACATTTTGACTCAAACAGACGAGTCGGGGTTCGGTTTTACTCGGCTTACACCCCAACACTTGCTATTTTTGACTCAACCTATCGAGTCAGTGTACAGTCCTACTCGGCTTGCACTAACATTTTGACTCAAACAGACGAGTCGGGGTTCGGTCTTACTCGGCCTACACCCCAACACTTGGCATTTTGACTCAAGCATTCGAGTCGGTGTACAGTCCTACTCGACTTGCACTAACATTTTGACTCAAACAGACGAGTCGGGGTTCGGTATTACTTGGCCTACACCCCAACACTTGGCATTTTGACTCAAACAGACGAGTCGGGGTTCGGTCTTACTCGGCCTACACCCCAACACTTGGCATTTTGACTCAAACATTCGAGTCGGTGTACAGTCCTACTCGGCTGGCCCTAACATTTTGGCTCAAATAGACGAGTCGGTGTACAGCCTTACTCGTCTTACATCAACACTCAGACAAAGAGGGAAGCTTCGCACAATTACTCGGTCTACAACTTTTGTTCTAGCAAAATCTGATTTCATTCACGGGATGCAAACCTATTATGCTCGGCCTGTAAGAGCTTTACAAAATTCGACCTCTCGGTCGTCCCCACTATTTCTAACCAAAAATAAAAAAAGGAGATATACAAGCGTCCTACACTAACTCCTCTGGCTCCGGCTCCTTTTGAGGCTCCACCTGGTCGGCTTCCGGCTGGTTACTCGGCTGGGCACCCTCTTCTTCCTCCTCCCCCGACTCGTCCTCAAACATTTCGGCGGTGATATCCTGGCCGAGCCAGGGGGTCTTCACGGTTAGACCGGGGTTGTGCAAGAAGAGATTGCGGATGAACTCCTTCTCGCAGTCGGTGCGTACTCGTTCTTCAGCTTCTCGAACTCCTCGGAGGCTTTGAACTCGGCCACCGCAGACTTTCTAGCCTCTTCCAGGTCGGCCTCCCTAGCTTCCTTCACCCGACACAACTCCTTCCAGTGCTTCAGGCGATCTTTCTCTTTGGCCTCAACCTCGGCCTTAATTTGGTCTCTGGCAGCCAGGGCCTCCTGAGTCTTCCACTTCTCGGCTTCCAACTTGCAGTTGAGGTCGGCCGCTTCCTTCATCGCCCTCTCGGCCTCCTGGAGCTTCGGAGTGAGCTCCTCCTGCTTCTTCCTCAGCCGGTCCTTCTCCCGCCGAGCACCAGCCACCCTCCTCTGGGCATTCCCAAATTGGCAGTAGACTTCACCGAGGGCCTACACAAAAAAAAGCTTAGACAGTCACTCGGCCGACAACACTACACTTGAAAAATAACACGACAAACACTTACATTGCTCAACAATAGCAGGGCTTTCTCCATCCTCTGGTCCGCCGACCGACATTCCACCTTGGCCAATTCATCCAGGGGCGTCGAGGCCCCTTGACAGACCCCGTTCAGCAATGGAACCATCTGCCTCGGGCAGCAGAGAGTGGCCTCGGCACTCGACCCCTCACCGATCGCCTCCCCGTCGGTGAACACACCTAGGTTTACATCCCCCCTCCTCTGGAGCATCTCCAGGATCCTCACGTCTAGTCGAGGGGGGGACGGCGGAGGGTTGAAGTCTAGGGTCGGCATTGTTTTCTTGCCCCCTATCTGCTCATGCGCCGACAGGATTATCTCGGCCTCCTTTCTAGCCTTCGTCCACCTGGGCTCCTGGGAATGGGTTCGGTCTCCCCCCACGTTGCTCTGTTTCTGTTTGGGAGACCGAGCCGGCGGACTTGGTTGTCTCGGCTGGGATGACTGCCCCTGTTTAGCACGATCGGACCGATCAGGCTGCCCTTTCTCGGCTCGCTCCTTCTTCCTTTTGAGGAGCATCTCCAGGCGCTCGATCGCTTTGGACAGGGACGCCGACTCTCCCGAACTCTTGTCAGCCTTCATTCTCAGCTGCTCACAGTCTTTGTATATTCGGCTCCCGAGATGATAAGGAACTTCAACACCGAGCACCCGATCAGTCCAAAAAAAAAAACACAAAACAACAAACAAAGCAACATACACACTTACTCTCGTCGGGGTCGATGAGGCCGACTTTGTACTGGAACCCCGACAGCCGGAGGATCCGTCAGTTCCGGTTAAGCTCGTCCAAGATCTCCCTTACTCGGTGGACGACTTCCTTCTACGCTGGTGAGATTTCTTCCTCTGGGAACAACCCTGCACACCGAGAATTGGTCAGCCAACATCGCCATACTTGGGCATATACCAGCTATAAACAACTTGTCAGGACCCACCCCGGTTTCACCCCGAAACCCGAGGTAAATCCCGCTCCCGTCTGACTCCCCGACGCAATACTCAAGTAAAACTCACTCTAACCCAGTCAAACGCAGGAGTAATTACAAAATATCCCAACCTTATCGTTTACAGAGCATAGCACTAAATTACAAAGAAAATAAAAACTGATAAAGTACACGCACACAGAAGCCTTTAACTCTCCTAGGATCCCTCACGTCACTTCTATGCCTTGGACACTGCCTCGACGTCAAGACCCCGCGCTAGCTCCACAACCTGGAGGGCAATTAAAACAGAAAATGTGAGTGGACCAGAAAGTACAAAAGTTCAAAAACCACTTTATAAGAAAACCGAGTTAAACCCTCCGTTTTGAAACCACATGCATCACCAGCAGTTATAAACACATTAATAAAAGAATCATTCTTAAACATCATAAGAAACAGAAACACTATAAAATATCATAAGAAACCACAACATGAGTATCAGAAAACTGTATCATAAACCATGAACATTAACTCATAAATGTCCCGATCAAACCTGCTGGATCTATCCGAGTCTTTAAACTCCCGAGTCTTTAAACTCAATCCAGGCCTTAATCATATCCGAGTCTTTAAACTCCCGAGTCTTTAAACTCAAGGCCTACGGGGGAAAATCAATATATATCCGAGTCTTTAAACTCCCGAGTCTTTAAACTCAATCCGGGTCTTTAAACCCAATCCGGCCGGTCCCCCGTCACATATATCCGGGTCTTTAAACCCAATAATCAGATCCAGAAAATCCAATCCCAAAACCATTTGAAAACCATTTACCAATCCACATCCAAACCCGAATCCGAAATCACTGGTCTGATGCCCTTCCGGCATCCAGAACCGTCATTCCGAACCCAAATCCGGAAATTCACTTTCCAACGTTAAAACCAACTTCCATTTCCGAAATCCGTTTCTAAAACCACAAACCTTGATCATTGAAATCATGTTCCAAAACCCACTTATAACCATTAGAAATCACTTATCAATTGAAATCCCAAAACCATAGCATATCTTCCAGAAACCAACCATTCCTCGTAAAACGTGCTAAAAACCAATTTCCTCGAAAAACCAACCAAACATATTCGATAAACATAAAATCATGATTAAAACCATAAGACAATTATAGAAAATAGTTATGCATGCTCGAGTTTAGAGAAGAGGTCCACTCACAGTACTGAGCCCTACTCGCGTCCCGAACGTCCAGCCCGTTCCTCGGCTTCCTCGGGAAATCCCGATCCTGTCAAACACCGTCAAATTACGTCACTAATACATCTACCAACACTCTCCTAAATTTCCTCAAACATCCCTGAACCGAAGACCTAGAACCCCGGGACCCTAAACCTTCACCCTCGCGGAACTAAGCTCAAACGACTTCCGATTAACCCGAAACCAACTCCAACAAACTCAACACAACTCCTAGACCAAAAGTCAAGTTGACTGTTTCTCCCAGAACTGCCGCACGCGCCTCCACGCGCCGCCCAAAGTGGCTGCGCGTGGCCCCACGCGCCAGCTACAGTACCGTCTTCAACCCGTGCTGAACCGGCCGTCGCAGACTGAACCGGCGAGACTTGATCTCCGCCGTCCGGCCACCAATTCGATCCCTTCTTTCACCTATAGCTTCGTCCTGACTTGCCCTATCTCTTCCAGTACCCCGTTCACCTCGACACGGCCTCTACACCGTCGACTGAAGCTCGAAATCAAACGGCCTACATCCTCTGTTTCACGACTCCTCAACTCCGGTCACCTCCCGTCACGGTGGTGACACCAGACGGTCCCTAAGACCTCACTGAATCTAGACCAACACCCCTATACCGTCGACTCAGCCCCTACCTACACGACTCGCCGTTTGAACCCACGGCCAAAACAGAGTACTGAAGGTCCCTCCGTCGTGCCCTCCACCACCGTGCACCACCCATCACGGCAGCACACTCAAACGATCCCTAGGACCATCAGGAGTCTCACCCTAACCTCCAACTCCCTCGACTCTAGCCCTAGACTCACGACTTTCAAATTGAATTTTCACGGCAAAACAGGGCAAAGAAACCTTACCCTTCGATTGCAGCTCCGCCGTGCGCACTGCCGCCTACCACGGTGGTCGTTGGACTCCTTACAGTCTCCTCAGCCTCCCCTGGCCTTGGTTTGCCTCGCCTCACGGCGTAGCCACCACCTCAACCTCACAGCTCCCTGTTTCTCCCCAAAATTCCTCCACACCTCCGCCGTGCCGCCGTGCACGATTGCACCTCCAATTCACGGCCACCAGCTCCGCCTTGCCTCACTAACACACTCACAACTCCCTATTTACTCACCCTTGCACCCAGATCGATCAACTGATCCCAAACTCTCACCCTCTGTTCTCTGTGTTTGTCGAAGAACAACACACACACACGGGTTCACCCAAATAGCTAGGACCGTGAACACACAGGATTCCACCAGAATCCTCTAGTCCTTCAACACGTGTCACCATCCCTTCAAACTTTATCCCATCTGTTTAAACCCCAGCCGTCCATTCTTTTCCTCTGTGCACAAATCCCAATGTGCCACAATGACCAAAATACCCTTCTTTTTAACACATTTTTACGGTTCTACCGAAACTTCCTAGACCCGTAACTCTCACCTCGTAAGTCCGATGAACACGTGCCGCCTGTCATCGAACTCAGGACGACAAGAACTATCTAACCATCCTAGGTCAACCTACCAAAACTCGATTATACGAAAAGTCAACTATTCCCCCTACTTTACCCAAATTACGGTTAAGCCCTCAACCTTCCGAACATCACAACTTCCTCCTCGGATGTCGGAATCGGGCGTGCCACCAGCCTAAGGATTCGTGACAACCTCAACTACGTTCCGGTCACTGGTCAATCCCCAATTGACCACCCGAAATAAAAGTCAACATTTTTGCCCAAAGTAGGGGGCAAAATCGTCATTCTAGGTTCCCGGACCCCTCGGGACCACCTAACCCTGATTAACCTTACTAATCACACCTTAATCACTCTACTAATCCCAATTCTCGGGACGGGTTGTTACACAACTACATCAAAATGTTCGGCCTATGCTACAACTCTCCACATGTGGTCTGAAATTTGGACGGTATGGGTGGTCCGTCGGTGTCCCCTTCCCAGTTCCCACCGACCAGGCAGAACTTCATCTTATACGACTTTTGGGAGGTCGGTATGTCCAGGATGAACTCTCCTCGTTTGCTCTTCTTGCGATGTCGAACGAAGACCCACCCGGTACTCTGCTGTTGAAACCCAAACTCGTACAGGTACATGAGTTGGGCGTAGGTCGGCTCCGGCTGCTCGGCCCACCTGAAGGCTGTGTAGAGGGAGCAGAGCACAACCCACACGTTCGGATTGAGCTGACCGAGTGCCACTCCCATCTTCTTCACCATCTTCCGCAGCTAGGGATGCAGGGGCAGCCTTACCCCATGGTGCATCAGCTCGGTATAGAACAACGCCATACCGGCCGGGGGGTTACTCGGTTTTTCCTCTCTTGTGGGCAGCCTCGTCGTCACCGAGTCGGGAACTCCAAACTCGATCCTCATCTTCATCATGCCCTTCTCGGTCTCCTTGTTGACCATTTCGTCCACGGTGAAGGCCGCACGTTCAATCGGAACGGGCTCCGGGACCGACTCGTCCCCAGTCATTTTCACTTTGTTTAGCCGCACTATGCCCTTATCTCGGCCGTGGGTCAGCTTCAATGCTCGGTGCACCCCCACCTTGACTATTGTCTCAGCGTCCGCCAACAAATTGCCACTACCCGACCTGCCTGTCGGTTCAGCCTCAGTACAAGTTTCCATTGTCCTACCGGATGACTCAGCCGTACTGTGCACCGACTTTACCCTATTTTGTGCCTCGGACGAGTGGGCCTCGTCCTCACTCCCGGAGACGGGAATGAGCACCTGCACACTACTATCTGACGACTCACCGCCCTATGAGTCGTAGCATTTACCCTCAGATACCGAGTCACTCTCGACGGACATCTACAAAAGAAAAAACGAGAAACAGAACTCAGCAGCCGACTCGTTCCTCCGAAGATCTGGCCACGACCTTCACCACGTTCATGGACAGTTCTTCCCAACCTCCTATTTAAATTGAAAATTAGACTTGAACGAATGCTTACCGTGTTTTTCGCGGAGGACCGTAGGTCGGAAAGCGCCACCACCGTACGCACCGCCGTCAATAGCTTGTCGGAAATCGCCTCCTTCGTTGGACAGTGTTTCCCCAATTTTCTCAAAAACACAAGTGAGGAAATCGGTGAAGAGCTCCTCATATTTATAGCACTTGGTGCACAGACTACGAAGCGTCACCCCTCTTCGTGGCAGACACGTGTTGCAACCAATCACACCTACCGAACACGTGTCCCTCATCCGTCCAAGGCAGCCCAACCGTCTTTCCTCATCTCGACACCGACTCAGGTACACCGCTCGGTGTTCCCCGTTCACTCCTACGGATGCCGTACATTTGGACCGACTCAGGTACACCGCTCGGTGTTCCCCGTCACTCCTACGGATGTCGTACATTTGGACCGACTCAGGTACACCGCTCGATGTTCCCCGTTCACTCCTACGGATGCCGTACATTTGGACCGACTCAGGTACACCGCTCGGTGTCCCCCGTTCACACATGCGGATTTCGTACACCTAGATCGACTTGGGTACACCGCTCAGTGTACTACATCCCCACGAATGCCATGCGCCTACACCGACCCCCTCGCATCGCTCGGTGTCCATCCTTCCTAGCTATGGTCGCTCTTCTGTGACCGACCACTCCAGTTCACCGAGAGGAGTTCCCTACAGACCGACTTACGTCTACACTATTCTTGACCGAGAGTGTCTCGGCGGACTCCTCCGCCAGGGGACTTGGGGGACTACGGGTATACTTCCCTACTAGGGTCTGGGAGAATGAAACAAGTCCCCGACAGAGAAATTCCACCTCAGTCAACGACTTGGGGGACTTCTGTTGACACCATATCTGACCAGACCCATTGGGCCGTATACTTAAAACTCAGACTCCGTTCAAGGCCCAACACTACTATACTTACAACAGCCCCAACACCGGGCCCAACGCGGGATGCCACGTGGAAGCGTATCCACCCTTGGTATACGTAACACGTGTCAGCACGTAAATCGAGGAGCGTTTGTCCCACATCGGAACTTTGGGAATTGAACATCTCACCTACCCATACATAAGGGGTACACATTTCCTAATAAAGGTAACTAAGATTTACTATTCACAATTACTCTGCCAAACTTACCATTTACTATTTCCTCTTACGAACAACGCAACTAACTTGATCGTCGGAGAACCTTAGGCTGGCACCACACCGGTGCCCGTACTAACAGAAACTCGCGATCCGCTTGAGTTGACAGGTCACAGGAGGGACACGCGTCATTTAGTGATTGGGCGACAGGTAATCGACAGTTGGAACATTTAACGCTGCAACAGAATTGAAAATATTGGATAGTCTTGGTTATGTGGAATTATAATGTTCTATTTAGGAGAAGACCGTTTCGACGTACGTAATTAACATTGAATCCACCACATTCATCTGAAATTGTATAGTAATATCTTTGTGTGCTGAATCTCGTGAATGGGGTTGCAACTAATTTCTTATATTAAGGCTTAAGTTTGGTTTCTCATGCAAAGAGTGATGTTCATTGTAACATAACATTGGAGAATTTATACCAAGTGGGAATGTATTTTATTTGGATTATAATTGATCGAACTGATATCTTCACAATTTCAGTATGGAAACTTTGCAATGTTTGAAGTCAACGTGATTCTTCCATGGATATCTTGGAAAACCAGAAAGTATATCTTCTTCCTTTTCATAAACTACAAATGTCGAGTATGCATGCATGTGTGTAACAATTTCAGTTAGTTAAATGAATTAATCTGCAAATAGGGCATGTAGTTGAGTTGGTTCACACTCATAACCAGTTAACTATTTCTTGATATTATATTTCATGTCTGATAATGAGCAGAACAAAGTAGCATCTCAATGTTTTGCAAGAGGTGGTCTTGGATGAGAGAGTCTTAAGAGTGTAATGCATACGATCGATTGTTCTCACAAGCAACTGTACCCTCCAGTATTTGGCTACAGTAGAATGAAATGGAATGGAATATTGTACAAGTGGAGGAAGCTAGATGACATTATAAGACTGCTTTTGTGACATCACTGGAAGCTAATAAAGGTCGAACCTTCTTTTTTTATTTTCTGAGACTAGCTAGTTCCATGATGTATAATGTGGATAAATTAAAGGGTTAATTAGGTGGAGACTAGCTAGCTAGTTGCATGATGCATGATGTGTGTGTAACTGTAAACAACGTGCACTCCAATACTAGATGAATAATGAAATTGCATCCATCAGAATAATATCTATTATATTATAATTATTATTACCGAGCATTTTTGTGATTAGATGTGCTTTTATTGATTCCTACGCAACTATGAAATTCTATATGTTTATGTCACACTCACACCACGCTTGCGATGTGTAATTCTATGTGTGAAAATTCGAAGGTAAAACTCAATTACCCACTTCAAAAGGTTAAAAGAAAAGTACCTTTTAATCTAAGTAGTTTGATTATCACGTGCATAGTTCATTATTCACTATTCATATAATAATCAAATGAAAATCAATTTCTTACCTCAAAATTTCTACTACTATTTAGGTGCTGTTTTGTTCCATCAGTTATTGTGTTTATTGCAAGGATGAAAATATCGATATCGACGGATATATCGTTAATCAAATTTACGGATATCTCGTCTCAAATATCGATATCGTTTACGGCCAACAAAAATGACGGAAATTCGATCTAAAAGTTAGAAATTTGAAATGAAACTTTGGAAAAAACTTAAGTACTCATTGATGGTTATATAGGATTAATAAAAACTATAAAATGAACTTGATATAATAAATATATGATGAATAATATGATACAATAGAGTTCTGCCGATGATTAGTAATATAAAAATTTAAATATAAATATAAATTGAAGTGAATTACTATAATTGAATGTTAATATAATTAAAAACATAACAACAAGCATAAAAAATTTGAATGGAAGAAAAATTATAAAATGAGTAAATATATTTAAAATTGAAAAAAAAATTAAAAAAATAGAGTCAATCTTTATTTAAAATTGGAAAGGATTGATATATTTAAAATTGGAAAGGATTGATATATTTAAAATTGGAAAAAATGATAAATATAGTTCAAAATAAGGAATAAATTAAAAATATAGTTCAAAATAAGGAATAAATTAAAAATATTGTGTTTATTGACATTATTCTATGATTAAAAAAATGATTTTATGGGAAAAAAAAATTAACCAAATGATTTAGTTTTAGGTTTGCTCTTTGAACTTGAGATGTGCTCCCACTCATCAACACCTGTATTCGTAATTTATTTGGCGAATAGTAATTTTTTTTTTAATGTACAATCATATATAAGGGCATCCACGTTAGATTTTCCAAATTTTTGAATAAATTTAACTTAAAATAGCCTAAAAATTATTAATAGTTAGTTAAGTCTAGAGCCCAATCTGACAGTACCAAATATTAAAGGCCAGGCTTTTAGATGCATCAACCATCCATCATTTTCCTCATGGAGACCAAGATGCAGGACAATGAGGTTGATGCTATATAATATATTTAATTGTGGTTATCCAAATGTTTCAATGTCTCTCCTATTGGTACGACGGGCTGTTTAAGCATTTGGTGGGACGACACTTCTCAGGTTAGCATCCTAAATTTTTCAAAGAACGTCACTAATACCATTATCCGCTCTAGTGCTTTTGATGTTCTTAGCAAGGCGTCATGGGTATACGAAACCCCTTACTGTGAAGAAAAGGATTGCTTATGGCAGTTTTTAGGCGATACTCTATGTTCCTCTTTGCTCCCATGGTTCTGTGGGGGTGACTGCAACAAGGGGATATGGACTCATGATAAACGTGGTGGCCCTTAGGTGAATCCAAATAGGTAGGCTTTCCTCCAATCTTTTATGGACAGTGCTGAGGTGGTAGCTTCCTCGAACTCGGTATTTACAATTGTCATGGTTAGCCGAGGCACCACCTTGGTTGAGGATCGTCCCTTAATTGGCTGACGATAGTCCACTTTGGACAAGGTGCCAGCCTTTTGCGCCTCAACCTTGGTCGCATCAGCCTGCTTCATTATCTCATGTATCTTTTCCATCCTTTTGACGCACTGCTCGGCTGCGACTAATACAAAGTTAGGTGAATTTGACCGACCAACAAAGGGTTAGCAATTCTAAAAAACACACACATATATGAAAATAACTTGAAGATATCGAGAGGCCGCAAGGTTGAGACACTTATGTAGTTCTAGTATGAGGCCGACCTTTAGAAGGTTGCTTGACAAACGAAAGTTATCCCTACTCATCTCTACTCGGTCAAACTTTTCGAATAGCTCCACGCAGTCAGCCTTCTCTTTCTCACTCAGCTGTGTACACTTAAAAACCCCACCAAAGAAAACACAAGTAAATCAGCAACGACATATACAATTTGGGAGGTCCTCGGTATTCGCTTATTCCTCCCAGTCAAGTGGGCACCTTCCCACTCCTCAGACACTAGGACGAACTGATGCTTCCATGCATTTTGGGAGGTCGACGTAAAGGCCCCTTAACATTCTTGTAATGACCAAGATCTCGAGGAAACGTGAAATTGAAAAATTTAAGAAAAAAATGACAATTTTGCCCCTAAGTCAAAGAGTTAACTTTTTTTGTCAAAGTCAAAAAGTTTGACTTTTTTACTGGGACCATATTTAGGTGATTCGAGAGGACCATCATGATGGTCTCAGCCTTCCGAGTACGTCAGCAAGAGACATGCCGAAAACGGAATTTGGAGGGTTTTGTTTTGGATCTAAGATGTGTAGGGGAAATTTGGTAATTTGTTTAATGGAGGGCATTTTTTGTAATTTGACTAGTGAGATATTTTATTGTGGATTAAATCTTATGATGACAAGTGTCACCTTATCACCTTGGCTTTTGGGAATGCACCGACCATGTGTTAGGCGGTGGTGTAATTTTGTGTTGTGTTCACTGTGTATGTGTGGGGAGGAATACCCGAAAAACCCAAAGAGAAACAGAAACAAATGGAGAAGATCAGAGGAAGTGGAAATGAGTGAGGGAGAGAAAGGAAAACGAAAGGAATTATAAAGGAGGAAAGGAACTGACCCGTGAGTTAAAACCATAAAATTCTTTGTGAGCTTAAATCGATTTTTCTCAAATTGGACCTTAATTGTTCAATTTGAGGTTATAAACCTCTTTCTGGGAGCATTCCGAGAAGGTCCATTGAGAAATTGAAGATAATTACATTATAATTACTTCAGGATGAATGTTGGACAGTGTTCGAATTGAAATTTCGAAGGTTGAACAATTTTGAGGGATCAAGGAAATGACATTCTTGAAAATTACATAAATGCGTGCAAAGCAGGATTCGATTATACGAACAGTGTGTGAGTGAACTTTCTTTTTACTAAACTATTATGCATGCATACTTACATGATTTAAATGTTTTTCTATATGATTTTGATGATATTGGAGTGATTGGTATTTTATAAGATTATCGGTGATTTTACGAATATTTAATTAATATTTTAATATGTATTTTTTCGAGGTTTTTCGTAAACTATGTTCGAATATTGTTTCGATTGTGTTTTTTAATTGAATATGATTTTTGGCATGGAATAAAGTGATTTTGGAATATTTATGATTTTCATATGTTACCCGGACAATTTTACGAAAGTCATGTAAATTACACGTTTTACGAGTCTTGGTGTAAAGTCCGATTTTGGGCTTAGGTCCGGGTTTCCAACAAGGGGTTTCGGGTACGAAATTCATATGTAATATAAGTATGTTTCTCGATATTGGTGATGTGAAATGTTGTGAATTATGAATTGTTGTGATGACTATGATGATTGTTGATTGGTTAGTCTCAGACGTCGAGCCGAGACCTCTGAATCCTGCTCGACCTCTGAATACTTGTGCCTGTGGGTTTGTGTTATAATTTCATGTGGATATGTTCTGGTATTATGATGAGTAGTCTTAGACGTCGAGCAGGGCTCAGTATCCTGAGACTAGTGTATGATGGCGACTCATACGTCGAGCCGGGGACTCTGTATCTTGAGTCGGTTTACACTCGGACGTCGAGTTGGGCTCTGTTTCCCGAGTGAGTATGTGATGACCTACATGTAGTGCACTTGTGATATGATGATTGAGATTTTGCTTGTGCTTCGAGGATGGTTTGAGTGTGATTGATTGTGTATGAGTACTGTGATGACGTTGAGTTGACTATATGCGAACTATGTGGTGATATTGGATATGAATTTTTTGTGTGTTGTTGACGTGATGCTTTGTGATGCTTGACGTATTTTATGATGTTTGTTCACTGGTTTGGTGTTGACTCAAACGTAGAGCCAGGCTCCAGATCCTGAGTCAGTCCTTACTCATACGTCGAGCTTGGCTCCAGATCCTGAGTGAGTGAGTGAGTGTGAGGTCCACACTCTGACGTCGAGTTGGGCACTTGATCCCAAGTGGTGTACCTACCAATAGTGTAGTGGATTGATGATTGATATTGTGATGATAATGGATTGTTTATGTGTGAATACTGTGTTGGATTGTGTTAACAATTGTGGTGATTTGTGTGGTGGTGGTATTAGTTAAACGATGTTTTTGAACATGTGAATTATTTTAACGTATTTCGAGAACACGGGTTGTGTTTTTTTTAATCAAAGTGAAAGGGTTTTCATAAGCATGCATGGTTTTTGCTAAACAGAGGATAAAAGCTGTATGTTTTCAAATTTTGTTTTTGAAAATGTTTCTTTTTTTCCACTCACATGTTTTCTTGGTTTTGTGACCCTTCAGGGGCATTGCATGGGAATCGGGGCAAAGACATGAACTAGAGAAACTTATGTGTGTCCCTTGTTTAACAAGGTTTCTTGCGTATATTTTGATTCTTGTTAGACGGGAGTAGGGCCCGAATGTACTTTTCTAGTGAAATTCGGGTGGGGTCCTGTTAACTTGGTATCAAAGATATGGTTCTGAGTTGCGAAGTTGACTTCATGTCTCGATTTGAGAATGCCGTGCACGGCCTAGTGATGTGATAAGTCGTCATGTATGATGCATGTGATGGATTATTATGTTTGTGATGTGTTGGTACTTCAGGTTTGAGTTGATCTGATAACTAATGGTTGTTTTTTGGTTAAATACTTACGATTATGCCACATATTTCGAGGTTCTGATTGTGGATTTGGTTTATGATGATGATTGTGATATGGACTTGAGTCGATTATATATTGTGATGATGGTGCAGCTGATTGTATGATTAATTTTATGGCATAGAGGATGGGTTAGTCGGTATAATTGGTTGATTGTGATATGCATGGATCTATGTGATACTAGGTATGGTTCGGATTTGTATTAGCATGTTCGTATATGTGTTGATTATGAATATGGTTTTGAGTTTAGTTTTGGTATGGAGTCAGAGCCAGGGAAAGACTTAAGCTATTATGAGCACGATAAGTTTGTCATTGAGATGAAAGTGAGATTTTCTCGGATTCCCTTTAAACTGTGGCTTAGAGTTAAGATATGGTTGTGTGTTGTAAGAGACTCTTCTAGATTGGTGCATTGGTATGTTCGCATATGCATTGGTTATGGAGTCTGTGATTGAGTTGACAATTGGTTAAGTTGTATAGTCGTGATTAAACTTTGGAATATGACTTTGGTTTAGTTTTAAAATTTAAAGGACAAATTTTTTTTAAGGAGGGTAGGTTGTAACGACCCAGATCTTGAGGAAATGTGAAATTGGAAAATTTAAGGAGAAGTTGACGATTTTGCCCTTAAGTCAAAGAGTTGACTTTTTGGTCAAAGTTAAAATGTTGAATTTTTGACCGAAACCTTGTTTAGGTGATTCAAAAGGACTGTCATAATGGTCTCAGCCTCCGGAATACGTCGGCATGCGGCATGTCGAAAATGGAGTTTGGATGGTTTCATTTTGGGTATAAGAAGTGTAGGGGTAACTTGTTTAATGGAGGGCATTTTTGTAATTTAATTTGTGAGATATTTTTTATGGATTAAATCATATGATGACAAGTGTCACCTAATCACCTTGGTTTTTTGGGAATGCACCGACCTAGTGTTAGGAGGTGGTGTTATTTTGTGTTGTGTTCACTGTGTATATGTGGGGGAGGAATACCCGAAAAACCCAAAAAGCACCCACCCATTGTACATGGCAAGGAAAACATAAAGAAAGGGAGAAGATCAGAGGAAGAGGAAATGAGTGAGGGAGAGAAATGAAAACGAAAGGAATTAGAGAGAAAGAAGGGAACTAACCCGTGAGTTAATCCCATAAAATTCTCCGTGAGCTTAAATCGCGTTTTCTCGAATTGGACCTTAATTGCTCAATTTGAGTTTATAAATCTCTTTCTGGGAGCACTCCAAGCAGGTCCATTGAGAAATTGAAGATTATTACTTCAGGATGAACGTTGGACAGTGTTTGAATTGAAATTTCGAAGGTTGAACAATTTCAAGGGATCAAGGAAGTGACATTCCCAAAAATTACGGAAATGCATGCAAAGTGGGATTCGGTTATACGAACGTTGTGTGAGTGGACTTTCTTTTCCCTAAACTATTATGCATGCATACTTACATGATTTAAATGCGTTTCCATATGATTATGATGATTTTGGAGTGATTGGTATTTTATATGATTATTGGTGATTTTACGAATATTTAATTAATATATTATGCGTTTTTCAATGTTCTCCATAAACTATGTTTGGATATTGTTTCGATTGTTGTTTTGAATTGAATATGATTTGTGGCATGGAATAAAGTGATTTTGGAATATTTATGATTTTTACATGTTGCTTGGACGGTTTTTACGAAAGTCATGTAAATGGCACATTTTACGAGTCTTAGTTTAAAGCCTGATTTTGGGCTTAGACCCGGATTTTCAACAAAGGGTTTTGGATATGAACTTGATATGTAATATAAGTACGTTTTTACGTATTGGTGATGTGAAATGTTGTGAGTTGTAAATTGTTGTGATGACTATGATGATTCTTGATTGGTTAGTCTCTGATGTCAAGCCGGGGGCTCTGAATCCTGAGCCGGGCATCATGTGTGGTTATGCCTATAGGTTTGTGTTATGGTTACATGTGGATATATTCTGGTATTGTGATGAGTA
Source organism: Prinsepia uniflora (assembly GCA_032719365.1). Classification (NCBI taxonomy): domain Eukaryota; kingdom Viridiplantae; phylum Streptophyta; class Magnoliopsida; order Rosales; family Rosaceae; genus Prinsepia; species Prinsepia uniflora. The sequence continues at coordinate 22,278,929 of CM064861.1, read as the reverse complement.
GTCTCAGACATCAAGTAGGGCTTTGTATCCTGAGACTAGTGTATGATGGCGACTCTGATGTTGAGTCGGGGGCTCTGTATCCTGAGTCAATTTACACTCGGACGTCGAGCTGGGCTCTGTATCCTGAGTGAGTATGTGATGGTCTACTGGTAGTGCACTTGTGATATGATGATTGAGATTATGCTTGTGCTTCGAGGATGGTTTGAGTGTGATTGATTGTGTATGAGTACTGTGATGACATTGAGTTGACTATATGTGAATTATATGGTGATATTAGATTTGGATTGATTGTGTGTTATTGATGTGATGCTTTGTGTTGCTTGATGTATGTTATGATGTTTGTTGTCTGGTTTGGTGCTAACTTAGACATCGAGCCGGGCTCCAGATCTTGAGGTAGTCATCACTCAGACAGTGAGCTGGGCTCCAGATCCTTAGTGAGTGAGTGTGAGTGTCAGGACCTGACCCTCCTCTATCGGGACCCGAATCTAGCATAATATTGTCCACTTTGGGCCTCCTCGCCCTCACAGTTTTGTTTTCGGGAGCTCACTGTGCAACTTCCCAGGAGGTTACCCATAATAGAATTGCAACAGCCTCAACTCGCTTAGCTTTAGGTTCGGTTGTTAAGTGAGTTGAGGCTGTTGCAATTCCATGATGGGTGACCCCCTAGGAAGTTGCACTGTGAGCTTCCGAAAACAAAACCGTGAGGGTGAGGAGGCCAAAAGCGGACAATATCATGCTAGAGTCGAGTCCGACAGAGGAGGGTCGGGTCCTAACAGAATGGTATTAGAGCCAGACCCCGACCAGGAAGTGTGCAAGTGAGGACGTTGGACCCTAATGGGGGTGGATTGTAAGACCCGTGTCCTGGAGGGAACGGTGAACGATCCCACATTCCTGGGAGTGGGGAATGGTCTGGGAGGGGAATGGTGGTGTGCCTTAAAGATGTAGGCACACACCTATCTAGCACGAGACCTTTTGGGAGCTCAGTGGCTTTGGGTTCGGTTGGAACTCCAAAGTTAAGTGAGTTGAGGTTGGTGCAATCCCATGATGGGTGACCCCCTAGGAAGTTGCACTGTGAGCTCCCAAAAAAAAACTGTGAGGACAAGGAGGCTCAAAGTGGACAATATCGTGCTAGATTCAAGACCTAACCGAGAAGGGTCGGGTCTTGATAGTAAGGTCCACACTCGGATGTCAAGCTGGGCTCTAGATCCCGAGTGGTGTATCTGCTAGTAGTGTAGTGGGTTGGTGATTGATATTGTGATGATAATAGATTGGTTATGTGTGATTACTGTGCTGGATTGTGTTAATAGTTGTGGTGATTTGTGTGGTGGTGGTATTGGTGAAAAGATGTTTTTTAACACGAGAATTCTTTTCACATATTTCGAGAACATGAGTTGTGTTTTGTTTTAATCGAAGTGAAATGATTTTTGTATGCATGCATGGCTTTGGTAAACGAAGGGTAAAAGCTGGGTGTTTTCAAATTATGTTTTAAAAATGTTTCTTTTTGTACACTCACATATTTTCTTGGTTTTGTGACCTTCCAAGGGCGTTGCACGAGAATCAAGGCTCGAAAGGCAGAGGCATGAACTAGAGAAACTTATGTGTATCCCTTGTCTGATAAGGTTTTATGCGTATATTTTGATTCTTATCAGATGGGAGCAGGGCCAGAATGTACTTTTCTAGTGAATTTCGGTGGGCTCATGTCACTTCCTATCCTTCACTTCAACATAGACCCAATCGGTCTTGTCTCTGCAGAATTTGTACAAGCAGTTCAAGTGGCTACAAGTCGGCTCACTCTTCGCAGCCAGCTTGAAGGTCTTATACACTCTGGTCAGCATAATCTAGGTGTTCAGATTGATCTGACCGAGGGTAACACCCACATGTGAAACCATATCTTGAAGCCACGGGTTCAATGGTAGGGTCACACCATGAGTCAACACATCGGATGGAAGGTCGTCCAAGGCTCGGATGGGTCACTCGACATCTCCCTCTGGCCGACCAATATGATGATGACCGAGTCCGGAATGTGAAAGACCTCTCTGAAGGCTTGTACATCATTCCAGGCAACCGTACTCACTTGCCAATCAATCTCGTATCCTGACTTCACCAGAGTAACTTCCTTTACTACCTTTTCAACATCAATCTTCAAGACTTTCAGCCTTGAACTTACTCCTTCATCAGCTTTATTTTTGGTCTTCCTTTTACCTCTCTTTTGGGGAGGATCTCCTACCGGTATACCCTCAAATATCATGATCTAGTCAACCGACTCAACATCTACTACAAGCTGCTCGGCCTCACCAATGGCCGAGACAGGCTTACTTGGTATTTGCTCAAAGGATCTATCGAGCTCATCTTGCAACTCTTGCTCTTCTTTGGCCTTCGACATCGAATCCACTTCTGGCTGAGATGAACATAAAGTAGAATTCGATTCACTACTTTTCAACCTTGAGTTTGAAGCGGCTAAGCTGGCCGTTGATTCACCTCAAAGGCATCTCCAGACCGATCGTCCATGTCTTGAGAATCTTCACACGACATGTACAATATGAAAGGGAAGACTCCTAACAGGGGAAATATTGACAGGACCCGTCCCAATCCCCCTGGATTATAGTGGAACATGCCTACTCCCGTTTGACGCCGCGTGTCAGACTAGAGATAAACTCGACCCCCACTCGAGGTTAACCGGAGTACGCCAGAATCAGTGGTGACATGTGATGTCTTGATCTCTACTACCGCCCGCATCCGCGATCAACCTGAAGGGTATTAAAACCATAAAACCTGTGAGTGTACAAAATAATCAACTTTATTTTAAAAACATTTCAACAAAAGTCATTTATACCATTCCCGTAAAAGCATGCATGCATCAGAAAATAGTTATTTCAAATACTGTCTCGGAAGAAAGACGTATTACTTCCCAAATCAAAACACAGTGAAAAACGCTTCTCAATTGAAGCTGTCATATCAATAGGGTCTCAGCCCAAAACCATATCATAGAAAACAAATACGGGTCTCATCCCAAAATCGAAAATCTCATACAGCATCTCTGCCCAATCCATAAAACACGTGGGAACACATCCCATGGGAACTCATCCCAATATTAGTCACGTTTCTCATCCTAGCACATGTGCATATATCTCAGGACCGCTCATAATCTTGGCATGTCCCCGTGAACACATCACCCGTCACGACCTGTCTCTAGATCATCGCGAACACATCGCGGATCAATCTCAGAGTATCTCATCAGCACTCCTAAGTTGAGCCTCCCTCGGTCATTGCTTCTCGCGGCTGCTCAACCACAGGTAGTGCATCGTGACCTCTTCAGAAGGACAAATCACAGACTGGAGGCGAGCGCCGTAACACCCGGGACGTACCCGAATGTTATCATCATACATAGGGCCTCAAACATGGAACATCATCAAATGGGTCACAGCTTGGAAACCAGTATCCTACGACACTTCATATCTCAGGATTCCTCGAATCCTATCAAATCCATAATTGGGTCTCACGCCAGAAAATCCAGTGTCCTACTACACTTCTCATCCCAGGATTCCCCGAATCCTATCCAATCCACAACTGGGTCTCATCCCGAAATTTCTTTCGCAAAACTCATAACTAGGTCTCTGCCCGACTTATCTCATGTTTGACTGTACTCTAAGTCAAACCTCAAATCAACTAGGCCATATGCCTGAAAGATATTTCCAAACCTGAAAACCAGTTCTCATTTCCAAAACACTTTCAAATCATCCCTGACTTCACGCTAATTCAGGGTCTTTCAAATGGGTCTTGCGCCCGAATCTCAATTTCACGCATTCCCGTGAAATACTCAAAATTGTAAATCAGTTCCTTAGTTTCACGTCTCTCCATGAAACCTCGGAGTCACGTAAAACAAAAGCACGTAGCACACTCGGCTGAAGCCCAAATATCATAGAAAACAGAAATCACGAACTACGTGCAATAACGCATTTTCCTCCAAAAATGCCCAAAAAATTATAATTAAATCACGTGCACTCATGGCATCTCAAAACATGTTCATAAACACATATAAAACATTTATGCATGCATCATATTCACAAAACAAAGTCCACTCATAGACCGTCCATACTGCGCCTCGATGCGCGCGTCATAAGCCTCTCTGAGCTAATCACCGTCACCGGGACTCCCAAACCTGTCCAAATCATACTAGAGGGTTACTAACAACTTATATAACCTCTCATTAAAGGCCCTTAATTTTCTGGGTTTTTTAAACGTATTTTACCTAGGACATAAACCTTGGGACACTCAAAATTACCTCGAAACGGTGTCCGATCGACTCGAAACTTATCCTAAAATGTTCATTACATCGAAAGGATAATTTCATGTGTTGACTGCATCCCCAAACAGTGCCCCACGCGCAGCCCAAAGGCACTGCACATGGAGCTCAAACGACGGTGAACAGGGTTATCTTCAACCTCTGTCTAACCGGTCTGAACCTGGTTCACTACAATGCCGGTCCAATCGAACCGGCATGACCAGTTCACCCCCATTTTCTCCATCTTTTCAATCCGTTTCAATTCCTATCTCTTTGTCTAACCATTTCTAATTGATCTACAATCTCAAAACATACAAAAGGGACCTGAAAGTTACATTACCAATCGAAGAACACACAGCCAAGCTTCCTCCTCCCTATCCATACGATTCCGGCCACCTCTAGCCATGATTCCAATCTGCCTCAGCTCTTATGATCACCAGAAACCTTCTCTAATTAATAGAATTGATCGAAAACCGTCCAAACCAAACTTCCAATTTTTGAACCTAAAACTCACCGCGTCGGGTTCTTTGGCCACCATCCACGAAGGTCGACGCCGTGAGCACCACCGCAATCATCTCAACTCACTCTCACTCTTTCGTTCACACACTAAACACAGAAGAGATGGTTTAGGGAAGGTGAGGTGGGTTATGGGGTTTAGGTTTTCAGGTGAGGTCGAATGAAACAGAGGAAGGGCTGGGTGCAGATGCATGTATGTGTGTTTGTGGGCAATGGATGAGTGACACTTGTCACTCATCCATTGGTTCTATTCAAAATATCTGGGGCTCATAGTAAATAAAAAAAGTCAACCATGCCTCGTAAAACGCACCATTGTAAATAGTACCTCAAAACTTCCGTGAACCGTAACTTTCCGTCGAATGTCCGATTTTGACGTGCCGCCTGTCTACGGACTCATATCGACCCGATCTATGTAACAGTCCTCGGTCCTTGTGCATTGGACCTCCCTGGTCAAAAGTTAATTTTTTGCCCTCGTTCAGGGGCAAAATCGTAATTTCTCCCTTAACGTCTGATAATCCTCGGCTAATCCCTAATTAGCCTCGCTAATCCATAATTAATTCTGAATAATCACAAGAATTTGGGACGGGTCGTTACAAATATGCAATGACACAACTCTTAGAACCTAGATGATCAAGACAACATAACATGAACTTTCCATCCCAGATCATGCAATGTTCTTACTAAAGTACCATGTTTCAATCGAAAAAGAGGGGAGAAGAATCAACATACCTTGTCTCTACTCAGAAGTAGGCTGTGAGCATCATCGTAGAAAGCAAATCAGCAATTGGCTAGGGTGGTCGAAAATCGCCTCAAATATCACTCTCAATAGCTCTCAAAGTTCTCAAAGTGAAAAGTGAAAAGTGAATCACTTCACTCCCCTTTATACTTTTCCCAAAATGTAACTAAGGTTAAAAATAGCCATTAACAACCCCAATCGGTCAGTTCAAACGTCGTACATTAACTACGCGCACTATCTCGGTCAGTGGAAAGGTCACCCATTGATGTTCACACATTAACTACGCACTATCTTCGTGGTTCTCGATCGGTCCATGGACATCTCTTAGGCCGATCGGCCACCTCATCATGTGAGGGTCTGCGCAAGCTGGCCGAGTAAGGTGACATACACTCACCTTGGCACCAAGTGGTTCTCAGTTGGTCCACAGACATCTCTTAGGCCGATTGGCCACCTCATCATGCAAAGGTCTGCGCAAGCTAGCAGATCAAGGTAACATACACTCACCTTGGCTCCAAGTGGTTCTTGGTTAGTCCATGGACATCTTCTAGACCGATCGACCATCTCATCGTGCAAGGGTTCGCGCAAGGTGACATACATTCACCTTGGTATCAAGTGGTTCTCAGTCCGTCCATGGACATGTCCTAGGCCGATCGGCCACCTCATCATGCGAGAGTCTGTGCAAGCTGGCCGAGCAAGGTGACATACACTTACCTTGGCACCAAGTGGTCCTCGGTCAGTCCTCGGTCGGTCCACGGATATCTCCTAGGCCGATCGGTCGTGCGAGGGTCTGCGTAAGCTGGTCGAGCAAGGTGACATACACTCACCTTGGCTCCAAGTGGTTCTTGGTCAGTCCATAGACATTTCCTAGGTCGATCGGCCACCACATCGTGCGAAAGTCCGCACAAGATAGCCGAATCATATTCCCCTCAGCATCACTCCTCAGTCAAGGGCTTAGGGGACTGGAGACTGGTATAGTGTACATCTACACAGGCCGACATGTACAATACACGCTCTCGATCGAGAAAATCCACCTTAGTCAACGACTTGGGGGACTTCTATTTGTACCTAAACTGGTCGGCCTACCTTAAGAATTCTAACAGGGCCCGTCTTTAAATATAAATAATTTTCTTGTTTTTCTTTTTCTTTGCATGCTTTCGGCCTCTAAGCACACCCCTTGCACTAACTATACACATATATAAAACCTACTTAAGTCGGTGGAAGTATTTTGGAGGGAGAATTGGAGAATTCTCTAGAATTCTTCACATGGTTCACATGCCAAATAGACAAAATTACCAAATTGTCCCTCTATTCATAATTACTAAAATACCCTTTATCATTCTAGACTCATAATTAGTTCATCCGAATTTCGATTTTGATGTGCCACCTGTCTATGTATTCAGGAGGTCGAGACCCTCGTAATGGCCTTCTCGGAATTCCCAACCAATATCGCGATCAAAAAATCAACATTTGACATTTTAAAGGGTAAAATCATCATTTTCTCATTTTTACTTTTTCTTGTGGTCTAGGTCACTACAAATTCCCAAGCCCTCCAGCTTACAAAACATACAAGCCATGCTTAATCAGCCAAGACTGAACAATCATATCTGGTCGACTAAGGCTCTTTATTAGGCCATCTAGATTACCATCAATGAAGCAGAACAACATAGGCCAATCATATCTTATCGGCCTACACATCTAGTCGGCCAGGCTTCACCTTCAGCCACATTTGACCACTCTGCTAGAGGCCGATCAACATTATAGGCCGACCACATCTGGTCGGTCAGGCCCACTGACATATCAGAAATATTGGTTATAACCACATTATGACACGTGTCAGCTCCTAAAGGTAACGACATTTCTCCCATATCGACAAGCACCAACAACCACATTCAATGCTACTATAAATACAATAGTACCCCTCTCAAAAAGGTAATGACAATATTTCCATCACGCTATCTAAATTACTACACTACCTTTCCTACTTAATCTAACTTACTCATCGGGAACTGTTAAGACAGCACCACACCGGTGTCCCTTTGTTCTTACCCTCTCCCTACACAAGTCTTCCTTCCCCGAGAGAAGCAGTAAAATGTGATCAGTGATGTGAGTCTAAGTTAGTCCATTTCTTATATCAACAAATTTAAAGAAATATTTAATGTAATCTAAATCTATTCACCAAACAAATCAAATTATAAGAATCATTATGTGGGTTTTGGAAAAAAAAAACAATGAAGCTCCAATTCACATTTGGGAGTTGGTAAACCCCCAATTAACCCACCAACCCAATGCACATACAATAAAGTATTAATTATTGGGCGTAGACAACAAAAGAGACTACAAAGACAAACTTCCGTTGACTTATCAAAGCCAAGTCAGACGGTCTGCCACTTTAGTCTACCTAGGGATGTTAATGGATCATATCGTGTCGGGCTTGTGTCATATCATGAATGTTGTTTTACCCAAATATGCCCAACTCGAATCCAATCCGTTTAAAAATCGTGTCAAGGATGTCCAATCCAAACCCAGCATGCTAATAACCCAAGTAACTCGTGTAACCCATTTAATAAACAGGCCGTACTTAAAACCTAATTAACTTATGTCTCATTTGACCCGTTTAACATGTTTAACATATTTAAATTATAAGATTTAATAGATATTTATGTAGGTAAATTGGTAGATATATGGCTTTGTAATGACAAGTTTATAACGGGTTGACCCGAAATTTTAATCTTACAAGTTGACCCGGATAAATTTCGTACGGGTTTCGAATCGTGTATTGAATCGTATCAAAAATTGCTACCCTTAAATCTACCGACTCCCTCTAATCCCAGCCGTCAATCCATCCTCATCCATCGGCTACAATCTCCATTCTCGCACGTCATCACTCGAAACAAATACTGACCGCCCATTCCCGCATAGTAAAATATATGAAAAAAGATGATTGAAATATAAGTGGTATTTTGAAGCCACCTTACACTCTCCTTCGTCCATAAATAAAGCCCGGAAATTATGGTGTCCGTGTGCCAAAGATTCCAGCTTTCGGACACCGAGAAGCTGGGAATACGCAAAGCTCGGGCCTCAGAGACTCACTTTGCAAGTAAGCAGTAAATTAAGATTAAGAAGCAGAAACTTTCATGCAAAGGCTTTTACTTTTCTTGTATCTGATCATCAATATTTTTGCTGGACGCTGCAATTTACTTGATTTTGCAGTCAGCTAGAGGCTTAGAGATTTTTTTTTTTATTTCAATTTGGTGCTTTGAAAGTATTTCGTCCTTTGAGATTTGAGTTACTAGGTCTTTCTTATAATTTCTTTTACTCGGTGGCTCGGTGCTTTTGTTGTGTTCATTTTTGTGTTTGTAAAGAATTCTCTGTTTTTAGTTTTGAAGACTATAAATTTTTTGTGGTTATCTTTTTGGTCTTTTCATGTTTTCGTGGAAATGAACAAATTGTAGTATATAAATCCGATAATTTTCAGTTGGGTTCAATTTTAAAACTTTGCAGTTTGGTTCTGAATGTTGTTGTTTTTTGTACAATTTGAGTCTGAAATAACATTCTGTGTTTTGTTTATAATGAGAACATTTGATCCATATTTATTCATAAAAGAGAAATGGGTGAAACGTGCGTGTATTTGGCACCTAATTTGTGATTTGTTGGGAGTAAATGGTGATAGATAGCTTTTTCTTCTTGTTTGTTACTTGGCTTCAAATTTTATGAGTTAGTTTCATGGGTTTCATAGTTTTGCACATAATCTTTTACTCGCTTACAATAGCTGATCCAACTCAGGAATATTTAGTCATTTGTATAATTCCTGGTTTGTTAGTTTTATTCATTAAGTTGGTGTGTTAAAGAAGTTTGTCTAATGAACTTTCCTTTTGTTCTTTTGCAGCTTGTTTTGGACACCTTCCCATTTACTTCCGAATTTGTGAATGAGGGGCACCCTATAAGCTCTGTGATCAGATTTCTGATGCAGTGCTCGATGTCTGCCTCGAACAAGATCCTGATAGAAAAGTTGCCTGTGAGACTTGCACCAAGACCAACATGGCCATGGTATTCGGAGAGATCACAACCAAAGCCAAAGTTGACTATGAGAAGATTGTGTGCAACACCTGCTGTGCAATTGAGTTTTTTTCTTCAGATAATGTGTGTCTTTATGCTGACAACTGCAAGGTCTTGGTGAACATTGAGCAACAGAGTCCTAATATTGTCCAGGGTGTCCATGGTCACCTCACAAAACGGCCCGAAGAAATTGGTGTCGGAGACCAAGGTCACATGTTTGGTTATGCTACTGATGAGACTTTAGAGGTTATGCCGCTCAGCCAAGTTCTTGCCACTAAGCTTGGTGCTCGTCTCACTGAAGTTCGCAAGAACTGGACCTTGCCATGGTTGAGACCTGATGGCAAAACACAAGTCATTGTTGAGTACTACAATGACAAAGGTGCTATGGTTCTAATCCGTGTACACTGTTCTCATTTCTACCCAGCATGACGAAACTGTTACCAATGAAGGAATTGCTACTAACCTCAAAGAGCACGTCATTAAGCCTGCTGTGCTTGAGAAGTGCCTAGATGAGAAGACTATTTTCCATCTTAACCCATCAGGTAGATTTGTCATTGGGGGGCCTCACGATGATGCAGGCCTAACTGGCCGTAAAATCATCATTGACACCTATGGTGGTGGTGCTTTCTTCAGCAAGGACCACACCACGGTGGACAGGAGTGGTGCCTACATTGTTGGGCAGGTTGCTAAGAGCATTGTTGCCAATGGTCTTGCTCGCCGGTGCAAAGTCCAGGTCTCATATGCCATAGGTGTTCCTGAGCCACTATCAGCGTTTGTTGACTCTTATGGCACCGGAAAGATTCCATACAAGGATATTCTAAAGATAGTAAAGGAGACCTTTGACTTCAGGCCTGGTATGATTTCCATTAACCTTGATCTAAAAAAGGGCAGGTATTTGAAAAAAGCTACTTATGGACACTTTGGTAGAGATGACCCTAACTTCTCATGGGAAGTGGTCAAGCCTTTGAAGTGGGAAAAGCCCCAAGAGTAAAAGTTTGTGTTTTCCCTCTCTGCTTGCATCTAATCAATAATTTCTTCTTAGCATCATGTTTCCCTTTTTTTTTTTCATCATGTTTCCCTTTTTTTTTTTTTTGCCTTTCATTTGGCATGTTTTAGGTCTTGGTGAATGAAAACATGTAGAAAAAGCTGATTTTGTTGTAAATATATTAAAGTATATGTCTATTTTTATGTAAGGATGCTTTCGTCCATATATTGTAACCTAACCCTAATCCTATATAAAGGGGTTTTAACTGAATGAATGATACGATTCTGATCGTGTTCACAATACGTTATCAGCACGATAGAAAATTTCCAAAAACCCCACAACGCCGCCACTGTAATCTTCTCTGTCAAACACAAACAAAGCCTCACAATCTCACTCCGCCGCCACTGTAATCTTTCATCGGAGAAGTCTCAAAATGGCCAATTTTACTCACCAACACCCTTCTCTGGCCAGGCTCGGGTCCCCAGATCTAAATCCAGGATAGCCCAATTCATGAGAAAGGAGAATCCAAAGGGCTCCTCGACCAAATTTACAGATGAATCAGAGGACCCGCTGGTTCTCTGTTTCCTTCATTTACTTGTTGGTTCATCCACGCCAAAATTGCCTATCGCCATGAGCACCGCCTGGCTTGCAGACCTCTCTTCACTCACGATTACTCATCCTCTAAATTCCCCCCCACCTCTGGGTCACAACCCTTTATCAATATTCCAAACAAAAGCAGAAAAAGGATCAATATGCCTCTGTTGGTGAGCGGTAGGATCAGTGGGCTCTGCAGAAAACGGGTTTCGGGAGTCATGGCGCATTGGGATTGTCGCTGCAAGCGAGAAGCAAGGCAACAATTCAATTGCAGAGCCCCGAAAATAAATGGATGCCATCGAATTGATGCTCAATCCATCACGAGAACAAAAACGGTCTCATGGAGGGAAAATTAAGAAAAGAATGGAATCGCAAAGTTATGGTTCCCCCAAAATTCTGGGCAGTTTTCTTCACGAGCGATTTCAGAGGCAAAACGACGCGGAGATTGAAGGCTGCTCGCTGGGATTTTTTTTGAGTGAAAACGACATGTCGTACGATAGAAAAACGACACGTTGTTTTGGATTAATAAACGACGTGTCGGTTTTTGACACTTTCCACTCAAGATGGCTTCAATTATGGCCCTCCGACATCCCAGATTCCAACCCAGAAGGTTCCTCCAACCCACTCCATCTTTAATTCACCCTGAAACGTGTCTGAAGTGACTTCAAAAGATAAGTTCTTCTATCCTCTAAATTCATTATATACATGATTGTAATCCATAGATTGATGATAAAATCATGTGAATTATTTGTGTGAATAATACTTGATCATAAATGCATGATGGTATAATATGATAATAGATGATGATTTGATATTTATATGATATATATATGGTATTATAATGCTATGATAAATACATAACGATAACCATATGATACATACGATAATATGTTAGTAATATGTGATAATGGTACATGTGATATGATTTTGAAATGATATGAGATGAATATGATTATGACATGATGACAATGTTATGATATGACAATATATAAATATGATGTTATACTTATGATGCTAATATGACATGATATGATATAAGGATACCATGCTATGTTTTTTTTTTATATGATGATAAGATGATGTACAATGATACATACATGATGATCCTATGATGATACTATGCCATTATGTATGATGTTAATGATGATTTGATGATCTACTAATGTTATGATATGTTGATGATATCATGACATTAAATGATATAAACGGATATATGATGATGATGATGTGATGACACGATGATAATCATGATGCATATATAATATAAATGATGTATCATGCCATGATGATGAGTATATGAATTAATGATAGGATGAAGATGATCCATGATCATAAGCACGAAGTGCACCTCGTAGCTAACTAGCAATTAAAATGAAAAATTGAATAGAGGCCCAAAGGGCCACATCCCACAACCCAAAAGACTAGACGAAAAGAAAGCCTAGCAGGCTGAGAGAAAAGGGGCCAGGCCCATAAGGCCCATATTTTCGCATAGGCCCACGACTCAAATTGGTCTAGCCAAATCAATTAAGACGAATTGCATCGGTCTAATCATATCGAACTAGTTCAGTAGTATTGAATCGGTCTAATCAAGCCGAACTGGTCTATTTGAACCAAATTGTTCTAATCGAACGGTCCAGTCGAATCAAACCATATGAATCAGACCATCACATTCTGAAAGGAAAAGAAAACATTTTATTTTTCTTTCTTTTCTTTATTTTCACTTATGTGTTTGAAGCATGGATCTTAATGTCTGAAGCATTATGTCAATTTCTTTCAACTTTATGCCCGAAACATTTATTTAACGTATGAAATCATCTTATACCAGAAGCATTCATTCAAACTATTATTACGTCCTATTTAATTACATTGTTTAATATTTTTAAATTTATATATTTATTTTATTTAGATAATGTATGTGTTTAAATGAACCAAATGTTCATTAATAAACTAGAGATTTATAAATAAACTCATAGTTCATACTAATCACCGAACCCGTAGTTTTGGCAAAATTATGAAAAAGGACCTGCAGATTCCTTCATAAATTCACTGGACATGATAAAACACGTAAATTTTACATTTTAAATATGATTTATTATACCATTTTCTAGAACCTGAAGTACTTATTTGGTGCTTATGGATGAGTTTTCTCGAAGCATTAAATGCAATTATTTTTCCTTTATATAGACTCTAGAAGAACGGTTTACCCATTATAGAGACAATTTCTTACCTGAAGCAAGACATGAATGACCCATCATCCATTCTAAGGATTTCAAATCTACGTGTCAATATAATTCGGAATATGTTATTTTTCGGTCGAATATGATGTAATTCAATTCAAATACTTATTCTCATGTATGTGACCCATTGAATTAAATCTATAAATATGTATGTTTTGTGGGGACGTTTATTATCTGGCTGACAATGTTATATTCCGAGAGATATGACAAAAGAACGTTGTAGAATGGTACTGAATTACCATCAATAAGATTTTTTTATTCTCCAAGTTCCAGAAGAACTTTGTCGAGATTTACGAATATTCGAGCCAACGGTTATTACATTGAAACCACTAATGACAAGAAAGTGGAATATCTTTGCATAAACTCCAATTAATATGACCAAAAGCATACACTGGAGAAACTAGCCTGAAGCTAGTCAAAAGTTAGTCAGAAGCTAACTAGTACGAGCAATTACTCATTATGACATGATCGGTTGGGACACCCAGGTCAGAGTAATGATGCATTATATCCTCAATATATTGCACGGGCATCCTCTTACTCATAGACACCTTTATGTTTAATGAGACATTATGCCAAGTTTGATCGTTAGCAGAAACCGAATATTAGATCATTATATGCAAAGATGAGTTAAGACTTCACCCTTTTCTTGTACAGAATACAAGGGAAATTTTGTGGACTTTCCAATCACCATGCGGACCATTTTTGAAAAAAAAAAATTCATGGTTCAGGTTGAGATACCGACAAAATGGTCACATGCTACACTTTTGTCCACACACATACTGTGTTTGCTAAACTCTTAGCCCAAATCAATACATTGCGGGCCACACCATCCGGATTCTCTTATACAGTCTATAAGACTCGATAATACCGGAGAGTTTACATCGAATCATTCGATGATTATTGTATGCCCTTTGGAATTGATGCTGAACACCCCTAGTGGTCTCGCAAAAACACTAATTCACCTTGGTAATGCGCACCAATCTTATAGTTTCTCGCGGGGGCAATGCAATTTTGCATGCAGTAATGTTGGTCCGGTTGAGGTCAATGTCACCCAACGATGTTATGCGTTACAGCTAGTAACTGGGTACGAACCAGCTGCTTCGTACTTACGTTCGTGCCAATTGTGTCGCACAACGTACACATATGGGACCTCAACAAAGAAGGGGCATACATTTCAGTTATGAATCCTTATCCATTATACGCTTTTTAGAGCCCTTGCCAGACGATCTTATTACCGCTATATTCGCGGATAGTCATTTTGATGAGACAGTCTTCCCGCCGTTAGGGGGAGACAAGAACGTCAAACGTTCCTGAAGAACGACATGAATTGACGTGGAACATCCTCACTATGTCTCATCTTGATCCCCAAACCGCACAAAGTAAGTATGATGTGTGATTTATAAAGTGTAGCTAATAATGCACCAGACGCTCCCTCTAATATAGCTAAAGTGACAAGATCACATATACCTGCTGCAAATGTGCCTGTAAGGATAGACGTCCCAGTAGGACACGTCGTCCCAAACGGACGACGTACGACCATGGCGGCTAACCAGTCATATGTTCCTGCCTCGAGGTAGACTAATAGGTTAGAAGGATTCTCATCCCTGGAAGATGATAAATTTGGCACAATCGAATCCCTTCTAAATATCAACTGATCAATCTCATGAGATAATTCCGGATTATGGGTATGTGATGGCGTTGGGGGACGCTCCAACTTCAGAACCCACTCCCGAGAATAAAGAGATCTCGGTAAATCATGCATGCTTATGTGAGATAGGGAATCAGAATGATATTATCATCGATGATTTATATGTATTCACGGTAGCTACCGAAATAATAACTAGAAACGAAATCGAACTTTACTCCGTTGATGAATTAATTCCAACGTAGAGAAGACTAGCCAAAATGGAAAGAACCAATCTAGGTCGAATTTGATCCCTTGACAAAAAGGAAGGTGTTTGGACCTGTAATTCCCACACCTCCCCATATTAAACCTGCAGGATTTAAATGGGTAGTCACAAGGAAGAGTAATGAGAAAGATGAGATTGTGAGATATACAACTCATTTAATGGCGCACAGTTTTCTCAACGCCCTGAGATTGATTACGAGGAGACGTATTCTCCCGTAATGAACGTCATAAAGTTCCCATACTTTATCAATTTGGTAGTTTCCGAAAAAAACTGAATATGCAACTTATGAATGTGGTTACTGCTTATCTCTACGGGGATACAAATAAAAAGATATATTTGAAAGTCCCTGAAGGACTCACAATACCTAATGCAAATAGTTTCAGACCATGAAACACGCTCTCTACTTCTTTGAGGTGTTTACTTTACAGATTGAGATAATTCGGACAGATGTGGTATAATCATCTAAGTGATTTGATCAGGATGGGATAACAAAGAAGACCCATGCGTGTTTATTAAGTAAACAAGTTCCAGGTTTGTTATTTATTGGTATTCCAGAAGAAACCAATAAAACTACTAAGTACCTGAAGTTGGATTTTGAAATGAAAGATTTTAGGAGAACGAAGTTCTGTATCGACTTGAAGCTCGAGTATTGTGCATATGAGGTTTTAGTCTATTGATTAAATCACATCTAGAAGATGTTGATATTAGACCCAGAAGATGTTGAAATGCTTTAATGAGGATTTTAATGAGGATAAAGCAAAACCTTTAAGCACGTCTATGATTATTCGTAGTTTAGATCCTATAAAGGACTCGTTTCGTCTGGCAGATGATAATGAAGAGATAGTGAGACCAGAAGTTTCATATCTAAGTGCAATAAGAGCATTATTGCACTTGATTCAAATCACTAGACTAGACATTTCATCCAATGTGAGCTTGTTAGCTACATTTAGCTTTGTGCCAACACGTTGTCACTGGAATGGTATAAAAGACATTTTCAATACCTTAATGGTATCTAAGATATGGGCTTATACTATCCATATGCATCGAGGAATGAACGAAACACCCTTGGTCCTCAAAATGATGTAATTGCCTTATTGGGTATGCTGATGTAATTTACCTATTAGACCCACATAAGGTATGTTCCTAAATTGACTATATCTTTTCCATTGGGAACATAGTAATATCTTGGAGGTCTAAGAAACAGACCATTATTGCTACGTCTTCGAATCATGCGAAGATTCTAACTCTTAATGGAGCAACTTGTGAATGTATATGGCTAAGAGCCATTACGGAGCGTATTCGAAGTAATTGTGGACTGCATTCCATCAATAATGAACTGAAGGTTATCCACTAGGATAATACTACCTCTATCAGGCAGATAATGATTAGTTCCATTATAAGAGACAGCAACAAGCCATCATCCAATGCAACATTCCAGAAGCATGTTCATGATATTGATTTAGGTAGACTGATTGATCTACCAAGTTCTTAATTTCATGGGGAGTCGATATCAAGGGGAGTATCTCGAAGCATACCAAGTATCCAGTAGTGACAGGACCCGTCCCAACTGGACGTCAAAAACCGTGCCCGGTCCTGCTCCCGTCTGTCAAGTCAACTAAAGGTCCGAAACTCCCCTTCAGTGCTTGCCAGACAAGGGATGTTCGCGCGGATTTCTGCTGCTGTCACTGCCTCACGATCAGTCCCGAGCGTCGTACCACGGCCTGGAGGGTCACAAAACAGAAAAGGTGTGAGTGGACAAAAATGACCTCTTATAAAAACATTTATCAAAATACATTCTTACCCTCCAGTTTTCACAAACTTGCATGCATATCGTAAAACATGAGTGACCGATGAAATCAAAACATATTTTCCCATGGTCCATAAGACTCATGTTCACCAAATCAGTTCATGTTATAAAACATCAAATCCCGGCTCTCAGGCCAAAACATGTGAAAACATGATCACCTGGCCACAAAGACCAAAAATCCATACTCAATACCAGTACATCATTACAATCAATACCAATCAGCACTAATCACCAGTGCACAATAAATATATCAATCCAATCAATCCGCACTACTCACAAGTGCATAAAATATCACAAATCACATCTGCACTACTCACAAGTGCACAATCAATCAAACTGCACTACTCACAAGTGCTGCACTACGCGTAGGCCAATATCCAGTCACTCTCTCGGGAATAACACCTCTGGGCTCAACCCCCTCGGGCTCAGTCTCATCCGAGAAGCTGACTACCATAAGATCAACTCTCGATCCTACAATCACATCCCCCAAGCTCCGGTCGTCTGGGTAATCCCCCCCCCCCCAAGCACCGACCGTCTGGGAATATCACAATCACAATGAAAACCATCCCGGGAATTACATCCCAAAACATTTCAATCAAATCTTGACTTCATACCAAGTCAAGATCATTCTCAACTTGGTCTCAAGCCCAAAATACCTTTTACACATATTTCATTAAAATCACCTTTTAATTCAATAAAATATTCCGAAAATCATCATTGACTCACCAACCAAGTCAAAATATCATTTTAGAAATCATTTAGACTCCGGGCCTAGCCCAAATACATCATTTGCACGTTCCTTGTAAAACGTGCCCGAAAGACTAATTAAAATAATCATAAAATCCCAATAAATCATTAATTTCACAATTTCACAAATGACTCCAATTCCGAGTCAAAATCACTATTCGTTTGGGTTCTCATGCCCAAAATAACATTATCACGCAAATCCATGCGTTGCAACCTCCGTTGCCATTTTTCACGTAAATCCACGAAATTGACCCTCGACTCATTCCCGAGTCACCACATCATTTTTCAATCCATGACTCAATAATCCGAGTCCAAACATTATTTTCAATCAATTTCAATCCCGGACTCATAAGCCAAGTCCAAACATCATTTTTACCAAATTTCGTAATTTCTCGAAAATCGCCCAAAAATAATAATATAATAATCATAAAACCGAGAAATTACCGGATTGAAACACAAATCATGCCCAAGCATATAAAATCATATAATAAGGCATTAGAAATCATATATGCATGCATCACGGTTAGAAAACAAAGTCCACTCACACACACCGTCCAAAACGGTCCGTTTCCGAGCTGCACGTTTTTCCGTAAAATCTGGAAATCACAACTCCTGTCTAAAATCATTATAGAGGGTTACTAACATCTCAAAATACATCATATAATTTTCCCCAATTTTTCCAGGATTTAAATACGTATTTTTAACGTAATACAAAACTTCGGATACGCGGAACATTATCGAAACAATATCCGATTTCCCCGAAATCAACGTCAAAATGTTCGTTACACTAAGAGGATCAAAAGTCATGTTGACCTCACCTTGAGACTAGGCCGGACGCGCCTCCACGCGCCGCCGTGAGTGGCTGCGCGTGAAACCCACGCGCCTGCTACAGTGCTATCCCTCTCACCCGTTTGTCTGGTAAACGGGTCGTTTAACCCGCGATCAGACCCGTTTGGTTTTCTGTCAATTCCAAACTGAATTCATCAATTGAACATTCATACAGCTTCGAATTAAGTTCAATTAAAGATCTGTGGACTCAATTTCAAACAACCTTACCTATAACCCCACGATCACAGTTGATCGTTCGAAGGTCCTCCGGCCATAGTTCATCATTCCAAAACCTTCACCGTCACACGATTTCCCCAAATTGATTCAACCAGAAGTATCAAGGGACTCAGGTAAGCATTTTCCCCAACTCAATTGCATCAAATCATGGCTCAAACTCCACGACTCAAACTCGATTCTTCGTCACTGTGCAACCATGGAAGTCCGTCAATACCCAACGTTTTCCTTCAATTGATGGATCCAGAAGCATCGTGGGATCCTCAGGAACATAATCCCCAGCTCAATTTCAACAATCAAAGCCTCCAATTCCTCGACTCAATCTCGAAAATTCTGAAAGTTTCCTTCCTCAGTTCTACCTCAATTCGACCTCAATTCCACTTAGTTCCTTCTACAAAATTGATCGTAGTAATCCCAGAAGACTGAAACTGAACCCAATTTCGATCAACAAGGCTCAATTCATCCAATTTGATTTTTCCTCCCAAAAACCCAATTTTCGAATTCCCAGTTTTTCAGCCATTAATCGATCCCAGTGTTTCCCCAGTTTAATCCCCTATCTCAAACTCACAATTTCCCCTCAAAACTGGTTGTGAAAGGGAGCTCAATTCTCCCAATTTTGATTCCCCTTCTCACGGGTAAGAAAACAAAGAAGAAGAAAAATGGGGAAAAAGATGGAGGAATGATGGTGTAGGAATGATGATGTAGTAATGATGGTGTTGGGAGGGAAACATGGACCAGATTTCAGGGGCTGGGTGACACGTGTCACTCATCCGGATGTGCACAGTCACCGGGTACTGTTCATATTAAAATATTATTTTATTCCCGGTTCGTTCGGTTAATCGAGCCCGATTCCGTGACCATAACTTCGTCGTCGAATCTCCGATTTCAGCATGCCGCCTGTCGTTGGATTCGCATCGACGAGACCTACGTAACGGTCCTTGGCCCTCGTCCATCGGACCTCCCGATCAAAAAGTTAACATTTGGCCCCTAATATGCCAAATTACCAAAATGCCCCTCAACTTCCGAACATCATAACTTTCTCTACGAATGTCGGAATCGAACGTGCCACCTGTCTATGAACTCGTGACGTCCCGAACTACGTCCCAGTCATCGGTCAAAGTCCATTTGACCGCTCGAACTAAAAGTCAACATTTTGCCCACGCTAGGGGCAAAACGGTCATTTTGCACGTTTCGTCCGAATTCACTCAACTAATCCCCGATTATTCATTCTAATTCTTAATTAATTAATATTCATTCCCGATATTCGGGACGCGTCATTACAACCTTCCCTCCTTAAAGAATTTCGTCCCCGAAATTCCAATTATCCGTATTCCACAACTACCTCGTGGAAAACAAATGGGCCTCACAACACGTGTACACCTGTACACCCACTAGCCAATGCAGAACTCGTCTGCACTCAGACGTCACATCACAGATGCACGTCGTATTAACTACACTCGACCACCCCGAGTGAAAATTAATCACCAGAAATTGGCAATGTCATCATTAAGCTGACTCTTTCAGCTTGACGGCCCCACGTAATCACTAATGTGCCCTGACATCCGCTCTCATAGAGAGTCACCAAAACTCACCTGTCAGTCCATGCTGACACCACCAGCCAACTGTCACCACCAAGCTTTACCACCCTAGTAAAGCGCCAATCAGTAACAAATCAGTGACAACACATCATACCACCACGTCCGTCAATGTAGCACAAGATCAACAACATGATCTCCCCTCGCAGGGCAAACTCAATCCTGCGACAAATACCAACAGCAGTATCCACAATTGTCACCCCCTCAGCGATCCCAGATGCTGGTAAGGTCACGACAAGGTAACATCTCGCCGCAAAGCAACTTGCGGTCACCCTAACCACCAACTCACTCATCCTGAGTATACGCATACCGTCATCACACTCAAACAGACGGTGTAACTGGAACACATTGAACACCAGCCTAGCAGTGATCACACAACTCAACACTAGAGTTATACTAGCCAACCATGGCCCAGAGCACCTGCTCAAACAATCACTGAAATCATCAGAATTACTCTGCCCAGTGCATCATGTTCAATGTCCAGTTCACGTTCACAACCCATCCAATGGTATCAGGATTAAGCCGACTACTAACACGTTCACCAACGTACTACTGGTATAACCCGTATACCGTCACCCGACACCACAAGTCTGCAAGGTATCGTACCCCAAACCATAAACAAGGTACATACATCTGTCCATTGACAAGACTACAACCACCTAGGTCATAGTCAAATACGTTCCAACACTGGAGTCCATTTGCCCAAACCAGCAAGAGACAAATCGAAACTCCACCCATTATCTAATTCCAATTTCAAATCCGAATCCGCAATTTCGTCAGAAATCCCGAATCCAAATCCATATATCACATTTTTAATTCATATCCAAATCCGAATCCGAAATCATTATTCCGTAAGCTAGCATTTGGAATAATCATTCCGCACCCAAATCCAGTATTCCACTTCCAAGTTTTAAAATTGAATCCTGGATCGTCACCCAGAATTTCGATTCCAAAACCCGAAATCTCGTTTACATCCACTCGAACGCACCAAAACCGAACCTATCGGTTACCCATTCATTATACTCGGTTGACTTCATAAGGAAGCCAATCCAACAACCACACGGTTAAGGTTGACAAAATCCGACCACTTCGGAAACCTACTCACTCGAGTAATATACCAAAAAGGGCTCCACTTCGAAAAGAAGTTCGGTCCCGTCATTTACGACTCACATACCGGAGTAAGAGTGACAAACTCTCTACCCAACTGGATCATCAGGATCACGGTCCAGATCCATCACTACGTCAGCTGGCCATGAACATCACGATCCTAGATCGTCACAATGCCCAATGTCCACGACATCACAAACCCGATCCACCTAGGGAAAACCAAGGATGATCCCAAAACGATAACACCAATATTCATCCCCGGGTCAAGTTTATTCTGGGCCCAACACGCCCATCTACAAACCAAACTGTTAACAAAAACAACCATCCGGACCCACACTAGTCTGACTCACCCAAAACACATGATACAATATTACAACACAAATGGAAAATACAAACCATTTACAAGGTATCAATACAATTATTTTGACCTACGGTCAAGTCGATCGGGGCAGTTCCTTCGCAAATGTCCAAGTTTCCTACAAAAGTGACATGTGGCAGTGCTGAGGCGACTTGCCCCACCACGCCGCTTACTTGTCGACTGGGTTGAAGTTCCACCCGAATGAACGCCTACCGAGGATTGCGACACAAGAGTATGAAGGCTAACTCGCTTCGTTGTTTCCTGATTCATCTGTTCAGTATCCTGACGCTCTCGGCGTCGTCCAGAGCCCAAAGATTGTTCTGGCACAGGTAAAATAGTAGCCTCCACTCGGATAGCAGCATCCGATAATTCCCTCAGGGTAGAATACGAGCCAACAGTTACAGCACCTCGTAACTCATTCCTCAATCCCTGCTCAAACCTCCGACACTTATCCTCCTCAGTAGCCACATACAGAGTAGCGAAACTAGATAAGTGCAAAAATTGATGTTCATAATCGACCACTAACCGATTCCCTTGCTGCAATTGGAGAAACTCAACCTCCTTAGCGTTCCGAAATGAGCGAGGATAAAACTGATCCAAAAATCGCTCTCGGAATGCATCCCATGCCAAGGTACGGGCATCCCAGCCAGTCAACTGTAAACTATGCCACCACCTGTAAGCATAGCCATCCAAAAGAAAAGTGGCTAAGGGTACCATGTCCTCCAGGGGACATATCATAACCTCAAAAATCCTGTCCAATCGAGTAAGCCAATCTTCGGCACCATCCGGTCCCGAATCACCACGAAACACAGTGGCTCCTAACCGTCGAGCTCGCTCAATATCTGGGCCTTTACTAACACTACTCTCGCCCCTCCCATCTTCAGACCGTGTACGGGACGCACGACTCGGAGGCATGACGTATCAACAGAAATCAAGAACCAAATGCTCTGATACCAATTTGACAGGACCCGTCCCAACTGGACGTCAAAAACCGTGCCCGGTCCTGCTCCTGTCTGTCAAGTCAACTAAAGGTCCGAAACTCCCCTTCAGTGCTTGCCAGACAAGGGATGTTCGCGCGGATTTCTGCTGCTGTCACTGCCTCACGATCAGTCCCGAGCGTCGTACCACGGCCTGGAGGGTCACAAAACAGAAAAGGTGTGAGTGGACAAAAATGACCTCTTATAAAAACATTTATCAAAATACATTCTTACCCTCCAGTTTTCACAAACTTGCATGCATATCGTAAAACATGAGTGACCGATGAAATCAAAACATATTTTCCCATGGTCCATAAGACTCATGTTCACCAAATCAGTTCATGTTATAAAACATCAAATCCCG
Organism: Prinsepia uniflora; assembly: GCA_032719365.1. Classification (NCBI taxonomy): domain Eukaryota; kingdom Viridiplantae; phylum Streptophyta; class Magnoliopsida; order Rosales; family Rosaceae; genus Prinsepia; species Prinsepia uniflora. The sequence continues at coordinate 22,255,596 of CM064861.1, read as the reverse complement.
GCTCTCAGGCCAAAACATGTGAAAACATAATCACTTGGCCACAAAGACCAAAAATCCGTACTCAATACCAGTACATCATTACAATCAATACCAATCAGCACTAATCACCAGTGCACAATAAATATATCAATCCAATCAATCCGCACTACTCACAAGTGCATAAAATATCACAAATCACATCTGCACTACTCACAAGTGCACAATCAATCAAACTGCACTACTCACAAGTGCTGCACTACGCGTAGGCCAATATCCAGTCACTCTCTCGGGAATAACACCTCTGGGCTCAACCCCCTCGGGCTCAGTCTCATCCGAGAAGCTGACTACCATAGGATCAACTCTCGATCCTACAATCACATCCCCCAAGCTCCGGTCGTCTGGGTAATCCCCCCCAAGCACCGACCGTCTGGGAATATCACAATCACAATGAAAACCATCCCGGGAATTACATCCCAAAACATTTCAATCAAATCTTGACTTCATACCAAGTCAAGATCATTCTCAACTGGGTCTCAAGCCCAAAATACCTTTTACACATATTTCATTAAAATCACCTTTTAATTCAATAAAATATTCCGAAAATCATCATTGACTCACCAACCAAGTCAAAATATCATTTTAGAAATCATTTAGACTCCGGGCCTAGCCCAAATACATCATTTGCACGTTCCTTGTAAAACGTGCCCGAAAGACTAATTAAAATAATCATAAAATCCCAATAAATCATTAATTTCACAATTTCACAAATGACTCCAATTCCGAGTCAAAATCACTATTCGTTTGGGTTCTCATGCCCAAAATAACATTATCACGCAAATCCATGCGTTGCAACCTCCGTTGCCATTTTTCACGTAAATCCACGAAATTGACCCTCGACTCATTCCCGAGTCACCACATCATTTTTCAATCCATGACTCAATAATCCGAGTCCAAACATTATTTTCAATCAATTTCAATCCCGGACTCATAAGCCAAGTCCAAACATCATTTTTACCAAATTTCGTAATTTCTCGAAAATCGCCCAAAAATAATAATATAATAATCATAAAACCGAGAAATTACCGGATTGAAACACAAATCATGCCCAAGCATATAAAATCATATAATAAGGCATTAGAAATCATATATGCATGCATCACGGTTAGAAAACAAAGTCCACTCACACACACCGTCCAAAACGGTCCGTTTCCGAGCTGCACGTTTTTCCGTAAAATCTGGAAATCACAACTCCTGTCTAAAATCATTATAGAGGGTTACTAACATCTCAAAATACATCATATAATTTTCCCCAATTTTTCCAGGATTTAAATACGTATTTTTAACGTAATACAAAACTTCGGATACGCGGAACATTATCGAAACAATATCCGATTTCCCCGAAATCAACGTCAAAATGTTCGTTACACTAAGAGGATCAAAAGTCATGTTGACCTCACCTTGAGACTAGGCCGGACGCGCCTCCACGCGCCGCCGTGAGTGGCTGCGCGTGAAACCCACGCGCCTGCTACAGTGCTGTCCCTCTCACCCGTTTGTCTGGTAAACGGGTCGTTTAACCCGCGATCAGACCCGTTTGGTTTTCTGTCAATTCCAAACTGAATTCATCAATTGAACATTCATACAGCTTCGAATTAAGTTCAATTAAAGATCTGTGGACTCAATTTCAAACAACCTTACCTATAACCCCACGATCACAGTTGATCGTTCGAAGGTCCTCCGGCCATAGTTCATCATTCCAAAACCTTCACCGTCACACGATTTCCCCAAATTGATTCAACCAGAAGTATCAAGGGACTCAGGTAAGCATTTTCCCCAACTCAATTGCATCAAATCATGGCTCAAACTCCACGACTCAAACTCGATTCTTCGTCACTGTGCAACCATGGAAGTCCGTCAATACCCAACGTTTTCCTTCAATTGATGGATCCAGAAGCATCGTGGGATCCTCAGGAACATAATCCCCAGCTCAATTTCAACAATCAAAGCCTCCAATTCCTCGACTCAATCTCGAAAATTCTGAAAGTTTCCTTCCTCAGTTCTACCTCAATTCGACCTCAATTCCACTTAGTTCCTTCTACAAAATTGATCGTAGTAATCCCAGAAGACTGAAACTGAACCCAATTTCGATCAACAAGGCTCAATTCATCCAATTTGATTTTTCCTCCCAAAAACCCAATTTTCGAATTCCCAGTTTTTCAGCCATTAATCGATCCCAGTGTTTCCCCAGTTTAATCCCCTATCTCAAACTCACAATTTCCCCTCAAAACTGGTTGTGAAAGGGAGCTCAATTCTCCCAATTTTGATTCCCCTTCTCACGGGTAAGAAAACAAAGAAGAAGAAAAATGGGGAAAAAGATGGAGGAATGATGGTGTAGGAATGATGATGTAGTAATGATGGTGTTGGGAGGGAAACATGGACCAGATTTCAGGGGCTGGGTGACACGTGTCACTCATCCGGATGTGCACAGTCACCGGGTACTGTTCATATTAAAATATTATTTTATTCCCGGTTCGTTCGGTTAATCGAGCCCGATTCCGTGACCATAACTTCGTCGTCGAATCTCCGATTTCGGCATGCCGCCTGTCGTTGGATTCGCATCGACGAGACCTACGTAACGGTCCATGGCCCTCGTCCATCGGACCTCCCGATCAAAAAGTCAACATTTGGCCCCTAATATGCCAAATTACCAAAATGCCCCTCAACTTCCGAACATCATAACTTTCTCTACGAATGTCGGAATCGAACGTGCCACCTGTCTATGAACTCGTGACGTCCCGAACTACGTCCCAGTCATCGGTCAAAGTCCATTTGACCGCTCGAACTAAAAGTCAACATTTTGCCCACGCTAGGGGCAAAACGGTCATTTTGCACGTTTCGTCCGAATTCACTCAACTAATCCCCGATTATTCATTCTAATTCTTAATTAATTAATATTCAATCCCGATATTCGGGACGGGTCATTACAAGTAGTATACTGAATATCCCGAAACATATTCACATGATCATTGTGTACTCTTTTGTCCTACGACCAGGGTTATTTTGTCCCATCGGGTTTTGTTACCTGGCTAGGTTTTAACGAGTCACATATTTTTTTATGGTTACCCCATTAATAATGCATCCTGAAGATGCCATGATTCGACTCATATGTATTTGCTCATTTTTCCCCTTCGACCACAGGGTTTTCCCACTAGATTTATTGGGTAAGGTTTTGGTGTAGCAACCTTAATGCATATTATCTCAAAGACGGACTATCTACCAATGTTCCAGAAGAGATGACTTCAACTACTTTCGGAGATCCCGATGCAATCACGATCAATGCACGTTGCACTCTTTTTCCTTCGACCATAATTATTTTGTCTCACAGGGTTTTTGTTAACTGACTAGGTTTTATCGAGTCAACACATAAGCACGTAACCAAGTAGTATCATTACTTACATGAAATATCTAAGGGGAAGTGTTGTAAATATATTAAAGTATATGTCTATTTCTATGTAAGGACGCTTTCGTCCATATATTGTAACCTAACTCTAGTTATATATTAAGGGGTTTTAACTGAATGAATGATACGATTTTGATCGTGTTCACAACAGATTTATGTATTTAGGTTGCTGTAGGAAAGCTTCAGCTGCAAGTAAACTTCAATGTGTTGATACGCTTGTTTGGTAACAATGAAATCATGATTATTGATCGACATTTCCGTTCTCTAACATACTTGTCACAAACTTAGAACATATCTGACAGACTTACATACAAGCAGATGGCTTCCTAACTAACTATGTAACATTTTCATCACCTCCTCTGGAAGTTCAACTGTCCTACACAGAAAGCGAATATAGATGCAAAAGCAACTGGAAACGCGATGAGAACAACTGCAACCAGAGCCAACTGATCATGGTGAAACCCAAAATAATTCTCCAAGAATGCAGATACCATTTTGGTTTCCCCAAATACAGTAATCTCCTTGTTTATGTCTCCATATTGTGAAGTCAGCAAACCGTTAAGTGTCCAAGACGTTGGCATCAAATAATACAACCAAATCCACCATTTAGGAATTTGCTGCAACGATAACAGCAGTCAGCTTAAATTTTATATCCGTTGCTACTGCCTAAATTCTGTGGCCCGTAATATTGCAGATAACGTGTAGACTTACCTGTTTTGGAATCACAAAACCAGCAAACAGATTGAACAATGTGTAGAAAACCGACGACAGAATTGCAGCTATCATAAAGTTCGGTGTCAACGACACGAGCATCAGTCCCATAAAGTTGTGGTACAATAATGAACAAAACACAGCATAGAAGTACCAGAAAATCTTATATGCTGAGGCGTAATATCCAATCATTGGATATGTGATGATCAGAAAAAGTACTGACTGGGTAAACAGATAGGGCACTTCAACTGCCACCTACGAAAGCAACCAAAACGCAAGTAATAACAAGCTACCATCATCATTTCCATTGAAATGTAAATGTAAATGCTTCTAACCAAATTGTACCTGTGCAAGTGAAAAAGCCCATGGAGAATACATCCCTGCAAAATTTTCGCGGTACATAACAGTTCTCTCTGTCGCAACATATTGCAAGACGGTTGAGCAGTTATTTATGCCCAAGAAGATAACACCCGCAAACATTGCACCAAGTATGTTGAACAAATTTTGTTGGGTGGTTCTGACAGAGAAGAAGGAAAACTGAGTAAAAGTAAGGTTTGTGAGTTTGGAAAGATAACATGATATGAGTGAGAGCTTACATATTCTGTCCTTGGTTCCAAAATAAGACCCCAAAAATTAGAGAAGATGCAATGGTATGCATGATACGCATCAAATTGTATGCAGGACTCCTCCAGTAAGACAAGTTCTGCTTCCACAGGCAAGATTTGAACTGTTGCCAACCATTTTGTGAAAAACGGGTGGCAAAATGCAGATCACTTGAACCAGGAGATGGGCTGCTCAACTGTCTTACAAGCTTTATATTGTTCCTGCAAAGGGGAGTAAGAAATGAGTCGCATTCGACATTTGAAAGACGAGAATTGATCACTTCATGCAATTGCACTCACTCGTGTAAACAAGACTTTCGGTATATTTGAGCAAAATCAACACCAAGTTGAGCTTCAGCTGATGTAGAAGTGACCTCTAGCATCCACGCTGCCGGATTGTAGTTACTTCTAATCTTTTGAACCCCAGGAATACTCTGCCATATAAGTTATAAAAAACAAGATTCAGCAAGCCGAAGTTTTTGCAAACTTGATCTTTGCTTAGACCTACAGGTATAACTGAAACCAGAGTTATTGCGAGTACTAACCTCAAAGTACTCAATAACCCTATTCGAGTGCTGGCCTAATGGTCCGGAGTAGATTATACACCCTCCATTTTTCAAAAGAATTAACTAAATTCAAAGAAATTACCAATCAATCGTATGTAGATGAATTACTGCAACTTTTGAAACTTCAGAATAAAATCCATTTTTTTTACCTCATCAAATGCCTCAAAGATATCGATATTTGGCTGGTGGATGGTGCATACAATTGTTCTTCCTGTCTTAGCTACATTCTTGACTGCTCGCATGACGATTGCAGCAGCTCTTGCATCCAAACCAGTTGTGGGTTCATCCATGAAGATTATGGAGGGGTTTGAAACAAGCTCCACAGCAATTGTGAGCCGCTTTCGCTGCTCAGTTGATAGACCACTCACACCAGGTATCCCAACCAAGGCATCTTTTATTCCATCAAGCTCAATCGTCTCAAGGACTTCATTCACAAATTCCTGTTACAAATGCCACATCAGCTTTCAACAAAACCATCTCAATAACATTTGATTTGAATATTTGATATCGTTACAACATATAGGCCTTACAGATTTTGTTTTTGAGTCAATAAGAGAAGACAGACGCAGCCAAGCAGAAAAAATCAAGGACTCTTCAACTGTGATTTGTGGAGATTGCACGTCGTTTTGCTCACAGTAACCCAAGATCCTAGCAAATGTTTGTTGAACCTTTGGGTAACCACCAACCTTTATGTCTCCTTCAGTGTAGCCACTCGTCTTTCTGCCAGCAAGGACATCAAGAAGAGTTGTTTTCCCAGCCCCACTGACTCCCATCAATGCTGTAAGAATACCTGGCCTAAATGCTCCTGTAATATCGGTTAGAAGCTGCAGCTTTCTCGGATTAAATCCCCCTTCCCTTGTTTCCTAGAACAAACAAATTGACCAATTAACATACATTGGTATTAAAATCCAAGATTTTAATCCGAAACCACATGAACATTACCATGGGAGTGACATAGTATTGCACATCTTGAAACACCACTGTCAACGGAGTAAAAGGCAAAACCATCCTGCCTGTGGATTTAGGAGAGTAATTTGCGGACTTTTCTTCACTGAGGAAGTCGTCAGTTGTTTGAATTTGAGAGTGTTTGTCATGTGAGATGATGCCGCGAGAGGATCGAGGAGCTGATAAGTTTGTATAAATGTGATGAACGGATCAACGTGTTAAACTTTCTAGTTTCAAGTACCACTTGTTGAGTTAAAATAGGGAAAAAAAGGATTCAGTTAACTTACACTTCAAGAAACTCAATGACAAAGTGTATCCGATGTTGAAGACTATTGCAAATCCAAATAAGGCTCCAACTGATATCCAATAAAAATATCCATCAAAGTTCAGTCCACGGCTTTCGAGTAATTCTTGCCCGATGCTAATGTTTGTGGACAGCATCTACAGATAAAAAACAAAACATCATCCTCAATCCTGAGTGGCATCCATGGATTTAATCCGAGAATGTATGCTTTTGATTTCCTAGATCGGGAGGAATTAAGAGTAATGGCATGAGATTCTCACCTTCTGCCATCGTGGAGAATGAAACTCATTTACAGAGAGGCCTATCTCCCCATAAGTCAGAGGGGAAACCCAAAAACCCCACTCTAACCAGACAGGCATGGAAGCTGCAAGCAACAGAAGAACTCATTACATTTTCTTTTCAGCTAAAACAAAATTTAACTGCAGATAGAATAGGTAAAAAAAAAGCTTACGTTTTTTGATAATGAATCCGCTAAATAGTAAGAGAAACAATATTGCAAAACTACCGGCTGTCATGGTGGCAACCATAGTCTGAAAGAACGAGGCCAGGAAGCGAAACATGGACAACGAAGTTAAGTGAACGGCAAAAAGCAGCAAGAACTGGCAGAAGAACCTAAACAAAACCGCAGGTCATGAATAATGAGGTTCAAAATATCACAAGTAGCTTTTGCTAACCCTTTTAACTTGAATTGTTTTACCTCAGTGCCTCAGGGCTGTATCCAATGACATAATAAGTAAGAGAAGTCCAAACCAAGGCTTCCACAAATGAAACAGGAACTTTCAACAGTGTTGCAGGAACTGCATAAGCCCAAGCTGGGTAAAAACAAAGGTCTCTTTGTTTGTAGAAAACTTCTAGTCTTTGAAGTGTCATGGACATCTCAGGAATTCCATCGACGAGAAGTATGGTGAGAGCAAAGAACAAGGCACCCATGTAGTAATTTCCATGAAGAACATCTACAACCATTTGAGTCCTCAAGAATACAGTCATTGTAATAAATGCAATGATGATCAGCTGAACAGTTTTGAATACGTAGATAAAAGAATTCCTCCTCATGAGAAGAAGTTCTCTTGATGCACAAGCTCTAAAGACTTCCCATTTAGAAAGAGAAAAAACACTAAAGGAGAGAGATTTTTTATGGTTTTGGGACACATCGTATGCCCGCAAGAGATCCTCATCTAGCTTCTTCCCAAAAGAAGATGCCTCGAATTTTTTCGAGAATACATCAGCGGATACATACCTATGGGGTTCTGTGTGGTACCAATAGTGTGATTGATCCTTTTTAGAGATTACCTGCACAACCAAAAATAAGTTAACTGATGATTTACTTTGAAGAAATGAAAAAACAAACTTCAAGATGCAACTTCACTTGCCTCTTGAATGAAATCAGCAACCCCTTTTCTCTCAGGACATTTAAACCCGCCATCTTCAAAAAACTCCAAGACATGATCCCGTGGACCATGATAAACAACCTTCCCTTCTGACATCAAAATAAGGTCATCAAAGAGATCAAAGGTCTCGGGGGCTGGCTGAAGAAGAGATACTAACAAAGTAGCATCTGTTAGTTGCACCAGCTGCTGAAGACAAGCTACAATCTGGAATGCAGTGGAACTGTCTAAGCCATTTGTAATTTCATCCATGAACAAAGCTTTAGTGGGTCCAATGATCATCTCCGCTGCAAACCATTGAACGATGTTATGATGTGAGGATATTGCATTGCATTCTAAAACAGGCATTTCTATTCGCGTATACCTGTTGTCAATCTTTTCTTTTGGCCACCAGAGATACCTCTCCTCATGGCATCTCCAACCAGAGTGTCAGCACACATATCAAGTCCAAGGATCTGAAACCATGGCAAAATGTGAGACATATTGTATTCGAAACATGATTAACTTCAGCGGTGTCAAAAGAAAATATGACCTTCAATATGTAGTCTGTGAGAAGAGTTCTTTTGAGTCCTTGAACAGAAGTTGCCTGTCATGCGTTAAAACCGCTATCACAACAAAAGAGTGCAAAAAACCAACGAACTTCAAAAAAAAAAAGGAAAGTTTGTTATCAGTAAATCTTCATGTACCTTCATGTAGGTATCTACATCCGGATCTGGAATTATCCCGGCCTCCTTCTCCCTTTTACTGACTTCCAGCATAATACCTTCATTTCCAGAAGAAAAAGATAATCCTTCATCAAGAGGCTGCATATAACATTACAACAGAATAATAATGATCTTAAACGCAAAAAATTCCTACCAGCTCGGGTTCCAATTCCCTGACAGCGGGCTGAAAAATCCAGTGTCTCCCTCACAGTCATCTCAGGAATGTGCACATCCAGTTGGCTTATATAAGCTGAAGTTTTCTGGGGCACAAAATCCTCTAGTTTGTGTCCATTGTATCTAACTTCACCTGAGAACTATTGGACAAAAATACACACCAAACAAGAAATTATTAAGATGAAAAAAAAAAAAAAACTTGAGGATCATCACTCATTAAAAAGACAGTATAAAACCTTGAGGGATTCGTCCAGATTCCCGGAAAGCGCCTTCAGAAGGGAGGTCTTCCCACATCCTGGGGGGCCAAGCAGTAAAGTTAGCCTGCAACATACCCAATTAGTACCAAGGCAAGAGAAATATACTCACATCAGTTGTTAATATGCATCAAAGATAGCAGCTTACCTTCCAGGCTTTAATGTACCACTGAGATCTTTAATAATGCTAATCTTGGCCTCGCGTGACTTTGAACCTGGAAACTTGGAAAAGATCTGTAACAGAAAATTTTAGAAAATATTTGTAAAAAATAAAAAATAATATTTTTCAACATATTAGAATAGGCTACCATATTGAGTACTTACAGAAAGCATGCTTTTGACAGAATTCCATAGAGTTGGGAGCGGCTTTCCATGTACCAGTTCACACACTGCTTCCACACTTACATTCCTGTATTTCACCTCTACGGTCGGCAATTTTACCCCAACCCTACAAAAAAGTTCAAAAAATATAAGCTCAAAGAAAGGAAAGAGTAACTGATACAAGTAAAATTCAGAAAATGCTTACTTGTCAATTCTCTTTCTAATTTTACGCAAGAGACGAAGGTTGTCATTCTCAATGTGTTTGATGAGCTTCTCTATGAAGATATGGCGTTCCACAGCTCGAAGCTTGGTGACATCAACCACTTTTTTTCCTTCACTAATATCAACCTCCTCGTTTACATCCTTATTCTTATCAAACAAAGATGATTTCAACCGTTCAAAGGTTGGCAATCTCTCAATGGCTGCCCATTCCTCAGCATATTGAGGATGATCAGCGTCTCGGAAACTGGAGGTAGGACTCTGAAAAGATGACCTCCTCAGGCTCCTTCCAAGATCTTCCGACTCCATTCTATGTGACTCTATTTCATCTCTGCCGACCATCTGAGCCATGTTCACTAACTTAGACACAAGTTTGAAGAAAAACTAAAATATTTTTTATTTATATCTGCTTAGACTATCTAGTTTGATGCATCATTCTTATTCTTCGTGTCCAAGAAAGTTAACAATGCTGTTTGAACAAGTAGTATAAATCCTCGTCAATCAGAAACAACATACTCTGTAGTAAATGTCACATATCGTTCTATGATATATATACTACTTCAAGGATCAAACTTACATTTCTGAAAGATAGTCAACCCTCCAGTGGCTATCTCTAGCCAGCCAAAGTCAATGGTGATTAAATATTGGTCCAGGCTGATAATATTGGATCCTTTACTGAGAAGAATACTTGGCAAAGAGGACAGATCGAGGAGAGGAGGAGAAGTCATATACCTTGAGCTTGCATCACTGCCTTGCGCACCACATATTCGAAATTATTAAAAGAAAAAATCAGGAAAAAAAAATGAGGTTAATTAAATAAACGCTGTCTTGCCTGGCAAGATATATTTGATAATTTGATAAGATTTATGACTTGAGGGGAAATTGCAGTAGAAAATCAAATATAATCACCTGACGGCAACAGAAGAACTTCATGAGCTCTCGTAATTTTTACTGCAATTACTTCTAGTAAGTAACCATATAAATGAAGTTGGCTATCTGCCTTAACCATTAAGATTAGAAGACGACCAAAGACCTTGAAAATAAAATCAAAACCCACACGTCAAAAGCAACCAAAAATTGACATACGTTGAATATTGAAGAATCAATGTCCCCAAAAACTAGGCCAGCCATGAATTTACGGACTTTGGGTACACACATAGCCTGATACTTATTGGTTCTTTAGTTTGATGCAACCCAAAGCAGCGTAGCTAGGAAGGAAGCATAGTGAAATGTCATTTAAAGAAAGTCCTAATGTTGAAATCCCATATATTTCTTGGTGATAAAAGCTAAGATTGTCCAAAGCAACGTCAGACCTGCTTTTCCTTTTTTGTTTTTTTTTTCTTTCTTTTCCTTCGTGCTCTATGAGTCCCTATGAACAGAGCTCTACTTGTTTTTGGAGCTTCTGTTTATCAAGAAGATAACAAAAGAAAATCTTCAGCTTCCTGGCTTTAAATCTGATATTTACCCCAGTTTTCCAATTTTGCCCAAATCAACTCCATTCTTACCAAAATTCATCATCGTTTGCTCAACAACTTTCAGAATTTTTGGAGTCGTTTATAGAACAAAGGCGTAAACAAGTGTTTTTAATCCAACTAAAAATGAGCATTTCATCGAACAAATTGAAGAGCAATCATTCTGTACATACTCCCATTGTTATGGGTTCTTCACAAACACCACTTTCATACGCAAACGATATATTTCTCCATCTACAACAAAAAAAACATGAAAAGAAAAGGATGGGGAGAAAAAAGAATACAAGGAGCATCTCTCCACCATCAACTCCTAAAATACCATATGACCTAATAGCATCAGATTCAGACAGACAACCCCAAGAATTTAAGAGTAGAAAATTTTTACGAATTACCCTCGCTTTCTATATTTCTGAGTTCCTCAAATGAATCAATGACTTAATTACACCCGTTGGTAGGTTTTGCTCTCCGACCTTGAACCCGGATAATCACTTCGATCAGTATCTGAATTTTCCCTCTGAGAGTCAATGTCCATGCTGCCACCTGCTTCAGTTCTCCGGTGCCTTCGATCCTGAACACCAAGAAGATAACTTGTATTAAAAATATATAAAAAAATAAAAATAAAAATAAAAAAAAACCCGCTGAAAAATCACCTCTTTAACCTTAACTTCTTAAACATAAATTTCCAGCTATTGGCTGTCCAGTAAACGTAGAACAAAATGTAGAACGTAGAGAAAGATTAAGAGAATTGAGAAACTAAACGTATGAAAAGATGAAAAAGATAATAATCAGTTGATTAAACATTTTGCATGGAAAAAAAATTTGGTGATTTGAACCGACATTTTGAATGATTTCTTCCAAACAAAATACAAAATCTAGAATGTAGAGAAAGATTAAGAAAATTGAGAAACTAAACGTATGAAAAGGTGAAAAAGATAATAATCCGTTGATTAAACTTTTTGCATGGAAAAATATTTTGGTGATTTGAACTGACATTTTGAATCATTTCTTCCAAGCAAGATAGTACTATTGTCTCAATCACTAAAGCCGTTACTCCACTTCAGGAGACAGCCAAAAGGGCCTAGCATACAAAAGTGACAAACTTGTAGCTTATTCTTCTCCTCCAGACATACAAAATTGCAATCCATCAGAAATTATGTTTGAGATTAAATCAGAATCTAACCTCCCTTGGTACGGGATATTCTTCGGATTCAAGCATACGGACAACTTGACTCATCTTCGGCCTTTTCTCGGAATCTGGATCAACACACCTCAAAGCAGTCAAGAGGGCTCGTTTTAGGGCTCTTGTTGATGGCCTCACCTCAATGTTTGGGTCTACCACTTCTTCGGATTTTCTGCTTCCAACCATCATTTTTAGCCAATCAACCAGATTTACCTGTGCGCATTTAGGTTACATGTCAAGCAAAAATCGACAAAGTCATTCAACCAAATGAAAATAGTGATCAAAAGATTTAGGCAATGAACATGTCTATAAATGCAGTAACATAGTTATATTGCCATTTCCGTCCGTAGAGTGTGCTTTAGGTAAGGTAAGTAAGTTCTAAAGCCAGTAAGAAGAGTAAATGAAGGTTGGATTTTTACAGATCCAGAACCAGAGAAATTAGGAATAGTTATTGGCCAAGAAAATTTCTTGACTCCTCAGTAAATTTAGAAAGTTATTCATCTAGGTAACTGTTTATTTCGAGGTATTCACTAGTTTAAGCCAATGACAAATCCAACTTGCATCAATTAACTGTTGCAAGAATCAGACCTTTTAGGAATGAGACAACCTTATTTACTATCATTTAATATAACTTGTGCATACCTCATGAGCAGGGCGACCATAGTCCACAGGGTCTCTTCCAGTAATTGCCTCCAAGAGCAAAACCCCAAAGCTATACACATCGCTCTTTTCATTCAAAAGTCCGGTATTAGCATATTCTGGAGCCACATATCTGGAAAGAAAAATGGTGAAGCATGGACAAGATAACTAATTACATATCAATTATGATTTCAGAACAGCCCAAAATGAAAGAAACCACATTGGTCAGAGGCCACTTGTCACGCTCAATAAAAAATACTAACCCAAATGTTCCCATAACACGGGTTGTCACATGACTTGTCCCTGCACCCAGCAGCTTGGCCAGGCCAAAATCAGATACCTTAGCATTGAAGTCGTCATCAATCAGTATATTGCTTGATTTAATGTCTCGGTGTACCACTTTTGGTTCAATCGCCTCATGCAAATAGGCAAGACTGCAACAAGTATATTTAAGAAAATGAGAAAGAGAAAACAAGTAAAAATAATGCAATTATGTAAGAAATCTGACTTACGCTTTCGCAGTTCCAAGAAGAACCTTTATGCGGGCTTCCCAAGTGAGATAGCCATGCTGGCGCATTGCTCCATGAAGCCACTGCTCCAAGTTTCCATTGTTGACATACTCATAGACCAAAATCCTGAAATGTTGAAGTGCAAATGATACCAATTATTCTAGTGAAGTTGTTACTTCGACAGTAGTCGGATATTATATACTCAACACTAAGTTATCAACCCATCTTTCATAAATCAAAGACACAAAAGCATGATTGTTTATGCCTAATAATTTATAGGAACCAACACGAACTTCGATATGTCTCTTTGTTTTTATGAGAAAACAATTTAAAACATTAGATTCATTTAAAGAAAAATGGTACCTATGAGTCCCTTCGATGCAGTATCCCAGGAGACGAACCAAATTCTTGTGGCGCACGTGGCCAATTGCTTCAACTTCCACCCGGAATTCTTTCTCTGCTTGACCTCTAAAGGCGTCATAAAAGTTCAAGTTAAGGCAAGTTTATTGAACCAAGAATGAACAACCCACAAACGAATGAGGATATTAAAAATCATATTTAAACTCACAGGTTGTTTAGGATCTTTTTAACTGCCACTGGAGTCCCATTGATGAGATGTCCCCTGTAAACAACTCCGTATCCACCCTCACCAAGTACATTTTCCTTTGAAAAGCGACTTGTTGCAAGCTCAAGGTCCCTTAATGTAAACCAGTGGCCCCAACCCAAGTGTGAGAATTCTGGCAGGCCAACTAGAGGAGACGGCGCAGTTATTGGATACGATGAAGAAGGCTTATACACTGTAACTGTGCTGGAGCTCCGTTCTTCTCCAGATTGGGACATGCCACCGTCAATTTCTAATTGATTAAATGAACCTGACTGACTGCTATTCTCTCCATTCTTTGACTTTCCCATTCCCAAATGGACCATAATCTTATCTGATTCTTTGTCACTGGATTTGTCATGAATGGTGAGAAGAATTCCATCACGAGGAGCAAATTCACTTGCAGATACTTGCTCCACTCGAACTTCCTTAATTTCTTTTGAGACGGCTGGGATTTGACTAAGGGGAATGTTGTTCCTAGCCTTCCTCGATTTCTTACGGGAAGTAAGGCACATCGATAGCGCAGAGAGGATAACTATGATGAATAATGCAACTGCTATTCCAATTACTTCCCAGACCTTCAAATTAAGGACAGTTTTCTTAGATAACTCTGCTTTCAGATCAGAGGCCATTGTATCAGATGCCCAGAAGCCTACACATAGCAGAATCTCACATTAACATTGCTTCTGATTCATCATTTACATCACCATTAAAATCTTATCTTTTAAATCCATTGCAGCATCTAGAGATGACAAAATTAGTATTTTTCACAAATTAAAGGAGAAAACTTTTCAGTACCACATAATTCAAATAAAAAGATGGAGGGCCAATAACACAAACATCAAATCAAAGGAGGAAAGAAACCAAAGCAGTTCAATAAACATATAGGTGGACCATATAAGGCAACATAATGTATATAGAACAACTCAATAAAAACTAGCGCAGGTTAGATTTCACCAACATAAACAATAACATTTCATAATTGTACTGTGCGTGGGGTGAAAATGTAAATGATTGAAAAGACAAAATTCATCTGCTTACCTCTCTGAGATGGAACTCACAAGACCAACCTTGAAATGTCAGATCTTTGAAATCCCTTCAACATTCCCTCCCTAAAACAAGCAATTAAACCCACAATTCCAGATCTCTGACCAGAAAAATCCCAGAAAGGCTCTTTCTTTTCACTTTTGACACAATCGAGAAAGCGTCGTTGAGAAACCCAAATGAGCCCACAGCTCAAAAAAAGAAAGAATTAAAATTTAAAAACTAAACATAAAACAAAATAAAAAGCTGAATCCCTAAACGAGCTATTATCTTTGTGGGGCAAATGTGTGTCTGAATCTAAGTTGGGACGGAGCTTTCTGGCACCTACAGTACGCCATCTCAAAAACCCAAACCCAAAAATAACAAGAAAGATCCTGTACCCGTGGAAGATGGCACAGGGGCATGGAAAAGAAGTGGTCTTTGCGAGTGGTGGGGATATAAGAAGAAGGGGTGGAGTTATCAGTAGTAGGTGGTGAGTTTAGAGTTAAAGACTCACTGAGGGGAGCGATGCCTTCCACAACATAGATGATACATACAGTAAAAGAAAAGCGTGGAATTCTGTGATGTTAAAGGTCGGCTTCAGATTTTCCCGATTTGTTATGAACATGACTGATTGATTACCAGCAAATTACTTTGATATTTTCTTTTTAATAATTATTACCTAATTATTTGTTACAATATTGCTGTATCTGTGCGCTTGCCTTTGCTTCTCTCTTGTTTGTTGTTGTCTTGGCTTGAATCTTTTAGATGTCACTGTAGTCACAGCTCTCAACTTCTGCTTTTTTCTTGTTACATTTTGTCATTTTTCATTTTGATACTGACTTGTAGTATTGGTGATTTATTGTAAATTTTACATTTTTTTTAATTTTTCAATTAAAAAAAGGAATCCAAATTTACTTCTTTTTAAAACGATGATTGTCCAAGCTTAACCGTTACCTGGTCAAGTCAAACATCTGGACTGAGTTTATATTTTATAGGTTACAATTTAGAAGGCAACTGCTAGTATCTTACATGAACAATTAGTGAAATGAAAATTTGGAATGTAAATGCCATCTGTCACCAGTCGTCTTCCTCTCTAACAAAATTAAGAAAAACCCAGTTGTCTTCATGAATATAACAAAAATGCCATCATGTATCCAAAAAAGAAAAACAAACAAAAATGCCATCAGATATAATTATATAAACAATTAGCTCACCAGCTGAGGTTTTTACTTGTACTTGCGAAGGGTTAATCTCTCACCAAATTTTACGGTTGTCTGTTTTTGTGTTTTGACAGGAAGTCAGGAACTGTCGTTCATGACTAATTAACTACAATCCAGTCCATGAAATTCTACTTTTCAGGGTTTAGACTTTAGAGCATCTAGATTTGATTATCTAAATTTTTAAATAATTTAATTTAAAATTATCTAAAAATTATGAATAACTAACTAATTTTTACCGTTATTAAAATTAAATTCTCTTTATTTTTATCAACTTTGAATATTAAATTCTTTTTTTCAAATTTAAATATCTAGCAATTCATTACATATATATCTAGCAATAATTTTTCTACAACGACTAATTTTTAACTAGTTTTTCAAGAGTTCAAATAAATACGTATATTTTCGGTGAAAAATCGATCCAACCTATAATTCGTGCAATTCATTACATATATATCTAGTTTTTTAATGGTTCAAACAGATATATCCATTTTGACGGTGAAATTGTATAGAACGAATTCGGAACCAAATACAATAACTAAAATTTTAAATGAGAATCCATTTCAAGAGGAAATGAGAGTAACAACCATAAACTTCAAGTCGTTGCTTGGGAGACGATATATGTTGTGAAAGATATTTTTCACCTTCAAGAAAGTAAAGAACGTCATTTTACTCAATGTTACCACTTTGGGTTATGGTAAAATTTCTAACTTTTCTTCCTTTTTTCCTATTAATTGTTGAATGTATTAAAATTCTCATACCCAAACTCTATTCGCGACAACTCGGTATTCCCGATCGTCACCTAAAAACTGTGAAATATCAAAACCTCCATTTCCAAAATACAGGAAAAAATCAAACTTTTAACAACCTTATACGAAAAGCCTAAGTGAATCGACATTAAGCTTTTGAATGCAAATGATGATGATTTTTAGGAATGAAGAAGGGAAATTGTGAAGAAAAAATGATGAAAATGATGAAGAAGAGAAGAGAGAGAAACAACATGGAGAAATAGCTAACGTGTAACGACCCGTCCCGAATTAACGGGATTAATTAAGGATTAATGACGGATTAGCCTCGCTAATTGGAGACTAATCGGGGATTAGACGAGGATTAGCGGACGTTCAAGGCGAAATGAAGATTTTGCCCCTAGAATGGGCAAAACGTTGATTTTTCGTTCGAACGGTCAAATGGACTTTGACCATTGACTGTGACGTAGTTCGGGACGTCACGAGTTCATAGACACGTGGCAAGTTCTTTTTCGACATTCGTGGAAGAAGTTATGACGATCGGAAATTCAATGGCATTTTGGTAATTTGGGTGAATAGGGGCCAATAATTGACTTTTGACCCGGGAGGTCAAATGGATGAGGACCCAGAATCGATACGTAGATCGAGACGATACGAATCCGCTGACAGGTGGCACGTCAAATTCGAACGTTCGACGGAAAGGTTACGGTTCACGGAAGTTCGAGGGAACTACTGCGCATTTTACGAGACGGCTTAAGTTTTGTCTTTTGTGTGGGGCCCAGATATTTTGGCAGGCCCAATGGATGAGTGACAAGTGTCACCCATCCATTTCCCACCTTCCCACATACATGCATCAATCATTCCCTTGTTCCATTCATCCAAACCAACCCAAAATTGATTACCCGAGCAACCTTCACCCCCAAAACCAAACCCTTAACCCTTTGATCATGACTGAGAGGCCAGAGAGTGAAGTGAGGACCAGTTGGAGGTGGTGGCCGGCCAAGGGAGCGCCGCCGTGGACGGCGGAGGCTAACCCGTGCACAAGGTAATCGGTTTGCCCGATTTTCTCCCTTTTTTTCATTTTGAACGTTTTGGACTGTTTTTAATGATTTGAATGGGTCTATTGGGTTATTAGAATTGTGTTAGGATGATTTTGAAGGAGATTGGAGATTGAGGATGACAGGACCTACCCCTAATCCCCCGGGATTAAGGGCTAAATCCTGCTCCCGTCTAACCTACGTATGACATGAAGGTTAAACGGACGTCCAACCTCCATGAGACACGTAAGTCGGACAAGGGATTCTCGACCCGACCATCCTAAAAGTATTCGGACTTCCCAGAGTGCATCGAAACTACTGTGGATCGCGAGTGTGATGTCTCCGTCTCTCTCGACCAACAGCCTTCACCGCAACAACCTGGATGGTATCGAAAACATGAAAAGACTTTGAGTGGACAAAAATAAAGTATAAGTTTAAAATAGTTCATAAAACAAGTACATTTATACCCTCCAATTAAAAACCAATGCATGCATATCAAATTATTCCATAAAACCTTTTTATACTCAAGTCATTCAAACCATAAAGAAAACCGAATTCATTTCCTTTTCTCAAATCCCGGGCCTCAGCCCAAAACCATCGAAAACCATTTCATACATCGGAAAAACATGATCGAAAACCGCCATCATCAAATCTCAGTGAAAACCAAAAACATATTTGAAACCACATTTTCCATCCATCGAACTTACTGGATCTATCCGAGTCTTTAAACTCCCGAGTCTTTAAACTTAATCCAGGCCTCAATATAATCCGAGTCTTTAAACTCAATAGGCCTACTTGGGAAATATTAATATTCGAGTCTTTAAACTCAATCTAGGTCTTTAAACCCAATCCAGGCCCTCCCCTGTCATAATCATATCCGGGTCTTTAAACCCAATAACCAGATTCAGCAAATCCAATTCAAACCATATGAAAACCTTTTTCCATTTCCGAATCCGAATCCGCAATCTCATTAGGATCCCGAATCCAAACTCAGAACTCATATCCATATCTATTTCCAAATCCGAGTCTGAAACCATCATTCCGTAAGCTGACATCCGGAATAACCATTTCGAACCCAAACCCGAAAAACCACTTTCAAGCTTCAAATCGAATCCCGAATCGTCATCCGGAAATCCGATTCAAAAACCCGAAATCACGTTTCTTAAAACCACTTTCTGATATGGGCTTCAAGCCCGAAAAAACTTTTCCGAAATCCATTTTAAATCATTGATATTAAATCATATTTCAAATCTCAAAATCAAATCCTCAAAACCTGATTCAAATCACAAACTTGATCGAAATCTCGTAAAACGCGCATTTTCGTAAATACCTCGAAATTCGTGCAAAACCATAAACCATCAAGATCATAAATCAAATCATAGAATCATGTTTAGAAAACATATAAAAACATATATGCATGCATCAAGAGTTAGAAAACAAAGCACACTCACAGACCATAGCGTTGTCGCCTCGGTACGCGCGCACTTATGCTGTTTCCGGCCAATTCGCTATTTTCGGCTTTCCCGAACCTGTCCAAATCCCATAATAAGGTCACTAACTACTTCATTAAGCTCCTAGTAAGTTCCCGTAATTTTCCTGAATTTTTAAATATTTTTAACCGAGGCTTAAAACCTTCGGACATCCCGAAACCTATCGAGACGATGTCTGATTGGCTCGAAACTAGCGCCAAAATGTTCGTTACATCAAATACTTTAAAAGTCGTGTTGAAACCATCCTAGAAATCTGTGCCACACGCCCACACGCACCCCCCAAAGGGGCTGCAAGTGGGCCTCACGCGCTAGCACAGTGTCATCTTCAACCTTGCTTCGACCCGGTCCGACCTGTTCACCGTTCACGGGTCTATCTGGTCCAGTTTTTTTCGTTTTCCTCCCTAATTAATTCTACAATCCTATTTCAATGTTTCTAAAAGGTCCATGCGTTCAGAATAAGAAAACCAAGCTAAACATCATACCTTTAATTCTTTCCTTTCGAACAGGTCAAGTTCCTCCATACGGTTCCATGGTTCCAGCCATCAATCATCTCTGGTTTTGCTCCTAAATCTTTCCTGGAGCTCCTAGAAACCATTTCCAATCAACCAACACGAGTATTATGCTAAACAGATCGATTTACCATAATCAAATTCCAAGTTGAGCTTCTACGGGTTTTGTCCTTACCGTCCCTTGTAGGTCACGAAACCAAGCCCATTTGATTTCTCCCTTGTAAGTCTATTCCAATTTTCATTCATGACTTCACGGGTTTCCCACGGTTTCTTCACCGCCACACGTCGTCGTGGGTCGTCATGGTCACCACCATGATCCTCTCATCTTCCTCTCCCACTTTGCTTCACAAACCACGGGCAACTGAGGCCATTTGAACGATCGAATTGCACGGCCACACTCATCCTCTGTTTTCTGTTTTTTTTTTCCCACCGTGCACGACTTGTTCCTTTATTTTTAAAAACCAAAACAGTGAGGCGGAAGAAGGTTCCACACACCTCTAGATTGGGCCAGGTGCCCCATTCTCTGTGGATTCATTTCCCCAAGGCAGCCACTTGTCAAACACTAACTGGGCACAGATCCCAAGGAATCACAATGACCAAAATGCCCTTTTGAGGGAAAATTACCAAAATGCCCTTTGCGCTCCTTGATCCAAACTCGACCCAGTCGACGTCCGATGATAGCATGTCGCCTGTCGTTGTTCTCAGGGCGTCAAGACCTTCCTAAAGGTCCTCAAATTTCGTGGAATTGACTTGTCGTTTGAAAAGTCAACAATTTGCCCCTTTTTCTCCAAATTACCAAATTGCCCGCGAACTTCCGAACGTCATAACTTTTTTCTCGAATGTTGGAATCGGATATGCCACCTGTGTATGAACTCGTGACGTCCCGAACTACGTCACGGTCACTGGTCAAAGTCCATTTGACCGCCCAAACTAAAAGTCAACATTTTTACCCATTCTAGGGGCAAAATCTTTATTTCGCACCGTCCGTCCGAACGCATCTAACTAATCACCGATTAATCTTCACTAAACCGTCATTAATCACTAATCTAATCCCGATTTCTAGAACGGGTTGTTACAGAGGAACCCTGGGGAAGGTTTGGAAAACTTTGAACCGTGGAGGAGGAATTGAACCGATGGGTTTAAGTAGGTTTTAGAGGATTTGGTTTATAGGTTTAGGTTCCTAGGACCAAAATAGGAAGAATGGGGTCGAAAAGGAAAAGATTTGACGAAAAATGAAGAGGGGAGGGCCTTGGACCAGTCACGCCGGTCCAAGCAGACCGGATTTGCAGAAAAAAACCGGGCAGGCCGGTTCGGAACGGCCTGGCCGAAGGTTGAAGAAGGATGAACAGTGGGCGCGTGAGGCCCATGCACAGGCCCTTCTAGGGGTGCGTGTGGGAGTGTGAGCCCTCCTTTGAGGGTGGTTCCAACATGTGAAATCATCTATTCGATGTAACGAACATTTTGGGACTGGTTTCGAGTCGATCGGACATCGTCTCGATATAGTTCGAGTTGTCTGAAGGTTTAGGTTCGCGTTTAAAAATAGTTAAAAATCCCAGAAAATTAGGGGGCTTTAGTAAGGGGTTAATTAAGTAGTTAGTAACCCTCTAAAGTGATTTGGACAGGTTTGGGAATCCCGGAGACGACGGTTGACCCAGAAAGGTGTACAACGCACATATCGAGGCAGCAGCGCGAACGGTCTGTGAGTGGACTTTCTTTCTGAAATTGATGCATGCATAAATGTTTTATATATGTTTTAATATGTGTTTTGGGATGCCTTGAGTGCATTTTGGTGTGTGTTTACGTATGGGCATGTACTTCGAGGTTTTCGAGTTTTATACGTGCTTACACGCGTTTACGCTTTTGGTTTTCATGAAATGATTTTGAAAAGGTAAAACCGGGCATGAGGCCCATTTGGATTTGGTTTTGACTCGGGCATGAGACCCTATTGACAACCTACAGGTCTGAGTCGTGGTCGCGACGAGTGTTGTGTGCACGGCGACGGACGGTGTGACGCTTGCCTCCGGATTGGGATGCGTTTCTTCCGGAGAGGTCACGATGCACATCCCATTATTGAGCAGCCACTGGAGGCTCGACTTTGGAGTGCTGACGGTTTAGAGGATCGATCGGTGACGTGTGCACCATGGTCTCGAGATGGTCGCGGTAGTGATGTGTTCACGGCGACATACCAGGATTGAGAGCGATCCTGGATTGATGGTTGCACGCATCGCTATGATCGGGATCGTGACTGACCCTGAGATATCGGACTCGATACCTAGTTGATTCGAGTTCGGGCTCGATGGCCAGTTCATTGTAAAATCGGGCTAGAGGCCCTATTGAGTCTTATGTTCGGGCGGAAGTCCCAATTGATTTGTGTTATCGAGCGTGAGTCCCGTTTTTATGGTTTTGTATACTGGTATGTATATACCCTCCTTACGAGATGATTGATTGGTCTCCTCCAGTCGTCAACCTGGAGAGTCACGATCCACAAACCAGAGTGGGTATCCCCATAGGGATCCCGTTCCAGGAGTGGGCGTTATGATGTGGCCCCGGACCAGATTCCAGAGAGATGATCGGACTAGGTCCGAAGATGAGCCTCCCAGATGGAGAATTCATGGGAGAAGACTCGGAGTGAGACCCCGAGTAGTATGCATACTTATATATAGAGACATCGTGACTATATCGGGGATGTGTTCCCTAGGGGATGTGTGCCCCGAGTTGGCATCTTCTCCGGAAGTGCCTAGGATGGGTTATATATGTATATATGTATATGTGTATGAGTTTTCACTGAGATGGCATTGGGCTGAGACCCTCGCGTATTGGTTTTGGGCTGGGACCCATATGAGATGGTTTTGGGACGAGTTCCCTCATGTTTTGGTTTGGGCGGAGGTCTCATGTATTGTTTAACTGATTTCGGGCCAAGGCCCAAATGGTTTGATGGTTCATGACGGTTTATGGGAACCGAGCATGAACCCTAGAAATGGTTTTCGAATGCATGCATATGTTTTTAATGAAGGGTATAAAGGTCTTTTATGAAATGTTTTTATAAAATAGTTGTTTTGTCCACTCACAGCTTTTGTGTTTTGAATGCCCTTCAGGTTGATCGCGGATGCGGCTGTAGCAGAGACGAGACATTACATTCCTCCTTCGGATCCTGGCGCACTCTGATAGCCCCGGTTGGGTAAATGACGAAAATAACCCTGGTCTGACATTTCGTGTCAGACAGGAGCAGGCACGTCCCACGCTAATCCTGAGGGATTTGGGACGAATCGTGTCATAACGGGGGGCAGCTAGCTATTAGTAGCTAACCCAAATAGAAAAGTTAAATTTACCTAATTTACTACAAGCTCATTTTGATGCTTTTGGATAAATTTTTGGTTAAATTTGTCCAAAAATTAAATTTGATTACTCGACTGCAGATGTTAAATTTGACTACTCTACTGCAGATGCTGACAGGACCCGTCCCGATCTCCCTGGGATCACCAGGGGACGTGCCCTGCTCCCGTCTGACACCCGGCCTCAAAATACCAAAAATACCCTTAAGGGAAAACAAATGTATAAATATCCAAATTTAAGTCACACACATTAAGGCATACATATTATCCGAATACAAATAGTGTCAGACAAGGGATAGTTTCCAAATACAGGTTATTGAGCACGACTCTAGACATTCTACGTGCCAACCTACCCAGCATTAGGGTTCAGGTGCGCAACGTAAACTTATGCCTCTTCCTCGGGATCCTCCTCTTCTTCTTCCTCAGTAGCACGACCTGGAGGGGTTAGTAATACCAAAAGGTTGAGTGGGCCGAAACTCAAGTTTATAAAATAGTTCATCGTATTGAAAACATATAGTTTTTCCCCTCCGTTTTCCGAAAAGCATGCATCAGTATCAAAAGCCATAATATCATATAAACGTAAGCAGAATAATATCAACATAACATAACCTCAATCACTGCACTATACATCCCAACCCTGACATCCTAGATGTCTGACGTCCCAGACGCCCAATAAGGTCACAGTCCCAAGGCTACGCGTGCCACCCGGGGTCTCAATCCCGAACCCAGTCCGGGTATGGCATCCTAGATGCCTGACGTCCCAGACGTCCTATAATAGCAATCCTGCTCCTGAGCCACTCTACGGTCCGGTCCTTCCATAAAATGACCCCTCGCAGGCAATGCGCCGTGACCACTCCGGGGTACCTACATCCGGAGGAGATAGTATCCAAGGGTAGATCTATACAGTGCAGTACTAAAGATAATCATCGAAATCCATATACATATACATGACTCAAAATAGTGCATAACCAACCAGACGGGTCTCATGCCCAAACATCGTAGTACGTGTCATAATCATAACTCAAGATAAATAGACACTTTTGCTTGAATTGCATATATATATATATATAAAGAAAGGAAAACAGTTATGCATGCCAAGGTTTAGTGAAATCAAAGGCCCACTCACAGTACAATCCCGCTGCAAAACTGAGCGTGTAACCCTGTCCAAGTGCTAATGTACGATTCATGTCATGTCCAAAGCATACGTAAGGGTCACTATAAGTCCCTAATAAACAGCCAAGAAACCCTAGGCTGAAACTGGCCCGGGAAGGCTGTCCGAACACGCTTCCCAAGGCTTCAAACTCTAATTTGACCAACCTAACGATCTCTGATTGACACGAAACCACCGCCATTGGATTCGTATCGTCGAAACCTTGAAAATTGTACTAGTCCCACAATAAATACTATTCACATGCGCCTCCACGCGCCTGGTCAAAGGGCTGGTCAACTCTGCTACAGTATGCTGACGTCAGCACTGACAGTGTCAGAAGACACGTGTCACCTGCCCATTGCTCCATGGTCTGACTGTTTTCTGACATGATGACATCATCATGAAGTCACTGCTGACGTCAGCATGATGACTTCATCGCTACAGTACCGGGTCAACCCGATCTGCACAAACCGGGTCCCCGTGGACCCACGGCTTGACCCGATCACAGATCGCCTTCCCGACCACCATTTTCGATGAGGTTTGGTCCTACAGAATCGTTACAACCTCCTCTAAAGTTATGTGGACTCAAAATCAAGCTTTGAGATGAAGACGCTACCTGAAAAACACAGGGAAAATCGGCTGCAACTCTGGTTATCTTCTCCAGCGAGTCGACCTTGTTCTGGCCTCGAGAACTAGTCCAAACTGGTCGTCTAGGTCCCTAAAACATGTCTCAGAGGTAAACAAAGAAATCTAACGTCAAAACTAGCCATTTCGAAACAGGGAAGGAAATCGGGCCTAACCGGGTTTCTGAACTTACCGCCGCCGTACGCCGTCCAGTCCACTTCTCAGTCCTCCAGCCGTCCTAGTCTACTTATCCCTACGTTTGTTCGAGCCCTGGTGAGGAGGTTTGGACGGTTGGACTGTGTTGGGTTGGTTTTTCCTTCTCGGGTCTGGGGGAATTTTGGGTTGTTCAGACAGGGCTGTAGTGGTGGTGGCCGTGTCTGGTGAAGGTGGTGGGTGGTGGTTGTCGTCTGGAGGTTGCCTGGGTGGAGAGTTAGGCTGAGGGGTGGTCGTGTGTTTGTGCAGAGAGGGAGGGTTTTTTCACGGGTTGAGAGAAAATGAGAGTGTGAGGGATTGTCTGATCCAAATAAAGGGAGAAGAAAGATGAGATCAACGGCCCAGATTCAATCTGAGGTTTATAATGGATGGTAAGGATTTTAGGAGGGAAAAATAATTATTTAAACAAATGGCCAACCAAGATCCAGGTTTTAGGGAATGTAGGGGATGAGTGACACTTGTCACTCATCCAAGGGTCCATAATGATTTGCTATTTAAATCAGATTTTATTATTATAATATTATTTTAATTCAAACCTCGGGTCGTTCGGTTAGTCGAGTTTACTTCCGTGACCATAACTTTTTCGTCGTACGTCCGTTTTCGACGTGCCGCCTGCCTACGGACTCGTGACGTCCTAAGCTACGTCACGTGCATGGGTCAAAGTCCTAAATATTCCCCGGGGCAAAAGTCAACTTCCCCCCCCCCCCTTAGGGGCAAAATGGTCATTTTACAATAAAATAATATTTACAAAAGTTCGGGTCGTCACAAATGCTCTTAGATTGAAATCCACCTTATTTTTAACGAATATCAAACATGAAATTTAAATTATTTATGAGTATAAAAAACGACAAGTAATTTATTTACGAGTATCAAACTCGAGACATAGAATCGACCCCCGCTCTTTATAAGTATCGAACTTGCAACATAGTGGCTCTTTTACGAGTATGGATCTCAATATCTAAGACTTTTCATTACATAGTGGCTCTTTTACGAGTAATGAAACTCAAAAAATGAGAATCGACCTTAAATTTTACTAGTATCAAACTCGGGACATAGAAATCTGCATTGACCTTTACGAGTATTGAACTTATGACTTAGGACCTCCCTTACACTGTGATTCTTTACAAATATAGAGCTCGAGGCTTGAAAACGATCTCACTCTTTATGATTGTTAAACTTGAGACGTAAGACTTCTCACTACAAGTTAAAATACCACTAAACATGCAATGTAACACCCCGGAAATTCGAGGATTCTCATTTTGTAATTTAATGTGTGATTTGACGATTTTACCCTTGTGAATGGTATGGTCAAATTATTGACTTTTTGATTTATGAACTAAATGGACTTTGACCTATGACCGTGACGTAGTTCGGGACGTCACGAGTTCATAGACAGGTGGCACGTCCGATTCGGACGATCAGGGTGAAAGTTATGGCTATCGGAAGTTCAGGGGCATTACCGTAATTTGGACTCTCGGGGGAAAATGTTGACTTTTCTTTTGACAACTAATTTTCAGTTGACTCAAGGACCGTTGGGTAGGCCTCAACGTCCTGAGTCCGTAGACAGGCGGCACGCTGAAATCGGACTTCGTACGAGGAAGTTATGGTCAGAAACGTGAATTCGGGAAGTTCGTGTCTCGGTTTTCGTGTCGAATATTATATTCAGAAATTCTGATTGAAGGACACCTGGGGAGTGACAAGTGTCACTCACCCATTGGCTAGATTGGATCAGATCCACTATTGGATTAATTAAACAATTGTACCAGCTTTAAATGTCAGCCTTTGGATTGAAAACCCCAGATCAGATCTCAGCCCTTGATCTAATCTGGAGATTCAATCTGAGCCATCCATTTCCTTCCCTCCAATTCTTTATATTTCCCACCCGCAGGGCACATTTCTGCCATTTCGATCCAACCTTTCCAGCAAACCATCCACTCTTTGTGTCTGTGTATTGGAGACTTGCCGGCGAGGCTGAACGGTGGCAGTGAGCACGGCGGAGGACGGCGGCGTGGGGGGAAAACCGGAAAACCCGAAACGGTTTCTAAAACTCAGATTTTGGTAACTCGAATTCCCACGTTTAGTTTTGTTTCCTTTTAATCCTAATCGACTCTAGGGACTTATAGGAACCTTCTGGGCTTGAGTTCACGACCGGAGGTAGCCTGAACGGAGTGCAAACGGCGACGGGAACCCGGGTCTGTTCATCGAGGTAAGTCTTTGTTTCAGCCCGTGTTTATTGATTTTAATTAGCTAGAACTGTTCCTGGGTATAAGACGAACATCTAGGAACAAACCAGAGTGAAAATGGTTGGGTGTAGAAGAAATGGTGACCGGGTCGTGATCGCGGGTCTGTTCGACCCAAGTTGCAGAGAAACGGGTCAACCCGTCTGAGGACAGTGGTGCTGACGTGGCACCCTGTCAGACTGTCAGGTGACGTGGACCAACCGTGAGCCGACACGTGTCACATGTCAGTGCACAGTCAGCACTGACATGTCAGTGACGTGGACCAGTCAGGGACTGCCACGTGTCACTGACATGTCAGTGACGTGGACCAGTGCCGTGCTGACACGTGGCACATGTCAGATCTGACACGTGGTCTGACAGATCAGTGAGGTGGACCAATTGGATGTTGACACGTGGCACCTGTCAGAGTCTGACACGTCAGACCTGACAGCTGTCAGATGACGTCAGCATGACGTCATGCTGACGTCAGCAGTGACGTCAGCGATGACGTCAGCAGGAACTGTTCCTGCGTTGACCGCCACGTTGACCGGCGCGTGGGGGCGCGTGTGAACAGTGTTTCTGGTGGGACCACCACCATTCTTTAGGTTTCGACGATCCGGATCCAATGGCGGTGGTTTCGGGTCGATCGGAGATCATTAAGTTGGTCAAAATAAGGTTTATTGCCTTGGGAAGCGCGTTCGGGCGGCTTTCCCGGGTCGGTTTCGACCTAGGCTTTCATGGTTGAATGTTGGGGGTTTAATTTGACCTTTACGAATACTTGGATTTGACAGGGATTGTACATTTGTACCAGGACGAGGGTATACGTTCGGTTTCTAGCAGGATTGTACTGTGAGTGGGCCATTTTCTTAAACCCTTGTGTGCATAAATGTTTTCTGGTTTTATTATACTTATTCACATGCTAAAATAATGATGGTTTTGATGATATGGAAAATATGGTTATGGCACGTTTCACGGTATTTGGGCTTGAGACCCGTCCGATGAAACTGAATAATTGGTTCGGATTCTACCTATGTATATATATATGTTTGCATGTGGATATCAATAAAATGTATTTGTTACTGCACTGTATAGATCCTTCCATATTATATTGTCTCCTCCGGATGAGGTACCCCGGAGAGGTCACGGACGTCTAGTACGTCCAGCGTCTATGACGCTAAGCATCGGGGATGCTGTACCCGAACGGGGTTCGGGGATTGAACTCGGAATTGAGACCCGAGTGGCACGCGTAGCCTTGTGATTGTGACCTATTGGACGTCAGGGACGTCAGACATCAGGGATGTCGGGATTGGAGTGTATAGTGCAGCAACTAAAATTATGGTTATGGTTTTGCTATATGCCTTATGGTTCATATTATATGGTTTATGATTTTGGAATTATGGTGCACGCATAGTTGGAAAACGGAGGGGTAAATTATATGTTTTACTTATCAAACGATTTCATAAACTTGTGTTTCGGTCCACTCACCCTTACTGTTTTGATAACCCCTCCAGGTCGGGAAACTGAGGTAGAGGAGGAACCAGAGGCTGAGGCATAGATCTACTTCTGCGTACCTGAACCCCTGCTGGGCGGTGTACCCGCAGGATTACTTTAGAGTCGTGCTCGCAAATTTGTAATTTTGGATTATATCCCTTGTCTGACATTCGTTTAATTCGGATTTTATGTATGACTTTAATTTGGTTATTTATGCTTTTAAACGTTTTGAGGTTAAAATTGGTATGAATTATTGGGTGTCAGACGGGAGCAGGGCACGTCCCCTTGTGGTCCCTGTGGGATCGGGGCGGGTCCTGTCAGCTTGGTATCAGAGCACTAGGTTGTGGTCAGTACTAGGGTATTGGTCTGCATGCTAGACTAGCGATTAGTACTAGTTACTTTTCGACTTTTAAGAATATTGTTTTCTGATCTATGCCTCTTGACAGTTGGTTATGCCTCCTAGGAGAATTCCGCATACTCGAACGGACGAGGATCTAGAAAGAGAGATGGAATGCGCGAGCATCGAAAGGGCTCAACGTTTGGGAGCCACTCCTTTCTGCGGGGGATCAAACCCCGAGGATGCTCACGACTGGATCACCAAGTGGGAGAGGATCTTCTCGGTGATGCACTGCCCTCCGGGCGAACGAGTGACTCTGGCGGCCTTCTTACTGGAGGGAGGAGCCTACCAGTGGTGGCATGGACTCGAAATGTCCGGGTGGTCTGTCCATACCACTACCTGGGAAGCTTTTCGTTCCAGGTTTCTGGACCAGTACTACCCGCGATCTTTTCGCGCGGCGCGGGAGGCGGAATTCCTGCGGCTGGAGCAGGGTGACATGTCTGTTTCAGACTACGAGCAAACTTTCGGGAGACTTTCCCGGTTCGCTGCCTCATTCGTAAGCACGGAGGAGGACAAATGCCAGCGGTTTGAGCTTGGACTCCGAGGGGAGATCCGGGCCAGTGTGACTGCTACCACTCATGCTTCTCTGAGGGATATGGTCGACGCAGCGGTGCGTGTCGAGGCCAGTCTGGCGGCACACCAATCACGACAACCTTCGGGGGAGGGGCGACGTCAGGATCGCCCACACCATGGGCCATCGGGCCGGAAGAACAACAGGGGAGGGAGCTACAGAGGAGCACCCTCATCCTTCAAGGGTCGTGGCTGGTCGGGTCGACGTGGAGGCTCTCAGGGCAGAGGATCTGGACACAATTCTGGGCAGCACTCATCTTGGAGTGGTGCATCTGGTGGGCATTCGGGCAGGCCAAGGCCAGTAACTTGTTTTGCTTGCGGAGAGGAAGGCCACTATGCCTGCGATTGTCCGCAGTTGTCCAAAAACAACGACGCTGGGGGCTCGAGTGTGGTGCAGAGCACGGCGTCCCACACTAACGGAGGTCGCGGTCAGGGAGGTGACCGTGGTGCTGGACGTGGCGCGCGCGGGCGCGGACGGAACGGAGGGCCGAGGGCCCAAGTGTTTGCAATGACCCAGCAGCAGGCGAGGACTGCTCCAGGCGTGGTCACAGGTACACTACATATCCTTAATTTTCTTGTACGTGTATTAATGGATGCGGGGGCTACACATTCTTTTATTTCGAGGAGTTGTGCTGGTTGGCTTGATTGTGTGGTATCAGCCTTAGATTGCGAAATGGGTGTTGGCACCCCGATGGGTACCGTGTACCTTGTGAATCAAGTGATTCGGAGGTGCCCGGTAAGAATTGAGGATGTGGATTTACCAGCAGACTTAATTATT
Organism: Prinsepia uniflora; assembly: GCA_032719365.1. Taxonomy (NCBI): domain Eukaryota; kingdom Viridiplantae; phylum Streptophyta; class Magnoliopsida; order Rosales; family Rosaceae; genus Prinsepia; species Prinsepia uniflora. Next base: position 22,224,775 of record CM064861.1, on the reverse strand, counting down.
CTGGATATCCACGACTTCGATATAATCCTAGGGATGGATTGGCTGTCGGAGCACGGATCGCTCATCGACTGCTGTAGCAAGCAAGTAATTTTGCGGAGCCCGGGTTTGCCGGAAGTTATCTTTTAGGGGGAACGTGATGGTTCGCCTCCTGAAGTGATTTCGTCACTTACTGCTACCAAACTTCTACGGAAGGGATGCCAGGGTTATCTGGCGCATGTCGTGTCAGAACGGGTCGATACTCCGGTTATCGACGAAATACCGGTGGTCTGTGAGTTTCCGGACGTATTCCCGGAAGACTTACCTGGATTGCCACCATCGCGGGAGATTGAGTTTACTATTGAACTACTCCCGGGTACCCGACCTATATCCCAGGCACCATACCGGATGGCGCCGGCCGAGTTACGGGAACTCAAGACTCAATTGCAGGAGTTGGTAGATTTGGGGTATGTCCGACCGAGCACTTCACCGTGGGGAGCACCGGTGTTGTTCGTGAAGAAGAAGGAAGGAAGTCTCCGTTTATGTATTGATTATCGACAACTCAACAAGGTGACATTGAGGAACCAGTATCCTCTACCCAGGATTGATGACCTTTTCGACCAGTTGCGGGGAGCTCAGTGCTTCTCGAAAATTGATTTGCGATCTGGGTATCACCAACTGAGGATTTCGGAGGAGGATATTCCGAAAACTGCTTTTCGAACCCGTTACGGGCACTACGAGTTCCTTGTTATGCCATTTGGTTTGACGAATGCTCCAGCAGCATTCATGGATCTGATGAACCGGGTCTTCCGACCCTACCTGGATAAGTTCGTGATTGTGTTCATCGATGATATTTTGGTATACTCGAGGAGTGCCCGTGCACATGAAGAACATCTACGGTTGGTTTTGGAGAGACTGAGACAAGAACAATTGTATGCCAAGCTGAGCAAGTGTCAGTTTTGGCTGAGCAGTATTGGTTTTCTGGGACACGTGATATCGACGGATGGGATTTGCGTGGATCCCCAGAAAACAGAAGCGGTGACCAACTGGGCTAGACCGACAACGGTGACCGAGGTGCGGAGTTTCGTCGGATTAGCAGGCTACTACCGGAGATTCGTGGAGGGTTTCTCCAAAATTGCTGCACCATTGACTCGTCTGACTCGGAAAGGAGTAAAGTTTATCTGGGACGAGCAGTGCGATCGGAGCTTTCAAGAGTTGAAGGATCGATTGACCACTGCACCTGTCCTTGCATTGCCGGATGACAGTGGAGAGTTTGTAGTTTTCAGTGATGCTTCACTGCAAGGTCTGGGCTGCGTGTTGATGCAAACTGGCAAGGTTATCGCCTATGCATCCCGGCAGCTGAAGACTCATGAGCTGAACTACCCTACCCATGATTTGGAGTTGGCGGCGGTGGTTCATGCTCTCAAGATCTGGAGACATTATCTATTCGGCGCAACGTGTCGGATTTACACCGACCACCAGAGTCTTAAGTATTTATTCACTCAGAAGGAGCTCAACATGAGACAACGGAGATGGTTGGAGCTACTGAAGGACTATGACTGTACGATCGAGTACCATCCGGGTAAGGCCAATGTGGTGGCGGATGCACTCAGCAGGAAATCAGCAGGAACTATTGCACACCTTGGGGTGGTGTATCTTCCCTTGCTGGTGGAACTCCGGAAGGCGGGAGTTATTTTGGGTACTGACGAGCATGGAGCTTTGTTGGCCAGCTTCCATGTGCGACCAGTACTGATTGATCGGATCATTGAAGCACAACTGCAGGATCCGATACTCTGTATTTACAGAATTGAGGTCGATGCGGATGGGAGACAGGATTTTACCATCCGGGACGATGGAGCACTGGTGAAATTGGGCCGTTTGTGCGTACCTGCAGTGGCAGAGTTACGGGCCGAGATACTTGAGGAGGCCCACAGTTCGGCCTATGCTATGCATCCGGGAGGTACAAAGATGTACCGTACCCTCCGGAACCATTATTGGTGGCCAGGAATGAAGAAGGATATTGCTGAGTTCGTGAGCAAATGCTTAACCTGTCAGCAGGTTAAGGCAGAACGGCAGAGACCGTATGGGGCTATGCAGCCACTTCCGATTCCTGAGTGGAAGTGGGATCACATCACCATGGACTTCGTCTTTAAGTTACCGAGGACTCAGAGTGGAGTGGACGGAGTATGGGTGATCGTGGATCGGTTAACCAAATCAGCCCATTTTCTGCCAGTTCAGGAAACCTATAAACCTAACCGACTGGCTCAGCTGTTTGTGAAGGAAATCATACGACTTCATGGTACGCCGGAATCAATCGTGTCCGATCGTGATCCGCGTTTCACTTCCAGGTTCTGGCGGAGTTTGCAAGCTACTTTGGGAACAAACCTACGTTTCAGTACTGCTTTCCATCCACAGACCGATGGACAGTCTGAGAGAACCATTCAAACCCTGGAGGACATGATGAGGTCATGTGTACTACAGTTTCAAGACTCTTGGGATACTCATTTGCCATTGATGGAATTCGCTTACAACAACAGCTATCAGGCAAGCATCGGGATGGCACCGTATGAGGCACTGTATGGCCGACAGTGCAGGACACCTATCTGCTGGACGGAGGTAGGGGAGCGAGCGGCTGTAGGGCCGGAGATAATGGACTTAACCATGGAAACTGTTCGCGTGATCAAGGAAAGATTGAAGGTGGCACAGGATCGCCAGAAGAGCTATGCCGACCGACGGATTCGAGACTTGGAGTTTGAAGTGGGAGATTTTGTCTTCCTGAAGTTGTCTCCGTGGAAAGGGATTATCCGTTTTGGCCGACGGGGGAAACTGAGTCCGCGTTTTATCGGACCTTATGAAATCATGGAGAGAATTGGCAAGGTTGCATACAGATTGGCACTACCCCCAGAACTATCAAGAGTTCACGATGTTTTCCACGTATCGATGTTGCGGATGTACGTACGTGATGCTTCTCATGTACTTAGGGAACAACCTGTCGAACTACGGGAGGATTTGAGCTTTGAAGAACAACCAGTACAGATCTTGGATCGGAAGGACAAGGTACTACGTCGAAAGACGATCCCTCTCGTGAAAATTCTCTGGAGAAACCAGGATGTGGAAGAAGCCACATGGGAGCCTGAGGCCCAGATGCGAGAACAATTTCCTCATTTGTTTCTTTGAAATTTCGAGACGAAATTTCTTAAGGGGGGAAGGTTGTAACACCCCGGAAATTCGAGGATTCTCATTTTGTAATTTAATGTGTGATTTGACGATTTTACCCTTGTGAATGGTATGGTCAAATTATTGACTTTTTGATTTATGAACTAAATGGACTTTGACCTATGACCGTGACGTAGTTCGGGACGTCACGAGTTCATAGACAGGTGGCACGTCCGATTCGGACGATCAGGGTGAAAGTTATGGCTATCGGAAGTTCAGGGGCATTACCGTAATTTGGACTCTCGGGGGAAAATGTTGACTTTTCTTTTGACAACTAATTTTCAGTTGACTCAAGGACCGTTGGGTAGGCCTCAACGTCCTGAGTCCGTAGACAGGCGGCACGCTGAAATCGGACTTCGTACGAGGAAGTTATGGTCAGAAACGTGAATTCGGGAAGTTCGTGTCTCGGTTTTCGTGTCGAATATTATATTCAGAAATTCTGATTGAAGGACACCTGGGGAGTGACAAGTGTCACTCACCCATTGGCTAGATTGGATCAGATCCACTATTGGATTAATTAAACAATTGTACCAGCTTTAAATGTCAGCCTTTGGATTGAAAACCCCAGATCAGATCTCAGCCCTTGATCTAATCTGGAGATTCAATCTGAGCCATCCATTTCCTTCCCTCCAATTCTTTATATTTCCCACCCGCAGGGCACATTTCTGCCATTTCGATCCAACCTTTCCAGCAAACCATCCACTCTTTGTGTCTGTGTATTGGAGACTTGCCGGCGAGGCTGAACGGTGGCAGTGAGCACGGCGGAGGACGGCGGCGTGGGGGGAAAACCGGAAAACCCGAAACGGTTTCTAAAACTCAGATTTTGGTAACTCGAATTCCCACGTTTAGTTTTGTTTCCTTTTAATCCTAATCGACTCTAGGGACTTATAGGAACCTTCTGGGCTTGAGTTCACGACCGGAGGTAGCCTGAACGGAGTGCAAACGGCGACGGGAACCCGGGTCTGTTCATCGAGGTAAGTCTTTGTTTCAGCCCGTGTTTATTGATTTTAATTAGCTAGAACTGTTCCTGGGTATAAGACGAACATCTAGGAACAAACCAGAGTGAAAATGGTTGGGTGTAGAAGAAATGGTGACCGGGTCGTGATCGCGGGTCTGTTCGACCCAAGTTGCAGAGAAACGGGTCAACCCGTCTGAGGACAGTGGTGCTGACGTGGCACCCTGTCAGACTGTCAGGTGACGTGGACCAACCGTGAGCCGACACGTGTCACATGTCAGTGCACAGTCAGCACTGACATGTCAGTGACGTGGACCAGTCAGGGACTGCCACGTGTCACTGACATGTCAGTGACGTGGACCAGTGCCGTGCTGACACGTGGCACATGTCAGATCTGACACGTGGTCTGACAGATCAGTGAGGTGGACCAATTGGATGTTGACACGTGGCACCTGTCAGAGTCTGACACGTCAGACCTGACAGCTGTCAGATGACGTCAGCATGACGTCATGCTGACGTCAGCAGTGACGTCAGCGATGACGTCAGCAGGAACTGTTCCTGCGTTGACCGCCACGTTGACCGGCGCGTGGGGGCGCGTGTGAACAGTGTTTCTGGTGGGACCACCACCATTCTTTAGGTTTCGACGATCCGGATCCAATGGCGGTGGTTTCGGGTCGATCGGAGATCATTAAGTTGGTCAAAATAAGGTTTATTGCCTTGGGAAGCGCGTTCGGGCGGCTTTCCCGGGTCGGTTTCGACCTAGGCTTTCATGGTTGAATGTTGGGGGTTTAATTTGACCTTTACGAATACTTGGATTTGACAGGGATTGTACATTTGTACCAGGACGAGGGTATACGTTCGGTTTCTAGCAGGATTGTACTGTGAGTGGGCCATTTTCTTAAACCCTTGTGTGCATAAATGTTTTCTGGTTTTATTATACTTATTCACATGCTAAAATAATGATGGTTTTGATGATATGGAAAATATGGTTATGGCACGTTTCACGGTATTTGGGCTTGAGACCCGTCCGATGAAACTGAATAATTGGTTCGGATTCTACCTATGTATATATATATGTTTGCATGTGGATATCAATAAAATGTATTTGTTACTGCACTGTATAGATCCTTCCATATTATATTGTCTCCTCCGGATGAGGTACCCCGGAGAGGTCACGGACGTCTAGTACGTCCAGCGTCTATGACGCTAAGCATCGGGGATGCTGTACCCGAACGGGGTTCGGGGATTGAACTCGGAATTGAGACCCGAGTGGCACGCGTAGCCTTGTGATTGTGACCTATTGGACGTCAGGGACGTCAGACATCAGGGATGTCGGGATTGGAGTGTATAGTGCAGCAACTAAAATTATGGTTATGGTTTTGCTATATGCCTTATGGTTCATATTATATGGTTTATGATTTTGGAATTATGGTGCACGCATAGTTGGAAAACGGAGGGGTAAATTATATGTTTTACTTATCAAACGATTTCATAAACTTGTGTTTCGGTCCACTCACCCTTACTGTTTTGATAACCCCTCCAGGTCGGGAAACTGAGGTAGAGGAGGAACCAGAGGCTGAGGCATAGATCTACTTCTGCGTACCTGAACCCCTGCTGGGCGGTGTACCCGCAGGATTACTTTAGAGTCGTGCTCGCAAATTTGTAATTTTGGATTATATCCCTTGTCTGACATTCGTTTAATTCGGATTTTATGTATGACTTTAATTTGGTTATTTATGCTTTTAAACGTTTTGAGGTTAAAATTGGTATGAATTATTGGGTGTCAGACGGGAGCAGGGCACGTCCCCTTGTGGTCCCTGTGGGATCGGGGCGGGTCCTGTCATGCAATACTAGTGACTTCAATCAAATACTTTTAATCTAACTATATTGGTGTAAATAATTTATTTATATTGAATATCAATCAAGCTCATTACATTATTATATTACATATGAAATAAAATTACCATTAAACCTTAACACTTTGTAATCTAGTACTTTACAAATTTTTTCAATATTGGGAAAAGTTTGGAATGATCTCCCCAAATTTGATAAATTATGAATTTTAAAAAAAAACTAAGGGATACTCTTGTTTTTAAGTAATAATAGCCAGAACTTTGCAAGCGTGGTTTTAAGTTTGAATGCTCTTTACCTATGGCTAGTCTAAAAAATATGCAGAGGAGTTGGTTAGAGGTGAAAACTGAGGCATGAAACTATAAAGTCTGACTCACTCGGCTGCATTGCAAGTCCATGATTTACCCCTCTTGTTTGGTAAGGCAAGGGAACGAGGCGAGATTTGGGATGTCATATGTTTTGTGTTCGAATGTATCCTCTTGAGAAATTTTTGTGGAGGCACGAGGCGAGGTTGTAGGCATAGCCTTGGACATCCCAGGTCATGTCTTTGGATCTGCTTGGACTATTTTTGTGTGGCTAGTCTAGTTTTAGGATACTCAAGTTATATTATTTTGTGTGTTATTCTCTCTAGATCAGTTTAACATATATCAAATCTGGTCACTAGAGGTATTTACCCATGTGTTGTCGTGAAATTATTGTAATCTAACTTATTTTTATCGTGTATCTTTGTTTTATCAATAAAATTTCATGTATTCTAAAAATAATAATAATCAAAAATAAAAAATATAACCCCAAATTATTAAAATTATATTTTTGGAAGGGACCATTTATGTCCGTCCCTTTCTTGATATTGATTGTGTAAATCTGTAATAGCCAAAAACAGTGAAGGTTGTGGTATGCATGTTGTGGAAAATTGAAAATAGTCGTTGTACACAAACAATAGAGAATAATGTTGTTCAAATGATTAAATCAGTAGTTGTTAGTTTAATTATACGATTCTCAATAGCCCTATTAATTGGTTCTAAAAAATCAAACCAAAATCCGAATCGAACCGAATCGAAATCGAAAAAATCGACCTTAAATCGAAAAAATCGAACTGAAAGGAAACTGAAACTGAATCGTAAAAATCAAACCAAACCGAGTCCAAACTGGTTCTATTTTGGTTCTTTTTTTAATAACAGCGAACTGAACCGAAAACCGAACCCTTAATTTATGTGGTACTAAACCAGCCCAAGAAACAAGGTACAAACCCAGCCCAAGCCCAGAAATAATTATCCAACAGTCCAACCCATGAACCCAGCCCTAGAAAATAGTTGGAAGCTCAGCCCATTACCCAACCCCACTCTTCGAAAACAGCGCCGCATTGCTCTCCATACTCCCATAATCCCTAATCACCCTCTCGTAGTCGCAACCTCTCAATTTCCCATTTAAATAGTTCACATTTTCACAGACTCACTCACCTCACACTCACCTCACACACGTCTTCTCTCCCACCCAGCCTCCCTAGAGACTTGGGACTCAGTCCCTCATCCTCATCGGCTAATCTCATTCTTCTTAGCTCTCCTTGCTCTCTCCCTCTGAGTCTCTCTCTAACAATCTCTCATTCTCTCCAGTCTCCTCGGTAACGACCCGTCCCAAATTTTTGGGATTAATTAATATTAAATTGAGGATTAGCGAGACTAATTGGTAATTAGTCGAGGATTATTAGACGTCTAGGGCGAAATTACAATTTTGCCCCTAGACGAGGGCAAAAAGTTAACTTTTGACCCGGGAGGTCCAATGTACGAGGACTGAGAACCGTTACGTAGATCTTGTCAATACGAGTCCGTAGACAAGCGGCACGTTAAAATCGAACATTAGAAGGGGAAGTTACGGGTCACGGATGTTTGAGGGACTATTACACGAATTACGAGATGAGTTGACATTTGTCCTCATGTGGGCTCAGATATTTGTTTCAGGCCCAATAGATGAGTGACAAGTGTCACTCATCCATTGCTTACCACCCATGTACATGCACCATTCATCCTCATCTGTTTCATTCACACCAAACCTGAAACCCTATCGACATACAACCCCAATCCTTCCCCCTCACCTGTGCTGACTCAGAAAGACTAAGAGTGAGGTTGAGGGTGAGTCGGTAACGGTGAGGAGGATGGTTGAGCTGCCGTGGATGGCTTTGGAGTCGAGGAAAAAAGGTAGAACCGTAACCCGTGAAGTTTGAATTTTCAATTTTTGGTTTTGAACATTGGGGACAGTTTCTAATGTTTGGGATATGTTTGTTGGGCTTGTACGAACATGTGGGATGATTTTGGATGGAGGACCACGGCTGAGCAGCCCAGACAGGATGCCGGAAAACTAAGCAACTGTTCTTCGAATTGAAGGTAAATTTCTAGGTTATTTTTAGGTGTTTTGAACCCATAGATCGATTGTAGGAGATTGGACGATCAATTAGGAAGAAACCTCAATGATTTTGGTTGAAAATTGGAGGAAAATCGGTCTCGACGGTTCGCTGGTTCGATCGAACCAGATAACCAGAGAACCGAGCTGAATTGGGTTGATCGAAGAAAAACGATGACACTGTTCATCGACGTATGGGTTTCACGCGCAGTGGCTTTGGGTGGCGCATGAGGGTGCATGGGCTCGATTTTCGAGGTACGGTCAACACATGTTTTCATTCTTTGATGTAACGAATATTTTGGGACAGGTTTCGAGACGATCGAACACCGTTTCGGGGTAGTTTTGAGTGTCCGAAGGTTTAGGGTTTATTTTAAATACATTTAGATCCCGAAAAATTGGGGGATTCAATGTTAGCCTATTTGGGGTAGTTAGTGCCCTTTGAGTATGTTTTGGACAGGTTTGGATGACCCGAAGAGGTCGGATTAGCCCGAGAAGGCTTATGGCACGAGTATCGAGGCGCTGCATGGACGGTCTGTGAGTGGAATTTGTTTTATGAATTTGATGCATGCATAAATCTTTTATATGTGTTTATGAACATTATTTGAGATTTCATGAATGCATATGATTTAAATATGAATTTTTTGGGCATTTTTAGAGGAAAATGCGTTATTGCATGTAGTTCGAGATTTCAGTTTTATATGATGTTTGGGCTTCGGCCAAGTATGCTACGTGCTGGGGTTTTATGTGATTCCGAAGGTTTCACGGAGAGGTGTGAAACCGAGGAATTGAGTTATGGTTTTTGAGGATTTCACGTAGAAGCGTGAAATAGAGACTCGGGCACGAGTCCCAGTTGAAATATGATTTGAAAGTGTTTTGGAAATGAGAATTGGTTTTCAACTTTGGAAATATCTTTCAGGCGTATGGCCCAGTTGATTTGAGGTTTGACTTAGAGTATAGTCAAATGTGAGATAAGTCGGGCAGTGACCCAGTTATGAGTTTTATGAAAGATATTTTGGGAATGAGACTCAGTTGTGGAATTGATAGGATTCGAGGAATCCTGGGACGTGAAGTGTCGTAGGACATTGGATTTTCGGGCTATGACCCATTTGGTCTATGTTTGAGGCCCTATGTATGATGATAACATTCGGATTCGTCCCGGGTGTTACGGCACTCGCCTCCGGACTGTGATGTGTTCGTTCCAGAGAGGTCACGACGCACTACATGTTGTCGAGCAGCAACGGGAAGGAATGACCGAGGGAGGCTCGACTTGGGAAGTGCTAATGAGATACTCTGAGATCCATCGGCAATGTGTTCGCGATGATCTAGATACAGTTGCGGCGAGTGATGTGTTCACGACGACATGCTAGGATTGTGAATGGTCCTGAGTTATATGCACATGTGCTAGGATAATAATCGTGACTGATATTGCGATGAGTTCCCATGGGATGTGGTCCCATGTGTTCTATGGTTTGGGCCGAGGTTCTGTATGTGTTTTCTATTTGGGCTAAGACCCGCACTTGTTTTCCATTATCTGGTTTGGGCTGAGACCCGACCGAGACACTGGTTTCGATTGAGAAGCATTTTTCACTGGTTTTGATTTGGGAAGCAATATGTCTTACTTTCGAGAAAGGATTTGGAATAACTGTTTTATGATGCATGCATGCTTTTACGTGAAAGGTATAAATGTCTTTTTGATATAAATTGTTTTTATAAACTGTTGTTTTTTCCATTCACAACTTCTATGTTTTTAATACCCCTCAGGTTGATAGCGGATGCGGGCTGTAGAAGAGATCGAGACATCACATGCCACCGCCAATCCTGGTGTACTCTAATGGACCCCGAGCGAGTGACGAGTTTATCCCTGATCTAACACGCGATGTCAAACGGGAGCAGACATGTCCCACGATAATCCAAGGGGATTGGTGATAGGACGTTAAAAAGACATTATTTTATATTATTTTATACCCTTTATACTTGATTTTTAGTATTAAAATATTAAATAAATTGATAAAATAAATTATTTTGTGATTTTTATGCTTAGATAAATAAAGTTTGTAATCTGGTGCATTTTGGCGAAAGAATCGTTTCGATCGGAATTATAACGAATAAATTATGGACGAAATTCGATGAATTAATTAATTTCTGCAGCCCAAATCCCATTTGTACAAACCAGCCCGCGAGCCCAAGGCGCGCAGCCCAGGCCCGCGTAACCAGCTGCCCAGTCCAAGATCCGCACGGCCCGCAGGCCCAGCCACGTGCAGCCCACACGGCCCAAACGCGAGCGGCCTGCTTCAGCTGTCCAGAAGGAGTTCGGCGCGCGCCTACCGACGAAAGCTTCTCCTTTCCAGCTCACGCCTGCCGACCAGCCGCCTCCTTTCCAGCTCACGCCTGCCGACCAGCCGCCTCCTTTCCCGCACAGCTTTGCCGACCAGCCGCCTCCTTTCCAGCTTGCAGCCACCGAAAATTTTCCCTTCTCTTTTCAGCAGCTCCAGATTCCTCCCTTTTGCTGTTTTTCATGCTTTTCTTTTCTTTTTTTTAATTTCTCTTCCCCAAAAACCACCCATACTCATCATTTCACTTTTGAATATTTTTATTATAATTTTTGTTTAGTTTTTATTTATTTTCTAGGGTTTAATTTGAGTTTTTCCCCTATAAATAGGAGTTGATTTCACTTGTTGAAAGCACTTCCAAGTAGCACAAAATTGAGCTTCTTTTAGGAGAAATCTTGGCAAAATAGTTCCAATACAATTTTGAGAGTTCAAGTCCGAATTTCCTTGTTTAATCTTCTTCCATCTTCATAAGGTTCCAGCCGCTGTTCGGTGTTCCTTGTGAAAAACAATCCATTGTTCTCATCCAATCTGAAAAGTGTAACATTTGCTCTCCATTCTCTTAAACTCTTTTATTTGTTATTGGTTCTAATTATAATGCAATATATGTATTGGTTTCTCCTTCCTATCTTTTGTGAAAATTGAGTATAATCTCCATGTGTTTTACTTTCTAAAAATCATTCACTTCTTACATTTTAGAGCTTAAACTTCATTTCGAAACTAAATGTTGATCCGCTGTTCGGGGCATTTAGAGTAGATTTGGAGAGATTTAATGTATGACCGCTGTTCGGCGCATTAAATCACAAACTTAAGGTAATTATATTATAAGTAAAAATCCGCTGTTCGGTGCATTTATAATATGAATAATGTATGAGGAAATATGAGTTTGTGAAGGTATAATTTCGTGATTAATTCAAATATTTGCAATTGTAGTATGTTGTTGAAGTTTGTGTTTACGGGAAGTCTACTTTGTGCATAAGTTAGAATAGAAATAGAATGAGTTTATCTATGCTTTTACTTATTTACATAATTACAAACCTCTTCAAAACCCCCCTTGTTTATTCTTTATTCTTTTATTCTTTATTCTTTTATTCTTTGATGCTTTTATTCTTTCATTCCTTTATTATTTAATTTATTGATTCTTTGATTAATTAATTCCTTTATTCTTTGATTAACTAAGTCCTTTATTCTTCTATTATTTCATTCTTTAATTCGTTAATTTATTAATTCTTTGTAATTCATTAATTTATTATTATCTTGTTCATCTATTCTTTAATTTATTAATTCTTTGATTGTTTAATTCTTTTATTATTTAATTCTCTAATTCATTATTCTTTTATTCATAATCCACTAACATATTATTAATGTTCCCTAATTTCCCCGGTTAAGAACGATCCCTATTTATCAATACTACACCTACACAAAAAGGGTTTAAATTGCATAACACTCGAATTACATGTTTAATTTAATGCGTAGTTTGGGCGTAGTCAATTTTTGGCGCCGTTGCCGGGGAAATTGAAAATCATTTTTATTTGTTAGTGTATGTATATAAATTGTGCATATTATACTTGTTTATAAATTTTATTTTTGTTAATATTATATTTGTTTATAACATTTACTTACTTGTTTAAATTTTATTTATCCATCTTATTATTGTTCTTATTATGTTTGTTTATAATGCTCATACTTTACTTTTTCTTAATTTCTAATTTATACTTGTTCATAAATGTTCATAATTTTTTTTTTATATATTTGTTCATATTAAATTTGATACTTGTTCATAAATGCATATTTTATATGTTCACTTTTCTTTACTTTTACTTTTATTTATTCCATTATACTTTATTCCATTAACTTTCTTTTAATTTTATTCCATAACCTTTATGTTCCACTAACTTTATGTTTACACTTATTTTATTTTTATGTAATCAATTATTTGTTTATGTCTTGTTAAACTTTAAATTTTAAATGAAAAAAAAAATTCGGAATAAAAAAAAAAATTAAAAAATTAAAAAAAATTAAAAATTAAAATAAAAAAAATTTTTAATTTTTTTTTTTTTTGAAACTTTATTCATCTTTGAATTTCCTAAAGTATAAGTATTGTTTCCTATTAATTGTTTTAGAGTTGCATGAATCTCTTAGTCCCTTTTTCTTCAAAATCTTACTTTCGGGAACAGGTAGTGCCCCTCTTATTTACTTTCTCCTTAACCCTTCATGATGTGTGGATTTCATCACCACATACCATAGACTCGAATCTATGGACATGAGGTTGGGGCGGAGTTTGTAAACACTAGGGTTTGGTAATTCTCTACGTCATCATTTGGATTAATTATGGTGTCTAGGAGAGTTATGACTGGTGACAAGTTTTGGATTAAGAAAGGGAACACCAATGGAGTATATGCCAAGCTAGCCTCGGGGTGCTCTTAAAATTATCCTTGCTTCTCGCGTTACATCTATCTCAACTGGCCATGATTAATGTTGAATGGTGGAATGGTGGTTATCAGTACGCGCAGGCCGTACGCCCAGGAAAGTACTATGAGAAGCGGGAAGAGAAAGTTATTCATGACACTCTAAAACTCTATTTATTGCATTATTAGTTTGAATTTGGAACTTGTGCATTTTCTTTCCATTAACGTAACTTTTTGTTAATCCTGGTTTCCATTTATGTGATACTTTATGCAAATCTCTACTATCTTACTCTTATTATCTCTTCTTGTGTATACTTGCCTTCTAACTTAAAGTTTTGTTTTCATAGAGGTACGAACTTATGAATGCGTGCTCATCAATCTAAGCTTGATCGGCTGAGAAGACAACTTGACATCTCACCAAGCAACGCCACATTCAGAGACGCACTTAAGCAAACCAGTTCGTTCGAACCTCCATCCCCAATATTCGGTGAGTCCAAAAGCGAGAAGAGTAATTCAGAAGAATAACAGACTTTCGGAACACCAATAGCCATGGCACGAAACCTGAGTATCCGGGAGCAGACATGTGCAAACACAAATGGCACTACAGACTTCTGCATCCAGTATCCCGAGCCTCGAACCAACAAGAAAGATATTGAGCTTAAGAGTGGAGTTCTTCATCAACTACCCAAGTTCCGTGGAATCAGAAATGAAGATCCCCACAAACACTTAACGGAGTTCCAATTCATCATTAGTAGTATGTGTCCGGATGATGCGGACTTGGAAATCATGAAGCTGAAAGCTTTCCCATTGTCCTTGGAAGAAAGAGCACGGGTATGGCTTTTAAGTCTCCCACCCAATCATATTGACTCTTGGGAGAAGTTGGTTCAGGAGTTTCTTACCAAGTACTTCCCTGCCTCAAAGATTACGGTCTTAAGAAAAGAGATCACTGGAATCAAGCAGAAAGAACATGATGAGAATTTCAGCCAGTACTATGAGAGGTTTAAGGAACTTTGTGCTTCATGCCCTACTCACGGGATCACAGAAGGCTATCTTTTAACCTACTTTTATGAAGGACTCAAAGGTTGGGATAGAGGACTGCTCGATGCTGCAGCTAATGGAAGTTTCTTAGCTCGGAGCCTAGTAGATGGTCGTGCACTACTTGAAAGCCGTGCACTCAATGATGCACAATACGAAGGTGCCGATCCTATTTCTAGAAAGGTACATGAGGTAAGTTCCCATGCTATAAATGATTCTAAGTTAGATAAGATCACCTCTATGCTTTCAAATATGCTTGAGCTAAAGAAACAGGTAGCTCCAGTTTGTTCCATATGCTCTCAAGGCCATCTTGAGGAACAATGTCCCTACACTGCAAGGGAGGAAGACTCCGGAACTGAAATGGCACACGCCATTGGAGGCTTTCAAGGAGGGCCAAGGACCCAAGGTTACAGTTGGAGAGATCCGAACAATGTCCTAAACCCTCAGCACATGTCGACTGGGCCAAACCGTGTCCCAGACCAGTTCCCAAGGCCCACATGGCAACCAAGGCCCACATGGCAACCAAGGCCCCCGGTCCCATTTTCTAACTTTTCTCATAATCATGCAAATAATCATACTTCTTCATCTTCTAATCCTGATTATGATAAAATGCTGGCTGCTCTTTCCCAAGGGCAGCAAACACTAATGGCGTCAACTCAGGCTCTTGTCACAGGTCAGCAAAATCAACAAAAAGACATCGCTGATCTCAAGGACCAAATGGGCAAGGTCGTGGACTTCATGGGTAAGATCCAAGCTAGCGGGGTGCTTCCACCTCAACCTACGCCCAACCCAAATGTAAGACCTGAAGCCAATGCAATCACCACTCGAAGTGGTAAAGTGCTCGGAGAAATAAAACCAGATCCAGCCGTTTCTGAGGCTGAAAAGCACAAGGTGGCAACTAAGACCACCACGACACAACCGCCAGTTCAACCTACCCACACACAAGGTAATAACCCAATCCCTTCAAGTTCGGTTGTTACTAATTCCCCGTTTGTGCATGCACCATTTCCAAGTAGGCTTGCCAAATCTAAGAAGAATGAATCCGATGAGGAAATCTTGGAGATCTTCAAAAGGGTGCAAATCAACATGCCCTTGATCGAGTGCATCAAACAGGTGCCGAAATACGCAAAATTTCTGAAAGAGTTATGCACTCCAAGGCGCCAGACGAGGGAGAAGGAGGTTGTGATGGTGAGTGAAACAGTTTCTGCTGTAATCCAGCGTCGGCTACCCCCAAAGTTGAAGGATCCAGGGAGTTTTTCTGTTCCCTGCGTGATTGGTAACAAGTCATTTGATAAAGTCATGCTAGACTTAGGAGCATCCATTAATGTTATGCCATATTCACTATATGTTGCCCTAGGTCTAGGTAAATTACAGTATGACGATATTATCATTCAGTTAGCCGATCGCTCTAATGTGTATCCTAAGGGATACGTAGAAGATGTTCTTGTGCAGGTTAACCAGCTCATCTTCCCAGCTGACTTTTATGTCCTAGACATGGAGGATTCCCCTACGAATCAAGCTCCACTAATGCTGTTGGGAAGACCATTCATGAGAACTGCCAAGACAAAGATTGATGTGTTCAATGGAACATTAACTATGGAAGTAGACGGAGAGGAGATTGGCTTCAACATTTTTGATGCCATGAGGTACCCTAGTTCCGCAACTCATACTACTTTTTCTGTTGACGTGTGCACTTCTCTCGCAGAGAAACATTTTCATTCAATTCGAGAAGACACACTCAACATGATAATCCAGAAAGGAGTTGGCCTAACACAATCAGGGGATGCCTTGGTTGAGGATACGGATTCCGAACTAGAACCTCGAATTTGGGATGAAGTCATGACCCTAAATGAGACCCCCAGAATGGTGAATCATCAGGTACCCTCGTCATTTCCAATTAGTACTAATGCCACTCCTCCTTCAGTGATTCAGGCCCCCGTTCTCGAGCTCAAAGTTTTGCCTGACCACCTGAAGTATGCCTATCTTGGCTCGGACGACACTCTGCCCGTCATAGTGTCTTCTGCACTAACCGAGTCACAGGAAGATAGACTGGTACAGGTCTTGACAAAGTACAAGACAGCCATTGGATGGACTCTGTCAGATATCAAGGGAATAAGCCCTACAACTTGTGTGCATCGAATCTTACTGGAAGATGATGCAAAACCCTCTCGCGAAGCCCAACGTCGCCTCCATCCTCCAATGATGGAAGTCGTAAAACAAGAGGTCATCAAACTCTTGGACTGTGGTGTCATCTACCCAATTTCAGACAGCAAATGGGTCTCACCAGTCCAAGTAGTCCCAAAGAAAAGTGGAGTCACAGTTGTTGCGAACAGTGAAGGAGAGCTAGTGCCCCAACGAACAGTGACCGGATACAGAGTCTGCATCGACTATCGACGCCTGAACAAAGCAACTAGGAAGGATCACTTTCCTTTGCCCTTCATTGATCAAATGCTTGAAAGGTTAGCAGGTCACTCCTATTATTGCTTTCTTGATGGTTATTTCGGGTATAATCAAATCTGTATCGCTCAAAATGACCAAGATAAAACGACTTTCACTTGTCCTTTTGGCACTTTTGCCTACCGAAGAATGCCTTTCGGTTTATGTAACGCCCCAGGTACTTTCCAAAGATGCATGCTTTCTATTTTCTCTGAATACGTCGAAAAAATAATTGAAGTATTTATGGACGATTTTAGTGTCTTTGGGGATAGTTTTGATGCATGCTTAGAACACTTAGCACTTATCTTACAAAGGTGTGTCGAAACTAATCTGGTACTTAACTGGGAGAAATGCCATTTCATGGTTAGACAAGGGATAGTCTTGGGCCATATTGTCTCTGAAAGAGGAATTGAAGTCGATAAATCTAAAGTTGATACTGTGCGCCACTTACCCTCTCCCACTTCGGTGAGAGGAATTCGTTCATTTCTTGGTCACGCAGGATTTTACAGAAGATTTATCCAAGACTTCTCCCACATTGCAAGGCCCTTGTGCCGACTGCTTCAGAAGGAGACACCCTTCGTCTTTGATGCAGACTGTCAGGAAGCTTTTGAAAAGCTTAAAAATCTCTTAACCACTGCCCCCATTCTTTGTGCCCCTGATTGGTCCTTACCCTTTGAACTAATGTGCGATGCCTCTGACTATGCAGTTGGAGCCGTACTCGGACAAAGGCGGGATAAGAAGCCCTACGCCATCTACTATGCATCCAGAACCTTAAATGATGCCCAGATGAACTACACCACTACAGAAAAGGAGTTGCTTGCTGTTGTATTTGCTTTAGATAAATTTCGTTCTTATCTACTTCGAACTAAAGTCATTATTTACACTGATCATGCAGCACTGAAGTATCTCCTAGCCAAGAAGGAAGCGAAACCAAGACTGATCCGATGGATTCTTCTTCTTCAAGAGTTTGACATCGAGATTAAAGATAAGAAAGGCGTAGAGAACGTGGTGGCGGATCATTTGAGTCGCATTGCACATGGGCGAGATCCTGTGGTGATTCAAGAGATGTTTCCAGACGAACAACTCTTCAGAATCGAGGGAGGTACTCCTTGGTATGCTGATATTGTCAATTATTTAGTCACCAAGCAGTTGCCCACCACCCTCTCCCGTGCACAAAAAGATAAACTTAAGAAGCATGCTAGGCACTATATTTGGGATGAACCTTATTTGTGGAAACACTGTGCAGATTTATTGATTAGGAGATGTGTCCCTGATATTGAACATAGGTCAGTCCTAGAGTTCTGCCATAGCCATGCTTGTGGAGGCCACTTTGGATCTAGGAAAACTGCACTCAAAATCTTAGAATCTGGACTATATTGGCCCACACTTTTTAGAGATGCACATTCATTCTGTTTAGCCTGTGATAAATGTCAGAGATCAGGAAACTTAGGACGAAGGGATGAAATGCCACAACATTATGTTCTTACTGTTGAAATATTTGATGTTTGGGGTATTGATTTTATGGGTCCGTTTCCTCAATCTAATGGCTATCTCTATATCTTACTTGCTGTTGATTATGTATCAAAATGGGTGGAAGCTAAGGCCACCAGGACTAATGACTCTAAAACTGTTGCAGATTTCCTCAGAACTAACATTCTTTCCAGGTTTGGGATCCCGCGGGTCCTAATAAGTGATGGAGGAAGTCATTTCTGCAACAAGACCATTGACGCTTTACTGAAACGGTATGGTGTCACTCATCGAGTATCTACACCTTACCATCCTCAAACGAGTGGAATGGCGGAAGTCAGTAATAGAGAGATCAAGAAGATACTAGAGCGAACTGTGGGTCCTAATCGAAAGGATTGGAGCCAACGGTTGGATGATGCACTTTGGGCATACAGGACGGCCTACAAAACACCTATAGGAATGTCTCCCTATAGGTTGGTGTACGGTAAAGCATGTCACCTTCCGGTGGAACTAGAGCATAAAGCATGGTGGGCCGTCAAAACATTCAACATCAAGCTAGATGACGCCGGTCTGCATCGGAAGCTCCAGCTGAGTGAGCTTGAGGAAATAAGAAATGATGCATTTGAAAGCACTCTGATCTACAAGGAAAAGGCAAAGGCATTTCATGACAAACAGATCAGGAGTAAAGCATTTGACATTGGCCAGAAAGTTTTGCTTTTCAACTCTCGGCTTAGACTCTTTCCTGGTAAGTTATGTTCTAGATGGGTAGGACCTTTTGTTATCACTAATATTTTTGCCCATGGAGCCATACAGATAAAACACGTTGGAACTGGAAAAGAGTTCAAGGTAAATGGCCATAGATTGAAGCCTTATATCGAGGCAATTGGCGAACACGATGTGGAGTCAGAAAGAGTGCTACGACGTCCCATCAGATGAACTAAATTTGGTCTAGGCTGGATGGACGTTAAACTTCAAGCGCTTGTTGGGAGGCAACCCCAATGTGTTCGCGAGTGTGAAGGAGTCATCAACACAGATTTGCTTTCTTTCAACCCTTCACTCTCTTTTATGTTTTTCTTTCTTATTTCATTTTCTTAAATCATCTTCCTTACTTTGATTCTATGTTTAAATTACTTCGTACTTTCCTACATTGAGGACAATGTAGAATTTAAGTATGGGGGAATGGTTTACAAATTTATTTGTGCATTTGAAATTGATTTATTAAGTCTTTCTTAATTTGCAATTGTTTTATTTCCATTTGCAATTGTTTTATTTCTTTCTCAAAAAAAAAAAATTAATAATAATAATAATAAAAAAATAAAAAATACAAAAAAAAAATACAAAAAAAAAATTACAAAAAAAAACAAAAAAACAAAAAAACAAAAAAATTATTATTGCTTTCTTGAGTCTTTTTGTTTTAACGTAGTGTTTTTACGAGTCATCAAGTTGCCCTTTAACTTGTCAATGATATAAGTGAATGGAAATGATTATGTTATGGCCATAAAGATAATCACAACTTGAATTTGTTTGTTAATATTTTGTGATTAAGTGTTATAACTTGAAGATAATGCATGTAAATTGGCATATAAACAAGCATGATAAGATAAGTATGAATCATATGAACCTTATGTGAGCTTTAGAACTTAATATACATCTTTGATGAGTGATTCATAAGTTCTTTGTTTAAATTGATATACATATGCCTCATAACTACTTGCAATAGATTTTAATGAACTCTAGAGTACTAGAACTTATTCTATGTGATTTTCAAAGCTTTTAAGTCAATAAACTCTCTGATTCTGGATATGATTAAGGCATTAGGGTTAACACCACAAATTCAAACATCCATGTTCCCTATTTTGTGCGCACAAGTTGCGACCCCCTTAGTTTTACCCCTTTTGAGCCCACATTAAGCCTTTCTTTCCTCACCATGATTATCTAAACACTTGAGCTTAGTATAGACATCTTTTACCTTTGTTCCAAGGACTCGGTTGAAGACATAATGATTATGTAAAGAGAAAATGATGATATTGAAAGACTTTTATGTGGATTTTGTGGATTTACTTACTCAAACATTGTTGTATTTTTGACACATGTTATTACCTTGATATATGAAAGAAAAAAAAAAAGGAGATATATTGAAGGTTTTATCAAGGTAATAAGGTTTGATTATGAATGTTTGAGTTAAGTCCTTTACATTTGTAAATCCGGCACAAAGAATGAATTCGAGGCCCAACAAGATGAAATTAGGCCTATGTTCGAAGGGATGGATTACTGACATCATTGCACTAAGGTTGGGAAGTTATGATACGTTTTGGGAGTCTATTGAGTCTTGGAACGAATTTGAGCACCACTTGTCCTATATATTCCTTGCCTCTAAACTTAGCCCCATTACAACCTTCGTAAAGACCTTATGATCCTTAAGATGGTAAATTTTGATTAGTTGAGTCAATCACTTGAGTAAGCTTATGGTTTTGGTTCATTTGCGCAAGTATGTTTTGTTTTTATCTTGAGGTGTTTGTTTGAGATTTTGCAAAAGTACTTCATTTCGATTATGTGAGCATCTCTCACATACTTTGAGTGCAAACACAAACCCTCACAAAATTGAGTGAATTTATGAGTGCATATCCTTGTGAGTTGATTCATACTTGTCTTATTCATGCAGAGATCCATTTCACCATATTTACTCATTATCTTACTTGTTGAAACATTTTGTTACCATGTATTAACTCTTGAATTCCATTTGCTTAAATGTTTTAAGTGAAAATCTTTTATGCCATGATTATAACAATGAAATTTGAGACAAATGGTTAAGGGTCTACTTGTTTTGAATTCGTAGTTTGATTTTAGTTTTTGCTAGGGACTAGCAAAGTTTAAGTGTGGGGGTATTTGATAGGACGTTAAAAAGACATTATTTTATATTATTTTATACCCTTTATACTTGATTTTTAGTATTAAAATATTAAATAAATTGATAAAATAAATTATTTTGTGATTTTTATGCTTAGATAAATAAAGTTTGTAATCTGGTGCATTTTGGCGAAAGAATCGTTTCGATCGGAATTATAACGAATAAATTATGGACGAAATTCGATGAATTAATTAATTTCTGCAGCCCAAATCCCATTTGTACAAACCAGCCCGCGAGCCCAAGGCGCGCAGCCCAGGCCCGCGTAACCAGCTGCCCAGTCCAAGATCCGCACGGCCCGCAGGCCCAGCCACGTGCAGCCCACACGGCCCAAACGCGAGCGGCCTGCTTCAGCTGTCCAGAAGGAGTTCGGCGCGCGCCTACCGACGACAGCTTCTCCTTTCCAGCTCACGCCTGCCGACCAGCCGCCTCCTTTCCAGCTCACGCCTGCCGACCAGCCGCCTCCTTTCCAGCACAGCTTTGCCGACCAGCCGCCTCCTTTCCAGCTTGCAGCCACCGAAAATTTTCCCTTCTCTTTTCAGCAGCTCCAGATTCCTCCCTTTTGCTGTTTTTCATGCTTTTCTTTTCTTTTTTTTTTAATTTCTCTTCCCCAAAAACCACCCATACTCATCATTTCACTTTTGAATATTTTTATTATAATTTTTGTTTAGTTTTTATTTATTTTCTAGGGTTTAATTTGAGTTTTTCCCCTATAAATAGGAGTTGATTTCACTTGTTGAAAGCACTTCCAAGTAGCACAAAATTGAGCTTCTTTTAGGAGAAATCTTGGCAAAATAGTTCCAATACAATTTTGAGAGTTCAAGTCCGAATTTCCTTGTTTAATCTTCTTCCATCTTCATAAGGTTCCAGCCGCTGTTCGGTGTTCCTTGTGAAAAACAATCCATTGTTCTCATCCAATCTGAAAAGTGTAACATTTGCTCTCCATTCTCTTAAACTCTTTTATTTGTTATTGGTTCTAATTATAATGCAATATATGTATTGGTTTCTCCTTCCTATCTTTTGTGAAAATTGAGTATAATCTCCATGTGTTTTACTTTCTAAAAATCATTCACTTCTTACATTTTAGAGCTTAAACTTCATTTCGAAACTAAATGTTGATCCGCTGTTCGGGGCATTTAGAGTAGATTTGGAGAGATTTAATGTATGACCGCTGTTCGGCGCATTAAATCACAAACTTAAGGTAATTATATTATAAGTAAAAATCCGCTGTTCGGTGCATTTATAATATGAATAATGTATGAGGAAATATGAGTTTGTGAAGGTATAATTTCGTGATTAATTCAAATATTTGCAATTGTAGTATGTTGTTGAAGTTTGTGTTTACGGGAAGTCTACTTTGTGCATAAGTTAGAATAGAAATAGAATGAGTTTATCTATACTTTTACTTATTTACAAAATTACAAACCTCTTCAAAACCCCCCTTGTTTATTCTTTATTCTTTTATTCTTTATTCTTTTATTCTTTGATGCTTTTATTCTTTCATTCCTTTATTATTTAATTTATTGATTCTTTGATTAATTAATTCATTTATTCTTTGATTAACTAAGTCCTTTATTCTTCTATTATTTCATTCTTTAATTCGTTAATTTATTAATTCTTTGTAATTCATTAATTTATTATTATCTTGTTCATCTATTCTTTAATTTATTAATTCTTTGATTGTTTAATTCTTTTATTATTTAATTCTCTAATTCATTATTCTTTTATTCATAATCCACTAACATATTATTAATGTTCCCTAATTTCCCCGGTTAAGAACGATCCCTATTTATCAATACTACACCTACACAAAAAGGGTTTAAATTGCATAACACTCGAATTACATGTTTAATTTAATGCGTAGTTTGGGCGTAGTCAATTGGGACAGGTCCTGTCATCCTCTCTGTCTGACTGTCTTACGGCCCATCTGCCTTGCCTAACGGCTGCCCTCATGGCGTTGCCGGACGCCTCCTTTCACGGCCCCTCGATCTTTCTAGTCTCCATCTCCCTCAGGAGCCGTCGGTCCGTCACCAAATGAGCAACCTTCTCACGGCCTCTCAGTGATGCTAGTCTCCATCTCCATCTTCGTCTCCGTCTCCCTCTCCCTCGATCGGTCAAACGCCGTCGATCTCCCTCAATCTCTCTCAGCCCCTATCTCGGGCCTCGAATCGATTGTTCGATCTCCATCTCAATGAAATCGGTTCAAAACCAAGTCAAAACCGAACCAAACCGATTTAATTGGTTTTCAGTTCAAACTATTTTGAGGGTAAAATCGGACCGAATAGGAACCGACTTACTACCCAGTTCGGCTTCAATTTCGGCAAAAAAAATCGAACCGAAAAACCGATTAACATGGCTAATTCTCAATGGAGTTTGATTTCTTTAATCTTTTTTATCTCTCCATTAAATTATATTTTTAATTAACTTTTACGCAGATGCCAAAAATAAATAAGAAAAATATGGTTGTATAGCTACAAAAATGAATAATCTGAGATAAGGATCTGGTTTAAGCCGAGGACCTGAAGGCTGAACTGCGGAAGTTACCGCTGGCAAAAAAATGTGTGGCATAAAGCTGTCCATTTCTTGGTAGTTTTCCAGCCGCCCGATCTCAGTTTCATTTCTTTAAAGCAAAAATGGGACCACTTTTTCTTTTAGTTTTTTTGTAACTACAGATTGATTTTTATGTTTTTTTTAAGTTTTTATCAATTCAGCAGAAAGACCATTAGGTAAGCAACTAATAGCATACAACTTATAGGGGTACGTTTGTAAATAATTATAATATACAACTTATAGGGTTACGTTTGTAAATAATTATAATATACAACTTATAGGGTTACGTTTGTAAATAATTATAATATACAACTTATTTCTGTTTCAATAATATATGTATTTCTGTTTCAATAATATTTCTGTTTCAATAATATATGTATTTCTGTTTCAATAATATATGTATTTCTGTTTCAATAATATTTCTGTTTCAATAATATATGTATTTCTGTTTCAATAAATTAATGTCACTCTATTCGTAGTATTCATTTCTTTTTTATACATACTTTTATAAGTAAAAACAATTTATCCCACCCACATGTATAAAATATGAGCATGATTTTCACATTTATTATATAGTAATTTTTTTTGTCTAAATTATAGAGTAAATTACATTTTAATACAATATGTTTTATATTAAATTTTATAATTATATTTAACTTTTCAAATCTTAAATTTACATATTTTGAACTCTTAAAAATATAATAATTTAATTACACCATTAATTTTTCAGTAAAATATCTTACTACATATCATGTGTAAGACCCACCATTTATTTTAAATAAAATTTTCCGTCTCGTTTTTTTCTTCGTCTTCGTCTTTTTCTTAGTGAAGAAAATCATAATGAACAATGCAACAAAATCCCTTTTTTGTTATGTTCATAAATTTTGTCACTAAAGGTGTCTTTCGCCTTTAGTGACAAAAAACTCTTCTTTTTTTTTTTCTAGAAATTATAGGAAGTCTAGAAGAAGAAAAAATCAAAGAAGAAGTAGGAAGAGGAAAAGAAGAAGGAAGGGAAGAAAGAAGAAAGAAAAAGAGAAACTCATAAAGAAAGATAAATTAACCAAAGAAAAAAGAGAAACTAAAAAAAGAAAGATAAAAATTAAATTTTTAAAAAGATTTTTTTTTTGGCCACTTGAGCTTCTATTTCATTCATTTAAATTTAAATTGTAAGTCTTATATGTGACATGTACAACATTTATAAATTATTTAATAAAATAGTTAACAACAGAGCCGACTTGTTACACATTTAAAAATTTAAGATATGTAAGTATAAAATTTTAAATATTAAATAATTCTAAAACTTAACATAAAACAAAGATACTAAAGTATAATATATTTTTGATTATATCCGACTACATATCTAATTTTTTTTTTATTGAGTAACCTATCACCTCATCCATCCATCCATCTCCGACTTATTTTCTTTCATTTCTCAGCTATTCGAAGAGATCCACCATTCATGCATCTAGGACATATATTTGCATATGGACCGCGACACCCCCTCAATTTCAATATTATACAACCAATTAAATCAAATCAATTACATCTTAATAATTGACACAATGCTTGCCATGCCACATATATATATATATACAATATATACAAAATGAAATTCTGGTCATAATTAGACGTGACAACCAAATTTTGTAGTTGTCAAGTCATATAAGCAGCTATCTAGAACAGTGCAACCTAGGTTTATTAAAGGTGTTAGATATTAGGCATACTTCGGGCTAAGTTTATCTTTCATCAAATTAAAGATGGTTGCAAAAATATTTCAGTATGGATGGTCTATTATTTTAGGTGAGCTAAATTTATATGTTAAAATTGAAAATAGAATTTGTATTAAATTTCATTAATTAACATAAAAAAATGTACCTATTTTGGGATTGCAATGATCATTACTTTTCAAATGATCTCTACACATAAATAAAAACTTGACTAAAGCAGAAAAAAATACCCTAATAAACATGAATTAACAAGCAATGCAAATAAAATATGATTATTTTTTTTATAAGTCAAAATTGGATTAAAGGACAAGCCCTAAAGGAGCCCAAAAAGGGAACAACATCACCTAAAAAAGGGCAAGCCCTAAAGGAGCCCAAAAACGAAACTAGGCAACACGTCCCTGGCCAACCAAAACAACACACTAAGCAACATGGATATTCCACTCATTAGCCACCCGGATATTACCTGCACTCCTTTTAAAATTAAAGTTACACAATTTTAACCGAATCATCTCAATAATACGATTAAGGATAACGTTGGGATGACACCGAGTATTGGAGAAAATCTGATCATTACGCTTCTTCCATAAGATATAGACCGTGATAGTCAAAGCTAATTTCTTGATAGAAACTTCCAAAGATTTAACCCGCCAACAAGTGGCAATGGTGTCCACAAAAGCCGGCCGGGGAGGAATTCAACCACGGTTCTCCACAAAGGCTAAAGACATGCTTCCAATAGTACCACTTAGGAGCCCTATCACATAAACAACAAAGAACAGTATGACGAGTAGAGTACCTGGAAACTCGATCCATGGTTGCAAGACGCCCCTTAATAGATATCCAAAGAATAAAGGAATTTTTAGGAATAGATGCCCAAGACCAAACCAAATGAGCCCAGGGGACCTCATTCCCACTAGAATTGGACTCCTTCCACAACGAATTGGAAGAAAACAACTCATTAGAAGTAAGAGCCCATGTAAACCTATACTCCAGAGTAGGATCTGTATCCATGGAATAACAAGTGTTGCGGATTAAAGCAGCAGTAGGACTAGAAGACCAAGGCATTGCCAACTACCAGAAACAAGAACTAAAGAAACCAAAGCATCAGACTGACTTCCCATCCTTGCTCTCTCATCTGTATTCACCAAGTCCCCCAACTGCCCTAGAGGATTCCATCTATCATGCCAAAGGAAAATGTGCTCCCTATTACCCATATTGCCCTGGATAAAAGGACGAATGCGTTCACGAGACTTCATCAGCTTCCTCCAATTCCAAGAGCAATTAGCAAAAATTCTCAAATTCCAGAGGCAGCGATCACGAATATAATACACCTTGCCCCAATTAGCCCATAAATTAGAAGAACCTCCCTCGTAAAGATACCAAATATACCTCCCCATCATTGAAATATTCCAAGGATGTAACTTTCTGATATCAAGATCTCATTCCTTTTTAGGTTTACACATAGACTTCCAAACAACCTTAGCATAATATGACCCAAAATTATGACCAGACCAAAGAAAACACCAAAGAATCTGCTCAATTTCCGAAGTGATTCGTTTTGGCAAAAACAGGTGAGACCCACAGAACACCATAATGCTACATAAAACAATTTGGATAAGCAAAAGCCTACCAACAAAAGAAAGAGAACGATGGTCCCAGGCTCTGACTCAGTTTTGAATTCTCTCCAAAAGGGGGGTACAATTTGTGTAACTTAATTTTGTGCTAATAATTGGGATCCCAAGATATCTAATAGGCAATGAACCTTCCTAGACACCAAAACACCCCAGTAAATGCCTTTTCACTCTTTGGTTAACCCCAGCTGCGTACAAATGGCTTTTACCAAGATTAGGCAGTAAACCAGAAACCCTAGAGAAGCAATCTAAGGCAGCCTTGACAACAGACAAAGATCTAGTATCGCCATAAGAGAAAATAATGAGATCATCAGCAAAGGCAAGGTGAGAAAGAAATACATTGTCACAGCTCTAATGGAATATGAAATCCGGATTGCTGCCAATACTCCTCGCCATAATCAACGAAAAGATCTTCATAGCAATCACGAATAGATAAGGAGATAAGAGATCACCTTGTCTAATGCCACGCTTCCCAGGAAAGAACCCAACCAGCTCCCCATTAATAGCAATAGAGTACCAGGGGCTCAAAATACACATCCTTATCCAACCCACAACAATAGGAGGGAAATGAAAAGCCTTCAAAGCACCAATAATAAAATCCCAAGACAGGGAGTCATAGTCCTTGAGAATATTCACTTTCACAACACAATGAGGAGCACCGGAGTTGAGGTGATACCCCTTGAACAATTCTTGGACCAGGAGAATATTATCTCTAATTCTTCTTCCCGAAACAAAAGCTGACTAATTAGGGGATATTATAGAAGCTAGCACCGACTTAATTCTATTAGCAATAATCTTAGACACAATCTTATAGATGGTATTGCAGCAAAAGATGGGGCGAAAGTCTCCCATAGAGGATGAATTAGCATACTTGGGAACCAAAGTAACAATGGTGGAATTCGTTTCACCCAGGAGACGAGAATTGGTGAAAACCTCATTAACAACACTTATCACATGAGAACCAATAACAGGCCAAGCACGATGGTAAAAATAGGCATTGAAACCATCCGGACCTGGAGCCTTATTAGGCTTAAGCTTGAAACACGTCTTTCAGACTTCCTCATCACTAACAGGAGCACCCATAACAGTAGCATGATCCGTTTAGACAGTGGTAGCCATTAACTCCTGAAAGTTCATCCCAACAATCGAACAAGTAGTACCCAATAAGTTGTTGAAAAACGAAACCGCCTCACACTTGATGTCCGCCTCCTCAATAGCAGTAGACCCATTAGCCCGTATAATAGTAGTAATTTTATTACGGTTAGCTCGTTTTTTTATTTCTTTATGAAAGAAAGCAGTATTCTTCTCACCATCATCCAACCAATGAATACGGACTTTTTGCCTAAACAGACTAGCTTCAGCCAACAGACAGTCCGCATACTTCCTTAACAAACATCTCTCACGCTCCACCAAAAGCAAATCAGAAGGGTTCCCACCCAACTTAACTTGACTCAAATCCAACTCAACTTTAGAAGCAACAACGGCTTCAGACACATCAGCAAGAGAGGGCTTGTTCAAACCCTTAAGAGCAACCTTAACACGTTTAAACCGACACGCAAATCGGAATTGAGCAAAACCACCACAAGGAGAGTTAAAAGCCTGCTTTATTATAGGCAGAAACTTCTCACGATCGGCCATCATATTAAAGAACTTGAACGGAATAATCTGTTTACGACAAGGGTTTCCCAAGGATAAAAGACAAGGATAGTGGTCAGATGATTCTGGATTCATAAGCTTAGAAGTCGAATTAGGTAACCTGGTCAACCACTCTTCATTAACCAAAATACGATCCAACTTACGTTTAATTAAACTTCCAGAAAACTGTCGATTAGACCAGGTGAACAACTCACCCATGAACCGCAAATCCACCATCTTACAAATCTGCAAGCATGAAGCAAGCGCTCTCATCCTACGATCCCATTGAACACTACCACCACTCTGTTCAGAAAGCCCAGTAATCTCATTCAAGTCCCCTAAAATTGTCCACTGACCCGAATTACAAATGGTCCCCAAATCAACCAATTCAGCCCATAAATTGGTCTGATTCCTCTTAACATTAGACCCATATGTAAAAGTAGCATAAAACTTATCCCCAGACTCAATTATCTCCACCGAAGTATGGATGAACTGCTCATGGACCTTTAGAACCTGTAAGTGCACACACGAATGGTAGGAATTGGATTGGATGGGATAAAATATCATTATTTAAGACCACTTATATTATTTTATTTATGATGTTAGATTTAGATGGGCTGAATTTCTAAAATGAGCTACTCTAACTTCTTAAAAAATGAATTAATAAACACTTGACCACATAATTTTAAGATTAAATAAAAATCTTGGAAGAGCTATAGCCCTGGACCTAATAATTAATTAAAGCTAACCCCCGCATTAATACGATAAGTATTGCTTATTTTTTGGGAGCTTCGTAGTTATATTCGGAACATATATTATGAGTTTGATTTTTCATTGGATCAAATCAAGACTGAATGTGAGCTGGTGACAGTGAGAGCTTGCTTCTTGAGACTTATGTTTTGTTTCCTTGTCATGTGTCATCAAAATCCTCACACGCACAAACTATCATCATCAGATTCGTCACCACACCACAGACCACTACTATGTATGCTGTCGCTCATCCATGAAATGTTGACAT
This sequence comes from Prinsepia uniflora, assembly GCA_032719365.1. Taxonomy (NCBI): domain Eukaryota; kingdom Viridiplantae; phylum Streptophyta; class Magnoliopsida; order Rosales; family Rosaceae; genus Prinsepia; species Prinsepia uniflora. Next base: position 22,195,244 of record CM064861.1, on the reverse strand, counting down.
TGGTCTATTAGTTTTGAAATATAACTGAATATTGTTATGAATTTATGATTGAATTAGCTGCTTAATTAAAAATAATAATCTAATTAATCTACCATGTACGAATAATGCCTCATAATATATATTTTTTTATTTTTTTCAACAAGGACAAACTTTATACCAAATTAAATACACATTTATTTAGTCACAAGTTATAAGTTATAACGGTAATTAAATTGTGATTTATATTTTATTTTCTTCTAGTTTCATACTTTCATCTATATATTTTTTGGTTAAGTTACGTTCGATCTGCCCATGATATATTTTACTACGTCTTCTAAATCTCTTTGAGCATCTTTTTGTAAAATAAAAAGAAAAAATAGCGTGATAAACTTTCCTGATAACAATATAGTATAATCATCATTTTTTTTATATGATGAGTTGTTGTCTAATTTTTTCTAAAATATTATATTATAAAGGTAAGTTTAATGTAACGAAATTTTCTCGATCGATATTGATTTTGACATTAACACATCTCTAAATTGATTTTGATTTAGCATTTTAATTACATGCGGTAAATCCGGAGAATCCATGGAATTGAGAGTGTGTAGGGGAAGCAATTTCCTAAGTTATATATGTATATCATGCATGCACCTACGAGATATCATGACTTTTGAGTCCTCCCAATCCCTAAGTTATATATATATATATATATAGGCTTGGGTGTTACTTTGTTAACTGGTAGTGGTACCACATCGACATGTTGAAAAATTCGTAGGATCGACCTGGATATCATGTCCATATTATATTAATTATATATAATATGACATGAAATTAATTAATTAATTAAACAAGGCATAGGCATTAGGTGAGTGGTTAATACGGCAATATCGATCCAAAATCCACATAATATATACAGTTAGGTGGTTGTGTTGTGTCTAATGTCCCTTCGAAGCGATTCCATCAAGATATAATTATAAATTAAATCTTAATTAGTGGTACGCAAATACATATTACAGCTTGATTAACCATTTGACACGGACAGGAGGGGGACACAACAAAGTTGTAGGAATCTTACGGATATGAGAAACAGGCAAGTGAGCAGTGAAGAGGTATAGCGCGGGTTTCAATTATTGGCTATGCAAGAGGCTGCTTCAAGCTGGATAGTGTTTGAAGAAATCACGCTAAACAAAAATTTTCCAAGACAAAAATATAAGGTTAATATTTGTATTATACAGCTACTCTTTCATACTCTTTTTTTAATTTATTGAATATTTTGTATGCATATATCATCATAAAAAAAACGTTAATTTTGTAAATTATCATTATAAAATTATTTATAGAAATGATCAATCAAATTGGATATCATTTAGTCATTATATATATATATATATAACTTACGTAAAATGATTAATAAGATTGGATATCATTTAATCATTCATATATATAACCTGCATAGACTGTACATCATAAATATCTTAATTATTACCGGTCATTGCTAATACCATTAATTTGTTTTGTTTGATATATGTCTAAACGACCTTTAATATTGTTGATTTTTTTTTTTTTTTGCAAAAATTATCTTATAATGATGATTTAGGAGTTGAACAGTTTCGATCATAATTTATTCATACTAATTATTTGATAAATTAAAAAGATGGTATGAGCACGTAATCCGCAAACGTAATTGGATGTCCGTCTATTATTGTTTTCTTTTTCACTATTCACGTAATGAATGAATTACTAATCTTAAATTCAATTTTATAAAAAAAAAATAGAATCACTATTACTATGTATAATTATTACATAAATATTGTTTTTAAATAATGAATAAGCATTAACGGGTTCCCGTTCACCACACAAGAAGCAAGGGTCTAGTGAAAACGGGCCATTTTAGGAAAAATGTCATTTCTATAGAGTTGTGTGATAGCTATATTTTTCCTAAGGGTGTGTTTGGATAGAGAATTAAGATTACTAACAATTTATCAAATTATAAAATTTAAATTATCTGAAATTAGTTTGCAAGGATTTGTAAAATTTTATATTTTGATAACATAAAAATAAAATGATATTTAAATATGTAATTTAATGTTCATATATAAATCGTAGTTATAAAGATGAAAATTTGAAATTGACACATTTTTATATGGAATTTATACTTAGGATTTGTGGTATCTAAATTCTAAATTTTTTATTTTCTTATAATTTAGAATTCATATATTTATACATCTAAACAAGAGAATTAGTGTATAGAAAACTTGAAATTCTATTTTTTTTAGCAATCCAAACGCAACCTACGGAATAAAGAAATATCAATTATGGAGAAATTTGATGTAGAACAAATGTCAGAATGAATTGAAGAAGAGATGGACAGGAAATGCAAAAAAGATGCAGCGATAATTTATATATTTGGTTCCCACGCTCGGAATGGAACATGTGATACCTTTTCGAAAAGGAAATGATGAGAGAATCAATACACATAGCTATGCAATGATCATGGGCTATGTTAGCCAAATAATGTCGTTTAGGACCTCAAAAGCCAGATTTAAGAGTTTTGGTCATTTTCGGAATTTTTATTAATTAGGGTTTTTGTTTCCCTTTTTTAACCGAGGGTTTGCTAGAGGTTTTCTTTTATATTTTTCAATCAAGTTGAGAGTTTCTCACCTATTTCCTGGTGGATTCCAGTTTACGTTCCTTTAGGGTTTTACACTTATAAACCATGTTAATTCGTGATGCATCAAGTGGTATCAGAGCAAGTATCACCCCTCTTGTTATCGTTGATTTGTATCCATGGGTGATCATGTAAATGATGGCCTTGTCACTAGGGCAGATCTGGTTTCCCAGATCCGTCGTATTACGGAATTGGTCACTCAAAACGGGGAGATTTGTGAGTTGTTGTTGGCAAATAATCGAATAGGCAACAGAGGCAACAATAGAGGAAACCTTAGAAGACTTCATGAGCAAGAAAGTGATTCTGAATCTGACGAGGAAGTCTAAGAGCCCCAGGCTAATAATCAAAATCATCAAAATATAATAACAATCGTAACAATTTTGATGATTATTGAGTTAAAGGTAATATTCCCAAATTTTTGGGAAATCCGAAGATTGAGGGTTTCTTATATTGGTTGGTGGAAGTTGTGAGACTTTTCGAGATCATGGAGGTTCCCAAGGAAAAGATGGCAAAGATGATTCCTTTTCGTCTAAAAAGTACAACGGCTGTTTGGTGGGATTAAATCCAAAACACCCGTCAAAACCAAGGAAAGAATAGGATTCAGACATAGAGAAAGATGAACAAACTTATCATGGAGAGGTTCTTACCTGATATTATGAACAAATTTTATATCGCTTGTGTTATGGGATGTATACAAGGTAGTAGAACAATGGCTGAGTATACTGATGAGTTCATGAGGCTAGTAGAACGTAACAACCTAAGGGAGAAGGAGAATCAGAAGATGGCAAGGTATGTAAATGGGGGAAACCTTCCATTCAAGAGGAAATTGGTTTATAGAAATTGTCGACCTAGTAGGAGACAACTAATATGGCGGTTAAGGCTGAGTTGATAGAAAAAGAGAAACGCCAAATTCCTTGTCAGAGGAATATGCTAGAATTCTATGAGAATAATGTCGTTTTCCATACTGATAAGGGAAAATCGGTGCAGCAAGCCACATCAAAACCTTTGAACTTCCAGCCTAAATGAGCTAATGAAGGAAGTAGTAGGAATTTCGATAGAGGGCATACTCTAACCTATAAATAGAATTCGTATGCCAAACCCACAAGGGATACCTGTTATCATTGTGGTAACCTCGGGTATCGTTCTTATGTTTGTTCCGGCCGTAGATGAGCCAATTTAGTATATGTGGATGATGACAAGGAAAAGGACGAAGGAGAAGGTTTTGAATATGATTATTAGGGAGTTGAGTTTGCAATTGAAGATGGGTTAGAAAGAGTGACCTTCGTGATTCAGCAAGTTCTTTTAGCCCCTGTTTGATCCTGAAATGACCAACTCGATGAGACCCGCTGGGGGTTCTAGGACCAGCCGTGTGGTGTCTCGGGCCCGCCGGGGGCGTCGTGATTCGGCAGGGGTCCTACAAAACTAGACACCGGTGTGGTGTCGGCCAAAGGGGCTCCGATGCCAAAGTTAGTATTTGAATGCCGAGAGGCAAGTAAACACAGTGCTCTGGGTCGGTTCTGAGTGTCCTACCTTTGTGAAGGGTTTCGGGGTATTTATAGTAGCCATAACTGTGGTAGGTGGGCTACTGTTACGGGAGCAGGTGGTGCTTGGTGGCTAGGAGCCGTCTGACAAGCCCTGGATATCCGGAGGAGGCGCCAGCTGGAGTCCCAACCTGCCTCCGTCAGGGAGTTGGTGTGGCAGAGTTGGTTAGGTGACTGTCGCAGCCAGCTGTCGTCTGTTCACTGTCAGGTGCCGAATGGCGGGAGTGCAGTACGGTGCCGATCGGCGGGCCGTGGGCCGTGAGGGTACCGATCAGGCGATCGGTCGGCGGCCAACCTGTCCTGGTGGGACCTGTGCTAGGGTGGTCGGTCGATATGGTATCAACATAAGTCCCCTAAGTCTTTGACTGAGGTGGGGTTCCTCGGTCGAGGACTTGATATGACGGCCGGTACCTGTCGACCGACCAGGGCGGTGCGCCCTATATCCCTAGTAGCCCCCAAAGTCATGGAGCGAGGAAGTGCACCGTATGTCCGATTTGCAAAGAAGCCCCGTTGCCGAGTTCTGGAAGCGGCCCACCGTAAAGACCGAAAGATCGTGGAGAGGCGGCCGTGGGGAATGGCGGGGAGACGTCGGTAGCAGTGTGCTTGCCGACGAAGAGAGGAAGCGTGCCGTCGGGAAAGAGGCCGGGAGGCTCCGGTCGGCAGGCGGTATGGATGCATACCGGTGAGCGATGTACGTATGTACGTATGTAGTTGAGAATGTACGATACCGATAGGTATACAGTACAAGGTATTCGTAGCTGAAAGGTGGCCGTATCGGCCTGGTGACCGTCAGATCGGAAGCGCGCATCTCGAGGCGGGCCAGGGGCCTATAAAAGGGGCGAAAGCTTGCTGTCTTTGTCACTTTTTACTCAGAGCATCTGTGGAATAATTGCGAGTGCCGACTGAATTGGAGACTGCCAATCAAGAAGAGGACGCACGTGGAACCAATTCGACCGAGCAAAACTTTGAAAGGTATAATTCCTGCCGTTCGGCATCTATGCTCAACATGTGTTCCGTAGCGTAGGTGCTTAGTTGTAGCTTCTTTTCTTTTGGTAATTTGTAGATGTCAGAGTCAGAGTCAAACAGTGGATCTGGGGTTAGGTCCCCTCAAGCTTTTGGCGGGGAAACACCGTCCAGTTCGGCAACCGACGTGCCGAGCGGGCGCAGTGGGTCAACGTCTACTAGTGGGTCCACTAGCAGCACTTCGTCGTCCAGCAGTGGTGACAACCTGGATGAGGCTCTTAGGTTGCCGCGGAAGGAGGTGAGGCAGCAGGGCGGGTGCAGCACATCGGGTGCCGATCGGCCAAGTGAGAGGAGGACGTCTTCCCGTACTCCCCCCGTCGCCACCGTCGATTCCGAGGCTGAGGGTAGCGGGACGGAGACTAGCTCGCCGATGGAACTAGATGCCGACGGCGTGGTGAAGGTAGAGTATGCCGTGGACTACGAGATGAACACCATTCGGCAGTCCGACCTGGACCGGTTCCGGGAGCTGTACAACGTGCCGACGGAGATTAAGATGACGGTACCCCCGCACAGCAAGAAGCCGAGCAGTCCTTCGGAAGGGTCGACACTATTTTACGTCGATTGCTTTGAACACGGAGTGAGGCTGCCTCTGCACCCGTGGCTCTAGGATATGATGGCGAGGGCGAACCTAGCCCTGGGGCAGCTGAACGCCAACGGCTGGATCATCCTGATCATCCTGTACACGGCGTTCCGACTGGCGGGACTGCCGGAGCCGACCTGGGGGAAATTGTGCGCCCTGTACCGCTTCAAGAGGCAGACCTACGGGTCGGGGTGGTACCAGATGGAGTGCCTGCAGAAGACGGCCCGGGGTGCCTTCATCACGGATGTGCCGACGTCGCAGAAGAGCTGGAGGCATCGGTTCTGCTGGGTATCGGGGCCGTGGGAGGGGGACGTCAGCGGGGTCCGCTCGAGGATTCCCAGCTACTTCCAGTCTGGAGGTTGTTGGTCTACCGTTCGGCTAGTGGTCATAAGGCGGCAATTGTGTCTACCGAGGCGGGGACTGATGGTGTTTGTTGTGTTTGCAGGTCCGTCCAAGGCAACAGTGACAGCAGAGGATTGGGAGGCGTGCAACCTGGTGCGGGAGAAGCTGTCCGACCTGGAACGCAGCCGGTGCGTCCTGAAGTTGCCGTCGAACCTGCTTGCCGTGGGTCTCATCTCGCCACCTGGTAAGCAGTAGTGTTGAAGTGATAGTGTGTAGGCATGCCGGGGCACTAACAGTTTGTTTTGCAGTGCACCCCCAAGTGGAACAAGCCGCTCAAAAGAAGATGAGTGAGGCGGTGGCGAAGCACGGCGAGGCTGCCGAGGGCAAGGGCAAGGAGCCGGAGGTGCCCCCCCACAGCCGCGGAGGTAGAAAACCGTGGCGGTGAAGCCCAAGGGGACTGGCCGGGAGGAGCCCCAACAAGGGTCGAGCTCTGGCTGTCGACCAGATGGGCTGCCGAAGCCGAGCCGGCCTGAAGCTAGGCAGGGTATGGAGATGAGTCCGGTGCTTGGTCTGAAAAGACCCCTGATCGGCGGGCTGGACCAGGCCCGGGTGCGCCGGAGGAAGCTAATGGAGGCTCGTCAGAGGCAGTCTCCCCCGGCAGCTGGGGTGTCGGAGAGCGAGAGCGCCGACCGGCGTCGGAGGAGGGAGGCGGTGTTGAGGGCTCCGGAGGTGCCGAAGGGGCAGGAGAAGGAGAAGGAGAAGGAGAAGGGGGCCCGGAGGGAGATGCCGCCGCCGGCGAGGGAGAGGGCGGTTGTCAGCACTCCTGGCGTGGCGTCCTTGTTTGCCGAACCCCTGGAGACGGGCGAGGTGGTGCGGTCTGCCAAGGCCGGCGATGGCTGGGTGCCGGTGACACACCACGTGCACAAGACGTTGGCGCCAGTTGCCAATGCCTTCGTTCTGGGGTCGCAGGTAACTCCTGCGGAGATAGAGGAGATCGGCACCGGCTCGCATCCTGGTCGGTTCGCTGCCGTGCTGGCCGAGCAAGCCCACGTAAGATCGATCGCCCATTATTGTTTGCGTTGATTTGTTTATTTATTTGTTGTTATTTTTTTTTTTTGCTAAGTGGCATTGTCTCGGCAGTGCTTCGGGCAGACATATGTGGCCCTGCAGAAGGCTGCGCGGCATATGCAGAGGCTAGAGGCCGAGCAGGGCGCCGCGCGGCAGAGGGAGGAAAAGCTGCGTGCCCGTGAGAGGGAGGGCCATGCCGCGCGGAAGCGAGTTGTGGAGTTGGAGGGGGAGCTCAAGCGGGAGAAGGCCCGTGTGGAGGCGGCAGAGAAAGGGATAGAGGATCGTGAAGAGACGGTGCACACTTTCTCCCAGCAGCTGAACGAGCAGGAGAGAGCCATGGGTGAGCTGCAGGGGGAGGTGGACCGACTTCGTGTCCTGCTATCGGCCGATCGGCAGAAGACCCTGGAGGACTTCATGGCGGACCCGGTGTATGCGAATCATCTCGACTTGGCGCTTGCCGAAGTGGAAGATGATTGCATACAACGGGTGTTGTACTTCAATCCAGGGGTCCCCCTCAACTTCCCATGGCTGGATGAGCCCCCCGTGCTGCGCAAGACTTTCTCCCTGGACGGTCAGCCGTCGAATGCCGAGGGCGAGCGGCCGGCTGGTGTGGAGAAGGCTGCAGAGGCGTCCACTGCCGACCAGCCCGAGGAGGCAGACGAGGAGGTGGTGGTAGTTTGAGGCCGAGGGCCGTGTAGCTTGCTTTTTGTTTCCTTTATTTTTATAGTCCGGGGAATGCCCCGTGTAGCATGTAGCTCTGTAGTGAAATCAATGAAAGTTGGACCTTATCTATCACTTTGCATCGTGCGATGGCACTTCGTTTTTTTTTTTGAATGAGCACTGCCGATAGGCGAGTACTTGGCGCATATGTGTATGCATGCCGATCCACGGAGTTGTAGATTAGATAAGGACCGAACAGTCATAATCGTGAACCCAAACCATAATGGACATACCCACCGAACTAAGATCGTAATAGCGAAAGATAATTATACTTGACTGTGTGGACCAAGTAAGCTTGTGTCGGTAGGTAAAGTAGGTGCCGTGTGGGTCACCGGGAGTGCCGATCGGCAATAGGGGATAGGCTACTTGTAGTTGAGGATTAGACTAACACTTAGATAAATGAAAGAACATTTTGCCGGAAAGGCAAGTTCGACTGGAGATAGCCAAGTCGAATTACAGCAAAGTGTAAAGTAATGTACATGGGGGGTGTTTTTAATTATAAAACAACTTGAGATGATCCGCATGCCACGGGTGTGTAAGCGACCGTCCATCCGTAGTTTGGAGCTCATAAGTGCCTGGACGACAAATTTGAGTGACCAGGTAGGGGCCCTCCCATGTGGGCCCGAGGGTCCCATCAGCACGCTCCTTAGTGGCCAGGCTAACCTTGCGAAGGACCCAGTCACCGACCTGGAAACTGCGTCCGTGAACGTGAGAGTTGTAGTAGTGAGCGATTCGCCGTTTGTGCGCCACGTTACGGAGATTGGCTTGTTCACGGCTTTCCTCAATGAAGTTGAGATTTTGTGTGAGGAGTTCCGCATTCTCTTGTGGATCATAGGATAGTACTCGGTAAGAGGTTTCCCCAATTTTCACGGGAACGACAGCTTCAGTCCCGAAAGTCAAGGCGAAGGGTGTCTCCTGTGTCGATGTCCGGTAGGATGTCCGATAGGACCAGAGAACATCAGATAGGAGGTCGGACCATTGGCCTTTCGGGGTGTCGTGGAGTCGAGCCTTGAGGTTGTGTTTGATGAGCTTATTTACGGCTTCCACCTGTCCGTTAGCCTGTGGATGTGCCACCGAGGCGAAGCAGAGCTGGATGCCATAGGTGTCGCAAAAGTGTCAGAAACGGACAGAATCGAACTGAGTGCCATTGTCCGTGACGATCGTGTGTGGGATACCAAAGCGACAGATGGTGTTCTGGTACACAAAGCTCTCGACCTGGGCGGCCGTGATTATTTTGAGGGGCTTTGCTTCGGCCCACTTAGTGAAATAGTCCACCGCAACGATTGCGTGTTCGACGCCGCCCTTTCCTCGTGGCATGGGGCCGATGAGGTCCAGTCCCCATTGAGAGAAGGGCCAGGGGCTGAGCATTGGAGTGAGTCGCTCAGCGGGGGAATGAGGTACCGGGGCGCACCGTTGGCATGGGACGCATCGTTGAGTGATGGCCACAGAGTCGGCGCGCATGGTGGGCCAATAGTACCCCTGCCGAAAGGCTTTATGTGCTAGGGACCTGGGTCCGGAGTGGTTACCACAGATTCCCTGGTGAATTTCTCGGAGCACCGCAATGCCTCGGTCCGTAGGGAGGCACTTGAGAAGGGGGTGTCGAATCCCCGTCGGTATAAGTGGCCATGCGCCATGGTGTACCGTGCGGACTGGCGTTGGATGCGGCGGGCCTCGTTGCGGTTGGGCGGGAGTTCGGCCGCGGTGAGGTACCGGACAATGGGGTCCATCCAAGAGGCCTCCTGTGTTGCGACCAGGACTGGTTGCTCGCTTGTGCTTGGGGATGCCAAAAATTCGACGGGAACACGGTGACCTATCTTGTCGTCGATGGAGGAGGCCAGGCGGGCCAGAGCATCGGCGTGGCTGTTTTCCAACCGTGGTATTTGAATGACCTCGTAGCCGCGGAAGTGGCGGAGTAGGGACCTCACTTTTGCCAAGTATCGGGTCATGGAGGCGTCTTTGGCATCATAGAGGCTGTTGATTTGTCGGACGATGAACTGGGAGTCGCTGTAAACCTGCAGCTGTTGTGCTTGGAGGTCGGTGGCCAACCGGAGGCCAGCAAGAAGGGCTTCGTACTCGGCTTCGTTGTTGGAAGCCTGGAACCCAAAACGCAACGCGTATTCCAGCCGTTCCTGAGTAGGTGTGCTGAGTACGAGGCCGGCGCCAGAGCCAGTATGGCAGGAGGATCTGTCCACGTAGAGAGTCCAAATTGGTCCGGCGGGGTCCATGGTGGACGGGGTTGGCGACTTGCAGATAGGAGCGGCGGGTGCCGCAATATTGGGATCCGGAGTGTTGGGCATGTGCTGCGTTGTGCTGTATGTGAATTCGGAAAGGAAGTCAGCGATGACCTGTCCTTTGACAGCTGGTCTTGGGGCGAATGTGATGTCGAACTCACTAAGCTCCACTGCCCATTTGACGAGTCGCCCCGAAGCGTCTGGCTTTTGGAGCACCTGGCGAAGGGGTTTGTTAGTAAGGACTAACATGGGATGTGCCTGAAAGTATGGGCGGAGGCGCCGGGCTGTCACAATGAGGGCAAAGGCCAACTTCTCCAGGTCGTTGTACCGGGTCTCGGCGTCCTGGAACGCCTTGCTGACATAGTATACTGGGAACTCCGCGCCGTCCCGACAAGTGACGAGGACGGAGCTGACAGCAGATGTGGAGATAGAAAGATAGACGGTGAGCCGTTCCCCAGTGGTAGGTCGGGTAAGTAGGGGCGCAGTGCTCATGTAAGTTTTGAGAGCTTCAAAGGCAGCGTCGCACGTTGCGTCCCAGTTGATGTGCCGGCCCCGGGTCTTCATGACCTTGAAAAATGGTAAACACTTGTCAGTCGCCCGGGAGATGAACCGGGTGAGGGCGGCGATCCGGCCAGTAAGGGTTTGGACTTCCTTGAGTGTGCGCGGGGGCTTCATGTCCAGGATGGCCTTGATTTTTTCAGGGTTAGCCTCAATTCCCCGTTGGCTGATCATGTAACCGAGGAATTTTCCAGAACGGACGCCGAAGACGCATTTGGCAGGGTTGAGCCGCATCTTGTATTGCTTTAGGACCTGGAACATCCTGTCGAGGTTAGGCACGTGCTGGTCGGCCGTCCGGCTCTTGACGAGCATATCATCTACGTACACCTCCATGGTCTTGCCAATCTGATCCGCGAACATGAAGTTGACAAGCCGTTGGTAGGTGGCACCGGCGTTCTTGAGCCCGAAGGGCATAACATTGTAGCAGCAGACTCCCAGATTAGTGCGGAAACTGGTGTGGATCTGGTCGTCGGGGTGCATCCAGATTTGGTTGTAGCCGGAGTACGCATCCATGAAGCTGAGGAGTTCGTGGCCAGCTGTGGCGTCGACCAAAAGATCGATCTTAGGAAGTGGGAAGCTATCCTTCGGGCAGGCTTTGTTAAGATCCGTGAAGTCGATGCACATCCGCCAGGATCCGGAGGGTTTCTTGACGAGTACGACGTTTGCGACCCACGTGGCGTAAATGGCCTTGCGCACGAAGTGAATGGTGCTGAGCCGAACGATCTCTTCTTGCATGGCCAGCTGTCGTTCTGCGTCATAAGTCCGCTGCTTCGGGGTAACCGGTCTGAAGGAGGGGCTGATGTTAAGCCTGTGGCAGATGACATCCGTGGAGATGCCAGGCATGTCGGCGTAGGACCAAGAAAAGACTTCGTTGTTGTCCCGGAGGAATTGGATGAGTTGTGTCCTGATTTCGGGAGCGAGTGTGCTTCCAATTTTCACTTGCCGCTCGGGGTTACGCGGACAAAGGGTGATCAGCTCCGTATCCTCCACGGGTTGCGGCTACGAGACGGCGGAGAGGTCGCGCGGGTCCTCGGGGGGACCCGCCCGTATTTGTTCAAGGAGCTCGGAGTCGACAGGGTCGGCCACGTAAGCAACCTCGGCGACGGCCATGGTCTCCCGCTTGTCGCATGGGTTGAGCTTTGTCAGGGCGGTCTGATAGCAGGAGCGGGCGGATTGCTGATTACCGCGGACTTGGCCAGTGCCCATGATGGTCGGAAACTTCATGAGAAGGGCCCGAGTGGAGATGACGGCGCTGAGCTGGTTGAGGAGTCCCCTACCCAAAATGACGTTATAAGCAGTGGGGCAATCGACTACCAGGAAGGTGGTGATGGCTGTTGCGATCTTGGGCGCGCTCCCCAGGGAGATAGGTAGGGAGATGGTGCCAAGGGGCATGACAGAATCGCCTGAGAAGCCGAGCAGTGGGGAACCAGCATGGGTGAGGCTTGCGGAGTTGATGCCCAATTGGTTGAAAGTGTCCATGAAGAGGACGTTCACAGAGCTACCAGTGTCCACCAGGATTCGCCCAACATCGAAATTGGCGATCTGAGCGCGGATGATCAACGGGTCATCGTGGGGAAAGATAACTCCCCGCTCTTCCTCCTCGGAGAAAGTGATGGGCGTCCATCCTGCCCGGGCGATCTTGGCCGCACGCCCATCCGTGATGTTGAATATTTGGTGGTTGGATGTCGTGGCGCGCAAGAAGTTCTTCTTGGCCCGATTGGAGGTGCAGGAGGAAGAGATGGTGGGGCCCCCGCCGATCGTGTTGATCTGTGGCAGTCCCGGTCCAGGGCGTGCGTGTTGGAGGAACTGGTTGATCTTCCCCTCCCTTACGAGTGCTTCCACAATGTCGCGGAAAGCCACGCACTCGTCGATGGTATGGCCGTTGAACTTGTGGTACTGGCAGTACAAGTTGGATTGGATGCCCGGGCGGGGGCCGGGCGGTCGTGCCCGTGGCTTGGGGATCGTGTCCTCGATGCTCATCAAGACGTTCTCGAGGGAGGTGTTCAGGATTGAATAGGTTTCGTACTTTGAGGTGGGCCCCATATGGGGTTTGCCTGCTTGGTGGGGGCCTGATCCCTGCCCCTTGTTGTGGTATTTGTCCCTCCCACGATGGTCATTGTTATACGTCCCCTTCCGCTTACCGGAGTGTGAGTCAGATCGGTGATCCGTATGCGCGTTAGTGGTCGGCGGAGGTGATCGCGCCTGCCGGTTGCTGGGAGGCGGAGGGCGCGCGCTATTCACGTCAGGTCGGGATGCGACCTGGGGAGAGTTGAAGTGCTCCGCCTTGGCGTGTATTGCCGCTTGCCGCTTGAGCTCATTGTAATCGTCCCAACCCTGGGTGAAGGCATGGTACTTGAAGGTGGACTCCCGCAGCCCGTTGCGGAAAGCGCGGTAGGCGGCCTTGTCGTCCGTCTCGTGGCACTTGGAGTATTCCAGGCTGAAACGAGCGGCGTACTGGTGTAGGGGCTCGCTGTCTCCCTGTCGGAGGGTTCCCAGGTCCTCGGTTGTGAGCAGTCGATCCGTCTGGATCATGAACTGGTTCAAGAAGACCGTGTGTAAGCGGTCGAATGAGTCGATAGACTGTGGTTCCAGGCGATAGAACCAATTGAGCGTGGCCCCGGTGAGGGTGGAGCTGAAAATTAGGCACTGCGCCTCGTCGGAGATATTTCTGAAGGCGAGCGCCGAGTTGTAGTTATTGATATGGGTGTCCGGGTCGCCTTGTCCGTCATACAAGGCAATCTTCAAGGGTTTGACCTCCGTTTCATGGCGGTACCGCATGATGCGGTCCGTGAAGGGACCAATGTTGGCCCGGGGTCGGGGTAGTGTCCCAGCTTTGGGTCTGGCGGCCTCCAGTTCCCGCACGCGCTGGAGGAGTTCCCGAACCACCTCGTTTGATTGGTCGGGTCGATCTGCCCCACTCGGGCGGTCGTCGATAGGATGGTTTGCGCTGCTGCCTCTGGGCTTCGTGGGTTGCATCGGTCGCCGCCCGGACAAGGCCGTGGTTGAGCTGGCGTTGTCTTCCAGCTGGTGCCTGGCGATCGGCGCGGAAGGACTGCCTGGGGGCTGGACGGAGAGCCGCGGAGGCTGTGCAGGTCGGCGTGCCAACCCGGACCTTGACCGAGCGCCCTGGGATAGGACGGGAAGAGGTGGTTGTGCCTGGATGCGGGGGTCGTGGGTAGGGTAAGTCAGACGGTTGGCCGGGGTCTGCGTCTGTCTCTTGTCGAGCAGCTCGTGGGCGTCGCGGTAGATCTGTGTTCCCGAAGGGCCAGGCATGTCGGTCTGGTGGAAGAGTAGGCGACCGGACGCCTCCAGTCGGTAGGCGTCACCGATCTCGGCTCTGCCAGCATCAAACTCCGGCCGACGAGACGCAGCGGCCAAGGCCCGTTTGGTTGCCTCCCGCTGCTCCTCCAGTTCCTCGCGCGTAGACTGCAAGATGGCCAGGGTGCTTCCATGCTGTTCCCCCCACACGTGATTCCTGCTCTCGATGGCAGCGTTGCTCTTCCTGAGTTCGGCAACCTCCGACCGGAGGGTCCTCAGCATCTCGAGCATGTCATCGGAAGGTAGGCTGGCTCGGGTTCGGCCGCGATCTCCCTGAGGGGTGTTGTTGAGCTCACCATCGTCCCGTTCGGCAGACATTGTTCGTCAGCGGAGGGTCGAGCAGGGGTATGTGAGTTGGTGGGTGTTGGTATTGTTATCCTTCCCACAGACGGCACCAATTCTTTGATCCTGAAATGACCAACTCGATGAGACCCGCTGGGGGTTCTAGGACCAGCCGTGTGGTGTCTCGGGCCCGCCGGGGGCGTCGTGATTCGGTAGGGGTCCTGCAAAACTAGACACTGGTGTGGTGTCGGCCAAAGGGGCTCCGATACCAAAGTTAGTATCTGAATACCGAGAGGCAAGTAAACACAGTGCTCTGGGTCGGTTCTGAGTGTCCTACCTTTGTGAAGGGTTTCGGGGTATTTATAGTAGCCATAACTGTGGTAGGTGGGCTACTGTTACGGGAGCAGGTGGTGCTTGGTGGCTAGGAGCCGTCTGACAAGCCCTGGATATCCGGAGGAGGCGCCAGCTGGAGTCCCAACCTGCCTCCGTCAGGGAGTTGGTGTGGCAGAGTTGGTTAGGTGACTGTCGCAGCCAGCTGTCGTCTGTTCACTGTCAGGTGCCGAATGGCGGGAGTGCAGTACGGTGCCGATCGGCGGGCCGTGGGCCGTGAGGGTGCCGATCAGGCGATCGGTCGGCGGCCTTCCTGTCCTGGTGGGACCTGTGCTAGGGTGGTCGGTCGATATGGTATCAACAGCCCCAAAACAAGAAATGTCACCGTAATAATATCTTTTGTTTTCTTTGTTCAATAAAAAATAAGGTATGCAATGTGATTGTATGTAATGGCCTGAATCTTTAGGAAAGTACAAAAAAAAAATAGAAAAAAGAGTGGAAATGACTGCTTTGTCCTCGTGTGGTCAAAATTTGACTTTTTGTTCAGTTTATGGTTTGAAATTTTCATGAGCACCATTGCGTATGTCTCGGGAACCTAAGTTTATACACATATGGCAGTTTAAAATCGGATATCAGATGAGTTCATTATGGGTCTAGAAAGAGTAGGGGCATTTTGGTAATTTTCTCCCAAGGGTATTTTAGTAATTTCACCATGAGATATTCTTTGAAAGTGACATGTGTCCAAATTCTTCCCTTCCCTCCCTTATCTCCTTGGGCACTATCCACCGATTTTGAGGCTTATGCAGTTGTATATGCGTGTGTTTTGAGTGTGAGGTGTGTGTGTGTGTGTTTGGTGATCAACCGAGAAACAAAGAAACAAAGAAAAAAACCAGAGAAGCGAGGGAGAAACAGAAGAAGAGAAAAGAGAGGAGGGGAAGAAGAGATTGGGAAGAAGAAAACAGAGAGAGAATGAAGGAGGTTTGGGAAGCCTCAGACTCGAAACCAAGACGAGAAGGAATTTTGGTGGGTTTGAGTTGCTCAACCTAGTTTTTTATGGGAACTTAGGAAAAAAGTTCAGGAGCATCCTCCTTGAGTTCCTACAATCCTAGTAAGTTTCTAAGATGTGTTTTTGGATGCTGGGATCACCCAGAAAGTGTGGGTGACGGACAATCGAAGAGGGAGGACTTTGGACGAGTTTTGTGGGTAAATTTTCCTTTTTAAACACCATATATCTTCTTCTGGCTCCAACTAGATGATTTTTGGTGTTTAGATCATCAAAAAAGGTTGAGAGTTGATGGAGGTATGACAGGGTCATGGTCATAGGTCGGGCGACCTGAAACTAGACCCGGCTAGAGGTTGAAGACAACCTATGTGCAGGGCGCGTGAGGCCCACATGCAGAGAGTGTCCTCAACCATTGCCAGCGTGTGGCGGTGTGTCCAGCGAAGTTTGGGATGACAGCCAACATAAAAGTTCTTTAGTTTTAAGTTCTAAGTTTAATGGTACAAGTTTTGGATTAATCAGACATCGTATGAGATAATTATGATGGTTCAAAGTTTAATGTTCTATTTAAAAACCTTAATTAATCCTAAAAACTTGGGTGATTAATCTTAGTAATATAATGGTGAAATTGAATGGATGTAAATTAGGAATTTGGTGATTAAATATGTGATTGTGTGTTCATGTCAAATTTAAGGTTAATTTAAGAAATTTGGGACATTAATCCTAGAACTAATTTGAATAATTAGTGTGTATATACAAGCTTACCTATTCTTAAGCTATTATTTTTTCTACACATGTAAAAAGTGTAAATATCATGATACTAATGATTCATTGTGACTATCCAATAACTTAGTGACTAATGATACTTTGATGTCGTATAAGGTGACATGATTATGATGATATGTGTGAGGATAATGCTATGGTTGTAGTGATCGGTGAAAAATACGTGAGATGACTATGTTTAAAGGGTTGAAATGTAATTGTATTTGAAATTGAATACGGCCGAGTTAGTAAATACCACCACTTATCGGGGACGTAGGCAGGAACCTCGTAAGGGTGGGTTTAATTTGGTTAAGTTATTAAGGTAAGGAAATAAATCAAATTGGTAGTATCTCTTGTCTGACAATGGTTGTCAGACGGAAGCAGGACCGGCCCGACTTTTGCGAACTTTTGGATCGGGTCCTGTCTTTGTAGATAATGGTAGTTGCGAGAATTTCTTGTCAAAAAAATTAGTGGAGCATTTTCAGCTACCACCAGAGCCATATAGTACTCTTTATTCACTACGTTGGGTGGAGAAAGAACCTTCAGTTAGAGTCTCTGAAATCTATCGTGTCCCATTCTAGAATAGTAAGCATTATAGTTATGAAATATTGTGTGATGTAATTGATATGGATGGGTATCATATCTTGTCGGGATGACCTTGGCAGTTTGATGTAGATACTACCTTTAAGGGTCGAGATAATGTTATATTGTTTACATGGAATGATCACAAAATTGCTATGGCTCCTACCGCACATTCGGGAAAGAAGAGTGTACCAAGAAAGGAGAGTTATAGTTTTCCGACCTTGACTAGAAATGAGTAGGGCATTAATGAGGCAATCAAAGAAGCTGATTATTTTTCCCTAGTGTTGTTGAAGGGATTATTGAAATTAAGTAAAGAAAATGTCGAAATTACCCATGATGTGCAACAAATTTTGAGGGATTTTAAGGAGCTTTTTCTTGAATAATTGGCTAATGAACTACACCAATGAAGGATATCCAACATCAAATTGATTTGGTACCTAGAGCTAGCCTACCAAACCTGTCTCATTATCGTATGCATCCAAAGGAGAAATGAGATTTGAGAAAGAAAATTGAAGATTTGTTGAGGAAGGGATTTATGAGAAAGAGTTTAAATCCTTGTGTTGTTCCTTTCATTCTAGTTCCTAAGAAGAAGAATGCTAGGCGTATAAGTGTTGATAGCTAAGCTATTAACAAAATAACGATAAAATACAGATTTCCTATCCCACACCTAGAAGGCATGTTGGACGAACTTGAGGGTTATAAGATGTTCACAAAATTAGACTTGCAAAATGGATACTACTAGCTTCGGATTAGGCCAAGTGGTGAATGGAAAACATCATTCAAAAGCAAGGATGGATTATGTGAGTGTTTTGTCATGCCTTTCGGGTTGTCAAATGCACCTAGCACTTTTATGAGGCTTATGAATTAGGTTCTTCGTCCATTCCTTTCCTCTTTTGTTGTGGTTTACTTTGATGATTTCTTAATTTATAGTCAGACCAAAAAAGAACACATGTTGCATTGGAGGCATGTTTTAGGTGTTCTACAAGAAAATAAATTGTATGTAAATCTTTAAAAATGTACTTTTTTGTACAAAAAAAACTGATGTTTTTGGATTTTTTGGTTGATGAGTATGGTATTCAGGTAGGTGATGAGAAAATTAGGGTAATTCATAATTGGCCTGCTCCAAGGTCGGTGATTGAGGTGATAAGTTTCCACAGTTTGGCCACTTTTATAAGCGTTTTGTGAGGAATTTTAGCACCATTATTACACCTATCATTTAATGTTTGAAGAAAGAAAAATTTCAGTGGGGAGAAGAGCAGAAAAAGAGCTTTGCCCTCACGAAAGAAAAGCTTTGCACCGCACTAGTTCTAGCTCTTCCAAATTTTGAGAGAGTATTCGAGATAGAATGTGTTGCTAGCAGAGTGGGAGTGTGTTCTGTACTGTCACAAGAGAAGAAACCAGTAGCCTTCTTTTCTGAAAAACTACGTGAAACCCGTTGGAAGTGGAGCACCTATGATTAATAATTTTATGCAGTTGTTATGGTTTTGAAACAATGGGAGCATTACTTGCTTCAGAAGGAGCTCGTATTATTTACACATCATCAAGCTTTTAAGTTCATTAATAGTCAGAAGTACATTGATAAGATGCATGCTAGGTGGGTTAAATTTTTGCAAAATTTTCCATTTGTTATTAAAACAAGCCATGAACCCTAAATCAGGTTGTTGATGCTCTGAGTAAGAGAGCTACCTTATTGGATACTCTTTCTCAAGAAATTATGGGCTTCAAATGTTTACGGGAGTTGTAGGAAAATGATGAAGATTTCAACGAAATACGGGAAAAGTGTGCTAACCTTGAGTGTAACGACCTGTTCCGAATTCCAAGATTAGATTAGTGACTAATCAAGGATTAGTGAGGTTAACCGGTGATTAGTCGAGAGAAATCGACCGGACGGTGTAAAATGACTGTTTTGCCCCTGGTCGTGGGCAAAATGTTGACTTTTGACCCGGGAGGTCCGATGGCCGAGGGTCAAGGACCGTTACGTAGATCGGGTCTATACGAATTCGTAGATAGGCGGAACGCCGAAATCGGACGTCGAACGGGAAAGTTATGGTTCACGGATGTTTGATTTCACTATGCATGCATTACGAGGTAATAATGATGTGGCAATATCTGATTGGGAAGATATTTAGGTGGGACCCATGGATGAGTGACAAGTGCCGCTCATCCTATTGGCCCAAAACCCCATTTTGTGGATCTAAATGATGATTGGTCCACTTGAATTAAAAAATATATATATTTTCCACCCATCACTCATCCTAGCCCTTCATCTTCACCCTCCCCTTCATCCTGACTGTCCATCTCATTTCCCTCTCACCTGATCATCAACAGCCATCCCTCTCGGTTTCCTTCACAAACTCGAAACACCCCCCTTCTCCATTTTCCCTCTAATACAAACACACCACATCACACCATCACCATACCTACATCCAAAGATTTGTGTGAGGAATTTTGAGAGACTGAGAATGACAAGGATGGCGGCCCACGGCGGTCCATGGCGGGGGGTGAGTCAAACCGAACCCGAGAGCCCAGTTTTATTTTGAAAATTGGAAGTTGAATTTTAATTGATGCTTTGAGTCCTTTTTGATGCTATTGAGACTTAGGGACCAAGGCAACTCGATGACGATCGATTTGGATGGAAATGGATGGCTAGAAGGCTAAGAAACCGAGCTTGAAGATCAAGCTTACGGTTTAATCATGAGAGGTATGGTTTCTGTTAGTTTTCATGTGTTTTTAATAGCTAGATAGATTAGGTTTGTTGCTAGGAACCTATAGGAAGAAAAATGGACAAGAGTGGATCGAAAATAGGAGAGATTGGACACTTAACCGGCCACGCCGGTCCAGACCAGTCCGGTTCGATTCAAACCAGGCGAACCGGGTTCGTTGGAGGTTGAAGACAGTGAACAGTGCAGCGCATGGGCTTCACGAGCAGCCCCTTTGGGAGGTGCGTGAGGGCACGTGGAGGGTAGTTTAGGGAAGTGTTCAACATGACTTTTAATCTATTCGATGTAACGAACATTTTGGGACTGATTTCGTGTCGATCGGACACCGTCTCGATATTGTTCAGGACATCTGAAGGTTTAGGATCAAGTTTAAAAATACTTAAAAATTTGAGAAAATTATGGGACTTCAATGAGAGGTTAATAAGGTAGTTATTAACCCTCTAGATTGATTTGGACAGGTTTGGGAGTCCCGGTGACGGCGATTAGCCCGGTGAGGCTTACAACATGCAAATCGAGGCTGCAACTTATGACGGTCTGTGAGTGGACCTTGATTTCTAAACTGTGATGCATGTGTAAATGTTTTATATGGTTATTAGATGTGATTATATGATGATGATTTGGATGATTGCGATTTATATGATTTCACGCATTTCAAGGCGATTTATGTGTTTGCACGTAAATCGAGATTTACGATTTTGCGCTGATTATACGTGCTTATGGTTTTGGAAATGGTTTAATGAAATGGTTTTGGATTTGAAAAGGCAAACTCGGGTTCGTGACCCATGTTTTTTGGAAACCCTCGGACTTGAAGTCCATTTAGTTACGTTTTCGGGCTAGAGGCCCAATTGGTTCGTGAATCGATTTCGGATTTGAAAATATGAAATCGGGCACGAGACCCATTTAATTTATGAACTCTTGGACTTGATGTCCATTTGATTTAACAAGGCATCGGGCTTGAGGCCCAATTGGTTTACGTACCGGGCTCGAGGCCCAATTGGTATACGTATCGGGTTCGAGGCCCAATTGACTTAGGTATCGGGCACGAGACCTATTTGGTTTACGAAATCAGGCATGAGGCCCATTTAGTTTACAAAATCGGGCATGAGGCCCATATAGTTTACAAAATCGGGCATGAGGCCCATTTAGTTTACGAAATCGGGCACGAGGCCCAGTTGGTTTATGAATTGGGGCTTAGGGCTCAATTATGGTTTACGTTGTGATTTCGGGTCAGGGACCTATAAATGGATTTCTGGTTAATGAAGGTTTATGGGGATCGGTCATGAACCTTTTAAAGGTTTTGAAAATGATTTCAAATGGTTTTTCATATGCCATCCTTATATATATGGATTGTCTCCTCCAGGGAGGGTCGTTGGCCTGGGTGGACCCTGGAGTAGTCACTGAGCACTGACTAAGTGGAGTCGCCCCCGTTGGGTACCTTACTCTCAGGAAGGCTATGGATTATAATCCTCAGGGAGGGTCATTGATCTACGGACATTGACCTGGGTGGACCCTAGGGAGACTTGGGATTTAAGACCCCAGGTAGCACGCGCGTAGCTCTAGATACCGTGACAGGATTGGTTATATGATATATATATATAATGAACATAATTTCTTGGTTTTGAAAAATTGTGTTTTATGATGATAAATGGATTTGGGCTGAGATCCCACATATGTTTGTTATAAAAATGGATTTATGTAAATCGTTTTGGGCAGGGGCCCGGGTGACTTGAATTTACGGAACTTTAGGCTGAGACCCTAAATATGGTTGTTTAAACATATGTGGTTTGATAAATAGTTTTACTATGCATGCATGCTTTTTAGTGAAGGGCATAAAGGTCTTTTATAAAAAGTGTTTTCTGAACTATTACTTTTCATCCACTCACAGTCTTTTGTTTTCAATGCCCTTCAGGTTGATTACAGTGCGGACTGTAGCAGATACCGAGACATCACATACCTCCTCCGGATCCTAGCGTACTCTGGAAGCCGGTCTGGCAAAAGGTTCAAATTTTCCCTGGTCTGACACTCCGTGTCAGACGAGATCAGGAACGTCCCTCGTTAATCCAGGGGGGATTGGAACGGGTCCTGACATTGAGCCAATAACAGATTATATTATTAATGAGGGGTATTTTTCAAGGGTGATCAGTTGTGTACTCTCATCTCATCTTTGCGGGAAAAACTGATTTAGGATCTGTATGAAGATAGATTGAGTGTCCATTTAGGTCAGAACAAAACCATTGCGACTTTAGAAGAGAGATACTATTGGCCACGATTGAAGATAGATGTTGGTGTTATTGTGATGAAGTGTTATATGTGTCAAACTTCGAAGAGTCAAGTTCAAAATACTAGTTTGTATATGCCTTCACATTTTCCTAAAGATATTTGGCAGGATATAGTGATGAATTTTGTGCTCGGGTTACCCCGTACAAAAAGGAGCGTGGATTCTATCTTTGTTGTAATTGATAGGTTTTCAAAGATGGCGCATGTTATAGCTTGTAAGTAGATTGTTCGACTGCATGGGTTGCCTAAACTATACTTTAGGGAGATTGTTCGACTGCATGGGGTGCCTAAATTAATAACTTCGACTGCATGGGGTGCCTAAATTAATAACTGTTGATTGATTCATGAGCAATTTATGGATTACTTTGTGTAAGATGTTTAAGACTGCCTTGAATCGTAATAGCACTGATCATCCTCAAACCGATGGACATACTGAGGTGACAAACAAAACTTTAGGAAACATGGTGTGTAGTATTTATGGAGAGAAGCCCAAGCAGTGGGACTATGCCCTCCCACAACCGAATTTGCTTGCAGCAATGTAGTTCATAGTGGAAAAGGAAAGTCTCTATTTGCTGTTATTTATACTGCTATGTCTAGTCTTGTGGTGGACCTAGTGAAGCTGCCTAAGGGTCATGAAGTAAGTGTTGCTTCAGAAAATATGGCTGAGGGTATAGTGGCTATTGAGGAAAAAGCTGGAGCAGGCCAATGCCAAGTACAAAGCAATAAGAGACATGCATAGGTGGGTTATGATGTTTTAGGAGGGTGGTTTGGTTATGGTGTTCTTGAGGAATGAGAGAGTTCATGCTAGTAACCACAAAAAGCTAAAACTGAAGAAGTATGGGTTGTTCAAGGTGCTGAGAAGAATCAACGACAATGCCTATGTGATAAACTTGTCCGAGTCCGTAGGAATTTCCAATACCTTCAATGTCGCTGACATATATAAGTTCCTTGACTGTTGCATTTTAGCATGATGATAACTCGGGGTCGAGTCCTTCTGAAGTGGAGGGAACTGATGTAGAATAGATGGTGGAATGGATTGAAAAAGAAATGGACTGGAAAATGCAAAAAGGACATAGCGGTAATTTACATATTTGATGTCTAAACTCAAAATAGGGCATGTGATACCTTTCTGGAAAGGGAACGATAAGATAATCAATACTCCTAGCTATGCAATGGCCATGGGCTATTTTAGCCAAGTAACATTGTCTAGGGCCTCAAAAACTAGTTTTAAGAGTTTTGGTTATTTTTAGAATTTTTATTAATTAGGGTTTTTGATTTCCTTTTTTAACTTAGGGTTTTCTAGGTATATAAACAGCCATTAAACGGTGTATTAGAGGTTATCTTTTTATATTATTCAATCAAATTGAGAGTTTCTCAATTGTTTCCTGGTGGATTTCAGTTTATGTTTTTTTAGGGCTTTACGCTTATAAATCTTGTTACTTTGTGTTGCGTCAAAATTGCTCAAGATGAAGGAAATGGAAATGATTGTTAGAGCTCCTCCAATTAAAACCAATTTGAGATGTTAAAAGATTTCGTAGTTCGATGATTTGGATTACAACAATTAACAAGGGCATGTGCTTGTTCTTTTTTACACGTACATTAGTTCATCTATGTTGAATTACGTTTACAGAGTTAAACTCGCCTTAAAATATCGCTAGGTAATCATATTTTTTGTTGGTAAAAATATTGGTAATTACTATATTTACATAAATATGAAAATAGCACAAAATTTATGATCAAATAAATTAATCACAAAGGAAATGAGTAAGAGACATTTTACATGTATGATCGCGTCTAGAACTTGCTTCTATTTCCTTAAGACAAAATTGCCTCATCACCGGTGCTCAAGGATTTTGCTTGGCAAACGTCTCCCAAGATACAACGATCGGCTTCTTGTGAAAGTAGTATTTCAATCCACAAGAATATTGAACGCAAACTATGTTTAAACTCTGTCTTGAAATATTCTAAAATTGTATGCTTTCTAGACCTAATATTTAATCTCCACAAATGTATTGAATGATTGAATATTTGTTTTTGAATGAATGAAATGAATTGTGAACAACTCTATTTATAGATGTGTTAACATCTTTTCATAAGAGACACATTTCTTCATAAGAGATACATCTATTAAATAAAGTATACATCCTTTAGTAAGTAACACATATCTTAATAAGAGACACATCTCTTAATAAAATACAAGTCTTTTAATAAAAGACACATCTCTTAATAAAAGACACAATTTTTCATAAGATACATTGTATGTAACCATTGAACTTTTGATATATACCTCTTCATGAAATTTCATATGCCCCTTGTACCAAAGGTTGCCAAACCAAATGGCACTTGATTTCAAAAAAAAAAAATATAAATATATATTCTTCAATTTTCTAATCTAAATATTAATTTTATACAAATTAACATTCATCTAGAAAATTATTAATTAATTATTAGGGTAAAACCCTAATTTTAAAGGTATAATGGTCTAACAATTATATCCTTTTAATTTTCATTCACATTATTAGAAATTAAATCTTTAATTTCCTAACAATTCCCCACAGGAACGGAAAATAACCTGAAATGCAAATGTACAATAATACAGACGCTTGAGAGAGTTCAGTCGAAAAGGTACCACATCGGAATAGGTAGCTTGTGATGCCCCTGGAATTCAAAAAATATAAATTTGAAAGTTGGAATGTAAAATGACGTTTTTGTCCTTGTAAATGTGGTGGTCAAAGTTGACTTTTTGTTTGAAATATTTTTTGCACATTTTTTTTAGGACCGTTGTGTCGTTCTTGAGATGTTGAGTTTATAGACAGGCGACACGTTGAAAATGGATTTCGGATGTGATTGTTACGGGTCAAAAACGGCAAGGGGTATCTTGGTAATTTTTCGAGCGGGGGTTAAAATGGTAAATTGGTCGAGATTTTGATGAATCAACAAACATTGTGACTCATTTAGTCCTTTAAGTGCACATGTCACCCGTTGCAATTGAATTAGTGGCCTGCTGGCCCACGTGGGTGTGTGTTAATCGGTTGGGCATGTGTTATCTGTCCAATAGAGAAGAAAAGAGAAACAAAAAACAAACAGAGGAGTGATTGATCCAAATTGTCCATACCACAACCTTGATTACAAAGGAATTGAGAGGATTAGAGAGTAATAGATGAGAAGGAAACACGAGTGAAAACAAGAAAGAAAAGGGGAGGAAAAACATAGAGGAACCCGAAGAACCAAAGCCTAGAAAGTTTCAAATTGTCCGAAATTTGAATTTGAATTGTTGGACCGTAACGGTTGGAACTAAGCTTAGATTAAGTTCCCTAAGATCCAGATGAGTTGAACCACTTTAAAAACGAAGGGAATTGACAAAGAAAAGACCCTGCGAAATTTGGAAAAAGTCGAGCTTGTGTCGTGTAATTGGAGGTAAGGGAATATGAAATTGATTTAAAATTCACATTTAGAATGATCCTAAGATGCTTTCTGATTGATTAGAATGAAGAAACAGATGGAACTTGGACAAAATTAAGCCCGTGACCCTTTCGGAAATCGATTGATTGAGGTATGAATTCATGAAATTATGTATATAGATCCTTAATTGAGATTAATTAAATGACATTTTGTGAAAGAACGGATGAAATTCAGGTCGAATTGCGGGTTCACGGACCAGCTTTGCAAATGCACGGGTTGGGATGATGAATAGTGTTATACTATTCATCAGCGCGTGGGGGCGCGTGCTTGACTTTCTTAGGAAGTGTTCAACATGCTTTTTAATGTTTTCGACGATAGGGACCTTGGCATATGTCTTGAGTCGATTGGACACCGTTTCGATATAATTTCGAGGGTCCGAAGTGTTATGTTACATTTTTCATACATCTTTAAATCCAGAAAAATTAGGGGCTTGTATTGTGAGGTTATTGGAAATGTTAGTGACCCTTAGTTATGGTTTTTGACAGGATTAGTGATTGCCAGAAATTACGGAAAAGTGTATAGCTCGAAATTGAGCAGGTTGGACAGTGTGTGAGTGGACGTTTGTTTTATAAACTATTATGCATGCATAGTTAAATGTTTTACATTATTGATTGCATGATTTGAGTTGCAATGATTGCATGATGATTTGATATGATTATTTGTTGATTTTATGGAGTATTTAATCGATTTTGGGCACTGTTGAATCAAAGATTGAACCCGTCGCGCAAAGTCCACACAATTCCTGCAAACAGCAAACAAATAGCTATAGTTGCTTCGATCGATTTACCCGGGGGGTTGTTCGACCAAGAACACTCCGATGCTTAAGTTAGCTTTGAGAGAGGAAATGGATGTACTTCGAAACGAAGAATCAACGTACCTTGGAAATGAAATGTGCCTTGCTATTTATAGGAAAATCTTGGGAGCCTTGTAGAGTTCTGATTGGTCGATTTGAATATTTAATTAGTAAATAATATATTATTATTAAATATATTATTTAATAATTGTAATGATGGCTCATCATGATAGTAATGATATTTATTGTATTTTAATATTAATATTAATTATCCATTATTAAGAATAACGATAATTAACTCTCGGGGAGAATATCAATATTACGGAGACTTTAACCCGATCAAATAACGTATTTAACTGGTAAATAGATTATTTAATGTGCGGGTGTTTTTCAAATGATCAGCGTTATTTGCCAAGGGTAATTTGGTCATTTTTGGGAATTACGGGACACGTGGCGGCTCCATAATTTTCGGATGATTTTGGGTTCCACAAATGCCCCCACATCGATTCGGTATTCAGGGAATCCGGAGGGATGTATATTGTTTGGAATCTTATATTACCGGGTTTCTGGTTACTGTTGGGTACAAGAAACGAGTCAGTGTTTATTTGACGATTATGCCCCTGATTATAAGGGTTAAAAGTCCATTTTTATTTTTAGAATGACTAATCTGGGTTTAGTGGTGTGAATCGGACATAATGTGCAAAAATGACCATTTTGCCCCCAAGCATGGGCAAAATGTTGACTTTTGAGCCCGGGGGTCCAAAGGACGTGGGCCAGAGTTCGTTACGTAGGTCGAGTTGATACGAATCCATAGACAGGCGGCATGCCGAAATCGGAGATCGGATGCAAAAGTTATGGGTCTACAAATGTAACGACCCGTCCCGAATATCGGGATTTAATAATATTTTATTGTGATTTACTAATCTGGGATTAGTTGGGTGATTTCGGACGAATTGTGCAAAATGACCGTTTTGCCCCTGGGCGTGGGCAAAATGTTGACTTTTATTTCGGATGGTCAAATGGACTTTGACCGATGACTGTGACGTAGTTTGGGATGTCACGAGTTCATAGACAGGTGGCACGTTTGATTCCGACGTTCGTGGAAGAAGTTATGATGTACTGAAGTGCAAGGGCATTTTCGTAATTTGGCATATTAAGGGCGAAATGTTGACTTTTTGACCGGGATGTCCGATGGCCGAGGACCAAGGACCGTTGCGTAGGTCTCATCGATACGAATCCAACGACAGGCGGCACGTCGAAAACGGAGTTCGGGTGACCAAGTTACGGGTCACGGATGTCTGGGGGCAAAATGGTAATTTGTCAAACGGAGGGCAAAATGGTCTTTTACCATTGAATCTTGCTGCCTGACAGTGACATCTGTCACTTTGTCATCTTCTTTGCCCCAGATAACATGGAATCGTGTATTAAGGGAGACACAATTATTCTTACTTTAGACACTAATTCCCTAAATTGTGGGTTGTCTTAATGATTATCAATTAGCAGCTAATTAACCTCTGTCTCAGCTCCATTGTGCAATTGGGAGACTGAGGAAGCCGAATTGAGTGTGAGGCTCGAGTGACAGTGAGGCCCCTGGGTTAATTTTGAACCGAAAAATCGTGAAAATTGGGGGAATTGTGAATTCGACAATATGAGCGGTGAGGATCACAATTGTGATTCAATTCGACTTCTGGGATTAATACGAACATCTCTGCAACGAAAACGACGAGAAATGGTGTCGAATTGTGGAAGAACAGAAGCTTCCATGGCAGCTTAAAATCGAGCTTGGGTTCAACGGGTTTGAGGTAAGTAATTCTCAAATTGACCTTGTAGAAATGTCCCTTACACTCTCACGATGCTAACTGAATGAATTAATTTGGAAAACAGGGACGATATCGTGAAACCCGAATTGAAAACCCGTCGAGGATCGATCGAGAGTCGTGAGGATTTAGACCATGATTTGTGTAATTCGATTTACAGAACTTAAATGGTGATTGATTACAAGGGATCAGTTGAAAGAACGGATTGATTTGATGTTGAATTGGGTGTGATTGAATCGGGTCCTATCGCGGGTTTTTCAACCCGTTTACCAGAGAAACGGGCGAGGATGGTGACTGTAGCAGTCACTGTAGCAGGCGCGTGGCTTTCACGCACAGCCACTCACGGTGGCGCGTGACGGCGCATGGGCACGAATCTCGAGGTGAGGTCAACATGACTTCTGTCCTATTTAATGTAACGAACATTTTGGAATTGGTTTCGTGTCGATCGGACACCGTTTCGTTATTGTTCGGGATGTCCGAAGGTTTTAAATCCAGTTTAAAAATACTTAAAAATTCGGGAAAATTACGGGACTTAAATAGGATGTTAATGGTGAGGTTAGTAATCCTCTAATGTGATTTGGACAGGATTGGGAGTCCCGGTGATAGTGGTGTGGCCCGGGAAGGCCTATGGCACGCGTATCGAGGCGCTCGGTTAAACGGTCTGTGAGTGGACATTGGTTTCATAAATTCGATGCATGCATAACTGTTTTATGATTGTTATAATTATGATTAAATGATTTACTTTGGATATCGGTGAATTTAAAATGATTTCACGTATTTCGAGGTGAATTACGTATTTGCACGTAAACCGAGGTTTTATGGATTTGCACCGATTTCCATAAATGTGGTTGGATATGATTTCATGAAACGGTTACGAATTTGAATAATGTAAAATCGGGCCAGGGGCCCAGTTGAACTATGAAATCGGGCCAGGGGCCCAGTTAACATGTGGATCGGGCCAGGGGCCCAGTTAACTTGTGAAATCGGGCTAGGGGCCCAGTTGATTTCTACATACGATTGCGGGTCGGGGACCCTAAAATGGAATTGAATAAATGTTTTCTGGTTTACATTTTATATATGTTCACATGCTGGAATCAATAAATGGTTTTGATGATATTTCGGTTATGGCACGTTTCACGGTATTTGGGCATGAGACCCGTTTGATGAAACGTAACGATCGGTTCGGATTTTATCTATGTATACCTATATGTTTTGCATGTGGATATCAATAAAATGTATTTAGTACTGCACTGTATAAATCCTTCCATATTATATTGTCTCCTCCGGATGAGGTACCCCGGAGAGGTCACGGACGTCTAGTACGACCAGCGTCTATGACGCTAAGCATCGGGGATGCTGTACCCGAACGGGGTTCGGGGATTGAACTCGGAAATTGAGACCCGAGTGGCACGCGTAGCCTTGTGATTGTGACCTTATTGACGTCAGGGACGTCAGACATCAGGGATGTCGGATTGGAGTGTATAGTGCAGTGGCTAAAATTATGGTTATGGTTTATATTATATGCCTTATGGTTCATATTACTGGATTTATGAAATAACTCTTGGATTGACTTTTGGAAATTGAAACTATGCTTTGGTTTCCGGGCTAAGGCCCTAATGGTTATTTCTAAATAAATGTGTGATCATTGGTTTTTGGCGCATGCATATGGTTTTACTGAGGGGCATAAATGTCTTATAAATGTTTTAAAACAGACTTGTTTATTTTCGTCCACTCACAGCTTTAGTTTTTAATGCCCTTCAGGTTGATTCCGGATGCGACTGCAGCAGAGACTGGGACATCATACACCTCCTCCATCGATCCTTACGCACACTGGAAGCCCGGTTGGGCAATGGCAACAGGTTATCCCTTGTCTGACACCTCTTGTCTGACGGGAGCATGACACATTCCATGGTAATCCCGGGGGGATTGGGATGGGTCGTGTCAATAAAGGCGAGGGGCATTTTCGTAATTTGGACGAAAAAGGGGGAAAATGTTTACTTTTTGTTTGACAACTAATTTTCACATGATTCAAGGACCATTAGGTAGGTCTTGATGCCCTGAGTACGACAACAGGCGGCACGTCGAAAACGGAGTTCGGATACAAACGTTACGGGTCACGGAAGGCTAGGGACAAAATGGTAATTTGTCGAACCAGGGGCAAAATGGTCTTTTAACCTTGATCAGACAATGACACATGTCTTTTGTCTTCCTCTTGCCCCAGATAACATGGAATCCAGTTTAGGGGCTAAAGACACACACTTTTGACAATCATCCCTTAATAAAGGTAATTGTAATCATTTTGTCCAAATTGATCCGTGATATCCCACTGCCTCATCGTCATTGTTCAATTTAAAAGCTTAAGGAACTGAATTGAGAGAGAGGAACTCGGGGGACTGAGAGAACTGGGCGTATTCAGAGTTCGAAAATTCAGAAAATCAAGGGAAATTTGAATTCGAATTTGTGAGCTAGGAGAAGGGAAATTGAGGATTGGATTAAGCTTCTGGGATCAAAACGAAACTCCCTGCAACAAAAACGAAGAGAAATCGTGTCGAATTGGGGAAGAACAGAAGCTTCCATGGCTGCCGAAAATCGAGCTTGAGTTCTACTAGCTGGAGGTAAGGTATTATCAAATTGATCTTGTAAAATCGTTCCTTATACTCTCACGATACTAACCATATGAATTAATTTGAAAATCAGGGACGAAATCGATAAACCCGAATAGGAGACCCGTCAAAGTTTGATCGTGAGTCGTGAGGTTTTAGACATTCATTGAGGTAATTGAACTTACAGAACTTGAATTAAGTTGGACTAGAGGGGATCAGTTGAAAGAATGGAATAAATCAAGGTCGAATTGATGGAGATTTGTTCGGGTCTGATCGCGGGCTCACGACTCGTTTATCAGAGAAACGGGCAGAGAAGACGCACTGTAGCAGTTACTGTTCTACGAGCGTGCCTTTCACGCGCAGCCGCTTGCGGCAGCGCGTGAGAGCGCGTGAATGTGTTTCTGGGGAAGTGTTCAACATGTGTTTTAATATACTTAATGTAATGGACATTTTTGGTGTTGGGTCCGAGATAAACTAACATCGTATCAATACTGTTTCGAGGGTCCGATGGTTTAGATTATGCTTTTAAATTTTTATTAAATTCCTGAAAAATTGTGGAAAATTGATATGATGTTTTTAGAGTCATTGGTGACCCTTTATGATGTTTTTTGGGCAGGATTCGAAATTCCTGAAAAGCGTCAGAAATTACGGAATCGCGTGCAGTTTGGAAAACGAGCAGTTTGGACGGTGCGTGCTTGCATCGGTAGGCTGGCTCACATTCAATGTGACCCTTGCTAGTACCGCAAATATGCTTGCTACGCGTCAAGAGTCCATCGAAGGTGTTTAGAAATTTTGTTGGAGCGGGTGTACTACCGGTGCCACGTGGTGGACGGAGTTTGGCTGAACAGTCGACGGGGACTTGGCGGTGACTAAGTGCACTTGCGGACGTGACTAGTGAGCATCGGTAGGCAGGATCACACTCAATGTGACTCTTGCTAGTACCACATACATGCTCGCCATGCGTCAAGGTGCCGAGAGACCCAGCAAACTTGCCCTGTGGGAGGGTGGCGGTTTTCGTGGCCTAAGTCCATTCCGAGGGAAAGATATGGATTCTGAGAAGCCCGAAGACTTCATGGAGTGGAAGGCTCACAATCAAATTGCCTTTCCAAGCGACGTTCTCGTGGAGCTTGGCGACAAATGTTCTTCTAGAGTTTCGGGACATGAGCCGGCTACTCTCTCCATGAATGGCGGGAAGCTTTCAGACATCCCGATCAAGGAGTGGTTGTGCGTTCCACTGTGCTTGAAAGAGACCGTTGTTCAGAAGAAGGACAATAAACAAGGACCTATTGGTTCTTTGGAGAAAAAAGCATGCCGAGAAACTTCTTTCCTAACCAAAAAGCATACTGAGCAACTTCTTTCCTAACCTATCTGCTCTGGTCCCGCGAATGTGCCATCTTGACGCGAAGGGCCTGCAGAAACGAAAAGTTATGTTGTTGATGTGAGATTACGATAACTTAAGAAAACTTGAGGTCCTAATTTCACATCGGAAGCCAAAATGGGCGAGTTGGAGATGAGCCGCGCAGAGAGGATGCTGATAGAAAATGAGCGAGATACCGCTCGAGATGAGCTTTCCCTGCTGCACAGAAATTTGCAGGACTCAGAAGGCTTAGATGCTTTGATGACGAAGGCTTGAATGCTTCGCAGGGCGAAGGCTTGAATGCTTCGCAGGGCAAAGGCTTGGATGCTTCGATGACGAAGGCTTAGGTGCTTCGCATGGCGAAGGCTTGGATGCTTCGCAGGCCGAAGGCTTGAATGCTTCGATGAAGAAGGCTTGGATGCTTCGATGACGAAGGCTTAGGTGCTTCGCATGGCGAAGTCTTAGATTCTTCGCAAGGCGAAAACTCGGATGCTTCGATGACGAAGGCTTGGATACTTCGATGACGAAGGCTTTTTACACTAGAGAGAATAAGCTTTGAAAATTGTACATGGTGAACAAATCAATTTGTCAATCTCATTTCAATGATACTTGAATTTAAAAGACAACTTGAAAAGCAAAATTGAAAAGCTCCATAGAATTTTATGTCTTTCTAATGTTGACTTGCGTCTAGTTGATGCGGATCACCTTTGACGCTGGCTCGTTTGACTCTTTGTTCTCCATGTGATTTACAATCTTGTTTTTGATGTAGTCTGTACA
Source organism: Prinsepia uniflora (assembly GCA_032719365.1). Lineage (NCBI taxonomy): Eukaryota > Viridiplantae > Streptophyta > Magnoliopsida > Rosales > Rosaceae > Prinsepia > Prinsepia uniflora. The sequence goes on along the minus strand of CM064861.1, from coordinate 22,162,454 downwards.
ATGCCCCTCCCTCAGGAGATTTCGGAGATATCTTTTGAAAGATATACATGTGCTGATATTGTGCCCATAACATTCATGATAGGCGCACCATTTGGTTTTATCAGCATTCTCTTGATTGCCTTTGACTGGCTCCGGCTTCTTAAACCATGGCTTGTTCTTAATTTCATTGTGGATCTGATGGGCTGGTAAAGATAGCTGCAAGTTAGGCTTCCCCATTACTGGTGTTTGGGAGTGTTGCCCCGCCTTTCGCTTGTTGATCTTTCCAGTCGCAGACTTTCCATGGGGTTCATCCTCATTGGAGGCCTTTTCGCTATTCCTGGCATGGTCATGAGTATGAGCGGCGCTCTTCTCGTCCTCCCAACTTGCATGTCGCTCTGCTAGCGAAAGTATTTTGGAAAGACTTCGCGCATTGCTCATGACGATGTCCCCGTAAAGCTGGCTGTCTCTAGGGAGTCCTTGCTTGAATGCCATTGCCGCAACAAGGTCATTACAGCTGATAATGCGAGATTTCTCCTCACAAAATCTTCGTATGTATTGTCGCAGAGTGTCTTTTGCTCTCTTTCGGACAGAGAAAAGATGGTCATCTTTCACCTCGATTGTCCGAAGTTATGCGTATTCCTTCACAAATGTCAAAGCCAACTCTTTGAAGGACTCAATCGACCTCGGGGGGAGATGATTGAACCAAGTCATGGCTTGACCTTGAAGGGAAGCTTGAAAAACTTTGCACATGAGCGCATCGTTAGACCTGTGGGGGATCATGACTCCTCGATAATAATCTATGTGTTTTACCAGGTCGGAAGCTCCTTTGAATGGAGTGAAGTTTGGCGTTGCGAACCTCTGGGGGAATGGCTCCTCCTCAATATCCCTTATAAAGGGTGTAGAGAGCCGTATCTGGCGACGTAGATCGTCCTCTAGATCGCCACCTTGTTGAGCACGAAGGTGCATGTCCAGCATTTTTTGAACATCATTAGCCTGCAACGTTCCTTGCTGAGGCGATGAGTCCCTTTTTGCTAATCGTTGAGAACCTCTTTGATCTTCTCCCCCTGATCTCTGGGATCGTGCAGGGGAGTAGGCTTCATCTTCCCCTTTACTGTCGTGGGCAGATCGTTTTGGGTTTTTGTATAGATCTCGAAGTTGCCCCCTGCTCCCATGTGAGTGTTGCGAGCGGTCTGCCCGTGAAGTTGCCCCAGTCCTACCTCCTAGCCGTTCACGTACTAACGGCTTTAGGCGTTGTGGGCTTTTCACTCGATGAGCGTGACTTTCTTCTCCAGAGTCGCCTAGCGAAGTATCTCGTGACATTGTTTAGCAGCGGACCTGCTCTTTCCCAGGACGTCTTTGGGCATTCTCTTGTCTTCCACGTGACGTGGATCGTCTGTCCTGCTCCTGGATTGGTCTCCCTGTTAGGAGTTGCTGCAAGAGCTCTGACTGAAGTTGAACTTATTTGCTTAACCCTTCAACTTACTGCGCCAAGTTGTCCTTGGGAGGTTGGTGACGACTTCTCTCTGAGATGTCATGACACCCGTCCAGAAAGTCCCTTAGGACCATATTTGTTGTGAGTTGATCATGTCGTGATGCATTTCCTATCAACCTCTCGTTTGCTTGTTGTAAAGTCGAAGTTCCTTCCCCTAGCGCGGGTACTTGGTTAGCTGGAGAGGGGAATGCTCCAAAACTGAAGGTTGGCCTCCCTTCGAGTGTCTCAATGGGCGCTTCTATGGACACACGCCTGAGTTGAGCTGGGCGCTTCTCCGGAGTTTCTATGTGAGCTTCATTCCTCGTCTGAGCTGTTGAGGCAGAAACACCTTCTCCAGCTGACTGAACGGATCGACGAACCTTACCCATGCTGATTCGAAGAATGTTGAGTTGGAAAGCTGTTGATGGATAATTAGAACAACGTTCAGAATCTTCGAACAATGTCGATGAACGACGAACGAAGGGAGATGAACGATGAACAAACGTTCAAAATCTTCGAACAATGTCGATGAACGACGAACGAAGAAAGAAGAAAGATGAACGATGAACGAATTCTTGATGAGTGATGAACAACGTTCAAAATCTTCGAACAATGTCGATGAACGACGAACGAAGAAAGATGAACGATGAACAAAATCCTGATGAGCGATGAACAACGTTCAAAATCTTCGAACAATGTCGATGAAAGACGAACGAAGAAAGATAAACGATGAACAAATGAGAGAGCTTCTTCTGAGTATATCTCAATAACTCTCAATGAAAGCTCCAATTTTTGAATCAAAAATTGAACCCGTCGCGAAAAGTCCTCACAATTCCTGCAAACAGCAAACAAATAGCTATCGTTGCTTCGATCGATTTACCCGGGGGGTTGTTCGACCAAGAACACTTCGATGCTTAAGTTAGCTTTGAGAGAGGAAATGGATGTACTTCGAAACGAAGAATCAACGTACCTTGGAAATGAAATGTGCATTGCTATTTATAGGAAAATCTTGGGAGCCTTGGAGAGTTCTGATTGGTCGGTTTGAATATTTAATTAGTAAATAATATATTATTATTAAATATATTATTTAATAATTGTAATGATGGCTCATCATGATAGTAATGATATTTATTGTATTTTAATATTAATATTAATTATCCATTATTAAGAATAACGATAATTAACTCTCGGGGAGAATATCAATATTACGGAGACTTTAACCCTATCAAATAACGTATTTAACTGGTAAATAGATTATTTAATGTGCGGGTGTTTTTCAAATGATCAGCGTTATTTGCCAAGGGCAATTTGGTCATTTTTGGGAATTACGGGACACGTGGCGGCTCCATAATTTTCGGATGATTTTGGGTTCCACAGGCACGTTTTACGAGGATGGCGAAATGATGTTTTGAGCTAGGCCCGAGTTTGAAAATGGTGTTTTTTACTTGAATTGTGAGTCAAGGATGATTTTATGAAATATTTAATGATTTCTGGATGTGATTTTACGGATTTGTGTGGAAATGGTATTTTGGGTTGTGATTGTACGGATTTTTGTGAAATGATGTTTTGGGCTTGAGACCCTATTGAAAATGGTTTTGGCATGGTTTTATGTCAAAGAAGGTTTTGAAACAAAGGTTTTGGATTTATGTTCGGTGTCCCCAGATGTGTAATGCCTGAGAAAACCCGAATGTGTAATTCTTGGGTTAGTTCGGATGCGTAATTACTGATACGTTCTGGAACGGCCATATGTGTAATTCCCGGAGAAACTGGACGTGTCATGCTCGGTAAGTCTGGATGTGTAATTCCCAGAAAGCCTAGATGTATAATTCCCAGGAAAGACCTTAGATGTGTCATTCATGAACTTTAAAGTGTTGTGTTTGATAGTGATTTTGCATTCAGATATTTTATAATGATTCTTGGAAACTGATTTCAGGAAATGTGGGCCACAAGCTTATTGTGGGTCCCACGGTTTATGATATGATATGATTTGAAATTTGATTGTTCATATGTTTTATTCCATGCATGCATATTTTATAACTGGAGGGTAAAGTAATTCGTTTTGAAATGTATTTTCAAATGATGTTATTTTTGTCCACTCACACCTTTTATGTTTTTTATGACCCTCCAGGCCGTGGCACAAAGTTCGGGGCTGATAGCGAGATGGAGGCATGAGCGGAAATCAGTATAATCATCTCTTGTCTGACAAATGCTAAGAGTGTTTTCGGAACTTCAGTTGACTTGTCAGACGAAAGCAAGACCATGCACAGTTATCAAAGTCTAGTTGGGACGAGTCCTATCATAGCTTTTGGCCTTGAACCTTCCGTAGTGAAATAAGATCAGATTTACTAGCTAACTAGTGAATGCGATGTCTTGAACTGCCAACCGTTTAGGTAAACCAAGACAATCTTACTCACATGATACCTTTTCTAACACGTTTGGTTCTATGTTGTGTCCTTCTGGCCATGGACACTCCTGGTGTTCGTCAATGTTTTAGAGAATTCAACCTTAAAATTTTCATAGAAACGACCTTATTTCACACTGATATAGGTGTATTCCTATTAAGAGTATCCTGTCATACCCTACATAGATTTCCAAGCCATAGGAATCATTAAAAGCTAACTTTATCTTCACACAATGCAAGTAGCATTATCTCATCATAGGAATAGGCAAAGGGAATATCCCGACAATGCTCATGTTTCAGTTAAACATAATTTAGTTGTCTCTTTTGAACCTGGATCTTGGGATCTCCAATCAACTAGGTTGGGTGTCCATCATGTAAACTATTAAGAAATAGACTTTTGTCCCATTCCCCTAGATGATTTATAAACTTGCTCTCTTGTCAAAGGTTTTGTAAACGGATCCGCCAAATTTTCTTTTGACTTTATATAGTTAATGGTAATAATACCACTTGAGAGCCGTTGCCTAATGGTATTATGTCTTCGGCGTATGTGACGACCCGGAAATTCGAAAAAAGAAAATTTGGAACATTTGAAGATAATGACGATTTTGCCCCTAGAATTGGGCGAACGGTTGACTTTTGGTTCGAACCGTCAAATAGACTTTGACCAATGACTGTGACATAGTTCGGGACGTCACGAGTTCATAGACAGGTGGCACGTCCAATTCCGACATTCGAGGAGGAAGTTATGATGTTCAAAAGTTCAAGGGAAATTTGGTAATTTGATAAAAAAAAAAAAGGGCAATTTGTTGACTTTTCAAATGACATGGACTTTTCACGTAATTCGAAGACCGTTGGTTAGGTCTCGAGACGCTGAATTCGTAGACAGGCGGCATGCGTCAATCAAAGTTCAGATGGAGAAGTTACGAACCTCAAAATACTAAGGGCATTTTGGTAATTGGTAAGGGAAAGGGCAAAATGGTAATTGGTTAATTGAATAGGAAACGGGTCGGTGACTGGGCTGATTCAGCCATGATGATGCCACTAAGTGACATCTGTCACTCTTTAAGTGAGATTAGTGGCAAAAGAAATTGTGTAGCGGTGAGTTGAAGTGAAGAACCTCGTGTGTGTGTTTGAAAAACAGAGGCTGAGACACTCTGATGATCGATCACCTGGATAGAAGAAAGGCACAACAAAATAGTTAACTGAGGAAGTCAAAGAGTGAGTATAGAGGATCGAATTAAAAGGGAATTAGGATGGAAACCATAAAACCCAAAGAGAAACCCGAAACAAATCCATGGAAGTCGAAATTCGAATTGCACCTTGCAGCCCTCAAACGTTGAAATTGGACTTAGATTAAGACTTCTGGGACTCGTGTTAGTCGATCCACGTCGAGAAACTCAAGGTTCGAAGCCCTTTGAGCCAAGAACAGACATGGCAAAGTTTGGAAATTCGAAGGATTTAGTTGTGCAATTGGAGGCATTGGACGATGCAATTGAGATTGAAAACAAGTTTATGATAATCCTACGAAGCTGTTGGCTGGATCAATTGAAGAAAAACGATGGGAATCGATGAACTTTGATGAATGAACAGTGTTCGGGTGTTCTTCGAAAACTCGAGTTTGAATTGACGGATTGAGGTAAGTTCTAATGAAATTGAAGTTACAAAACCATAATTAGATTCATAATGATGCTTTTGACTGAATCAATTGAAGAAATCGACTGGAAATTGACAGGATTGAGCCGGGTCAACACGCGGGTTGAACGACCCGTTTAACAGGTAGTCGGGCAGAGACGATGAACAGTGCTTGCACTGTAGCAGCGCATGAGCTTCACGCGCAGCCACTCACGGTGGCGCGTGGCGGCCCGTGAGACCGAATCTCGAGGTGAGTTCAACATGAAACTTGCTCTTTTTAATGTAACAAACATTTTGGCACTACTTTGAGGAAATCGGATATCGTTTCGATAGTGTTCAGTGTATCCGAAGTTTTTGTATACACTTAAAATACGTATTTAAATCGCAGAAAAATTGGGGAAAATTATATGAGATATATTGAAGTGCTAGTGACCCTAGATAATGATTTTGGACAAGAATTGTGATTTCCAGAATTTACGAAAAAAATGTGCAGCTCGGAAGCGAGCCGTTTGGACGGTGTGTGAGTGGACTTTTCTTTCAAAAATTCAATGCATGCATAATTGTTTTCTATGCTTTCTATTGATGATTTCTATGATTATGATTATGGTTTGTGGTAATTACGATTTCCATATTTACACGTATTTTGATATGCAATACGTAATTGCACGTATTTTGAGACTATGGTTTCTTCTATACTTTGATGATGGTTTGGTGGATAATTTTATATGATTTGTGCATATCATGTTTTGATGATGTTTTGTTTATGATTTGTGAGTATGATTTGGGATTTGAACGTGAAATTCGGATATGAGTTCCATTTCGATAAAGTGTGATCTCGAATTTGGTTTTGGAATTTGGATTACGATGGATTTTGGATTTGTTATGATTTACACATAGTTTTGGGTTTAAAGACCCGGTACTATTGCTGGATCTGGTTTTGGGTTTAAAGACCCAGTTGATTGATGTGACGGGGGAGGGCCCTTGATTAATATGTTTTGAGTTTAAAGACTCGGTTACTGTGATATCCCCTGAGTCCTATTGTTTGTGTTTTGAGTTTAAAGACTCGTTGATATCCCGGGAAGACCTGATATATGTGAGTTTAGAGACTTGGTGATTGAGATCCAGCAAACTGATTGGCTTGTGATTTACTGTTGATTTCTGATGTTTTTGGATGTGTTGGGCAGTGGCCCGGTTTATATGGTTCTATGGATTTTGGGCTATGTTCTCGTACTTGGATTCTGATTCATGGTTTTAGGCTGAGGCCTCATGTTTATGGTTTAGGGCTAAGGCCCAAGGTTTGAGAAAAGAAAATGATTTTGATTGTCATACATAGTTTTCTTATACTGGAAATGACATGGATTATGAAGTGATTTTTGAATGCATGCATTGGTTTTACTTGGAGGGTAGAAATGTCTTTTCTGTAACATGTTTTATAAACTGATTATTTTCGTACACTCACACCTTTTGTGTTTTTATTGACCTTGCAGGTCGTGGCGCGACGATCGAGGCTGATCGAGAGGTGGAGGCATGAGTGGGCACGTGCACGGCTATCCCTTGTTTGGCAAATTCTGAGGGTAATATGGGAACTTCTGTTGACTTGTCAGACGGGAGCAGGACCAGGCACAGTTATCAATGTTCCTCAGGGGACGGTCCTGTCAACTTTGTATCAGAGCACTAGGTTGCTGATTCTGTTGCCACATCATGCCTCCGAAACGTAAGCCTCGTGCGCGACCTGGTAGTGAGACGGGTAGACAAGGGTGCGTGAGACCACGTGATAGATCTCGGATGAGATTGACCCTGGATTGAGGGTCAGATGTTAATCAGTGTACACTGTGAACTACTAAATGTTAAACACAGAATTGTGTGGGTCCCAGGGACGAATGAGCCCAGTGGCTAGAAAGGTTGCACAATTGGGCAAGTTGCATGGACACGGGACTCAAAATGAGGTAGGGTATTGGTTAGGATTTGAGATAAGTTATAGTAATGTATCTGGGCTCGAGAGGAGCCGGAAGAGTTGAATATAACTATGGTTGCTGACACGGCCGACCCTTGATTGAGGAATGTTTGGCACCTAGGATGCCAAGGACTGGTATAGGTTCAGATACTGATGGGTTATGAATTTATGGATTGGTTTTGTTTAACTTTGTTTACTGGACTTGTGGGTCGCGTCAGTTTCATTTAGTGATTGAAGGTTCAGGCGGAAACCCGAGATATACAGAGAGTTGGACTGAAGAGATAGTTCAGTTCAGTGGGACGACAGTTGGGTCCACGGGGAGGTAAAGTGATAAGGTTAATCGCGCAGTGATGTTCATGATTATGGGTCGTCTAGTCACACCATAAGGAAATAGTTATATAAATTGCTAAAGTGATATGGCACTGTTGGGGTGCAATAGAGCAGGGATTGGCTCCTGCATTGATTGTTGATGAGATAGGTGAGGGAAGAGTTGGTAGGGCCCGTGATGAACCATATGGGCGTGATCGGATTGGGACTACTTGCATGAGGATTGCAGTTACTAGCAGGAGGTCTGAGTAGCCCCTGGAGTGATGACTTGGATACCTATTACTTGTGTTCATAAAGTAAGTTTAATCAGGACGTATGTATTTGGTAGGTCCCGGGCTATCCATTTTTTCATGTCTTGAGATTGTATATTGGACGGATATGGAGTATCCGTGATTGGTTAAGGTATGGCAGTCGGTGAGTCGACTGGAGCTACTGATGTGATAAATTTGATGATATCTATGTGGTAACCTTGGTAATTATATATGGTGAAATTGGTAATACATAAGGGGGGTAGACCTAACGATGTGAGGCTACCCAAGATGACAAATGTTATTCTCCTAGTGGCTGACTTGGGGTATTCCTATACTTGGATGATTTGGACGTAATCCTTGGGATGGATTGGTTGATGACTCGTGATACCTCCATCGAGTATGTTGATTAGAGAGCGATATGTGGAGTCCAGGATTTCCAGAGATTATATTTCAGAGAGAGAGAGACTCGAGAATGTTACCCTCTAGAATGATATTGAACCTCACAATCGATGGACTGTTGGTATGAGCTAATCAAAGTCCACTGGTCAGATGTGTGGAATATGTGATTAGTGTATGAGATGCCCAGCGAGGGCTGAGGATGTACAGATCTCTCAATACATATTTCTTGAAATTTTTCCAAGATGAAAGGTTGAGTTGATGATGGAGATAATGTCGAGTATATGAGTTGTTTCTGGTATGTGGCACCTACGGAGTCATAAGGACTGAAGGTGCAAGTACAGGACTTGGTAGATACGGGTTTATTCGGCTCAGTGTTGTCAAGGAGGACCTAGTATTCCTTATGTAGGAAGAGGAAAAAGGGATGATGGTCTGAGCTTACATGTTGCTTATGGATAACTTAATAAGGTAATGGTATGGGATAAGTATCCCGTATCACGAGCTAATGATTTGTGGTTCTGTTGGAAGGTTGTGATTATTGAACCTATCGGGAGAGGCCAATATGGTAACGACTATTGGTTATAAGTAAAAGAGAAAAAGACGATGTCCGGATTTGATATGGTTAAGGTTAGTCGATGGTGATACCCTTGGATGGCCAAATGGACTAGTTATAATTGTGAGATGATGAGTCAGGTATTCTGACCACATTTGGATGGTGTATGGTACCATGATTGATGATTGGTTGGTGTACTTACATGTACAGATGGGCGTGTGATATACTGGACAGATGTATTGAATGCCCTCGAGGAGGAAAATGTATGGTTAAACAAGTGTTAGGTCTGGTCGACCAGAGTAGGTTTATGGAACATATACTAATAACGGTTGGGATTAGTGTAAGTCCCAGGAGAAACAGATGTATTGGCCAATGGAAAATAATTAAAGACTATCACAGGGGACATAAGTTGTTTTGAGATTGGATGGATACCACAGGGGATTATAGAGGGGTTCTCTATGATGTTTTTCCAGTTATGGTGATTGACTCGGAAGGAGGTCGGAGTTATTGGAAATAAGAACTAGAATAGAATTATTACAAGTGGAGAAACAGTGACTTATGTTCGATGTTGACCCTTTCTGTGTGTATAATGAGATGTCACTATGAGATTTGGGAATTGGTGAGGTGCGTGTCGATACTAGCTGAACTCTCAGAAGTTTTACTTTCCTTGCATGATTTGGGATCGACCCAGGTATTCGAGTATGTAGAGGTCATATACCTTTAAGGAAGGAATGTACGAACACTGTATCGACCGTCAGGATTGGTAAAGATTGATAAAAAGGAAGGCTTAATGTGTGATAAGGCAATGATCGGGATACCTTGAGATTACGACCGCATTGTCGGATCATGTGTCATTTGGGGAGAGAATTGGTATGGTTGATAACTTAATGATAGGTGAAATCCTGTTATTGATAGAACTCCATAGGATTGGAGTAATACATGATTCCTGATCATTTGGACTATTGGGGTCCAACTGCAGGATCATACTTGGTGTATGATGGAGTTGAGGTTAAGAAAGGGATGATTGTATTGAGTGCCAGTTATTAGCAGGAGGTAGATATCAGTGAAGCCTATGATGATAAACACAACAGAAGGAAAGGTTAAATTCATTGTATATAGTGACACGGGGAAAGGGGTATGGTGTGATTGACCTAGCTAGGGGAATGAGTTCCCGAGTTATTGGACCTTATGAGTTTATTGGCCTGGTGGCCTGGTGACATATGCGTGAGGATTTAACCACTGTACTATGTCACGAGTGGATGACATGTGATTGAGAAGATATGACTGATACTAGAGTTTCCTGGATTGTGTGGACTAGAAACGTGAGCTAGGCTACGTATTCCGAGTAACTATATGGTATGACTGCCCATGGGGCAGGGGTTTACAAAGGGATTGAGACTGGTGGTATGATTTCTATAAGTTTGGATGTGACTTATATCCGGTTGACGTTGATTATGTTTCGAGTTCATCTTAGACATGTTTCCTCGGGAAAAATATCATGGCTCCTACTGATTGGAATTTTGATGACGAAATTCTTTAAGGGGGTAGGTTGTGACGACCCGGAAATTCGAAAAAGGAAAATTTGGAACATTTGAAGAAAATGACGATTTTGCCCCTAGAATTGGGCGAACGGTTGACTTTTGGTTCGAACCGTCAAACAGACTTTAACCAATGACTGTGACATAGTTCGGGACGTCACGAGTTCATAGACAGGTGGCACGTCCAATTCCGACATTCGAGGAGGAAGTTATGATGTTCATAAGTTCAAGGGAAATTTGGTAATTTGATAAAAAAAAAAGGGGCAATTTGTTGACTTTTCAAACGACATGGACTTTTCACGTAATTTGAAGACCGTTGGTTAGGTCTCGAGACGTTTAATCCGTAGACAGGCGACATGCGTCATTCGGAGTTCAGATGCAGAAGTTACGAACCTCGGAATACTAAGGGCATTTTGGTAATTGGTAAGGGAAAGGGAAAAATGGTAATTGGTTAATTGAATAGGAATCGGGTCGGTGACTAGGCTGATTCAGCCATGATGATGCCACTAAGTGACATCTGTCACTCTTTAAGTGATATTAATGGTAAAAGATATTGTGTAGCGGTGAGTTGAAGTGAAGAACCTCGTGTGTGTGTGTGTGTGTGTGTGTGTGTGTGTGTGTGTGTGTGTGTGTGTGTGTGTGTGTGTGTGTGTGTGTGTGTGTGTGTGTGTGTGTGTGTGTGTGTGTGTGTGTGTTGAAAAATAGAGGCTGAGACACTCTGATGATCGATCACCTAGATAGAAGGAAGGCACAACCAAATAGTTAACTGAGCAAGTCAGAGAGTGAGTATAGAGGATCGAATGTAGAGGGAATTAGGATGGAAACCATAAAACCCAAAGAGAAACCCGAAACAAATCTATGGAAGTCGAAATTCGAATTGTACCTTACAGCCCTCAAACGTTGAAATTGGACTTAGATTAAGACTTCTGGGACTCGTGTTAGTCGATCCACGCCGAGAAACTCAAGGTTCGAAGCCCTTTGAGCCAAGAACAGACATGGCGAAGTTTGGAAATTCGAAGGATTGAGTTGTGTAATTGGAGGCGTTGGACGATGCAATTGAGATTGAAAACAAGTTTATGATAATCCTACGAAGCTGTTGGCTGGATCAATTAAAGAAAAACGATAGGAATCGATGAACTTTGATGAATGAACAGTGTTTGGGTGTTCTTCGAAAACTCGAGTTCGAATTGACGGATTGAGGTAAGTTATAATGAAATTGAAGTTACAGAACCATAATTAGATTCATAATGATGCTTTTGATTGAATCAATTGAAGAAATCGACTGGAAATTGACAGGATTGAGTCGGGTCAATACGCGGGTTGAACGACCCGTTTAACAGGCAGTCGGGCAGAGACGATGAATAATGCTTGCACTGTAGCAGCGCGTGAGCTTCACGCGCAGCCACTCATGGCAGCACGTGGGGGTACGTGAGACCGAATCTCGAGGTGAGTTCAACATGAAACTTGCTCCTTTTAATGTAACGAACATTTTGGCACTAGTTTCGAGGAAATCGGATATCGTTTCGATAGTGTCCAGTGTATCCGAAGTTTTTGTATACGCTTAAAATAAGTATTTAAATCCCGGAAAAATTGGGGAAAATTATATGAGATATATTGAAGTGCTAGTGACCCTAGATAATGATTTTAGACAGGAACTGTGATTTCCGGAATTTACGGAAAAACTTGCAGCTCGAAAGCGAGCCGTTTGGACGGTGTGTGAGTGGACTTTACTTTCAAAAATTCAATGCATGCATAATTGTTTTCTATGCTTTCTATTGATGATTTCTATGAATATGATTATGGTTTGTGGTAATTACGATTTCCGTATTTACACGTATTTTGATATGCAATATGTAATTGCACTTATTTCGAGACTATAGTTTCTCCTATACTTTGATGATGGTTTGGTGGATAATTTTATATGATTTATGCGTATCATGTTTTGATGATGTTTTGATTATGATTTGTGAGTATGATTTGGGATTTGAACGTGAAATTCGGACATGAGTTCCATTTCGATAAAGTGTGATCTCGGATTTGGTTTTGGAATTTGGATTACGATGGATTTTGGATTTGTTATGATTTACACATGGGTTTGGATTTAAAGACCTGGTACTATTGCTGGATCTGGTTTTGGGTTTAAAGACCCCGGTTGATTGATGTGACGGGTGAGGGCCCTTGATTGATATGTTTTAAGTTTAAAGACTCGGTTATTGCTATATCCCCCGAGGCCTATTGTTTGTGTTTTGAGTTTAAAGACTCGTTGATATCCCGGGAAGGCCTGATATATGTGAGTTTAAAGACTCGGTGATTGAGATCCAGCAAACCGATTGACTTGTGATTTACTGTTGATTTCTGATGTTTTCGGATGTGTTGGGCAATGGCCCGGTTTATATGGTTCTATGGATTTTGGGCTATGTTCTCGTACTTGGATTTTGATTCATGATTTTGGGCTGAGGCCCCGTGTTTATGGTTTCAAGCTAAGGCCCAAGGTTTGAGAAAAGAAAATGATTTTGATTGTCATACATGGTTTTCTTACATTGGAAATGACATGGAATTTGATGTGTTTTTTGAATGCATGCATTGGTTTTATGTGGAGGGTAGAAATTTTTTTTCTGTAACATGTTTTATAAATTGATTTATTTTCTTCCACGATCACCTTTTGTGTTTTTATTAACCCTGCAGGTCGTGGCGCGACGATCGAGGCTGATTGAGAGGTGGAGGCATAAGTGGGCACGTGTGCGGCTTTCCCTTGTTTGGCAAGTGCTGAGGGTAATATGGGAACTTCAGTTAGCTTGTCAGACGGGAGCAGGACCGAGCACGGTTATCAATGTTCCTCAGGGGACGGTCCTGTCAGTGTATGTGTCGAGACTTACCATTATACATAATGTTCTGTGTCCTTCCAATGGCCGTTTAACTATCACAATGTACACACAAAGCAGGCGCAGGCTTCAGCCAGTTCAGAATATCTTCGAAGAAATTACAAAGTCACTCGACTTCTGCTGCAGCTGTATCTGAAGCGATAAATTCAGATTCCATAGTAGATCTGACTATGCAAATTTGCTTAGTCGATTTCCAAGAGACCATTTCACACGACCCATCCTAATCCCCCCAGGATTAACGCGGGATGTGCCATGCTTCCGTCTGACACGAAGTGTCAAACAAGGGTTAACCCGAAACCTCAGCCCAAATGGGGCTTCTAGAGTGCGCCAGGATCCGGTGGAGGAGTGTGATGTATCGGTCTCTACTACAGCCTACATCTGTGATCAACCTGAAGGACATTAAAAACATCAAATGATGTGAGTGGACAAAAAATCAATAATTTAATAAAACTCATTTATTTCAAAAAGACATTTATGCCCTTTACTAAAAAGTATGCATGCATTCGAAAACCATTTACCAAACCATTTACTTTAATAACCATTATTAGGGTCTCAACCCCAAATTCCGTAAATCCAAGTCACACGGGCCCCTGCCCAAATCCATTTACATAAATGCATAACATATCAACCATATGTGGGAGCTCAGCCCAAAACTGTAAATCCGAGTATGTGGGTCATTACCCAAATCCATTTACTAATCACAAAACACCATTTCATAAATCCAAGAAATCATGTTTACCAAATATCATATAACCAATCCTGTCACGGTTTCCAAAGGTACGTGTGCTACTCACAGTCTCAAATCCCAAGTCTCTCCAGGGTCCACCCAAGTTAATGTCTGCAGATCAATGATCCTCCTTGGGGGTTATAATCCATATATGCCTTCCTGAGAGTAATGTACCCCACGGGGAAAACTCCACTCAGTTAGTACTCCGTGACTACTCCGGGGTCCACCCAGCCAACGACCCTCCCCGGAGGAGACAATCCATAAATAAAAGGATGGTATATGAAAGTCCATTTTGAAATCATTCTCAAAACCTTTCAAAGGGTTCATGCTCGGTTTCCCATAAAACCGTCATGAATCCAGAAATACATTTATGGGTCCCCGACCCGAAATCACATTCATTAAACACAATTGGGCCTCATGCCCAATTTCGTAAACCAACTGGGCCCCTGGCCCGATCCTATAAACCAAATGGGCCTCCGGCCCGATGCCTTATTAAATCAAATGGACTCCAAGTCCGAGAGTTCGTAAATCAAATGGGTCTCATGCCCGATTCCATATTTCCAAATCCGTAATCAATCCTTCAATCCACGAACCAATTGGGCCCCTAGCCCGATAATGTAACTAAAATGGACTTCAAGTCCTAGGGTTTCCAAAACAAATGGGTCTCATGCTCGAGTTTACCTTTTCAAATCCAAAACCATTTCACCAAACCATCACCGAAACCACAAGTATGTATAATCAGTGTAAAACCATGAACTTCGATATACGTGCAAATACGTAAATCGTCTCGAAATACGTGTAATAATGTAAATCACTAATACCATAATCATCATGATAGAAATCATATATATATATATATAACATACAAACATTTAAGCATGCATTACAGTTTAGAAATCAAGGTCCACTCATAGACCGTCCTACGTTGCCACCTCGATATGCGTGCCATAAGCCTTCCCGGGCTATCACCGTCACCGGGACTTCCAAACTTGTCCAAATCATACTAGAGGGTTACTAACTACCACATTAGCCTCTCATTGAAGCCCCGTAATTTTTCTGAATTTTTAAATGTTTTTAAACTCAATCCTAAACCTTCGAACATTCCGAACTATATCGAAATGATGTTCGATCGATACGAAACCAATCCCAAAATGTTCGTTACATCGAAAGGATGAAAAGTCATGTTGATCGTACCTCAAAAGAGGGCCCACGCGCCCTCATGTGCAGCCCAAAGACATTGCGCGTGGGAGCCACGTGTCGCACTGTTCATCATCCCCTACCTCAGGTCGACCCGGTTCATACCAGTCTAGATCGACCCGATCCAACCCGAACTGGCGTGACCGGTTCAATGCCATTTTCAACTCTTTTTAAGTCCAATCTAATCCCTACAGCTTCGTCCGCCTAGTTCTAGTCGATTTATGGTTTCAAAATTAGAAAATAAGGGTTGGAAGTTACCTCCCCGATTCTCGATCAAACACCAAATTTCCGCTGTCTAGTCCCAACGATTCCAGCCACCGTTGGCCGTGATTCCAAGTCCTCTGGGCTCTTAACAACTTCGAGAACCTTACCTGATCAATCCATTTGATTAACAACCATCAAAACATGAGTTGCCATTTTCGAGTTAAAATCCATACCTCACGGGTTTTGCAGGCCACCGTCCATGACAGTCCACGAAACTAATCCCATTCAATTCGTATGGGTTCTAGGAACACCCCAGGGTCATCCAAGTCTATCAACAAGCTCCAAAATTAAAAACCACAATTTTGAACCAAATAGGTCTCTTGCCTCCGAACCAGGCCATCATGCATGACACCGTCGCCGTTACCACCGTTCTACTTGTATCAGTCCCCTCTCTTATCTTCGTTCAAGGTCCAACATCAAATGTCAGGACCGGTCCCAAATCCCCCGGGATTAACGTGGGACCCGCCTGATCCTGTCTGACATGAAGTGTCAGACTAGGAAAAATTCCATCTCTAGCCATCGCCGGGACTATCAGAGTGCATCAGGATTGTAGGAGGAGGAGAGTGATCTTTCGTCTCTGCTACAGCCCGCATCCGCGATCAACCTGAAGGGCATTAAAACACAAAAACTGTGAGTGGACAAAAATAAGCATTTCATTGAAAACATTTTCACATATAGACATTTATGCCCTTCATAAATACATACGCATGCATTCAAAATCATTTATCAAACGTTCATAAAAACCTTTATCAAACATTTATGACCATTTATCAATTATTCATAAAAACTATTTATCAAACATATCAAAACCTTTCAAGGGTTCATGCCCGGCCCCATAAACCGTCATGACCCATAAACCCATTTGGGTCCCTGACCCGAAATCATAACTCAAAAACCTTTAAACCACTACATGTGGGAACTTAGCCCAAATCCGTTCTCAGTGAAATACTAAAACATCAAGTACGGGGTCTCCGCCCCCAAATCACATTCTAAATCATAAAACACGGGGTCTCCACCCCCAAATCACTTTTCTGTAAATCTCATACGTACTCGTACGTATAACCCATCCTAGGCACTTCCGGAGAAGATGCCAACTCGGGGCACACAACCCCTAGGGAACACATCCCTGAAATAGTCACGATGTCAAATCTATACTAGTGTGCACACTACTCGGGGTCTCGTTCTGAGTCTTCTCCAAGGAATCTCCATCTGGGAGGTTCAATCACTGGATCTAGTCCGAGCTCTCTTTCTGGATCTAGTCCACACATCTCTCCGGAATCTGGTCCGGGACCACATCATAATAAGTAACCACCACTCCTGGAACGGGATTCCTATGGGGGATACCCACTCTGGTCTGTGGATCGTGACTCTCCAGGTTGACGATGGAGGAGACCATATAATCAATATGGAGGGTTCATTCATTTTCACATACTTTCTTTCTTTCTCAACATACATTTCAACTGGGTCTCAAACCCGATTCATCTCAACGGGATTCCTCGAATCCGATTCAAATTCATTTCACAGGCCTCGGCCTAAATCCTCAGTTCAACTGGGTCTCATGCCCAAATTCTCATTTCACAAACTGAACTGGGACTCAAGCCCGATATCACAACCAATTGGGCCCTACGCCCGGAACCATAAAGCAACAGGACCTCAAGTCCGATTTCACAACTAACGGGGACTTAAGCCTGATATCTCAACTAAATGGGTCTCAGGCCCGATATCATAAATCAACGGGGCATCTTGCCCGATAGTGCCACTAACTGGGCCTCAAAACCGAATCGTAAACCAACTGGACCCTCGGTCCGATCGTATGGCTCAAATGGACCCTAGGTCTGATTTCACATCAAATGAAATGGACTCCAAGTCTGAGAGTTTGTAAATCAATTGGGTCTCACGCTAGAGTTCATGTTTCTAAATCCAAAATCCGTTCATTCAATCGTCGTCAAAAACATGGTATGCAAAGGTACGACATAAAGCTGAAAACCTCGAAAAACGTGCAAATATGTCGATCCTAAGCTACCACAAACAAATGCACTCAAGGAAACACAAAACATATATTAAAATACTCATAAAACATTTATGCATGCTTCAATTTCGAAAGAAGGGTCCACTCACAGACCGTCCGAAGCCGTGCCTCGATACGTGTGCCATAATCGTCTCCCGGGTCAATCGTCTCCTCCGGGATTCCCGAACCTGTCCAAATTCATTTAGAGGGTTATTAACTACCTAAATAACCCCTCACTAAAGTCCCGTAATTTTCTGGAATTTCTAACTATTTTTAAACACGAACCTAAACCTTCGGACAGCCCAAACTATATCGAAACGATGTCCGATTGACACGAAACCAGTCCCAAAATGTTCGTTACATCGAATAGATGATTTCACATGTTGGAACCACCCCCAAAGGAGGGCTCACGTGCCCGCACGAGCCCTAAGAAGGGCATGCGCGTGGGCCTCTTGCGCCAACACAGTTTTCTTCTTCCTTGGTCGAACCGGCCGATTCACCTGGTTTGGCCGGTCCAGTTGGACCGGCGTGACCGGTTCGGCCACCCTCCTCTCTCAATTTCAGTCCTTTTTCTTCCTAATTAATCCTAAACTTCCTAATATGATCCTAGGAACTTGTTTGGATGATCAAACTGAAGAAAAAACATAGGAATCCACGGTTTTGATTTTCTTCCTCACGATCTAGTTTTTCAAACACCTCCCCACGGCTTCCCCAGCCATGAACCACCTTCAAAATCATCTTAAAACTATCCTAGCAACCTAATCAACTCATCCTAATCATCACAAGCAACCATAATGTAAAAACCGAATTAAAATGGAAAATTGGTTAAACCGAGTACCTCTCGGTTTGTGTTTCCTCCACGCCGCCGTCCACGGTGGTTCCGGCCTCTTGCAGCCGTCATCAGTCCTTCTCTCACTCTCTAGGTCCTCAGGCATGATCAAATGGGGTTTGGATTGGATTGGTTTGGGTGGAAGTGAGATCGGGTGGGTTGTTTGGGAATAAAGAAAATGATCGATGAAGGGGAGTGTGATGCATGAAGGGAAAATGATGGCATGTGGATGGGTGACACTTGTCACCCATCCATTGGGCAAGAACTAAATATCTGGGGCCCACTAGAATCCAAATGACATCTGTCTCGTAATTCGTGCAATAGTTCCCTCGAACTTCCATGAACCGTAACTTCGCCGTCGAACGTCCGAATTCGACGTGCCACCTGTCTACAGATTCGTATCATCCCAATCTACGTAACGGTCTTCGGCCCTCGGCCGTTAGACCTTCCGGGTCAAAAGTCAACTTTTAGCCCAAATTACCAAAATGCCCTCGAACTTCCGAACATCATAACTTCCTCCTTGAACGTCGGAATCGAGCGTGCCACCTGTCTATGAACTCGTGACGTCACGAACTACGTCACAGTCATCAGCCAAAGTCCAATTGACGTCCTGGATGAAAATTCAACGATTTTCCCATTCCAGGGGCAAAATCGTCATTTCGTCCGAACTTCCGCTAATCCTCGTCTAATCCCCGATTAGCGAGGCTAATCCGTCCTTAATTCTTAATTAATCCCGTTAATTCGGGACGGGTCATCACACCAAAGGGCAAGGTTTGGAGGTTGTTTGTGGGATTGTGTATGTGTTTGGTTTGTGAGAAAAATGAAGATTATGCGCAGGGAAGAAGAGAGAGAATTGAGAGAAAATGAATAAAAATATTAATTAATGGTTAATTAATCTCCCCAATCACAAACCATATCCACTTTTTAGGGAAGCCACCAATGGGATGAGTGACACTTGTCACTCATCCAAGGGCCCCACATAAATATCTGCCCAATCAGATTTTTAATATTATTTTAATCGAATACCGAGACGTTAAATTCTGGATTTCGATCCTGTAACCATAACTTCTCCATTCGACGTCCAAATTCGACGTACCGCTTGTCTACGGACTCGTGACGTCCCGATCTACGTCACGGTCATCGGTCCTCGTACATCGGACCTCCTGGGTCAAAAGTCAACTTTTTGCCCAAGACCAGGGGCAAAATGGTCATTTTGCACCGTTTTTTTCGATTTCGCTCAACTAATCTCCGAGTAATCTCACTAATCCTTCATTAGTCACTAATCTAATCTCGGAATTCGGGACGGGTCGTTACACCGTTGCACCATCTAAGGTAAAGACATATCCGCTTGTGGAGTTTGAGTCTTTCTCATTTGATATCTAGTTCGCATCTGTATAGCCTTCTAAAACAGATGGATATCTTGCGTAGTGCAGTCCATAATTCTTGGTATAGTTTAAATACCCAAGAACTCTGACTATAGCGCACCAATGATCTCTTTCAGGATTACTTGTAAATCTACTCAACTTATTAACTGAGAAGCCAAGTCAGGGCGAGTGTAGTTCGTGACATATATCAAACTGCAATTATACGTGCATATTAAACTTGTGATATGCCTTTACCAGTATTTTTAGTTAAATGAAGG
This sequence comes from Prinsepia uniflora, assembly GCA_032719365.1. Taxonomy (NCBI): domain Eukaryota; kingdom Viridiplantae; phylum Streptophyta; class Magnoliopsida; order Rosales; family Rosaceae; genus Prinsepia; species Prinsepia uniflora. Next base: position 22,142,403 of record CM064861.1, on the reverse strand, counting down.
TTACTTTCATATGGAGTTTTTACTGGATTATTATCATACTTTCCAAACTTGGAAAGTAATTTCTCAATGTAATGAAATTGAGATAATATTAATCCATCAAGAGTTATAGAAATCTTAATTCCTAAAATAACATCTGCAACTCCCATATCTTTCATATCAAACTTACTGTTCAACATTCTCCTAGCAGATTTAATCATATCATTATTTTTACCAATAATGAGCAGTCGTCTACGTAAAGATATACAATGACATAACCATTTGGTGTGACTTTTGTGTAGACACATTTATCACACTCATTAATTTTGAATCCATTTGACATCATTGCATTGTCAAATTTTATATGTCATTACTTTGGTGCTTGCTTTAAGCCGTATAGAGACTTAACAAGCCTACATACTTTCTTCTCTTGTCCAGGAAGAATGAATCCTTCCGGTTATTCCATGTAAATCTCCTTTTCTAAATCACTGTTTAGAAAGGCTGTTTTAAGATCCATTTGATGTATTTCAAGATTATACAAAGCATCTATTGCAATTAACATTCTAATGGATGTTATTCTCGTAACTGGTGAGTGAGTATCAAATTAGTCTAAGCTTTCCTTTTTCTTATAACCCTTGACAACAAGTCTCGCCTTGTACTTATCTATGGATCCATCGACTTTCATCTTCCTTTTAAAAATCCATTTATAACCCAAAGGTTTATTTTCAGGAGGAAGATCCACTCCATATATGGTTTAGCAGAATGGAATCCACTTTAGTATTAATAGCCTCTTTCCAAAAAGGAGTTTTAGGGGATAATATTGCTTCTTTGTAGGTTTGGGGTTCATTTTCCAACAAATATGTTAGAAAATCGGGACCAAAGGACTTATAGACATTTTTTCTCTTTTACTTCATCTAGGTTCAACCTCAATTTCAAGTCCTTCAAATCCTTGGTCTGATTGATCTTGATGATTGTCACGATTACTGCTATCATAAGTTCCTTGGTCTGATTGATCTTGATAATTGTCAAGATTACTGCTATCATAAGTTCTTTTTATGAGAACTTTGTTCATGTGCAAATTTCCAAGGAAACACATTCTAAAAAAATGTTGCATTCCTGATTCAATAATTGTATTCACATGTACATCATTGTTATCTGACTTATATACAAAGAATAGATATGCACTATTATTAGAAGTATAACCAATGAATACACAATCAATGGTTTTTGGTCCTATTTTACCCCTTTTAGAATCTGGTATCGCTATCTTAGCAAGACACCCTCAAACTTTGAGATATTTAAAAGCAGGTCTTCGACCTTTCCATAACTCATATGGTATCTTTTCCAACTTTTTATGAAGTCATTTATTGAGAATATAATTTGCACAAAGCAAGGCTTCTCCCCACAAATTCTAGGTTGCTCCAGAACTTATTAACATAGTATTCATCATTTCTTTCAATGTTCGATTTTTGAGTTTAGCAATACCATTTTGTTGGGGTGAATAAGGAGCAGTAGTTTGGTGAATAATCCCATGTTGAGTACAAAACTCTGCAAATGGTGTAATATATTCACGCCCCCTATTGCTTCTTAAAACCTTAATTTTTCTACTAAGTTGATTCTCAACTTCATTTTTATAATGTTTCAACATTACTAAGACTTCATCTTTGCTTCTAAGCAAATAAACATGGCAATATCTTGTGCAGTCATCGATAAAAGTAATAAAATACTTTTTACCACCTCTAATTTTCACATACTTTAAATCATAGATATCACTGTGAATTAATTTTAGAGGTTCTGTACTCCTTTCTATAGAATGAAATGATGTTCTAGTTTGTTTCGCTTCAACACAAGTTTCACACTTGTGATTTGCATAAATATTAAACTTAGACAGTAAATCCATGTTAACTAATATACACATAGTATCATAATTAACATGTCCTAATCTACCATGTCAAACCCTTTGGGGACTCAATACTATAAGCAGAATGAACTGTGTTATTATTAATAATAGAAGATACAACAGTCATCTTGAAAAACCCATTATTCAGGTACCCTTTCCCCATATACATCCCATTCTTAGTAAGTACAAATTTATCAGCATCAAAGACCAATCTGAATCCATTATTTCTTAATAGAAATCCAGAAACCAGGTTATTTTCGATGTTAGGCACATGTAGCACTTCATTCAAACTTATTTCCTTCCCAGAAGTCATCTTGTGGATCACCTTTCCTTGACCTTCAACCGTGGATGTCGAAGAATTTCCTATAAATAGTTGCTCCCCTTGGGCCACTTCATGATGGGTTGTGAACATCTTCCTATCTAAGCAGATGTTTTGTGTAGCTCCAGTGTCTATCCATCATTCTTTGGTATTACTTACCAAGTTCACTTCAGAGATCACAGCCGAGAGACTGAACTCAGATAGATCCTTTGAGATCTTATCCTTCTCGGTTATGTGAACTTTTGTGGTATTACCCCTAATCGTTTTAGATCGATAGTTTGCTGCCCTATGGTCAGGTTTATTACATTTAAAGAACTTGCCTTTGAACTCTCCATTTTTCTTTGAGTTCCATTGAGTAGAGCTTTCACCATGCTTCCTCTTTTTCTTGTTCTTTGGCCTATCTTCCACAACGTGTGCCTTAAACACCATGAAATTTATAGTGGTTTTCTTTTCAGAACCACAATTTTCTTCCTCAATTCTTAGCTTCATGATCAAATCCTCCAGTCTCATCTCTTTGCGCTTGTGCTTGAGATACTTCTTGAAGTCTTTCCAAGAAGGTGGAAAATTTTCAATTACAGTAGCCACTTGGAAAGTCTCACTTAGAACTATGTTCTCCGCCTCAATCTCATGGAGAATAAGTTGGAGTTCTTGGACTTGGTTGATAACCATCTTGGAGTCTACCATCTTGTAGTCAAGAAACCGACCGGCCATGAATTTCTTCATACCGGCATCTTCAGTATTGTATTTATTGTCAAGCGACTCCCACAAGGCCTTGGCAGTTTTGATTGGACTATATACATTGTATAGAGAATTATCCAATCCATTGAGGATATAGTTCTTGCATAGGAAGTCTGAATGATGCCAGGCATCTGCAGTAGCCACTGTTTCTGTAGTAGAACCAGTTGTAGGAGTGTCTTCCTTAAAAAACTTGGCCAAATTAAGAGTGGTCAAATAAAACAATAACTTTTGCTACCACGTCTTAAATTCTATTCCATTGAATTTTTCTGGTTTCTCTTCGTGAGAAGAAGAAGTAGGGATCACCACAAGTAGGGCATAAGCCACAGGATTTCCCTTATCATTACTAGTACCATCATTACCAGTAACATCATCACTAGTATTACTAGTCATCATTTTTCCTTCAGTAAAGAGGAAAAACACTAAGGACCAAAAAGAATTTAATTTTTCTCAAATCAAATATAACAATTACCAAATAAATTGTCTTAAGATTGTTGGTAAAAATATTGGTAAAAAAAAAACTTTATAATCAAATAAATGAATTACAAAAGAAATGAGTAAGAGACACTTTACATGTATGATCGAGTCTAGAACTTGGTCCTATTTCCATAAGACAAAATTGCCTCTTCACCGGTGCTCAATGATTTTGCTTGGCAAACGTCTCCCATGATACAACGATCGGCTTCTTGTGAAAACAACACTTCAATCCACAAGAATAGCGAATGCAAACTGTGTTTAAACTCTATCTTGACATATTCTAAAATTGTATGTTTTCTAGACCTAATATTCAATCTCCACAAAAGTATTGAATGATTGAATATTTGTTTTTGAATGAATGAAATGAGTTGTGGACAACTCTATTTATAGATGTGTTACATCTTTTCATAAGAGACGAATATTTTAATAAGGTATGCGTCTATTAAATAAAGTATATATCTTTTAATAAGGAACACCTATCTTAAGAAGAGATGCATATCTTAATAAAAGATATATATATATTTTAATACAAAATACATCTCTTAATAAAAGACATATTTTTCATAAGATACATTGGATGTAAGTATGTAACAATTAGACTTTTAATATATACCTCTTCATGAAATTTCATATGCCCCTTCTACCAAAGGTTACCAAACCAAATGCTACTTTAATCCAAAAATATATATAAATATATATATTCTTCAATTTTCCAATCTAAATATTAATTTTATACAAATTAATATTCATCCAAAAAATTATGAATTAATTATTAGGATCAAACCCTAATTTTAAAGGTATAATGATTCAACAATTATATATTTTTAATTTTTATTCACATTATTAGGAATTAACTCTTTAATTTTTATTCACATTATTAGGAATTAACTCTTTAATTTTCTAACATGTTTTATATCACTTCAATTGTATCTCCTCATTGTTTTTGTTTACCTCAAATTCCGATAATGATGATAGGTTATTGTGTAACTATAAATTACTGAAATATTCTGGAGCCGCCACTTGGCCAACAATTCCCATGATGCCGATATTGCCCTTGGTAAAATCAACGTCGACACGTTACGATTTTCACATTAATTTAATAAATTTACCAGCGAAATATATTAAATGATCAGATCAATACAGACAATAAATAACTTCCCAGCGAATTATTTATTTAATAATGAATAAGTGATTACACTCGGTACAATCACTTATTTGACACTTTCTTCTTCAACCAATCAGACGCTCCAGTGGCCCTCAAGGCTTCTCTATAAATAGAAGGCTTCATCTTACTTCCAAAGGTAATCAAAAACTTCTGCAAACACTCTGTCAGTTTATTCTCTCAGAAAACTAACTTAAGTATCAGAGCGTTTACGGTTGAACCACCTCCCCGAGATTTAACCTTAACCCCGTTTGATTTTCGTTATTGTTTGTAGGGATCGAGAAGGAATTTCACAGAACCTGACGATTTCTTCATCAACAATTGGTGCTTTCATTGAGAGCCGATTTGAGAAATACTCAAAGCGTGCTCTTTAGTTTTTCCTTGAAAAACTCTGTTACACTTTCGACACTTAACGTTCTTCATAGGTCAGAACACACCGATTTGCACGAGCCTCCGAGACTGCCACATCTACTACAGCGATCGCTGCCGTGAGCGAACCACTCCCTGAGATTCCAGAGGAACCACTTTCTCGTCTCCTGCATGGCTTGTACCACGCATCAATTCACCTACCGTTCGGAATGCTGGATTGGACACCTACATTTAGTTTTGGAATGTTCCCTATGGCTGCTGCTACTGTGAATCCCCCACCTGCGACCGGGGCAGGCGCGGCGTTTCTTCAACAAATAGACGGGCAGCTGGCGAAAGAAACATCTCTAAGAGTCCCAAATCAACTCCATGCCGACTTGGACCTAAGGAGGCACTTGGACGCCCTGCGCAACCCGCATGCCAACACCTAGGTACCAGATTACAACTTGAGGGAGTCGACGCCATTTGACCTGGCGCAGAAATCTTGGTCATGTAGGTCCATTGCACGTTGAAGACGTCTGAATGATGCTAGACCGATGCCTCCAGGGAGTTAAGCGTGATGGAGACTTGGAGGATGAACTTTGGCACTAGATTTAGACGTCATCATCTTCACGATTCGTGAGGGATATTGAGGAGGAGCCGTTCCCGCAGCAGTTTTCAACTCCCAACTTCAATCAGTACAAAGGAACCTCCGACCTAATAAAGCACATCAATTACTATCGGGGGGTCATGGTACCTCACAAGCACAACGACGCGTTCATGTGTGAAGTTTTCTAAGCCTCGTTGCAAGGTCAGGTGACGACATGGTTCAACCATCTCCCCCGGAGATCAATCACTTCCTTCAAAGAGTTGGCCTTTGCCTTCGTGAAAGAGTACTCGCAGTTTCACACCGTCGAAGTCAAGGATGACCACATCTTCACCATCTGAAAGAGGTCTAAGGAAACCTTGCGGCAATACATCCAGGGGTATTGCAAAGAAAAGTCCCGCATCGTAGGATGCAGTGATCACGTTGCAGCCATGACATTTAAGCAAGGCCTACCGCGGGAGAGCTAGCTCTACGGAGACATCGTCATGAGCAATGCCCGAAGTCTCACCAAGATGTTGTCCCTGGCAGAGTGACATGCATGCTGGGAAGACGAGAAAAACACCACACATGGCATTAACCACATCGAGGAAGGTGGGCATCCCACAAAGGTGTTTGCGCAGCCAAAGGACGGTGCCCACCACGGTAGCTCAGTCGGGAAAGCCAACAAGCGTAAAGGGAACCCGTCATCCAATATGTTTGCTAGTGCAAAGTCGAACACGCAGTTTTTGGTACCCGTCCTCCAGATATACAATCAGATAAAGGAAAATTCATGGTTCAAAAGACCAGCTCCAGTCAAAGGCGACCAGGAAAGGGCCGACAAGAAAAAGTTGTGTGCTTATCACAATTGTTAAGGGCATGACATAAACTCCTGCCAAACCTTCGAAAGATACCTCCGGGACCTCTTGAAGGAAGGACACTACACCGAGTACGTCAAGAAAAAGGCAACAGAACGTCTCGCAGACAAAAACCCCCAGGAGGCCGCACAAAAGATGATTTGCATGGACACCATCATTGCTGAATCCAAGTTGCAGGGAACAACTAGGAAGCAAAGGAAGAGGAAGATCCGCGAGGCACTAGCTGTGACCCAAGTCTCACATGTCATTGCAGCCCAAGGAACTGATGACCCGATCATTGGTTCCTCCACTCAGGACAAGGTCGAGCTTGATTGGCTGCATGACGACGCCCTCGTCATCTCGATCCAGATCGTCCACGCGCAGGTCAATCGAATCCATGTGGATGAGGGAAGTGCCACAAACATCCTTAGCATTGAAGTGGTTTGGAAGATGTGACAGGACCCACCCCGATTATCACCCCAATAACCGAGGTGAACCCTGCTCCCGTCTGACAACCCAACACAAAAGACCGAAACGACCTAACAAAAAACTACAAGTTATACTGCCAGACGAAGGAGAATTTAAGAACAACCCATAGTCAAACGTTATACAGAGCTACACACAGAGTACACGCACAACGGAAAACTGAAACCACTCCGGGAAACGCTCGAATACTCCATGCCTCTGATGCTGCCTCAACGTCAACCCCCGCGCTAGCTCCACGACCTAGAGGACAATTAAAAAAAAACAGAAGGTCTGAGTGGACCATAAAGAATAAAAGTTTTAAAAACCATTTACATAAACAAACCAGGGTTTAGCCCTCCGTTTTGAAAACATGCATGCATAACCCAATTTCTGAAAACAGTTATCAATCACATTATGTTCATCATGAAAACCGCAGCAACATAAACACGGTAGGATAACATTATAACACATTAACAGTAAAACATAGAATACCAATATAATCATCCGATTAAACCTGCTGGATCTATCCGAGTCTTTAAACTCCCGAGTCTTTAAACTCAATCCAGGCCTCAATATAATCAGAGTCTTTAAACTCCCGAGTCTTTAAACTCAATCCGGGCCCGTCCCCCGTCAATCATAATCCGGGTCTTTAAACCCAATAACCAGATCCAGAAAATCCAATCCAAAACCGTTTGAAAACCATTTCTAAAGCCATATCCAAATCCGAATCCGAAATCACTAGTCTGGAGCCCTTCCGGCGTCCAGAACCGGCATTCCGAACCCAAATCCGGAATTCCACTTTTCAACTTTAAAACCAATTCCGCTTTCCGAAATCCAATTCTAAAATCGGAAACCCTTGATCATCAAATCACGTCTCAAATTCCAGTTATACTCCGTGAAAACCATTTATCGTTTGAAATCCCAAAACCATGGCATCATAATCAGAAATCAAGCATTTCTCGTAAAACGTGCCAAATACGTAATTTTCTCGAAAAATGTGCAATTATATCAAACAGGTATAGCATATTCAAATAATCATGAAATTACATATAAAACCATAAATCAAGTAATTAAAAGCAGTTATGCATGCTCAGTTATAAGGAAGAAGTCCACTCACAGTTACCGGGTACGTCACTCGCGTCCCGAACGTCCTGCACGTTCCTTGGTCTCCTCGGGGATTCCCGATCCTGTTACAAGTCACCAAAGTACGTCACTAGCACGTCCACTAAGGTTCTCCTAATTTTTTCCAATGTTCCCGAACTTCAAACGTAACTAAACGAGACCCTAAACCTTCAACCTCGTAGACCTACCCGAAACAACGTCTGATCGTCCCGAAACCTATCCCAAATGACTCATTACATCGATTAGACCAAAAACTATGTTGGAAGGTTCGCCAGAATCCTCCCCACGCGCCCCCACGTGCCGCCCAAAGTGGTTGTGCATAGGCCTCACGCGCCTACACACAGTCACTGTACATCTTCAACCTCGAGACCGTGCACTGTTCTGGACCGGCGTGGCAGGTTCTCCGCCGTCCGTCCACCATTTTCCTTCCTTTTTCCTCCCCTAGCTTCTTCCTACCCTAAGCAATCCATTCCCCTCAACCAAACACGACGACACGACCTCTAAACCGTCGTCCCAGCTCGATCCCGTGACCAACAAAAACCCATGTTCTTCAATCCGACCACCCGTGCCACCCCCAATCACGGCTTCGACACCAAAAGGTTCCTAAGGACCTAAGGAGTCGATTAGAACCTACTAGACATCTCGACTCAGCCCCTAACTTCACGACTCAACGTTTGAAACCGGACGGCAAAACAGAGCAAGCAACAAAGGTTGAGGAAATTACCTGTGCTCAGGCCGCCGTCGTGAGCTCTGCCGTGCCTACGCGACTCCTCTAGTCCTCCTCCGTCCTCTGGACACCATCACCAGTCTCGATTGATCAAACACGGCAGCGCCACCACCAAACACCCTCTCTGTTCTCTGGTTTTCCCACCAGCTTCACAACCCCTCTCTACTCACTCTAACTGAGTCACCGACACTCACATTCTTTCCCAGAAACAAATAAACTCCTCCCTGCCTTTCAGTCTCTATTTTCCCTCTTCGAAAGCACGACTCACACACTCTGCACAGTTTTAATTTTGCCCGTGCACCCTAGAATCCACTACACCCACCCCACGTGTCCTCCATCCCATGGCCTAATTCCAAAATATCCAATTACACCTGTACACTTGTCCTCATCTCATTTGTACAAATCCCAATGTGCAAAAAGACCAAAATGCCCCTACTTGTACAAATTACCATTTTGCCCTTCGTCGTTCTAGACCCGTATCTCGTCTGTCCAATGTCCGATAAAGGCATGTCGCCTGTCGTTGAACTCAGGACAACAAGATCTACCTAACGGTCCTAGGTCTACGTGTAAAAACCCTGTCGTGCTAAAAGTCAACTTTTGCCCCGTCGTTTACTCAAATTACGGTAATGCGCTCAACCTTCCGAACGTCATAACTTCCTCCTCGGATGTCGGAATCGGGCGTGCCACCTGTCTACGGACTCGTGACGTCCCAAACTACGTCACAATTATCGGTCAATGCCCAATTGACCGCCCGAACTAAAAATCAACATTTTGCCCAACCAAGGGCAAAATCGTGATTCTGCGCCCAAGGTCCAAAAGTAACCCACTAACTACCAATTAACCCAGTTAAACCACCACTAATCACCTCACTAACCCTACCTTCCGGGATGGGTCCTTACAAGATGGGACTTGAATCTTTCACAACGGGGAGAAAGGTCCACTGAGAGGCTTCAACGGATAGATGAGCATGTCTGTCGGCACGATCCAGCTCGATGTCCACTTCCCCCCACCCCCCTGGGTTATCTCAAAATAGAGTTTCTATGTCCTTGATGAGTACTCACCTTACAATGGCATACTGGGGAGGCCGTGGATGCACAAGATACTGGCCAACACCTCAAACTTGTACCAAAGAATTCAATTCCCAATTCTTGGAGGAGGGGTCAGAGAGATAAAAGGAGATCAAGCCATGGCGCAAAAATGCCTCACCTAGGAGCTAAAAGAAATCAAGGTAGCGGAATTCATCCCCCAGATAGTCGAGGCCACTGGGGGCAAACCCATACCTTCAACTTCCGCATAGCAGCCAACAGCGGGTCAAGATCCCGACATCCGTGAAGAGCCTTTTGCTCCTGAAGGATGGCAGCTAGAAGACGATGTCACCCTCATACGATTTGACCCGTAGTTTCCTGAGAGGTATGCATGCATTAGTGCATGCCTAAACCCCGAAGAAAAGGAAGAACTCACCATGTTCTTACGCAAAGCACACCAAGCCTTCGCCACGCGAAGCATTCAAAGCCTTCGCCACGCAAAGCACACCAAGCCTTTACCGTCCAAAGCACATCAAGCCTTCGCCACGCGAAGCACTCAAGCCTTTGCCACGGGAAGCACTAAGCCTTCGCCACGCGAAGCACTCAAGTCTTCGCCACCTGAAGCACACCAAGCCTTTGCCACGTGAAGCACATCAAGTCTTCGCCACTCGAAGTACTCAAGCCTTCACCATGCGAAGCACTTAAGCCTTCGCCACACGAAGCACTCAAGCCTTCGCCACACGAAGCAATCAAGCCTTCGCCACACGAAGCATACTATGCTTTTTCCATGCAAAACGCACCAAGTTTTTGCCAAGCGAAGCGCGCCACATCTTCGCCACGCGAAGCATACTAAGCTTTTGCCACGCAAAGCGCACCAAGTCTTCGCCATGCGAAGCATGCCATGTGAAACCATCTAAAAACTCGACTTGTTGGAGTCAGAAAGCTACTAAAAAATGCTTCCAACCCCACCAAGATGGGAAACCACCAGGCTATGACAAACATTGGGCAAATGTTTTAACATGCGCAGTCCAATTCTGCATTGCAGTACACGGGATCGAGATTCATTTGATCGTATATCGTTCAATTTTGATCACCCTGACATGAGCTTGATGGCCCTAAAATGGTACGGAGGTCAACTTTCCAACTCCGTTGATCTCACTCAATTCTTAGTTGTGACGAGTTCCCAGCGCACAGTTTCATACATGAAGGTCAACTGCACGCACCAGCGCACGAGTACAAGATTCGTTTGGTCCTAAAAAGCTCAATTTGGATCGGCTCAAAACAAGATTGACGGACTTGAAGGATATGGAAGTAAAATTTCCAACTCCGTTGATCTCACTCAACTCCTAGTTGTGAAGAGTTCCCATCTAATGTTTTCGTACACGAAGGTCAATTGTACGTACCAGTGCACGAGCACAAGATTCGACCGATCCTACAAAGCTCAATTTGGATCGTCTTAGAACAAGTTTGACGGCAGTAGAAAGGTATGGAACTCAGCTTTCTAACCCTATCAACTTCACTCAATTCCAAGTTATGTTGAGTTCCCAACGAGCATTTCTATACACAAAGGTCACCCTCGCAGAACAGCACGTGAGCCCAAGTTTCACTTGGTTCTACAAAGCTCAAATTTCAACATCTCTCAAATTTCGACATCTCAAAAAAAGCCTATGAAGGTTAAGATTCTATGAAATTTGACAGAAAACAAAGGAAGACTTCATATTGATAATGTTGAGAAAGCTAGATTGGCAAACCACATATCGATTGCTCAACCACTTGAACTAACAAAACAAAAGAAAAGGTTGGCGAGTCACAAGTCGACTGCTCAACAACTTATTTGATAAAGCACATAAAAATGGAGAAGCCTCCACTATAATTCTAAGGCAAGTCCGAAAGCACGTCTTGTACACCTATTGAATGTTAAAATTGGACCCCAGTCCTCGCTTGATATCTCAGGAATCCCATCGTAGAACGAGTCGCCAATGTCTGAGATATGGTCATCACCTAACTGCTCTGGGAAACTCAACGGCTCAAGACCTGGCACCTCAAGTGGGGTCGCCTCTCCATGTTGCACTTCTTGCTCTAAGTTTGCAGCCCTCCGGGATGCATCTTCAATGTCTCCCTCCTGAATTCCGTACTTGGGGGACATGTTGTTCTGAAAATCAAGATACCCCCAAGGATTGAAATATCGATATCGACGGATATAACGCTAGTCGAATTTATGGATATCTCGCCCCAAATATCGATATCGTTTATGGTCAATAAAAATGACGGAAATTAGGTCCAAATGACGGAAATTTGGAATGAAACTTTGGAAAAAAAACTTAAGTACCCAATAATGGTTATATAGGACTAATAAAAACTATAAAATGACTTTGATATAATAAATATATGATGAATCATATGATAGAATATAGGTCTGGCGATAACTAACAGTATAAAATCTTAAAGATAAACTTAAATTAAAACATAATTCTATTGATAATATTGCACACCAAATACTTTACACATTGAACTTCATAAAATACAAGTAGAATGTCTACCAGCTTGAAAATTAGATTGGTCTTCATCTACCAAGACACAAAAGTTTTACCAAGTGATGCTACTTGACCAAACGAAAATGTATTGTTGGACATAGTATTCGTATACCTCCTTTGAACGACCTACTTTTCCTCCATAGATGGGGTAGTTGGGATTTACCCAACTAACTTCTCCATAATCTTCATTGAGATGATGATCTTCATAGCCTTCATAACCATGTGGCATTTGAGGGAGATGGATGTCTAACTAGTGGTAACCATATGGACCATAAGCATATGGATCATTTGAGTTGTTACTAGGATCGGTGCCCAAACTCATTGACTCAAAACTAATTGCCATGGAATCCTCAGAAGATGGGTTTCCATAACATTCATATATGTTGTGTGTCCGAGTGTAATCTTTCGCAACACCACCGATTCCTACTCCTCCTTCTCTACAACCATGATCATAATCTTGAGTGGCATGAGTGAAATCCTCCTCTCCAGTAAATGGGCTCAAGGTGCATATGTTTCGGATACATGTTCATTTCCCCCGTCATCATCCCCTTCATCATCCTTGTCTTCATCATTTGTCTCAACATCATCTCCTCCATCATCATCATCATCATCTGTAGATTTATTGTGATGTAGTCCCTTACTAGTAGCATTAGTTCTCAAGTCACGTCCAACGGTAGAACCAAGCATTTATCTCTCCTATGAAGACATCTCCTGCTCACTTCCCACTTCCTCACTCCCCACTTCTTTAGGTAGCACTCTATCGACATTAACACCTTGTTCACTAGCAAGATGGACTACGCGAGGGTCAGACCTTCCTCTATCATCATCCAAGTGAGCTGGCATAATCCATGCTTGAAGTAGATCAGCTTCATTACCTTCCATGTGTTGACTAGCAATTTCTAAAAGGTCAACGTAGTCTTCTTCCACATCTTTGCTACATTCAGCTTCTTCATCTCTTGACTTGAGTTTCATTTTATAATAACATAAAACAAGTTGTTCTAACTTTGAATATGCAAGACGATTTCTTTGCTTTGTATGAATTAAAGCAAATGTACTTCAATTTCTCTCACATGCCGAAGATGAAGCTGTCTGTGATAATATATGAACTGCTATTTTTTGCAAGACTGGAGAAGCTTGGCCATATAATTCCCACCACTCCGTTGTCAATATTAAGTTTAATATAAGAGGCATTATAAAGTGCTAATTCATACAATATCAAGTTAAATGCAAACATATACCTAGGGGCATTGTCGTTCGTGATTGTACAATCATAGGTGAACGAAATGTTTTTCGACCATCTTTAAAGTTGATCAACTACATTAAGAATTGTGTTAATATCATGCCATAGATGTACAGATTCCAAAATATCAAGGTTCATATATGGTAGTGAACTTACGTCTATTCCAAAATTTTGTAAACCCAATTGCCCATTTGGATTCAGTTTGAGGAATACTTGTTGAACCGATTGGACGAGGTAGGAGTCATGCACAACACCTGCTTGATATTGATATCGGGGATTCAAGTAATAAGCTGCAAATCATGAATGAAATTTGCTTAGTAAACAACAAAAAAATAAAATATTAACAAGTGAAATAATATAGAAATATACCAGCGGCATGTAAGGGATGCACTAATGTTTTTTCCCATCGCTCCTGTATGATTTTGAGGACCCACTTCTTTCCTTTAAAATGGGTTACCTTTTCTTTCATTTGATTGAACATATCATACAAGAGTGGTATGGTTGGGACTACCTCTGTATCAACAATTCGAAGGATGCAGTATAAAGGTTCATATATTGACTGCATCATCTCCAAGGACTCCCAGAATATTTGGTCGAGGATATGTGCCTCAACCCTCTTGCCTTCCACTTTCCTACTCAGTGGGCTACCATGCCATTGATCACTGGTAAACAATCTTCTAAGGCCCACTTTATGCTTAACTATGCTGTTTATACAAATATAGTTGGTTGCAAACCTTGTTGCACTAGGACGAACCAAGTCTCCTTGACAAAATTCATGCATCTGAGCTAGTAACCATAGATGATTATAAATGTGGTTAGTTACCTGCCTAGCATTTTTTATGATGAGCGTCATTATCTCATTCTTCCCAATATCTTCAAATATTAGGTTGATACAATGGGCTGCACAAGGAGTCCAATAGATCGGATACGTCTTCATCAGTTCTTTTCCAGCCTTCTTGAAGTTTGACCCATTATCAGTAACGATCTATACAACATTTTGTACTCCAACCTCCTGAACAACTTCCTTCAACAAATTTTGTATGTGCAAATAGTCTTTATGGAATTTGGAAGAATCAACTGACCTGAGAAATACAGTTGAGCCCTTACTATATACCATGAAGTTAATTATGGATAACTTCATTGGACCGGTCCAACCATCACACATTATGATACATCCATAAGTTTCCCAGTGTCGCTTTTGTTGCTCCACATACGCCGTCATATCTTCATACTCCATAGGAATGTATTTATTTTTCACTTCATATGGAGAAGGAGTGGACACGCCTTCACCTGCAAACCAAAACATAAGTTATCATTTAATGCTATTTCATAAGCTAAATAAAACATATATCATAAATAAATTTATTAAATACCTGCTCGTTGGGCTTCAATAATCATATTCTTAAAATGATGAGAGTTGGCTTTATTTGGAGCCACACCTTCATATATAAAAAAATTTGCTTATGTATCGACCCAACTTTTCTTTCTTCCCTTTCCACATTGATTTTACAGTCTTCTATTAACTTCGTACGGTTTTGTAGAGTTTTGATTATAGAGGAATTGAAAATGGATCACGCAAACTTTGTGATCGACGTATCTGTTGAGGTTGTTCACGACTGCTACTGCCTCTTTGAGCACCACGCATGGTACCAACTCCATAAGTATCAACACTTCACCGTGCCTCATCCCTCGATGCATTTACAGCAAAACGATATGCTGCTCTCTCAGATCTATGCAAATCTGGTGGATAAGCCAATCCATCATCATCCTCTTCATCATCGCTATCATTAATCTGAATGCTCTGTTGAGTGTCTAGTGGATCTCCTCTCAAGCCAACTCGTATGTTCTCACCAATCATATTCTTATTTTGTATAGCAGTATCTTTACTTTTTATCCATGCTCTGACCTCATCCCTAATAGCTTTAAATACATCTTTGCATTTTTGAACATTTTTTTTTCGGATCAAAACCTACTAGATGAAACTTTAATCGCGTTATGCCTCCACTCTGGAACTGATGTTGACAAAACAAACATATGGCACCGTTTTTATTTCCAGGAATCGCAATGGCATATTTCCATGCTGGGTTAATTCGTTCAGGTCTTGGGCGGCTTTCACTTGCACTTCCACTAGCCATATTTTACCGTCTAATTTAAATGAAAAATAATTAGACTTTGATAATGACAAATAATCATAATAATAAAAATACAAATAATAATAATTCTAAATTATAATCACATTATTTAAATTATTTGAATTAAAACATATATTCCTACATTAAAACATATATTCTAAATTATAACATCGGTTACCGTCTAATTTAAATGAAAAATAATTAGACTTTGATAATGACAAATAATCATAATAATAAAAATAAAACTAATAATAAAATAATATTAATAATTCTAAATTATAATCACGTTATTTAAATTATTTCAATTAAAACATATATTCTAAATTATAACATATTTTACCGTCTAATTTAAATGAAAAATAATTAGACTTTGATAATGACAAATGATCATAATAATAAAAATACAACTAATAATAAAATAATATTAATATTTCTAAATTATAATCACGTTATTTAAATTATTTCAATTAAAACATATATTCCTACATTAAAACATATATTCTAAATTATAACATATTTTTCCGTTTAATTTAAATGAAAAATAATAAGACTTTGATAATGACAAATAATCATAATAATAAAAATACAACTAATAATAAAATAATATTAATAATTCTAAATTATAATCACGTTATATTATTTCAATTAAAACATATATTCCTACATTAAAGTAATATATGATTATTTCAATATTCTAAATTATAACATATAAAAAAGGAGTTAAGGATAAAAGTAATATATAAAAAATAATAATCTAGGTTTAAAATGTTAAATAAATAAAAAAAGGTTTAAAAAAACAAAACACAAATGAAACAGGGCGTTTCATTTGGTTGTTAGGTATATTTGTTTTACAGTAATGTAATCGCGTCTCTGGTTTGTGTTTGGAGAGGACGACTGAGACGAGACCGTGAGGGCGACTGGGCGAGAGGACGAGGGGGCGAGGCGGCGGAGAACTGAGACCGTGAGGGCGAGAGGCGTCGCAATCCACAGAGAGGACGAGTTGGGTGGTGGCGTGGCTGTCGAGGGTCGACTCAGGAGTTGGGGTCGACAGAGGTTGCCGTCGAGGGTGGTGGAGCCACATAGGTTGTTCGTTCGACTGGGCTGTGTTTCGGCGTCGATAGATCGGGAATTGGGGTGGTTTTTTTCTTTGATGTTGCCCTCAATTTATGCTTTTCTCTAATTGGTGAGTCCGTGATTCCAATTTTGTTCTTTCCCTCCATAATTTTGTTCGCCCATGAGGTGAGTGACTAAGCCCAAACTACGTATTAAATTAAACACGTAATTCGAGTGTTATGCAATTTAAACCCCTTTTTGTGTAGATGTAGTATTGGTAAATAGGGATCGTTCTTAACCGGGGAAATTAGGGAACATTAATAATGTGTTAGTGAGAGATGAATAAAAGAATAATGAATTAAACAATTAAATAATCAAAGAATAAAATAATTAAAGAATTAATAAATTAAAGAATAGATGAATAAGAGAATAAAGAAATAATAAATTAATGAATTACAAAGAATTAATAAATTAACGAATTAAAGAATGAAATAATAAAAGAATAAATGAATTAATTAATCAAAGAATAAAATAATCAAAGAATTAATAAATTAAAGAATAGAGGAATGAAAGAATAAAAGAATAAAGAATAAAGAATGAGGGTTTTGAAAAGATTTATAACTAAATTAAAGAAAACACTGATTAAGAATTAAAATGCAAATGCTCATGCTAATTGGATCTTACAAACCATAGAGTAGTTTCATAGACAAAACCCACACTTTTACGTAAGTAATTTCGAATTAACAATCACATTATTTAAACTACTCCTAAAAATAGACTTCTTTCTAACATTTTGCTCATAATAAACCAATCACGAAATCCTACATTCATCATCTCAAATACTTACATATATCTTTCAATATTATAAATGCATCAACCATTAATGTGCGTCAAACATCAATATGCTTCAAACATTTACAACATGATTTACCTTAAGTTTATAATTAAATGCGCCGACAGCGATCAACATTTAATCTCTTCAATTCTACTCTAAGTGCACCGACAGCGGATAAAACACTTAACATCAAATTGAAGTTTGAGCACTAAAACATATGAAGTAAAAGAAATTCAAAAAGTAAAACACATGGAGATTGCATTTTTACTTACAAATGTTAGAAAGAAAATACCAAGAACAATAGTAAAGAAGAAATGAAAATAACATAAAAATAACATAAATTAAGAATAAGAATTAAAAGGAAACTAATTAATAAGAAAATCTACAAGAAGTAAAAATGGTCCCCAAAAATGTCTCTCAAAAGAGAGAAACAAAAGAACTAAACTAAGAACTAAGAAAAATGAAAGAAATGGAAGAATGAAACTAATGGGGGACTTTTCAAATACATGAAATGACCTCCCTATTTATAGAGGGAATGCCACAATTGTTTAATTAAAAGTACAAAATTAAAATATAAAAATAGCAATAAAATAGTACATGAAGAAGTGATGGAAATGATGAGATTGGGTGGGAAAAGATGCTGATTTTGGGGCAAATATGCTGATTTTGGGGAAAAGTAGCTGATTTTGGGGGAAAGTGGCTGATTTTGGGGCAAATATGCTGATTTTGGGAACTATTGGGGGGCTGCTGGATTTTTGTCTTGGGCTGCTGGATTTCAGCAGCTTCCCACCGAATTTCCTTGCGATTTTCAGTGGTTTCTCATATTTCGTCCATAATTTCTTCGTTATAATTCCGATCGGGACGATTCTTTCACCAAAATGCTCCAAATTCCAAGCTTTATTTATTTCTACAAAAATATCACAAAATAAATTAATTTGTCTAATTATTTATTATTTTAATATTAAAAGTCAAGTATAAAGGGTATAAAATAATATAAAATAACGCTTATTTGAGGACCTATCAAATACCCCCACACTTAAACTTTGCTAGTCCCTAGCAAATACTAAAATTAAACTACGAATTCAAGACAAGTAACCCTTAACCATTTGTCTCAATATTTCATAATTATAATCATGACATAAAAGATTTTCACTTAAAACATTTAAGCATATGGAATTCGAGAGTTAATACATGGTAACAAAATGTTTCAACAAGTAAGATAATGAGTAAATATGGTGAAATGGATCTCTGCATGAATAAGACAAGTATGAATCAACTCACAAGGATATGCACTCATAAATTCACTCAATTTGTGAGGGTTTGTGTTTACACTCAAAGTATGTGAGAGATACTCACATAATCGAAATGAAGTACTTTTGCAAAATCTCAAACAAACACCTCAAGATAAAAAAAAAAACATACTTGCGCAAATGAACCAAAACCATAAGCTTACTCAAGTGATTAACTCAACTAATCAAAATTTACCATCTTAAGGATCATAAGGTCTTTACGAAGGTTGTAATGGGCTAAGTTTCGAGGCAAGGAAAATATAGGACAAGTGGTGCTCAATTCGTTCCAAGACTCAATAGACTCCCAAAACGTATCATAGCTTCCCAAACTTAGTGCAATGATGTCAGTAATCCATCCCTTCGAACATAGGCCTAATTCCATCATGTTGGGCCTCACAATCATTCTTTGTGTCGGATTTACAAATGCAAGGGACTTAACTCAAACATTACATAACCAAACCTTATTACCTTGATCGAGACTCAACTTTTTTTTTTTTGATTTTTTTTTAGATCAAGGTAATAACATGTGTTAACAATACAACAAAGCTTGAGTCGGTAAATCCAAATAATTCACATAAAAGTCTTTTCAACATCATCATTTTCTCCTTACACAATCTTTATATCTTCAACCGAGTTCTTGGAACAAGGGTAAAGGATGTCTATACTAAGCTCAAGTGTTTAGATAATCATGGTGATGAAAGAAAGGCTTAATGTGGGCTCAAAAGGGTTAAAACTAAGGGGGTCGCAACTCGTGCGCACAAAATAGGGAACATGGATGTTTGAATTTGTGGTGTTAACCCTAATGCCTTAATCATTTCCAAAATCAGAGAGTTTATTGACTTAAAAGCTTTGAAAATCACATAGAATAAGTTCTAGTACTCTAGAGTTCATTAAAAGCTATGGCAAGTAGTTATGAGGCATATGTATATCAATTTAAACAAAGAACTTATGAATCACTCATCAAAGATGTATATAAAGTTCTAAAGCTCACATAAGGTTCATATGATTCATACTTATCTTATCATGCTCGTTTATATGCCAATTTACATGCATTATCTTCAAGTTATAACACTTAATCACAAAATATTAACAAACAAATTCAAGTTGTAGTGATTATCTTTATGGCCATAACATATTCATTTTTGTTCATTTATATCATTGACAAGTTAAATGGCAACTTAAGACTCATAAAAACACTAAGTTAAAACAAAAAAAATCAAGAAAACAATTTTTTTTTCATTTTTTCACCTTTTTTTTATAATTTTTTTCAATTTTTTTTTTTGTTTTTTTTTTGAACAATTAAAATTGTAAACCATTCCCCCACACTTAAATTCTACATTGTCCTCAATGTAGGAAAATACGAAGTAATTAAACATAGAATCAAAGTAAGGAAGATGATTTACGAAAATAATAGGAAAACATTAAATAAACAAAATAAAAGAGAGTAAAGGGTAGAGGATAGCAAATCTGTATTGATGACTCCTTCACATCCCGGGAACACATTGGGTTGCCTCCCAACAAGCGCTTGAAGTTTAACGTCCATCCAGCCTAGACAGAGATGCAAGTTAGTTAGTCAGAGATGTACGTTAGTCAAGAATGCAAATTAGATATGCAAATTGAAGTTAAGGATGCAATTTGAGTTAAAGATGTAAGTTAGAGGAAGAGTGCAATGCAAGTTAAACTACATATGCAAGTTAAGTGAAAATGCAAGTTAAATGAAAGATGAAATGCAAGTTAGAATGAAAGATGAAATGCAAGTTAGAATGAAAGATGCAAGTTAGTTACACTAAAGATGCAAATTAATTTTGTCATGACAAATAATGTAAATTAAGATATAAACAATATTTAAATGTCGAGGGAAGTCAAAGATATATATGGTTCACATAGCTTCAAAGTTTAGATGGAGACTTATACGTCCGTGCGGCCCAAGTAAATATCTTGGATTAATTTAACTGTCTGGGCAAGTTCAAAAGTGACCAGGTTAGAAAGAATACACATAAGAGGCAGGGCTAATTTCTTAGACCCAAAACCCGTTATAAGTACCGTCTCTTGTCCTAGACATCACCCTCGAAAATTTCTTACTCCAGAGGAATTAAGATGACTCAAGTGTTAACAATTACCGTGGGTGAGAGTTAATAGAAGAGTCTTCGCCGATTAAAGATTAAAATCTAAACTTCGAAGCACAAGTGATCTACATATAGCCGAGACTAATGCATGAATGCAATAACTATTTACAAGTATGTTTTTATGCACAATTTACAAATATAACATGACAATTACATATGAACAATTTATATAAGTATGAACAATTTATTTACAAGTATGGTTTCATTCACAAGTAATGATATTTACAAAACAAATTCTCATTAACAAACTAATATATGTATAAGATTTATTTAACCATTGAGATTTACACTAACACAAAGTGAAGATAAGAAATTTAAATTTATTATTTTTTAAAATTTATGTTTTTTTCGGAATTTAAAAAAAATAAATGAAGATTTTTTTTTACGAATTTTATGATGTTTTTTTATTTACAAAAACAATATAAAAATAAAAATAAGGAAAAGTGAATAATTACTATAAGCATTTATGAACATTTAAAAAGAATGAACATTATGTACAAGTATGAACAAGAATAATATAACAAGTAAGAGAATTATAAACAAACATAAATGAAAGTCTATTATGAACAAGTATGTATGTATATTATAAAATATAAAAGTTATGAACAAGTATAAAAGGTAACAAGTAACATATATACAACATTTATTTACAAGTATGGTTTCATTCACAAGTAATGATATTTACAAAACAAATTCTCATTAACAAACTAATATATGTATAAGATTTATTTAACCATTGAGATTTACACTAACACAAAGTGAAGATAAGAAATTTAAATTTATTATTTTTTAAAATTTATGTTTTTTTTCGGAATTTAAAAAAAATAAATGAAGATTTTTTTTTTTACGAATTTTATGATGTTTTTTTATTTACAAAAACAATATAAAAATAAAAATAAGGAAAAGTGAATAATTACTATAAGCATTTATGAACATTTAAAAAGAATGAACATTATGTACAAGTATGAACAAGAATAATATAACAAGTAAGAGAATTATAAACAAACATAAATGAAAGTCTATTATGAACAAGTATGTATGTATATTATAAAATATAAAAGTTATGAACAAGTATAAAAGGTAACAAGTAACATATATACAACATTTATTTACAAGTATGAATTAACACTAACATAAAGCTAAGATAAGATTTTTTTTTTTTAATTTTTTATTTACTTTGATTTTTTTTAAATTTAAATTTAAATTTTATGAAGACATAACCAAATAAATAATTACATAAGAATAAAATAAGTGTAATCAAAAAGTTAATGGAATAAAAAGTTAATGAAATAAAGTTAATGGAATAAAAAGTTAGTGGAATAAAAAGTTAATGGAATAAAATTAATGGAATAAAAAGTTAATGAAATAAAAAATTAATGGAATAAAAAGTTAATGGAATAAAAAGTTAGTGGAATAAAAGGTTAATGGAATAAAGTTAATGGAATAAAAGTTAATGGAATAAAAAGTTAATGGAATAAAAAGTTAGTGGAATAAAAAGTTAATGAATAAATTTAAAGTTAAAGGAATAAAGAAAAAGTTTATGGAATAAAATTAAAGTTAATGGATTAAAGAAAAAGTTAGAAAGTGTAAAGAAAAAAAAATTAAAAGTAAGGAAAAGTGAATATGTACAATATACATTTATGACAAGTATCAATTTTAATATGAACAAGTAAAAGTAAAAGTAAACAAATGAAATTAAATTATGAACAAGTATCAATTTTAATATGAACAAATACAAAAAAAAAAATTATGAACATTTATGAACAAGTATAAATTAGAAATTAAGAATAAGTAAAGTATGAGCATTATAAACAAAAATAATAAGAACAATAATAAGATGGATAAATATAATATTAACAAAAGTAAAATTTATAAACAAGTATAATATGCACAATTTATATACATACACTAACAAATTAAAAATGATTTTCAATTTCCCCGGTAACGGCGCCAAAAATTGACTACGCACAAACTACGCATTAAATTAAACACGTAAATTCGAGTGTTATGCAATTTAAACCCTTTTTGTGTAGATGTAGTATTGGTAAATAGGGATCGTTCTTAACCGGGGAAATTAGGGAACATTAATAATGTGTTAGTGAGAGATGAATAAAAGAATAATGAATTAAATAATTAAATAATCAAAGAATAAAATAATTAAAGAATTAATAAATTAAAGAATAGATGAATAAGAGAATAAAGAAATAATAAATTAATGAATTACAAAGAATTAATAAATTAACGAATTAAAGAATGAAATAATAAAAGAATAAATGAATTAATTAATCAAAGAATAAAATAATCAAAGAATTAATAAATTAAAGAATAAAGGAATGAAAAAATAAAAGAATAAAGAATAAAGAAGGAGGGTTTTGAAAAGATTTATAACTAAATTAAAGAAAACACTGATTAAGAATTAAAATGCAAATGCTCATGCTAATTGGATCTTACAAACCATAGAGTAGTTTCATAGACAAAACCCACACTTTTACGTAAGTAATTTCGAATTAACAATCACATTATTTAAACTACTCCTAAAAATAGACTTCTTTCTAACATTTTGCTCATAATAAACCAATCACGAAATCCTACATTCATCATCTCAAATACTTACATATATCTTTCAATATTATAAATGCATCAACCATTAATGTGCGTCAAACATCAATATGCTTCAAACATTTACAACATGATTTACCTTAAGTTTATAATTAAATGCGCCGACAGCGATCAACATTTAATCTCTTCAATTCTACTCTAAGTGCACCGACAGCGGATAAAACACTTAACATCAAATTGAAGTTTGAGCACTAAAACATATGAAGTAAAAGAAATTCAAAAAGTAAAACACATGGAGATTGCATTTTTACTTACAAATGTTAGAAAGAAAATACCAAGAACAATAGTAAAGAAGAAATGAAAATAACATAAAAATAACATAAATTAAGAATAAGAATTAAAAGGAAACTAATTAATAAGAAAATCTACAAGAAGTAAAAATGGTCCCCAAAAATGTCTCTCAAAAGAGAGAAACAAAAGAACTAAACTAAGAACTAAGAAAAATGAAAGAAATGGAAGAATGAAACTAATGGGGGACTCTTCAAATACATGAAATGACCTCCCTATTTATAGAGGGAATGCCACAATTGTTTAATTAAAAGTACAAAATTAAAATATAAAAATAGCAATAAAATAGTACATGAAGAAGTGATGGAAATGTTGAGATTGGGTGGGAAAAGATGCTGATTTTGGGGCAAATATGCTGATTTTGGGGAAAAGTGGCTGATTTTGGGGAAAAGTTGCTGATTTTGGGGCAAATATGCTGATTTTGGGAACTATTGGGGGGCTGCTGGATTTTTGGTTTGGGCTGCTGGATTTTAGCAGCTTCCCACCGAATTTCCTTGCGATTTTCAGTGGTTTCTCATATTTCGTCCATAATTTCTTCGTTATAATTCCGATCGGGACGATTCTTTCACCAAAATGCTCCAAATTCCAAGCTTTATTTATTTCTACAAAAATATCACAAAATAAATTAATTTGTCTAATTATTTATTATTTTAATATTAAAAGTCAAGTATAAAGGGTATAAAATAATATAAAATAACGCTTATTTGAGGACCTATCAGTGAGTCAGTGAATTATTGCCCACAACTTGTACAACTATGAATTAATGTTTGATTGAAGTTATTGGATCAAATGTAGTCCCTTCCCAAACTATGTTTCGTCCGTGATGTTTGATTCAGTTCTTGGAATTATTTTTGTGTGCTTTTTATTTCTAGCTGCCGAATTATCCAGGGAAGTTTGGCGGGTTGGGTCCAAAATTGTCAATTTCGACCAATATCGGCCCTATCGATGATAACCGCCGATATCCGCCGAAATCGTTGATTTTGGTGGAAGACTTTCTTTACCCCTCCGGTTACGTGCCGCTGGTCGAAAATCACGATATATCGTCGATTCTGACTACGTTTTCATCCTTGGATACCCCTCGACATATTCATGAGCAAGGCACTTCTCCATCTCGGACTCATTGCAACCCGCCACGAATAGCTTCAGCTTCAAATCCTCCACAGAATTTTCAAGCTCCTCTACATTCTGACGCAAGGCATGGGGAGCACAAGGAGGCGAGTACGGCTCAAGCTTCAAATATTCAATCTCAGCACGAGCTCACTCTGCCTCAACCTCCAGGAGCCCAATCTTCTCCCGAGAGTCTCGAAGAGAGCCGCGCAGCAGCTCATATTCGTTGAGAGCGACATCCCGCTCACTCTCCGCCAACAACTTCTCGGTTTGGACACTTCTCAATTCATCCAAACTGGCTTCTAGCAAACCCACCTTCTTCTCCAAATCTTCACTTTTTCGTTGAAGCCGGGCGTGAGATTCTTGAAGCACGATGAGCTCAAACTTGAGTTTTCCGAGGTCAACTTGGATATTGACCTGGAGACACAGCATACCCGCAAGCTTACGAGCCCCTGCCTTTACAATCTCGAGCTCTTTGACGACTTTGTCATGAACTTCTTGCGCTACTCCTCTCTTGGCGCACTTCGAGGGCATCTCGGCTTCGCAGACATGAGAGCTCCCCGCCTTCGCGGAAGCAACTCTGACTCCTCGATGATCAGCTCCCAAGACTTTACCGCATGTTCTCTTTGAGGGATCTGAAGTTGGTCTCTTCGAAGGGGAACGCGCAGCCAGCACCTAGGCTGGGTGTAACAACCCGTCCCGAGAACCGGGATTAGTGGAGTGATTAAGGTGGGATTAGCAGGGCTAATCGGTGGTTAGTTGGTCCCGATAAGGTCATTGGCTTAGAATGACGATTTTGCCCCTAGTTCGGGCAAAAAGTTGATTTTTAGTTCGGGTGGTCAGGTGGACTTTGACCGGTGACCAGGACATAGTTTTGGATGTCACGAACCCATAGGCAGGTGGCATGCTTGATTTCGACATCCGAGGAGGAAGTTGTGATGTTCGGAAGGTTGGGGGCATAACCGTAATTTGGGTAAAATAGGGGGAATAGTTGACTTTTTGTATAATCGGGTTTTGAGATGTTGACCTAGGATGGTTAGATAGATCTCGTCGTCCTGAGTTCGATGACAGGCGGCACGTATTCATCGGACGTACGAGGTGTGAGATACGGGTCTAGAAAGGTAGTGGCAAAACCGTAATTTTGAGTTAAACAGAAGGGTATTTTGGTCTTTTACACCTGGGGAATTGTGCAGAGAGAGGGGCAGGTGGACGGCTGGGATGGAGCCATTTGGTGAGAGATTGGAGTGGATGGTGACACGTGGATGGCCACCAGAGGGTTCTAGGATTGTCTAAAATAGACACGGGCACATTTTGGGTAGATTTAAACCGTGCATTTGGTTTTGGGAGGAACAGAAACAGAGAGGTGAGGCGGCGAGGTTCTTGGTCGATTCAGTGAGGGTGTGAGGTTTGGTGAATGGTGAGAGTGACAGAGAGGAGAAGAATAGCTGGTAATTGGGTTTTGGGAGTGAAATCGTGGGGGATAAGTGCTGGTGGTGAGGTCTGAATTTCAGAGAAAACAGAGAGAGTTGCGGGACAGAGGTGGTGGCTGTGCCGTGTGTTGGCTTAATTCAGGCTGAGAGAAGACTAGAATGGCTTTGTGGACTCCAGGGAGTGCGACGGTGTGCACGGCGGCGATCGACAGCAGGTAATCCCTCACCCCCGTTCAGTTACTCTGTTTTTCCGTTAAGTTCAAACCGTGAGTCGTGAGTTTAGAGGACGAGTCGAGAGGTTTGGGGAGTTGGGTGAGACTTAGTGATGTCCTAGGAGCCGTCTACGGTGGTTGCCGTGACGGGGGAACGGCTGGTTGGCCGGGATGAAGAACAGGGGATTGATCGGGTCTTCCTTCGAGTTAGGGACGATGATATAGGGGTTGTGTTGAGGCGTCTGAGTAAGGGGAATAGATTGTGGAGGATTGGACGAAGAGGATGGTGCAGAGAGGGAGGAGAATGGTGGCCGGACGGTGGAGAACAGGTCTCGCCGGTCCAGTTGCAGCGGCCGGTTCAGCACAGTGCACTCGAGGTTGCGGGTGACACTGTAGCTGGCGCGTGAGGCCCACGCGCAGCCACTTTGGGCGGCGCGTGGAGGCGCGTGCGGCAGTTCTGGGGAAAATGGTCAACATGGTTTTTGATCTAGGTGTTGTGGTGAGTCTATTGGAATTAGTTTCGGGTTAATCGGACGTCGTTTGAGGTTAGTTCCGCGAGGTCGAAGGTCTGGGGTCCCGGGTAAGGTACGCTTAGAAGTTCGGGAAAATTATGGGGCTTTAGTATGAGTAGCGTGAAGTAGTTAGTAACTCCGTTATGGAATTTGGACAGGTTCGGGAAAGCCGAGGAATAGCGAATGGCCGGGGACGGCGTAAATGCGCGCGTATCGAGGCGACGCTGAAATGGTCTGTGAGTGGACTTTGTCTTTTAACTCTTGATGCATGCATATATGTTTTTATATGATTTCTATACTAGTTTCTATGATTTGATTTCTAGTTGTGATGGTTTGTGGTTTATGCACGTTTCTCGAGGAAAATGATGGTTTTTACGTTATACGAGGTTTTGATAACTATTGTAATTTGAACCTGGTTTTAATGGTTGATTTCGGGATTTGAAATACAGTTGGATTTCAAGGAAAGTAAAAGGATTTTGAAAAGTATTTTCGGGCCTGAGGCCCAGTTCAAAAGGTGTTTTCGGAAAGGAGATTTCGGGTTTCGGAATCGGAATTCCGGGTGACGATTCGGGATTCGATTCAGGACTTGAAGCGGATTTCGGGTTTGGGTTCGGAATGGTTATTCCGGATGCTAGCTTACGGAATGATGGTTGCGGACTCGGACCGGGAAATGAGAAGGAAATGAGTTCTAGGTCTGGATTCGGAATGACGGTTATGGATGCCGGAAGGGCATCAGACCAGTGATTTCGGATTCGGGTTTGGATGTGGATTGGTAAATGGTTTTCAAATGGTTTTGGGATTGGATTTGCTGGATCTGGTTATTGGGTTTAAAGACCCGGATTGAGTTTAAAGACTCGGGTGTTTAAAGACTCGGATATATTGATTTTCCCCCGTAGGCCTTGAGTTTAAAGACTCGGGAGTTTAAAGACTCGGATATGATTAAGGCCTGGATTGAGTTTAAAGACTCGGGAGTTTAAAGACTCGGATAGATCCAGCAGGTTCGATGAATGAGAATGTGGTTTTAAATGTGTTTTGGGTTTTCACTGAGACTTGATGATGATGTTTTGGGGCAGTAGCCCGGATGAAATGGTTTTTATTGGTTATAATGGTTTCTGGTGATATTGGGGCTGAGGCCCGGGTTGTGGAAAAAGTTAACATGTGCTTCGGTTTTCGTACATGGTTTTATGATATGAAATTGATATGCATGCATTGGTTTTTAAAACGGAGGGTATAAATGTATGTGTTTTCTGATAACTGTTTTGAACTTGACCTTTATTTTTGTCCACTCACAGTCTTTTTGTGTTTTCGATACCCTCCAGGTTGTTGCGGCGGGGGCTGTCGGTTGAGAGAGATGGAGACATCACATGCCCAATCCACAGTAGGCTCTGCGCACTCTGGGACGTTTGAGGTTGTTGAGGTGGTTGGTCTGGAACTCCCTTGTCCGACTTACGTGTCACACGGAGGTTAGGCGGTTGTTTAGCCCTCATGCCATGCGTACGTTAGACGGGAGCGGGGTTTAGCCCTTAATCCCGGGGGATTAGGGGTGGGCCCTGACACTGGGGGCACCACCTGAACTTCAAGAGGAGCATGAACAACCTTCAGCTTCTTCGGGGACCTGACTGAACCCTTCACTAGACTTCTCTGAGGCTCGCCTAAAGACTTGCGCTTGCTGGATCATCCCGATGGGCTATAAGGGCAAGACGCGATCTGGGGAACGCCGCTTGGGGGCACAGGCTAGTTGAGCACCTTCGCTAGAGGGGCGCCTAACTTGTCTTGGCATGTGTGCACTGATTGGACACCTTGATTCCTATGCCTCGAGTCAATGAACCAGCTTTTGATCAAGTCCTCGGGAGGACGCTAGCTAGCCATGCACCTGCGAGGACTAAGTAACAGATCATCTCACGAAATTGCGGAGGAACCATGAGGACTCTGTCAACCTTCTTGGTGTCAACATGGAACTTGGTGATGGTGTACAAGTCGGACAGGCCACGGTAGCGCGAAGCAATATTCAGACCACTGACGCAGTTACGATCCCACTCGCCTCCAACTTCAATGCACGAAGTTCAGTAAAATTCTTCATCAAATAACGTGCCCACGAAAAGCTCAACCTTTGGGACCACGTGTGAACTCCGCGTGTCAGGGATCGGCTTGTGCCCTACCGAGTAGCAATGCCAGAACTCATCTTCAGTGAGCTCCAAGTTGAAGAGCTCATTCAGCTTCTCAAAGCACATGATGTGGCGATAAGCGTCGACATGCAGTTGGGAAGGACAACATCCGATCTGGCAGATGATCTTGGTAAATAGTTTGAAAACGGAAACTTGAAACCCCAGTTGATGATCAGAGGGTGAAATTGGATCCACCAGAGAAGCTTCGCATTTTTTGACACGACCCACCCCCAATCCCCCGGGATTAAGGGCTAAGTCATGCTCCCGTCTAACTCACGTGCGACAGGAAGGCTGACTGATGAACAACCTCCATGTAACACGTAAGCCGGACAAGGGATTCCTAAACGAACCGTCCAAAAACTTCTAGACTTCTCAGAGCACGCAGAATCTACTGTGGACCGCGTGTGTGATGTCTCCGTCTCTCTAACCACAACCCGCACCGCATCAAACCTGGAGGGTATAAAAAGACTGTGAGTGGACAAAAATAAGGGATAAGTAGAAAACAATTTATAAAAAGACATTTATACCCTCCATTTAAAAACCAATGCATGCATTCACAAACCAGTTCATTTCCAAGATAATCAAAACCATTTGTGCAAACCGAAATCATTTCCTTTTCTTAAATCTCAGGCCTCAGCCCAAAACCATCAAAAGCCATCTCATCTGGGTCATAGCCCAAATCATCGGAAAACCATTAGTGAAAACCATCATTATTAAAAATCATCAAGTTATCATCGAAATCCAAAACACATTTGAAATCCATTTCAACCAATCGAACCTGCTGAATCTATCCGAGTCTTTAAAATCAATAGTAATCCGAGTCTTTAAACTCCCGAGTCTTTAAACTCAATAGGCCTACGGGGAAAATCACAATATCCGAGTCTTTAAACTCAATCTGGGTCTTTAAACCCAATCCGAGCCCGCCCCCGTCACAATCATATTCGGGTATTTAAACCCAATAACCAGATCTAGCAAATCCAATCCAAAACCATTTTAAAAGTATTACCAAATTCATGTCCAAATCCGAATTCGAAATCACCATTTCGAATTCCAAGCCGAATTTGAAATCATCATTCCGAATCCAAATCCAGAATCATATCCATAACCCATTTCCAAATCTGAATCCGAAACCATCATTCCGTAAGCCGGTATCCAGAATAATCATTCCGAACCCAAATCCAGAAATCCATTTTCAAGTTCCAAAATTGAATCCTGAATCGTATTTCTGAAATCTAATTCCAAAACACGAAATCACATTTATTAAAAACACTTTTATGAACAGGGCTTCCAGCCTGAAATCACATTTCCAAAATCCATTATAAATCATTGAAATTAAATCATATTTCAAATCCAAAAATCAAATCATCAAAACCATGGTCGAATCACAACATAAATCATAAGCTCGTAAAAAGTGCAACTACGTAATTATCTCGAAATACGTGCAAATCGTAAATCATCAAGATCATAATCATAAACATAGAATCACGTAGAGAAAACATATCAAACATTTATGCATGCATCATAAGTTAGAAAGCAAAGTCCACTCACAGACCATTTGCATCGTCGCCTCGATACGCGTGCACTTACGCCGTTCCCTGCCAATCCACTATCACCAGCTTTCCCAAACCTATCCAAATCTCATAATAAGGTCACTAACTACTTCATAATGTTCATACTAAAGCCTCATATATTTCCCAAATTTTTAATTATTTTTAACCGAGCCCTAAAACCTTCGGACATCTCGAAACATATCGAGAAGATATCCGATCGACTCGAAACTAGTCCCAAAAGGTTCATTACATTGAATACGTTAAAAGTTGTGTTGGAACCTTCCTCAAAAAGTGTACCACGTGCCCCTACGCGCCTCCCAAAGAGGCTACGTGTGGGCCTCACGCACCAGCAGAGGTTGTCTTCAACCTTGGCCAAATCGGGTTAGAACCGGTCCAGGCCGACCTGGTCCAGTCCTGAACCGGCATGGGCAGTTTTCTGTCCAATTACAGTCCTTTTTTAATTCTTTTTCCATCCTTAGGTTCGTCCAATCCTCTCCTATGACTCTAAATGATTCAAACACGAACTTAAGCACCATAACTTACCTTCCCAGATGAAAATTCGATCGAACTTCCTGCCACCGCTGTGTTCTGGGATCCCAGCCACCACAAGCCTTGGTTCTTGTCCCATTTGCCTCCTTGACACCTTCAGAAGCTAAGCCAATTGATCAAACTAGTCAACAAGCCCTAAATCAAGAGTCACCATTGTTGAATTCAACCTTACCCGTTCTCAGGTTCTACGGCCACCATCCACGGCAGGCCATCCTTCACCTCTCCTCAGACACGTCTCACCTTCCTGTTCACCCTCTAATCGATTAGAACCGTCATTAGTGGCCTAAACTAAAAATCCAGTTTCGAATTAAAGAACAGGGCTTACTGTCTATACCTTTTTTCGACCACCACCGTGCACGACAGTGCTTAGAGGAGGACCACCACACTCCTTTCCAGTTGTTTTCTCATTTTCATTCACAAGTCACTAGCAATTAATGAAGTTTGAAAGGAATGTACAGATTGAGTTCTCTCTGTTTTCTGTTTTCTGCTCAAAACCGTGCACAAGCACTTAACCTATTTAAACCGACTTTAAAGCGGCTTGTGCAAGGTTCTACCACCATCTATAGAAGGACAGGTGTCCACAATCTGGTGGCCACAATACCCAAAACAGCCAAGTGTACTACTTTCACTGGGCATAGATCCCAATGCAACCAAATGACCAAATTGCCCTTGCCTTTACAAATTACCATTTTGCCCCTCAAGTTCCTAGACCCGTAACTCTATCGTCCGACCTCCAATTGACGCATGCCACCTGTCGTTGTATTCAGGGGATTGAGACCTACCTAACGGTCCTTGAAACATGTAACAAAGACCTGTGGTAGAAAAAGTCAACAAATTGCCATTTTTCAACCAAATTACCAAAATACCCCCAAATTTCCGAACGTCATAACTTCCTCCTCGGATGTCGGAATCGAACGTGACACCTGTCTATGAACTCGTGACGTCATGAACTACCTTATAGTCATTGGTCAAAGTCCATTTGATAACTTGAACAAAAAGTCGACCGTTCGCCCAATTCCAAGGGCAAAACCATCATTTCGCATCGTCCGTCCGAAATCACCCAACTAATCATCAATTAACTTCACTAAGCTGTCATTAATCACTAATCTAATTCTGATTTCAGGGATGGGTCGTTACATTTTTACTTCTGGAAATAGCATCCCTCGGGGTCTTCGTAGCTACGCACGCGTCGCCAAGCGCAACAACCACACCTTTAGGGAACGCATCTTCATGGAGGTTCTTCCACTTTTCAAACTCGTCAAGATCGAGTAGCTTGATCTGCTCCCCGACAAACGGAAGCCTGCTACGTGAGCCTCCATGTTCCCACGAGTCCAGCTTCCCCGACTTCACTACTTGCTTCCTATTTGTCATCTCGAGAAGAGTCGCCGTAGGAATGGGTCGTGTCTCTAAAATTACTGTGATTGAGAACTCCGAACCTTCGAAACGTCCAAAAGCAGCACAGCTGAAAAGGGAACAAAATTGGTTAGTTTCCAAATTAATAATAGTAATAATAATAATAATAATAATAGTAGTAATAATAATAATAATAATAATAATAATAATAATAATAATAATAATAAATATCTACTACCTATGCAAAATAGGTAAATACATACTTTATATTTAGTATGTATTCACTTACATATATGCTCATATATTACAAAAAAGGTAAATATATACTTTATATTCTAGTATATATTTACTTACATATATGTACGTACGCAAAAAAGGTAAGTATGTATTTTATTAACTAATACATACCTACTTACATATTTTAAACAAAAAAAAGCTGCAGAGAATGAGGCGGATGGCCTGTCCCATCCTCGCGTCACATCAGCGTCAGCTGGTAGCCGCCTATGACTGCCGTCCCATTCTTGTCCACCAGTTAACTCGATATCGCCCGTCGTCGTCAAGCCCCCGTTAGGTGTCACTCACTGGTGTCCATCGATCTGTGCACGCGACAAGACGCACCTTCAGACCTCTGCAGACTCAGTTAACAGCGGCGTGGGGCCCTCCAATAGCCGACAAGACCAGCTGCTCCTCTGCCTCCCGCTGACGTCATCTGCGCAGCAACTCCTCTCCAGTCAACCGACAACGATAGAAAGTGGGGCTCACCAGCTTTGTTTTTAGCAAACACCCATCAGTAGACCCCTTTTTACTTTGCAAGCTTCATTGATCCCTCCTCCTAAGATTTCTTCTATGAACACCTCTACAATCTAAATATATATATATATATATACAAGAGTGGCACGACACGAAGTACAAAGTGAAAGAAGAACCCCTACCTTCACAAACGGTGGCACCAGGTTCCTTCACCATGGCGGGTCAATGTTATCAGTCGTTCCTCACTAGTAGTGAACAACTATTGGGGTTTAATTTTCTTTCTTAAAATAAAAGTCACAAGCTCTCATTTAAATAAAGAAAATTAAAAAAACTCTAATGGTTAATCGGGCTCGCAAAAACAACTCAAAGCAGGACTACAAAGCCCAAAGAATTCCTTTTGGGACAAGGTCGAGGTCAATCTCCAACTCCATCTAGGAAAAAAGAGGAGTCTTACTCCCACATAAAAATATTAAAGTGTAGTTTACTGGAACCACATGGAAATTACATCTCTTAGGATTCCTTGAATTCCTAAGCGATGTGGGGGCATTTGTGGAACCATAAATTATTGAAATATTCTGGAGCTGCCACTTGGCTAACAATTCCCATGATGTTGATATTGCCCTTGGTAAAATCAACGTCGACACATTACAATCTTCGCATTAATTTAATATATTTACCAGCTAAATATATTAAATGATCAAATCAATACAGACAATAAATAATTTCCCAGTGAATTATTTATTTATTAATGAATAGGTGATTACACTCAGTATAATCACTTATTTGACACTTTCTCTTTCAACCAATCAGACGCTACGGTGGCTGACAGGACCCATCCCAATCCCCCCGGGATTAGTGCGGGATGACCCTGCTCCCGTCTGAAACGAAGTGTCAGACAAGGGATATTTCCGACCTTTGCCCTCCCGGGCTATCAGAGTACGCCAGGATCCGGAGGAGGTATGTGATATCTCCGTCTCTGCTACAGTCCACATCTGATGTCAACCTGAAGGACAGTCAAAACATTAAAAGCTGTGAGTGGACAAAACCAAAGTTTATAAAAACATTTCATAAGAAGACATTTGTACCCTTCACTAAAAAGCATGCATGCATTCGAAAACCATTTATCAAACCGTTCATTAGGGCCTTAGCCCAAAATCATAGGAAACCAAATACAGGGGCCACTGCCCAAATCCATGAATATACCAAACACACGGGCCACTGCTGTAACGACCCGTCCGAGAAACTAGGGTTAAGATAGTGATTAAGATGGGATTAGTGAGCTTAATCGGGGGTTAGTTGATTCTGATAAGGTTGTTAGCTTAGAATGACGATTTTGCCCCTGGTTCGGGCAAAAAGTTGACTTTTAGTTCGGGCGGACAATTGGGTTTTGACCGATGACCAGGACGTATTTTACGACGTCACGTATCCATAGGCAGGTGGCACGCCCAATTCCGACATCCGAGGAGGAAGTTATGATGTTCGGAAGGTTAAGGGCATAACTGTAATTTGGGTAAAATAGGGGGAAGAGTTGACTTTTCGTACGATCAGGTTTTGACATGTTGACCTAGGATAATTAGATAGATCTCGTCGTCCTGAGTTCGATGGCAGGCGGCACGTATTCATCGGACTTACGATGTGTGAGTTACGGGTCTAGAAAGGTAGTGGCGCAACAGTAAATTTGACTTAAAAGGAAGGGTATTTTGGTCTTTTGGTCGTTTGGACAGTGTGCAACCAGATCAGGACAAGTGTACAGTGAGATGGGGATATTTTTGGAAAGGGACCATGGGGTGGTGACACGTGCAGTGTGTGTAGTGGCTTCTAGGCCGTGCACGGTGTGTGTTCAAATGTGTAACCGTGTGTGTGTTGTGTTCGAAGAACAGAAATAGAGGGAGAGAGTTGGGAGATTTGGATGGTGTTTTGTGTGTGTCGTTTAAATTGGTGATGGGGTGAGTGATCAGAGGTTGAGGAAGAGACAGTGAGGGAGTAGGGAGGTGTTGTGCTTGTGTGTGAGAAGTGTGAGAGTCACGGGAAAACCAGGGAGAAAACAGGGAGGAAGTGAGTGATTGTGGGTGGTGGTGCGGCCGTGATCGATCAATCGAGGCCAGCGAAGGTGTTCAGGGGACGGAGGAGGACGGGAGGAGCTACTACCGCACGGCTGAGCTCACGACGGCGACAGGAGGCAGGTAATTTCTTGTTTACCCTTTTGATGCTCTGTTTAGCCGTGGAAGTTCAAAGTGAAAGTCGCGGCTTTAGGGATAGAATCGAGGAGTCTTGTGAGGCCTAGGGAGTTCAGTGGAGTCTTAGGTAACTGCTGGTTGTGCAGCCGTGACAGAGGAGTGCACGGTGGAGGCCAGACGACAGAGAATACCCTGTGTGCTCTGTTTTGCCGTTTTGTTTCAAACGTAGAGTCGTGGACTTAGGGAATGAGGAGTTAGGTGAGGTTTAGGATGGTCTTAGGAAGAGTTTGAGACTGCCACCGTGACGGGGGGTGACCTGGGTGGCTGGAGAAGGAAACAGGGCAGGTGTTCGGGTTTTGTTTCGAGTTCGAGTTGATGAGTATTAGGTCGTGTCGAGGAGTTTGAGTGAGGGGAAGAGATAGGGTACGTCTGGACGATGCTGTTGGTGAAGAGAGGAGTGGTTTTGGTGCAGGTACGGCGGAGAACCGTCCTCGCCGGTTCAAGTTGCAGACACTGTGTCGAACCGGGTCTGCTTGAGGAAGACGAAGCACTGTAGCTGGCGCGTGAAGGCCACGCGCAGCCACTTTGGGCGGCGCGTGGGGGCGCGTGCGGCGGCGGCTGGGGAAGTTGTCAACATGGTTTTTGGTCTAGGTGTTGTGACGAGTCTTTTAGCGTTGGTTTCGGGTTACTCAGACGTTGTTTGAGGATAGTTCCGCGAGGGTGAAGGTTTAGGGTTCCGGTTCGGTACGTTTAGGACCCGGGGATTTTTGAGGGAATTTAGGTGGATCCTCGTAGACGTGTTAGTAACATATTTTTTCGGTTGTTGACAGGAACGGGAGTTCCTGAGGAAGCTGAGGAACGTACGAGACATTCGGGACACGATTGAGGGCTCGGTACTGTGAGTGGACCCTTTCCTTAAACTCGAACATGCATAACTGCTTTTCTATAATTATTTTATAAATGTGATTTCATGAAGGTTGGATTTATGATGTGGTTTTACATAATTGCACGGTTTTCGAGAAATAACTATTTGGCACGTTTTACGAGAAAGTGTGAATTCTGCATATAAAGCTATGGTTTTGGGGTTTCAAACGTTAAATGATTTTCAATGATTATAAGTGGATTTTGGAACACGATTTGATGATCAATGATTTTCGGTTTTGAAATCGGATTTTGAGAATCGAGATTTGGTTTTAAGATTGGAACGTGGAATTCCGGATTTGGGTTCGGAATGACGGTTCGGAATGCCGGAAGGGCATCAGACCGGTGATTTCGGATTCGGGTTTGGATACGGATTTAGAAATGGTTTTCAAATGGTTTTGGATTGGATTTACTGATCTAGTTATTGGGTTTAAAGACCCGGATATTGATTGATGGGGGACGGACCCGAATTGGGTTTAAAAACCCGGATTGAGTTTAAAGACTAGAGAGTTTAAAGACTCGGATATATTGATATTTCCCTCGTAGGCCTGTTGAGTTTAAAGACTCGGGAGTTTAAAGACTCGGATATTATTGAGGCCTGGATTGAGTTTAAAGACTCGGGAGTTTAAAGACTCGGATAGGTCCAGCAGGTTTGATCGGAAAAGAATGATTTGATATTCACGGTTTATGATACGGCTTTATGATGTTTTTGCTATGATTTCTATAACTGTTTTATAGTGTTTCTGTTTCTTAAATGTTTTATGGTGATTGATTGATAACTGTTTTCATAACTGGGTTATGCATGTGGTTTCAAAACGGAGGGCTAAACCCGGTTTTCTTCTAAAATGGTTTTGGAAATTTTTCTGTTATTTATGGTCCACTCACACCTTCTGTTTTTAATTACCCTCCAGGTTGTGGAGCTAGCGCGGGGTTCTGGCATCGAGGCAGCGTCTGAGGCGTAGAAGTTACGAGAGGGATCCAGGGGTGTTTTAATTTTCCGTGTGCGTGTACTATTCATCGATTTTTCTTTTCTGTGTCTGTGGGACTATGCTCTGTAAACTTTTAACTTCGGGATGTATTGTATAGTTTCTCCTGCGTCTGACTGAGTACTTTGGTGGTTGCGTGTGAGATTTACTTTTGTGTTTGTTGGGGTCAGACGGGAGCAAGATTTACCTCGGTTTCCGGGGTGAAACGGGGGTGGGTCCTGACAACTGCCCAAAACCTGTGCACATCACATATCACATATTTATATCACATACACATATAATTCACACAACCAATCCTGTCACGGTTTCCAAAGCTACGCGCGTGCTACCCAGGTCTCAATTCGAGTCTTCTCAAAGTCAAGATCAATGTCCGCAGACCACTGACCCTACCCGAGGTAATAGTAATCATAGCCTTCCTGACAGTAAGGAACCCAACTGAGGGGTGACTCCACTCAGTCGGTGCTCCGTGACTACTCTAGGGTCCACCCAAGCCAACGACCCTCCCCGGAGGAGATAATAGAAGTAAAGGAAGGTATATGAATACATATATATACATAACATAAACGTTCATGCCCGGTTCCCTTGAACCGTCATGATCCATAACATCCATTAACCAGGGTTCATGCCGGTTCCCATAAACCGTCATGTACCATAATGACCAGACAAAGGTTTATGTCGGTTCCCATAAACCTTCATGAACCACAATGACCTTTCCAGAGTTCATGCCGGTTCCCATAAACCGTCATGAACTTGGAAATCCATCTAGGGTCCCTAACCCGAAATCATCAGTGTAAAACAACTAGGTCTCGTGCCCGAACATATGACATCAGCTGGGCACTGTTCCCGATATCTGAGTCATATGCCCGAGACAAAACCAAATGGGTCTCATACCCGAGTTTATTCTTTTTGAAATCCAAATCCAAATCAATTAAACCATTAAAGACATACAGA
Organism: Prinsepia uniflora; assembly: GCA_032719365.1. NCBI lineage: Eukaryota > Viridiplantae > Streptophyta > Magnoliopsida > Rosales > Rosaceae > Prinsepia > Prinsepia uniflora. The sequence goes on along the minus strand of CM064861.1, from coordinate 22,103,931 downwards.
CCCGTATAAGCACCGTATAAGGCCGAAACCTCGAAATACGTGTTTATACGTAACCACATACAAATGCACCCATGGCATCATCAAACATGTAATAAAACATATAATAAACATTTATGCATGCACCAATTTAGAAAACAAGGTCCACTCACAGACCGTCCGAGTTGCCACCTCGATTTGCGTGCCATTCGGTTCCCCAAGCCGATCACCATTACCGGGACTCCCAAACCTGTCCAAATTTTAACAGAAGGTTAATAACTACTTAATTAACCTCCCATCCAAGCCTCGTAATTTTCCCGAACTTTTAACTATTTTTAAACCTACCCTAAACCTTCTGATGCCCCGAAACATATCGAGACGGTGTCCGATCGACACCAAACCAGTCCCAAAATGTTCGTTACATCGAATAGAAGATTTCTCATGTTGAACACTTTCCCAAATTACGGACCACGCGCCCCTAGAAGGTCAAAAACACTGTTCATCATCTCCTACCTCCAACTGAACCAGTTTCACTGTAGCAAAACACTGTTCATCCGTCGGTTTTTCTCCGGCTTTCGGACTGATTTTAGGTCCATTTTATCCCATTTTAATCCTAATATAATCCTAATCCTATTTCCTATCTTTCTAGCTAATTAAAATCGAATTAAACACCCCAAACCCGTGCTTCCATCCGCCATCAATGGTGGCCAGATTTTCTCCGGCCGTTCACGGCCATTTCCGGCCATCCCAAGCCCCAAAACTAATCCCATTAACCTCCTAGAGTCCCCATAAATGTTTCCCAATCCTTAGAATCGAACAAAAACTAACAAAACCGAAATTTGAATTTTTTGGGCATTTCCTTACCTCACGGGTTCGCCCGCCGTGAGCCGCCGCCATGAGCCGCCGCCGTGAGCCACCATGGCCCGGCCGTCGTGTCCTCCTCATCATCCCAGTCCTGCCCTCACTCTCACACGGTCGCACTTGATGGAGGTTTGTGTGTTTGAAGAAAAATGAAGAAATGGTGCATAAGGGGGGTTCGGGTTTTGTGTTTGGAGAAGAAGAAAATGCAAAGAAATGAAGATGATGATGTTGATCTGGTGAGAGGAGTGAGGATTAGATGATTAGATGAGTGGTGAGGATTAAAAGTTTAAGTTTAGATGGAGGGCTAGGATTTAATGTGGGGTGAGATTAATTATATAATAATAATTATAATAATAATTATTTAATTATTTAATTAGTTAGATCCACAAATTAAGGGTTTGTCCAATGGGATGAGTGACACTTGTCACTCATCCATGCGACCCACTCAAAATATATGGCCAATCAGAATTTTCCAACTCAGCCCTCCTCGAAGTACGTGCATAGTGAAATCGAACTTCCGTGACCTATAACTTCCCCGTTCGAAGTCCGATTTCAGCATGCCGCCTGCCTATGGATTCGTATCGTCCCGATCTACGTAACGGCCCTCGGCCCTTGGCCATTGGACCTCTCGGTCAAAAAGTCAACATTTGCCCCTTTTAAACCATAATTACCAAAATGCCCCTAAACTTCCGAACGTCGCAATTAAACGTGCCACCTGTCTATGAACTCGTGACGTCACGAACTACGTCACGATCATCGGTCAAAGTCCATTTGACAGCCCGGTTGAAAAGTCAACGTTTTGCCATGACTAGGGGTAAAACGGTCATTTTGCATCGTTCGTCCGATTTCGCTCTACTAATCACGGATTAGCCTCACTAATCGTGATTAGTCACTAATCTAATCATGGAATTTGGGACGGGTCGTTACAACCTTCCCTCCTTAATTAATTTCGTCCTCGAAATTCCAACCGACCTAATTCTAACCGTTCTTCCCTCCTTAATTAGTTTCATTCTCGAAACTCCAACTATCCTGACTCCACATACATCTCGTGGAAAGTACAATCTACCTCGCAACATGTGTACACTCGTACACCAACTAACCAGAATAATACTTACCCGTCTGCAGCCAGACGTACCACTAATACTCGCGTCGCCTCGACTACATTCGACCACGTCGAATGATAGTTATCACACGTTCCGAGTTGACACTACTTGTCAAATCTACCGTTTTCGTTGACACAACAACTCGACGGTTCCCCCTCAATCACCAACCTATCCTGCTATCTGCTCCCACAGGGAGTTACCAGATCACACTAATCGATCCACGTTGACACCTTCGACAAACTGTCACCACTTGACAGTCGCCAGTCAAAAACTAACACTATGCCCACTTGTGGTTACACTAACCACCGACTCACTCAACCTGAGTATACGTATACCAACAAAACGCTCGACCTGTGTGTAACTAGACCCATCAGAAATACCATGACCCAACGCACAGTATCCAATGTCCAGTCCACGACCTCAACTAATCTAATGGTATCAGAACCAATCCGACTACCAACACGCTCACCAACGTACTACTGGTATAACCTATATACCCTCACTAGACACCACAAGTATGCCCAGTATCATCCCTCGAACTACGTACATCTACCCATCAATCAGCCTACAACCACCTAGGTTGTAGCCAATTACGTTTCTATAATGGAGTCCATTTGTCCAATCCCGGGCTAGACAAATCAAAAACTCCGACCCATCATCTATTTCCAAATCCGAATCTGAATCCGCAACTTCGTAAGAAATCCCGAATCCAGACACAGAAATCATATTCATAACCATGTCCAAATTCGAATCCGAAATCATCATTCCGTAAGCTAGCATTTGGAATAACCATTCCAAACCCAAATCCATAAAAGAAAATCCATTGTCAAGCTCCAGAATCAAATCCTGAATCGTCACTCAGAATCCGATTCCAAAACCCAAATCCAGAAATCCTCTTTCAAGTTCCAAAATCAAATCCTGAATCGTCATCCAGAAATCTGATTCCAAAACTCAAAATATCGTTCACGTCTACCGAGAAACACTATATCCGAACCTATCGGATACCTCTTTATACAATTACCTCAATACGTTCTATTGACTTCATAGGGAAGCCAATCCCAACATCAACACATCTAGGTTGACAAAAATCCAACCACGTCGGAAAACTACTCACCTGAGTAATATACTATACGGGATTCACTTCGAAAAGAAGTTCAGTCCCAACATCCTCAACTCAAACGTCCAGGTAAGAGTGATAAACTCTCCACCTATCTGGATCATCAAAATCACGATCCAGATCCATAACTACGTTACCCGACCATAGACATCACGATCCTCGATCGTCACGACGTCCAAAGTCCTCAACCATTTCCCACATCTAAACAGATTAGTCAACGACGAGACACGTCGAGACTGTGGGTTCTCCCCAATCACTTCGTATCGATCCTTGTCATTCCACCGAGGAAAAACCAAGGATGATCGAATACAATGACATCAAAATCGTCCTACGTGAATACAACCAAAACTCGTTGCACTCACAACGCCACGTAATCCAACATCGTCCGCCACTAAGCAGAAAATGAGAAATCTCAGTCACCTAACTTCGATATACTCATTATCAATGCGGAAAACCCGCATTCCACTCGTCACCTCAATCGCAACCTCTCGCGATTCCGAAATTCCAATAAGTTTATAAACAACATACCCGGACATCAACCACGTGTCCCCTAACCAATTTAACTCTATCCGTGATCCACTGCCAGACCACAGATACCGATCACATGCCCATCTCGACGAAGTCACATCCCGACTCGTAACTCATCGTCAACACAATCACTGACACCAGCACCAGCACTAGTACGAGTATCATCACCCATCAGCATCAGCACAAAGTGTGCAAATCATACAACTCTGGATCTCCGCTCATACTGAGCGACGACCCTGTACCTCTGCTCGAACAGGAGAAACTCTGCCTCCCACGTACCCAACACTTCTGGATACAGTCACCCTGACAACTCATACGAGAAAAGGAAACGTCCCCTGAACGTCCCCGATTCCCAACAACCGTAACTACAACCACCCTCGGTAGTAGCACCTGCCACAGACTCGTGCAGACTGAACTACCAGACATCACGATCGAGACTCCGCATCCAATGGAATCAATCGCCCGTGCTAATTACTCTGTATCCCAACTCTGGGATTCCTTCGACAAGTACCAACCCTGATAACTTGTCCAACTAATCACTAACCAGTCGTAACTCGACTCAACCAACGTCGTCTACCAGGTCATCCATGACCTTAGTTGCACCAACAATCCATCACAACTAGGGTAGTACGACGACCAACTAGGTCTAACCGATTACTATAACCTCGACTGCAGAGTGCAGTGCCAACAAAAGCTGACATGACTAGACCGACTAACGAACCCAAATCCGAATAGTCGTCAAAGTCACACCACTCGCCAACTCACCTTTCCGAACCATACACCCTAAAGTAGGGTTCCACAATCACGCCCTAGGGTCAATCTGAACCCAACTGCTACTGCCAACCGCAGTACACTCCACGAATTGACCGACTACGCGGTCTGGACATCGTAAAGACGTCAATCCAACTTGGATTCCCTGAATTCGGCTTCTCACAGTAGTAAATCCATTTAACTCACGAATATCCGATCATCGGATGGTCACAATCCCGAACCAGTCGTCGGAACCTATCCTACGACATCGTGAAGACGATCCCAACTAACTGTCACACGATCAACTCTAACGTACTAATACGTTAATCCTTTCATAGGGTCCCACACTGTCAACCTTGATAGAATTATGGCAACCTTGGCATCAAATGCCGAACCAAGACATATCACGATACAATCCTACTAACTATCGTACTGGCACCCTAACTATCAAGTTGATAAAGAACTGCAGCCCATTGAGATATCACATCCTCGACCTGCGCATCCTACGAGAAATCCTATGCTCTGATACCACGTTGACAGGACCCATCCCAATCCCCCCGGGATTAGTGCGGCATGACCCTGCTCCCGTCTGACATGAAGTGTCAGACAAGGGATATTTCCGACGTTTGCCCTCCCGGGCTATCAGAGTACTCCAGGATCCGGAGGAGGTATGTGATATCTCCGTCTTTGCTACAGTCCACATCTGATGTCAACCTGAAAGGCAGTCAAAACATTAAAAGCTGTGAGTGGACAAAACCAAAGTTTATAAAAACATTTCATAAGAAGACATTTGTACCCTTCACTAAAAAGCATGCATGCATTCGAAAACCATTTATCAAACCGTTCATTAGGGCCTTAGCCCAAAATCATAAGAAACCAAATACACGGGTCACTGCCCAAATCCATGAAGATACCAAACACACGGGCCACTGCCCAAAACCTGTGCACATCACATATCACATATTTATATCACATACACATATAATTCACACAACCAATCCTGTCACGGTTTCCAAAGCTACGCGCGTGCTACCCAAGTCTCAATCCGAGTCTTCTCAAAGTCAAGATCAATGTCCGCAGACCACTGACCCTACCCGAGGTAATAGTAAGCATAGCCTTCCTGAGAGTAAGGAACCCAACTGGGGGGTGACTCCACTCAGTCGGTGTTCCGTGACTACTCTGGGGTCCACCCAGGCCAACGACCCTCCCCAGAGGAGATAATAGAAGTAAAGGAAGGTATATGAATACATATGTATACATAACATAAACGTTCATGCCTGGTTCCCTTGAACCGTCATGATCCATAACATCCATTAACCAGGGTTCATGCCGGTTCCCATCAACCGTCATGTACCATAATGACCTGACAAAGGTTCATGCCGGTTCCCATAAACCGTCATGAACCACAATGACCTTTCCAGAGTTCATGCCGGTTCCCATAAACCGTCATGAACTTGGAAATCCATCTAGGGTCCCTGATCCGAAATCATCAGTGTAAAACAACTAGGTCTCGTGCCCGAACATATGACATCAGCTGGGCACTGTTCCCGATATCTGAGTCATATGCCCGAGACAAAACCAAATGGGTCTCATACCCGAGTTTATCCTTTTTGAAATCCAAATCCAAATCAATTAAACCATTAAAGACATACAGACTCGTATAAGCACCGTATAAGGTCGAAACCTCGAAATACGTGCTTATACGTAACCACATACAAATGCACACATGGCATCATCAAACATGTAATAAAACATATAATAAACATTTATGCATGCACCAATTTAGAAAACAAGGTCCACTCACAGACCGTCCGAGTTGCCGCCTCGATTTGCGTGCCATTCGGCTCCCCGAGCCGATCACCATTAACGGGACTCCCAAACCTGTCCAAATTTTAATAGAAGGTTAATAACTACTTAATTAACCTCTCATCAAAGCCCCGTAATTTTCCCGAACTTTTAACTATTTTTAAACCTACCCTAAACCTTCCGATGCCCCAAAAAATATCGAGACGGTGTCCGATCGACACGAAACCAGTCCCAAAATGTTCGTTACATCGAATAGAAGATTTCTCATGTTGAACACTTTCCCAAATTATGGACCACACACCCCTAGAAGGTCGAAAATACTGTTCATCATCTCCTACCTCCAACTGAACCAGTTTCACTGTAGCAAAACATTGTTCATCCGTCGGTTTTTCTCTAGCTTTCGGACTGATTTTAGGTCCATTTCATCCCATTTTAATCCTAATATAATCCTAATCCTATTTCCTATCTTTCTAGCTAATTAAAACCGAATTAAACACCCCAAAAACCGTGCTTCCACCCGCCATCAATGGTGGCCGGATTTTCTCCGGCCGTTCACGGCCATTTCCGGCCATCCCAAGCCCCAAAACTAATCTCATTAACCTCCTAGAGTCCCCAGAAATGTTTCTCAATCCTTAGAATCGAACAAAAACTAACAAAACTGAAATTTGAATTTTTTTGGGCATTTCCTTACCTCACGGGTTCACCCGCCGTGAGCCGCTGCCATGAGCTACCATGGCCGGCCGTCGTGTCCTCCTCGTCATCCCAGTCCTGCCCTCACTCTCACACACGGTCGCACTTGATGGAGGTTTGTGTGTTTGAAGAAAAATGAAGAAATGGTGCATAAGGGGGGTTCGGGTTTTGTGTTTGGAGAAGAAGAAAATGCAAAGAAATGAAGATGATGATGTTGATCTGGTGAGAGGAGTGAGGATTAGATGATTAGATGAGTGGTGAGGATTAAAAGTTTAAGTTTAGATGGAGGGCTAGGATTTAATGTGGGGTGAGATTAATTATATAATAATAATTATAATATTATTTAATTAGTTAGATCCACAAATTAGGGGTTTGTCCAATGGGATGAGTGACACTTGTCACTCATCCATGGGACCCACTCAAAATATCTGGCCAATCAGAATTTGCCAACTCAGCCCCGCCTCGAAGTACGTGCATAGTGAAATCGAACTTCCGTGACCTATAACTTCCCCGTTCGAAGTCCGATTTCAGCATGCCGCCTGCCTATGGATTCGTATCGTCCCGATCTACGTAACGGCCCTCGGCCCTTGGCCATTGGACCTCTCGGTCAAAAAGTCAACATTTGCCCCTTTTAAACCATAATTACCAAAATGCCCCTAAACTTCTGAACGTCATAACTTCCTCCTCGAACGTCGGAATTGAACGTGCCACCTGTCTATGAACTCGTGACGTTACGAACTACGTCACGGTCATTGGTCAAATTCCATTTGACAGCCCGATTGAAAAGTCAACGTTTTACCGTGACTAGGGGCAAAACGGTCATTTTGCATCGTTCGTCCGATTTTGCTCTACTAATCACGGATTAGCCTCACTAATCGTGATTAGTCACTAATCTAATCATGGAATTTGGGACGGGTCATTACAGTGGCCCTCAAGACTTCTCTATAAATAGAAGGTCCCATCTCACTTTCAAAGATAACCAAAAACTTCTGCAAACACTCTGTTGATTTATTTTCTCAGAAAACTGACTTAAATATCTGAGCGTTTGCGGTTGAACCACCCCCGAGATTCAAGTTTAACCTCGTTTGATTTTCGTTATTGTGTGTAAAGATCAAGAATGAATTTCACAGAACCGGACGAAGTATTCACTTCAGTTTCTCAATGCGAGTTATTGCCAACGGTATGCTTTGACCGTAGGTATTTTTCAGTTCAGTTTCACTGCAAATGGAAAATAAAATTTAAACACAAGAAAAGGACCCGAGATGGCGGAGGACATAAGAGAAGAAACACGATCTCCTGGGATGGATTTGGGCTTTGAATCTACATACAAGCATGGTGCCCAGATCAATTTTAGTGTCCTTCACAGCCAAGCGCACACAACCCACACACACAAGACAACAGTCGACTTATAACCCACGCCATCACCTCGTTAAACGCAACATTTCAGCTTTTTCTCCGCAGTTCAGTTCCCGCCCAGAAGACGAAGCGTTCAAAATCTCTCTCTCTCTCTCTCCCTCTCACTCCTCTAATGGACTTCACCACAGGTACCGAAAGAAACCACAGATAATCTTCCCCTAGTCATCTTATTTCCGTTACTAAGGAAACCAAAACATTTCAGGTGATGAAGTGGCGGATCGGCGACCGCAACTCCAAGTGATTTACAGAAGGCGAAAACCTAAAATCCCAACTGAAGATGCAGAACCCTTGTATGTTTAAGTCTAAACGACGTTTCTATTTCTGTGCCTATGTTTTAATTTGGAAAAAAAGAACGTTTCTTAATTTGCTCCCTGTCAATGTGTCTCTTGTGGTTTGTTTCTTAGATTACTAGGCAAGGTGAGTTTCATCTGAGCTAGTAGAGCAGCAAGGTGAGTTGCCATCTGCGACCCGTTCCCTCTCTACGAGGTTCATTTCGAATCCGCCCACCTTCTTTTCTCCATTTCCATCTCTGGTTTGATTTCTCAAGTTTGCTCTCAGATCTACGGCTTTTTTGTATTAGCTTTGTCAGATTGTTTGTGTTATTAAGATTAATTTCTTCTTCTTCTTCTTCTTCTGGGTTTGTGGTGTGAATTTGTTATTCTGCGATTAGTGGTGAGGGGTTGTTTGGCTGGCTGGATGGTACCCATTTACTGAATTTATAATAAGCTTCTGTCCATTGTGATTCTCTTCTTTTTTTGTTTACGGATTGAGCTTGATATGGTTAGTCACTGCTGAAAATTTACTTAAGCATTACCGTCTCATTCCAGCGTTTGATTGGGTGCTTTTGCTTGATAGAGGGAGAACTAGTGTAGCAGTTGGTGCTTGCTTTGAGTATCATCCCCAACGGAAGGAGCCCAAAAGAAAAGGAAAAAGAAAAGGGAAAGCTGCTCTTCCCAAGGTAAGGCTCTGTTCCTGTTTAAAGAAAAAAAGGTGTTCTCAGTTTGATGTTGTTATTAATATTGCAATATCTCAATTGCATCAAACACTCTATTGACGTTTAAATTCAATCCTGTGATTGGGGCCTTCTTTTTTAATCAAGATTTTGAATGGAGTTATATTGAACTGATAAGGATGTTGAAAGGCTATCTTTTAGCATTTTACGTTGCTCTATTTATACCCTTTTTAATGTTCGGGATTTCCAGGGAAAGTGCACCTTTGAAGAGGAGAAAGCTTACTTTGAAGGTGTTGATGCCTTTGATTTGTTAGAGGAAAGCCCCTCGCCCATTCCTACTACATGGGTCGCGGGAAACCCAACTGAAACAGTTGAGTTACCCAAGTTGTGCTCGCCATTAGATAAATTGTTGTTTAAGAAGTTACCCTTCTCCTTCGAGCCTTCCAGCACATTGTCTAAGATGCTACATCTTTCAACCATGCGGCCCATACCTTCAGAACCCATTGGTGGTAACAATTTGATATCTTCAAGTATGACAACCCCACAAAAGTCTACCAAAGTCAATTCTCGCTTGCCTTCTGCTGAAGGCAGATTTGAGCCATTTGACTTGAGTTTGGTTGATAGAAGTGTACTTGAAAGGGGAGCCATCGAAACACTGCCAGATGTGGGCAATAACTGCTGTGAGGATCTAGAAGCTTCTGTGAAGAAACTCTCTCTGGCGTCCTCTTCGTTTGATAGTGATCATTTAGATCCTTTTGGTGCATTATTACAAGTATGTGGCCAGTCAGCTCCGTTAACATTCATGGATGTATTCTGCTCGTATTGGTAAGCTTCTTATTTGTAATATGTTTGCTTTTACAATTTGAACTCCCTTTTTCGTGCAACACTTTATCTGATTCTGCTTCCATTAGCTAACAAATGGCAAACCTTTGTTGAAGCAGTGACCTAGACAAGATTATCAAAATTGGTGAAGGTACATTTGGTAGATTATCAAAATTGGTGAAGGTACATTTGGTGAAGCTTTCAGAGCTGGCAACTATGTTTGCAAAATAGTCCCAATTGATGGTAACTTGCTGGTGAATGGGGAAGTGCAAAAGGTAGTTAATACTGACTTCTAGTAATGGGATTTGTCATTTTGTTGAACAATACTGCTATTTGATAACTGTGCTCCAGAGATCTGAAGAATTGCTAGAAGAGGTCATGCTTTCCCGCACTCTCAATTCATTAAGAGGACAGGAGGGTGATGTTTCGAATGCTTGCACCATGTTTATTAGGACCATAGAGTACGTATTTAATTTGAAGTAATACCATTCCAACTGCTTAAGATTTATGGAGCTACATAATGGAAGTAAAGTGAACTTACTTAGAGATTTAGTTGCTTCACATATTCTAAACACGAGAACATAAGAATGTGTTTTTTGGTTCGGAATGTATTATTTATTACTTGGATGATCTTATCAGTTGCAATTTTTTTTTTATTCTGTCATGTTATTTAATTTTCCTACAGTTTGAGAGTGTGCCAAGGTTCTTATGATGCTGCCTTAATCAGCGCATGGGAAGATTGGGATGATAAGCATGGTTCAGAAAATGATCACCCTAAGGCATTTCCAGATGACCAGGTTTTCCTTCTCTACTTTGAATTTATCTGATATACGTTTTGGTATATGATCTATAAGTCATCCTTAATCTTCATAAATAAGACTCGGTAATCTTTCCAAATACAAATTATTCATATATTATGAAGTTAATTTTGCTTACATAGATATCTTCATTGTAACTCACAATTTTGCATACAGTACTATGTCGTGTTTGTTCTAGAGCATGGGGGTAAGGATCTGGAAAGCTTTGTACTTCTAAACATAGATGAGGCACGAAGTTTATTGGCCCAGGTAAATTATATATTATATGTAATTCTTGAGATGATTCCTGAAGCTTCATTTGTTATTAATGATTGCATTTCCATTTCAGGTTACAGCTGCCCTTGCCGTGGCTGAAGCTGCATATGAATTTGAGCATCGTGACCTTCACTGGTATGGTTATTTTTGTTTCTATAGTAAGGACGTTATGAGCGCTGAGTTAGGAATATACATTTTTTACAGGGGGAACATCCTTTTAATCCGAAATGATTCTGCTACAATTGAGTTCACTCTTGAGGAAAAACAAATGTTTATTCAAACATTTGGATTGCGGATGACAATAATAGATTTCACTCTTTCAAGAATCAACACTGGTGGGTTCTTTTTTCAACTACTTTAGCAATGCTCTTGATATAGAGGAAAATGATGCATTTCTTGTTGATGTAGCATACTTAACAAACCTGAAATATGCGCAGGTGATGACATACTCTTTCTAGACCTATCTTCAGATCCTGATCTCTTTAAAGGTCCAAAGGGAGATAGACAAGTAAGGATTTGAAACTGAAGTTGTATCAGTAATTATATCTTCGTTTTAGGAAGCAATTGATATTTAAATCATTTGCAGTCAGAAACATACAGGAAGATGAAAGAGGTGACAGAAGACTGCTGGGAGGGAAGGTATGCGTGATAAATCGTAATATAATTTTGAAAATTGGAAAGTTAAGGTTAATACTTTGGTACCCCTTTAAAGACTTTCTCGTGAGAATTGAAATTTGACATGTTTTGTTTTATAACTAATCTTCTCAACCACAAAAGTCTCACTGAAAAGTGTTCCTGCATTTGATCCTTCTTAAATTCCTTGGTAGATTTGAAAGACTTATTATACCTTAGGCAAGAAGACACATCATCTCACTCTTTTCTTTTTTCATAAAACTCAGTGTGCAGAAACTTGTATGACCACTCATTATTAACGGTTTATATTTTACAGCTTCCCAAGAACAAATGTGTTGTGGTTGACATACTTGGTGGACATTTTACTGCTAAAGAAATCATTTGTAAGTTTCCTATCGAAGTATTTTTACAAAACCACTTACAATTGGAGACATTTATGCAAAATCCAGAACAGTAAGGCATTTATAAGTATAAACTAAATATGGTTACTGTTTAAACTGACCCCAATGGGTTGAACTGCTAACGGTGGTCATTTCAATTCCAGTATGTCTCAAAGTTATGCGACCTAAACTTATTTCAACTGATTCATATATTGATAGGAACGAACGTCGAAAAATGAGAGAGATCTGCGGTCATTGAAGAAGCGTTTGGATAAGTATCAGTCAGCTAGAGAAGCACTTGTTGATTCTTATTTCACTGATTTGTTTGTTGATGGCTACGTTTGAGCTCCACTTAGGAAGAACATGTTTTTTTAGGAAGAACATGTCTTTGTTTCCTATATTTGCATCAAAGCACGCGAATATTTTGTGCTTCCATTAAGTAGAGTAGAATAGTGTGAATATATATAGTGGAGTGTACAAAATCAAACAAAACTAGAAAGCAAGTGTTCCACATTGAAAATGCCCATGTCCTAGCTTTGTCACCCATTTCCCCTTAAATTAATACAAGTAATTTTTTAAAATTCGTAATTTTTTATTAGAAAAATTACTAGTGTAAATAAATATTTTTAATCACTCAAGTTATAAATTGCGTACTTTTTTAATTACGTAAGTTATAAGTTGCGTACTTTATAGCGGTATTAAACTGTTTGCTTTCGGCTAGGGACCTACTAGCCATCGAAGCTGCTTTTGATTCACAACTTTGAAATTTGAACGCAGCTGAGAGGCATAATAGATTATTCCACATGGGTGGTTGTCCCCACTCACGTTTGCATATTCTATCTTAAATCCGCAGAAAGAAAGGTGGCCCTAATGCTCTACTACTGTATACCGGAAACTCGTTTGATATATTTTCCATAATCAAATTCTTTTCATTTCAAAATGATAAATTTCTTACTAATGAGATCAAAACGAATCTGCAGAAAAAAAAAAATGAAGATGAAAGAAGAAATGGTGAGCCGCTGAAAGGAGGAAAAAAAAATGAGATAAGGAGGAAGATCGGCGGCAATAACAAGCAAGAGAGAAAGTTAGGCTGTTTTGTCAATTTGGTTTTAAAAGTACGTAATATTAGTTTCTAACCGTGGGATAATTTTTTAATGGTCCAGATTAAAGATCCGAAAAAATCCCGGATAGATCGAATCCGGAGAGGATCCACTTCCCTTATTTAGAAACAGCAGCAGCAGCTAAAAAAATGTTCGTTACTTTTTCACGCTGTTGGTACTTACAACGTTGGATTTCACTCATGTCTTTTTCATGCATCTGAGAATATGTACCCTCAGTTTTCATAGCTATCACTTACCATTCTAGTGTAAAATTTAACAAGGTTTTGTGTGATGTGACCATAATTAGATTCTTGGTCCATCAGCATCAAAATATTCCCTTTTCCATGATAGATCACCGAATTCTCCAGTACCGAAGTATCCATTACGCACCGAATTCTCAAGTACCAAAGCATCCATTAGGGTTTTTCTTTTTGAACCGAAGAAAATCAAATTACGTATATAATTAAATTCTTACTCATTTTCCCATCTATTCTCACTAATGAAGCAACTTCTGGTGTTAACGCTTTTTGAGGAGGTACAAGGTCACATGGCACAAAACTACAAACCCTTATCTCAGAAGGAAAGGCCAAAACTTAAAAGTGAAATTCCAACCCTAATCTGTAGAAGGCTTTCCTTTCCATTAACTTTCCTTTACTTTTCACTGATATTTTTTCATTAATTTTTTTATTATTTATAGGTTTACAAACCTTTAATTATAGGCTACCTGTCTGGTGCTGATCTTGTAATACTCATTTTCTAATCTGGGGATCCTAATCTAATATGATATATGAAATTGCTCAGCCCCAAAAACAAATAAAGAAAAACTCCTTTATGAGCAATTTTAACTCATAATTTTTTAAAGGATATTTGGAGGGTCTCAAACTCTCTGTTTATTATTCTTATGATATCTAACTTTCTATTCGTATTTAATCAATAAAGAGGTATTTCATGAAGAAAAAAAAAAATCATTTGGTCTTTAATTTTTATATATAGGAATTTGGCTAATTTGGACTACTTGAATTTGAATTTTATAATACTTATCTTACGATGGTGCAAGATTCAAAACGGCGCTAAGCGTTTTTAGGGTGGTCGATACGGACTTAACGCCTAAGCGGTTAGGCGGGGCCTAGGCAATTTTTTTTAAAGACAAAATTCAACAAATTAATAATATAATGAATACTATCAAAATAAAAATTAATTATCTAGATAAATAAATTGAATTGAGAATCATAAATGTTAAAAATATAAGTTTTTTATTAGTTTCATTATACAACATTCTATGTTTGTTAGTTTATTATCTTTGTTTTTCTTAATACTTATATTATTAACTAAGTATTTAATAAATAAAATAACTTATATAACTAAATATATATATATAAAAGAACTTATATAGCAAAATATATATATAAGAATGTACATGCAAATCCATCTAGACGCTTCGTCATTATGCTGGACGGTTTAACACCTTCGAGCGCCTAGGTGCTGTCTAGGCGGCCTCTGTTTTGAACAGTGCGATAGTGCATATAATTTATGTAAATTTTGTCTGTTTATTGTGATATCATATTTATTTTAATTAATTATCATTTTATGCTTTCAATGACTCAATTTTTCTAACTTTCATGGGATTTGATTCTTTTAAATAGAAATCAACCTCAACTTTTCCGATCCACTGTGAATGAACATTGTAGTGGGAATGTTATAACCTATGCTTATGGCATGTGTTTTAGTTGCATGTGATGTGCATATGGTTTGCCACTTTATATCCTGAGCTCATACCTCTCTCTTATATCTCTCTCTTCGGGAAAGAAAAAAAAAAAAGCAAAAAAGCATAGTTGATTCTTTCTACTGTTGTGTAGATACAATTTTTTTCAGCCCTATATCATATACTTGGTCACAAAGGAAACATATTTTCTTTATCATTACAACTCCTCACCCTTTCTTTTTGACTCTTTTTTCCCCCTTTTTCTTTCCTCACATCTTTATCTTCAACACTTTGCCCTCTCTAATTGCTTATATTCACTCCAAATTCTGTTTTCAATGTTTTTAAAAGCTTTGCCATTTCAGGAATCAGATTTATAATTCAACTTGGTCGTATCTCATCGGAGAATCCCAGAAACCACTTCACTTCACACAACCATGGTCAATGCAGCTTCTAAATGCCTCTTCTTGCTCTTCCTCTCTTTCCTCTCTAGCTGTTCATCACGTAAGTAAAAAAAATTACTTCATAATCTTTCTCTTTTACTTTTCTGAAGTTGGATTTGCATTTTTCATACTCTAAGTTGCTAGGTTTAAGTTTTTCGATTTTTCCACTTTCTTAGGAACTCTGGTGGGTTTCTCATATCATGCAAGTGGAAACACTACAATTTCATCTCCTGCTAGAACAATATCATTCCTGAAGCAAAACAAGATCACCCCGTCTCAGATTCGTGTCTTCATTGAAGATCCTAGGGTTTTAAGTACACTCTCCAGTCCTGGTGTAGCTGTTGATCTCTACTTGAATGAGAGGCACGTTAAGAATATGTTAAGTTCCAAACCCTCCTCAATCTCATGGCTTAAAACCCATGTCATCCCCTTTCTTTCCCAAGTCAAAACCAAATGCATCGTACCAATTAGTGGCAATCACCATGGACGAAAGTATAACATGCCTACGCTTTTATCCACCCTACAATCCATTAACTCACTCCTTAATGTTTCAGTGGCATTTCCTCTGCCATTTCTTGAGAATTTGAGAAGAGGAGATGCAAGAGATCTGCATAAAGTTTGTGACTTTATAAATGAAGTTGGATCATCTGTCATTGTAGAAGCCTGTATCAATGGAGAATTGAGTATGGGAGATAAATTTATTCAGGCAATGATTGAGAGAGCTACACTTGCTAGTTCTGTTCTTCCTTGTATTCATGTCCCCATGGTTGTGACAGTCAAAAGCCCAGCAGTCGCCAGTGCATCTGAAGTGGCTGAATTCGCCGATAAAGTTTCAAAAGCTTTAAGGAAAAATTCTCAGATTGCAAATAGGATTGTTGGGTTGTATGCAGAAGTAGATTATTCCGTTGAGAATTTTGCACAGAAAGAGCTCAAAAGAGAGGAGGAACAAATTTTTCCTTCCTCAAGAAGGGGGCTCATCAAAACAACTTCACATGACCAATTTGACTCACCTACAATCTTCCCCACAAACCCTCCTTTTAATCCTTCACCAAACATTGTCACTGTCCCTTCCATAAACCCAGTAACCATAACTCCGGTGAACCCTGCCACCCCTGTGGCGGTTCCCTCAACACCCATCATCATCCCACCCCCAAACCCCGTGACTTCACCACTACCCCCAACCAATCCCGCCACAACTCCCACCATAACCAACCCTGCCACCACTTACCCAGCGCCACCTGGAGGCGGTGTTCCAGCCACGACACCTGTAACAAACCCGGTCCCACCTCCTGCACCAACCACCAGTAATGCCCCTGCAGTTCCGGGACAGAGCTGGTGTGTGGCCAAGAGTGGGGCACAAGAGATAGCACTTCAAGCAGCTTTGGACTATGCCTGTGGAGTCGTAGACTGTTCGCAGATCCAGCAAGGTGGGAGCTGTTACAGTCCGATTACACTTCAAAATCATGCCTCTTATGCATTCAACGCCTATTACCAGAAGAACCCTGTTTCGACTAGCTGCAATTTTGGAGGGGTTGCCACCATTGTTAGTTCTAATCCAAGTACGTCAAGTATTTCATTTCCCAATATTTCTTGTTTCTTTAATTTCTCCTTGTGATTTCATATTTGAACCTCTGATTCATTTTTTTAACAGGCAGTGGCTCCTGCGTTTACCAATCGTCTTCTTCCTCATCAACGCCATCGTCAACAACTCCGACAAATCCAGCAACCACACCGCCATCGCCACCTTCAACTAATACAACGCCACCTTCTCCAACTAATACAACGCCACCTTTTCCAACTAATACAACGCCACCTTTTCCAACTAATACAACGCCACCTCCAACAATTCCAACGCCACCTCCAACAATTCCAACGCCAACTCCAACAATTCCAACGCCACCAGCATCAACAACTCCAACATCAACTCCACCACCAACAGTAACATCATTTCCACCGCCCGCCGAAGGTGTATCAGGCGGTAGTCCTCCAGCTTCGGTGTTGAACTCAAGCATCCCAGCTTCAGGAACCATGCCGGAGCTAGGGCCTTACAGCCCTCCCGGTTTCAACACCTCAACATCCGATTCAGATACTCTGCGACCATCTACTGCTTGCTTCTTCTTCGTAGTAACCTTAGTTGCTAGAAAAGTTGTTCTCAACATGTGAAAAAAATGGCCTCTAATGTGTAAATGGTGATCAGATTCCTCAGAAGTCAGAAGCACATTTTCTCAGGGAAGATCCCGGTTGTACATAACTTGATGTGCAAGCAAGCAAAGAAGGTCAAGGAAACAACAATTTTTAGTCCAGAGGTTGAGAGATGCAGTAGAGATTTGTAACCCTGCATATATTATCTTTAATTAGTTTGGCATTGTAGTTGTGTGTACTTTGTTCAGGGTAATAGGATGTTCAATTTTCGCATGTACGAGTACTAATAGCTGATTATCCATTAACAATAAACAGAGCACAACAATGTCCGAAAATACGGTAGCCGCAATGTCATACATATATAAATACATGTATCCTGTGGTTTAAACGAGAGAAACAAAATTGCATTCTCTGCTAAACTTCTACAAGCAAGATGGGTCTCCGCAGCTAATTCCTAATTCCTTCACTAAAAACTAACCTTTCATATTTTTTATACATAGCAGCTCAATAGTGCCCCATCAGTGCCACGCAACTATTTCATTGCTTTGAGAACACCACCAAGATCAACATGGACATGGACACCACAATTTTGAAACCCGAGCTTTCCCAGAAATTTTGTCTTTCAGCCGCTGCAGCTGCCGCTCCCCCACCGCCTCGTTGTAATTGATTTCTGAGCTCTTTCAGAGCTTTGTCTCTTCGTTCGCCCATCTGTCACAACGAATATTCTAAGATTTTTACCACATATTCTATGCACAAGGTTTGAACTAAAAATGCAAATTCAGTAACAGCATACAATTGAGAATCTTATTTGTAATGGAAAAACTACAGTACGAACATGAAAATAATGATTACCCTTTGGAGCTTTCGTGTCTGAGAACGGGATTCCTGGAGACAAAACTCTAATTTCAATACCCTCTTTTTCAGTTCTTGATCAGCTCGCCGTTGTTTCTCCAACTGTTTCCCAGAAACAGGTTGAAGCTCATTAGAAAACCATTAACGACGGAGTTTATGCAAGCCAACTGGAGGGAAAAAAAAAGGAACATAACGAATATACGTACCTGTGATTCAAACTCCTTTGTTTTCAGCTTCCAGTGAGCAGATGTGACCCTGATTTCGTCTTTCAGTTTTGATATTTCTTCATCCTTAACAACTAAAAGCCTATTAATCTTCTCAATATTCTTCGGAGAAACTTCATCTAATATTTTCCTCAGCTCACAATCCTTGTTCACTCCTGCTTGCGCAACAGCTTGCATAATGTCATGCTCAATTCTCAAAACTTCATCTCTCAGTTGCATTTGGGAAAACTCTCTTGCCTGAAGATCTTTCTGCAGATTATCTAATTGCTCTCCTAGCCTAATTACACGTTCATCTTGATCTTTTAATGAGCAATTCTTTTCATCTAATTCCTTCAAAAGTGCTAAACACTGAAGCTGTGCCGATTGAGCAGATGCAGCACTAGCATCTGCTGTTGCTTGAGATGCTGCAAGCTGTGATCTCAGACCATCCAATTCTGCGAGGCACTGCATTCCATTAATAACACCAGTCAGAAAACGCTTTAAATTGGACCCCAAGAAAGGTCACAACCGAACAAACAAAAGCTCTGATTTGCAAGCAATTACGTTGATAACTAATACGTTACATATCAATCCCAGCCATTGGTTACAGAATCATAGGTAAAATAATAAATTTGTATATACCCGTTTAAACGTTTACCACATCTGTTTGAATAAAGCTCTTTACATCAAATGATCATAGGTAACAAACAAATTCAGAAAAATTCACATGCTCAAACTCAAGATGCACAAAAGCTTCTACCTGCATTCATTTTTAACTTAAAAAAAAGTACACCTGTTGTCATCTTGAGACTTCAATTTACTTGAGTTACCTTTCTCTGGTTGGTATTCTTGACTTCTCTATATAATTAACTACATATAAATATCTTGTAGTAGAGCCAGACATTTGAAATCTAAGTTGAATTTGGTGTTGGTTTCAGGCCAAGAACAATATGGCATGCCGGCGAGTTGTTTTTATGAATGTAACTACTATGTGCCTGCCTACATGTGTTAATATGCAAAGACTTTAAAAGAAGTTATCAAATTTCCCAATTTTAAAAAACAATTGAATCATCTGATTCTGGCTAAACACTTTAATGTGTTGATATTGAAACTGACACTAATTGGGCTTCTTTTAGTGTGAATATGATAGGACTTTATGCATATGCATGGAAAAACAGTGCGAAGGCAAAGTAGATGGTTATGAGAAGCAAAGCCTAATCCCGTCGGTTTCACATACAGAATTTATAGATCCATATTAAAGCTGAAGAGAAACTACTGCGAACTTCTACTGGAAAACACTTCAAAAACCATAATGTAGCGACTCCTTAATATGGAGGCAACACAACGTAGACTGCAGAAAGTGTAATCTTGAGAGCTTATAAGGATAAATTAGCATCTAATAAGTATGATGGATGTTGGGTGATTATAACTTCTATTCAAACACTACTCATTCTCCTAGCTTACAACTAGACCTTTGGCATACACCGAAAAAATTACTTGAATTGTTATAGCTACCAAAAAAGAGGAAGCAATTATATAAATTATAAAACCTAATCACCTTTTCTCCTATGGGCTCCGCCAAAACCAAAGAGGAAACGCCAAAAGGCATCCTCAATGATGAACTTGAGATGTGGATCTCATTGGATAACTTCAAAACCCCAAAACAAACAACAAAAGAGATCATCAACTAAGGATAAAACAGAAGCTAACAAATACAATCAGGGAATCATGATTCACGTCTCAAGTGTAAAGGATTCTATCCAAACAAAAACATAATTACTCAAACAATTATCCAAAATATCCCAAAAAACCGGTGAAAAATTATACAAATCAAGAAAGGGTAGTGATCAGATTAAAAAAAAAAAAAAAAAGGTAGTGAGTGGGACCTTTTCAGCAGTAGAAGATGAGGCCTCAAGCTGCGAATTGCTATCTTCCAATCTATTCTGTAACCTACCAATCTCCATTTCCAAGTTTTTAGCCCTTGTCTCTGCTTCCTGCAAAAGCCCCTCAAATTACTTCAAATTGCATAAACAAAGAAACATGACCCCACAAACAAAAACCCCCCAAACAGAGTGAAATGATTGATTTCATGACGCAAACCAATGTCATCTATAAAACACAAAAAGAACTCAAAATCAACAACAACCACGTGCCTGTCTAGTAATGTTTTCTTTTACAAAAGATTGCTCTTGAGAAGCTAAGCGACTCCGAACCTCCTTCAACTCCGATGCTAGTGACACCACGTTTCTCCGAAAGCTCTGTTTTTTCTCATTCAAATCTTTTAACAATGGATCAAACTCCTGGACCGACACCGATGACAATGAAGACGAAGAAGAAGAACGCGAGCAAGGCAGTGATTTCTCAGAAATTGACATCATAAATAAGAAATCTCTTTAAGCTCAGGCAAGATTTTTGGTGAAGATCTGAATTGCGTGAATACTACAGTGAATAAATTAGATCAGAGGTCTAAGACCTTCCAGTGAAAGCTATCATCTTCATATCTGCATGTGAAAGTGGTAGTTGTGCATTAAATTTTTCAGGCCTCCAAGACATTGATAATTTTAAAATGATTTATTATAAAATTTTGTAACTTTATTTCACTATAAATTGCTTTGAGGACTTAACTTCAAAAACTGAAAATTAAAGTCAAACTAAACATAAATATAAATCTCTACCAACATCATTTTCACAAGCTAATATAGTCCATGAAATTAGCACGTATTCATTTAAAAAAAAAATTAATCATGCCAATAATACACCTCCTTTTAACATATGAAGGAAATGCTCTACAGTAGAGAGAGAATCAGGCCAGACATGCAATCATCTACTTCAACTAATAAATAATATTCAATTCAGAGAGAGAAAATCATCAAATGGATCTACTGAATTTAAAGAAATCTGAGCTCAAAAGTCTCAAAATTTAAGCTAAATTTACTTCAGAAAAATCAAATACAATAAAATTAACCCACCATTGAAAAGGCCGAAGCCAATTTGAGTTTATAACTGACCCACATATTAAATTTCCCAAAAAAAATTAAGCCTAAAAGAAGACCATGAAAAAGTTCCAATCTTTTTCTTAGTAAACTAATAATCAAGCACCTCCTAACCTCTACATGCAAATGGGTCAGCAAAAAGTTCAAAAATCCCAAAAACAGATCCAAGCTCGAACGCTTATCAGTCACCAGCATCAACCACATGAGAGATCACAAAGAAAACTTTCAAACTCGGCACAAAACAGAGATGAAGAGAGAGAAAGAGAAAGTGAGAGAGAGAGAGAGACCAGGTGTTGAGTCAGACCCAGTTTGAATGAAGTAGTAGCTGAGCAAAACCCAGTTCTCGAATCTCTCTGTCTCCTTCCCAAACGTATGGCAGACAGCCAGACAGACTCGGACAGAAAATAATAATACTCTGTTTCAGGCAAAGAGCAGAGAGGGTAGCACCATCCGACGGCAATGATTCAGCTTTCGGATATCATCCAAGGGCTCAAAATGGAAATTAATTTAGTAATAATAAACCCGATAAATTAGGGTTAATGGTGATGGGATTGAATTATAATTTTTTTGTCTTTATGCAGTGGGAGGTAGCTCTGTTTAAGCGAAATAGAAATGTGCCACGCCGAGACACAAGGTTGATTGTATTGGTAAGTCTTCGGCTCGGACCTTCCGAGCCTCGGGTTTGTAAATATGACGATTCTCGAAGCTATCGCTTGGTCCTCATGGTTTTGAGTTTGACCCACAGCGCGGCAAATCCAAATTTCGGCCACGCCCAATGACTTCTTTCCGCGTGTTCATTTTTTAGCCTTTGGATTTGTATGTTTGGGAAATGATTGGGCTCGGTTGCCTAATTGAGGGTCACACATATTTGATTTGCGTGTCACAATAAATAATTTTATTTAGGTATAATAATTCTCGGATATGGATATTGACAATATCCAAATTCAAACCGTTAAAATCTTAACGATTCGATATGATTTGGATTTTATAAAATTAGAAATAAAACCGTTTCAATCTAAACCGTTACTAACGGTTCGGTTTGGATCGAAACGGTTTAAAATCGTTAAGAAATAATAAAAAATAAGGATAAAGAAAAAATAAGCATACAAAAAAAAAATCAATATTCAATATTCAAAATTTTATATATTAAGCTTGTTACGTATTGAATTGCAAATATTATCACTATACTAAGATTTATCAAATACAAAAACTGTTTAATCATTTTTTATTATACTCTTATATGAGTATATATATACTTATATGAGTATATCTAGGTATCCTTTTATTTTTATTTTTTTTACTTTATATTAATAATAGATTTAAACGTTAATAAAAATTAATATATTCCTTAATGGTTCAGTTTGGATTTAACGGATTTCCAAAATGAAAATTTAAATCCAAACCGTTACTAACGGAACGGTTTGGATTCTCAAACCGTTTGACTTTTATCCGGTCAAACCTAAACCGTTGAATAAATAACGGTTTGAAGCGGACCGATTAGCAGTTTTAATGGATTCGTGCCCACCTCTAAATATAAATTTGGTTTCCATACTTTATTTTATTTTTATAAATATTATAAAATATTCTTATATTTGAAGCGTGAACTTATTTTCTATTTGCTGAGTTTACATGCTCATAGAGAATTTCGAACTAATAAGTTTATTATCTCAAGATAACAGTTTGACAGTTATTGAACTACATCACACTTTTTGTTTTCATTTTTTACTTTTAACACCACACTTCTAGTTTTTGATTTTTTTTTTCTTTAAAAGAATAAATTGAGTGCAACATGTGGAAATTAGATCCCTTAAAAACCCCGTAAGTATCGATTTCTCCTTTATTTGAGTTAAATTGAAAATCTCCTATAATTGATGCAAAATAATATCACTATATCATAGTATTAAATGATATAATAAATATTTATTAACAATATTATTTTAAATTATAAAATATTAATTGTATCATATGTTTATATAGCAATATCTTATGTGGTTTACCACATTGCACGAGGATGGTTCAATGGTAAGGGCATAAGCTTACCTTGTTATTGAATCTTCTTGGGCTTTTCCTATATGATCAAACTAGAGAAATTAAAAAAAAAAAAAGATTAACATGGAATCTTTTTCTAATCAACATGTACATGAAGTGTTAGAACCACGACTGTCGACGTCCTTCTCGTGGATGGTCTCAAGAACTCTAGGCCTTGAAGGGTAAACAAAAACAAATGAGGGTAGTGGATATAAGGTTTGTTTTAGTGTTAAATTATAAGCAAGGAAAACTGATTGACCCCTCAATCTTGTTGGAAAGCCCAATAACGAAACCAAATCTTGCTCGTAGTACAGTAAATATTAATAAAATAACATAAAATACTATAATCAACCCGAAGTAAGAATAAACGCACATAAACCACAAGTTAAAAAGTGCTCACGAGTCGCCTGCGGCACACGCTGATGCCAGGTTGATATATATAATGCTCGTGTACCACAACCACATGAAGGCTAGGTGCATTACACTTGTCAAGCCTTGACCCTGGAGCTCGGGCACATGCTAGCACATTTTAACGAGTATTACAAGCATCGCTAGGTGATCGATCACGTGGAAACTAGTCTACGGCCGACAAACGAGATATTGAGATACATACGACCCTTACATGATTACTACACTATCTACTCAAAGGTTGACACAAGACATTAAATACTTATTGACAACAAAGTCAACCAATCATGCAAAGGAAATATAAGCAATACAATTGTATTTGGAGAAAACAGTAAATAAAATCATATGATAACATGCTCGTAAACATCATCAAGTAGTAACTGGTCACGATTTAGCATACATCATAAATAGGTACGTAAAACATAAAGTATAAAATAGTAAAGAAGGCCAACTCATAGATAATTGGGGATGAAATCTCCTGACGTGTTAGGGTCCACGTAAGACTGTGGCTCCTCTGATGCACGGTAAATTAAGCTAATTAAAACTAGACAAAGGCTTAGCAAACTCTTTGTGCACAGGTTTTCTCAATAATCGATTAAATGATCGAGTTCCTTTAGGAGTATGTGAGAAAAAAACTAACAAAAACGTCCCGGAATAACTATACACATCACCGTGGGGGTCACCACGCGCTATCACATGCTGGCAGGTGCTGCCATGAGCTAGCACACGCCTCCCCGCATCGACAAAGGATGCCATGCTCCGCCACACGCCGGCATGTGGTTGGAAAGTGACCTCACGTACCCTCACGCCTTTTATGGAATATTCCTTGTGGAAATTCTCTATGGAATATTCTCTATGGAATATTCCTTGTGGAATATTCTGTGAAGGTTTTGTTAAGTCTAACGAAATATTATGATGGCGTTAGAATGTTCCGTTGGACTCAACCCCATTAGTTAATTAATGCTACCATTAGTATTTAATGAAATATGTGAACGTGGCATATACCGTCAATATTTGACGGTGTGAGTCAAATCTGATGATTGGTCTAGTTGTCGAGTCTTGCTGGATACGACGATCGCACCACCATTGTCGACGCCACTCACAACGATTGAATTCTAGGTGAAACTTCAATTTAAACTAGGATTTCACCAAATGAATTAGAAACTGTCCTAGATTTCAAATAATAGGTTTTTGGGTGTAGGAACTACTTCCTTAGGATGGAAAAATGGCTGGAAATTCTCGATGGTTATTTGGTTTCCAAAACTTAGCGATGCTCCAATCATGGATTAGAAGAGCTCGAATGCGGCATGCAATTATAGGGTTAGGTTCGTCGTGAAGAGAGGGAAACAAAAACCTAAACTCCAAGGACTAAACCTACCTTCGTTGCATTGGAAGTTCAGAATTTTGGCTATTTTTGACAGGACCCGCCCCCAATCCCCCTGGATTAAGGGTTAAATCCTGCTCCCGTCTAACTTACGCATAACACGAAGGCTAAACTGACGTCTAACCTCCATGTGACACGTAAGTCGGACAAGGGATTCTCGATCCAACTGTCCTAAAAGTATCCAGACTTCCCAGAGTGCGCCGAAACTACTGTGGATGACGGGTGTGATGTCTCCGTCACTCTCGACCAACAACCCGCACCGCAACAATCTGGAGGGTATCGAAAACATGAAAAGACTATGAGTGGACAAAATAAAGTATAAGTTTAAAACAGTCATCATAAAACACAATTACATTTTTACCCTCCACGCAAAAACCAATACATGCATATCAGTTCATATCATGAAATCATTTAATATCCAAAACCATTTAATATCCAAAACCATTAACGAAAACCATTCGTGAAAACCCGAATCAAATCCGTTAGTAAAATCCGGGGCCTCAGCCCAAAATCACAAATCAATCTTAAATACGGGAACTCAGTACCAAAACTCATCAAATCCAAATCATCCGGGCCACTGCCCAAAACATCTGAAAACCAGTGAAAAACATCAAGTATGCGAGTTTGCTGGATCTCAAGTGCGCCCGAGTCTTTAAACTCAAAATCATGCGCAATAATCAGGCCTTCCCGGGATATCAACGAGTCTTTAAACTCAAAACACAATCACAGGCCTCGGGGGGTATCACAATCACCGAGTCTTTAAACTCAAAACATATACCGAGTCTTTAAACTCAAAACATATCAATCCAGGGCCCTCCCCCCTTGTAACGACCCGTCCCGAGAGCCGGGATTAGCAAAGTGATTAGTAAAGGATTAGTGAGCCTAATTAGTGTTTAGCTGAGACTTTTGGATTTTAGTGTAGAATGACGATTTTGCCCCTAGTTTGGGCAAATAGTTGACTTTTAATTCGGGCGGTCAAATGGACTTTGAACGATGCCCGTGATGTAGTTTGGGATGTCACGAATCTATAGACAGGTGGCACGCCCAATTCCAACATCTGAGGAGGAAGTTATGATGTTCGGAAGGTTGAGGGCATTGCCGTAATTTGGTTAAACTAGGGGAAAATAGTTGACCTTTTGTGTAACAAGGTTTTGACATGTTGACCTAGGACAGTTAGGTAGATTTCGTCATCCTGAATTCAACGACAGGCGGCATGTGTTCATCGGACCTAGGCTGTGTGAGATACGGGTCTAGAAAGGTAGTGGCATAATCGTAATTTTGGTTCACAAGAGGGGTATTTTGGTCTTTTGGTGCATGGGGATTTGAGCCAATCAGATTGGGCCAAGTGTACAAGTGCTATTGGATGTTTTGAAATGGGGCTATTAGATGGTGGACACATGGGGTGTGTGTAGTGGCTTCTACACATTTCACGGGTGTGTTTAAATTGTGTCGTGTGTGTGTGTTAGAACCAGAGAGAAACAGAGAGGGAGCTTGAGGGAAAATTGGATGGTGGCCGTGGGTGTTTGTGTGTTCTAGTGAGGGAGTGAGTGACCAGAGATTGTGAGAGAGTTAGTGAGTGAGGTGAGGAGGTTGGGAGGTGTCGTGTTCGTGTGTGAGGAGTGTGAGAGCTCACGGGGAAACTCAGAAAAACAGAGAAGAGTTGAGAGGCTGTGGGGGTGGTGTGACCGTGTGTCGGTTCAATTGGACTTGAGAGAAGGCTAGAACGGCTCTGTGGACTCCAGGGAGTGCGACGGTGTGCACGGCGGCGATCGACAGCAGGTAATTTCTCACCCCCGTTAGATTACTCTATTTTTCCGTGAATTTCAAAGGGGAAGTCGTGGGTTTTGAGTGTGAGTCGAGAGATTTGGTGAGTTGGGTGAGCTTCAGTAGGTTCCTAGGAGTTGTTTAGTGTGGTTTCCATGAAGGGGGAGTGGCTGGTTGGCCAGGAGGAAGAACAGGGGACTGATCGAGTTTTATTTTGAGTTTGGGGACGTTGATCTAGGGGCTGTGTCGAGGTGTCTGAGTGAGGGGAATGGGTTGTTGAGGACTGGACGATGAGGATGGTGGAGAGAGGAGCAGAATTGGTGGCGGGACGGCGGAGAACTGGCCACGCCGGTTCGAGTTGCAGAGACCGATCTGAACCGGGTCGACCAGAGGCTGCTGGTGACACTGTTCATGCGCGTGGGTTTCACGCGCAGGAGCTTCCAGACACGCGTGGGGGCGCGTGAAGGGTAGTCAGGGGAAGTTGCCAACATGACTTTTAAAGCATTCGATGTAACGAACATTTTGGCGTTGATTTCGAGTCAATCGGACATCGGCTCGATATGTTTCAGGCTATCCGAAGGTTTTAGACCTCGGCTAAAAATAGTTAAAAATACGGGAAAATTTCGGGGTTTTAGTAGAAGCTTAATTAAGTAGTTAGTGACCTCGTTATGGGATTTGAACTGGTTCGGGAAAGCCGAGGATAGCAGAATAGCCAGGAATGGCGTAAGTACGCGCGTATCGAGGCGACAACGGAATGGTCTGTGAGTGGACTTTTCTTTCTAACTCTTGATGCATGCATATATGTTTTTATATGATTTCTATACTTGATTCTATGATTTGATTTATGATTGTGTTTGGGTTTCGTACATAGTTTTATGACATGAAATTGATATGCATGCATTGGTTTTTACGCGGAGGGTATAATGTATGTGTTTTCTGATAAATGTTTTTGAACTTAAACTTTATTTTTATCCACTCACAGTCTTTTCCTATTTTCGATACCCTCCAGGTTGCTGCTGTGCGGGTTGTTGGTCAAGAGAGCCGGAGACATCACACGTACGAGCCACAGTAGACACTGCGCACTCTGGGAAGTTCGGATGGTTCTGGACTGTCAGATCGGAACTCCCTTGTCTGATTTACATGTCACACGGGGGTTAGGCATCTGTTTGGCCCTTGTGTCATGTGCAAGCCAGACGGGAGCGAGGTTTAGCCCTTAATCCCGGGGGATTAGGGGTGGGCCCTGACAATTGGTATCAGAGCGAGGTTTTGAGTGTTCTGCGTGAGGTTTGGTTCCCAGAGTCGTTGGTTCGTCGACTTGGGTGGTGTGAAGCTACTGTGGATGTGATGTCTTGATGCGGAACAGCCCGTCAGCAACCTGGATACGATAGTGATAGTATGTTCCAGGTGGTTAGATAGAGTCGCTCGATACGTGATGCGAGGTAAGGCGCATGTCGGATTAAGACCAGAACGGACCATAGGGTTGGAGATACGCTAGCAGAAGTAACCTGGAAGGTAGCTGGTGAGCTACGGATGAGTAGGTTGGTCGGCCTGGGGGGGCCTGAGAGTAGCTCTGGAGTTAGTAAGATATGGAGGCCGAGGAGGCCGATTGTGGGTGGCCGGTTGGGCTGGATGGCTTTGGGATGGTGACCTTTGGTTAGTTGGGTTGAGTGGCAACGACGGGTTTGGGTAACCCGGATGATAAGGATGCCTTGAGGTACCCTATGGGATTAAGGTCGCACGGATGGTCGGGGACCGTGGTGAATTCCATTGAAGGAGGATGGATTAACGATCGATATGAGGTTATTGAAGAGAATAGGACCCACAATCTAGAGTTTGCCTTTAGGACTTTGTTGGTTTATTCCGAAAAGTGGTCGAAATAGTAGCCGAGGGGCGTAAGGGAGTGAACCGGTAGGCAGGCTTCCCTTTGGACTAGATTGGATGTGAGTTAGTTCCGGAAGGGGTAGGTAGTGGTACATCTGTTGAGGTATTCTAAACTACCTCCTAGAATTTCCCTTTGCGTACATATATTTGGGGTTGGTGTGAAATACCCAAGGTGGAGATGATAGACAGGAAACCTAGGAGTAGTTGTTGTTGAGCTAGTAGTGAGCACCGGGTAGGAGATCCAAGCGTGGAGAACGAGCTGAGGAATTTCGGGGATGAAATTCTTTTAAGGAGGGTGGATTGTAACGACCCGTCCCGAGAGTCGGGATTAGCAAAGTGATTAGTAAAGGATTAGTGAGCCTAATTAGTGTTTAGCTGGGACTTTTGGATTTTAGCGTAGAATGACGATTTTGCCCCTAGTTTGGGCAAATAGTTGACTTTTAATTCGGGCGGTCAAATGGACTTTGACCGATGACCGTGGCGTAGTTTGGGACGTCACGAATCCATAGACAGGTGGCACGCCTGTAACGACCCATCCCGGAATTCGGGATTAGATTTCTAACTAATCATGATCAGCAGGGTTACTCGGTGATCAGTTGGGCGAATTCGGACGAACGGTGCAAGTGACCGTTTTGCCCCTAGTCGTGGGTAAAACGTTGACTTTTAATTCGGGCGGTCAAATGGGCTTTGACCGATGCCCGTGACGTAGTTGGGGACGTCACGAGTTCATAGACAGGTGGCACGTTCGATTCCGACGTTCGGGGTGAAAGTTATGACGTTCGGAAGCCAAGGGCATTTTCGTAATTTGAACGAAATGGGGGAAAATGTTGACTTTTTGATCGGGAGGTCTGATGGCCGAGGGCTAAGAACCGTTAGGAAGGTCGCGATGTCCTGAATACGACGACGGGCGGCACGTCGAAATCGGACTTCGAACGGGAAAGTTACGGGTCACGGAAGTTCGATTTCACTATGCACGCATTACGAGGCAAGGACACGTGGCTTATTCTGATTGGGTCAGATATCCTAGGTGGGGCCCAGGGACCAATAATATTAAAATATGGACTTGTGCCTTGATCTGGTGAATGTGGATTAAAGTAATTGAGTTTAATTATTTTAAAATTGCCACTTAATCCCAAGAATGAATCTGGACCCTCCATCTAATCTAATTCTTCAACCTGGACAAATCTGGGCCGTCCATTTCCTCATTCTCCCACGGTTCGAATTTTCCCACCCCCTCTGTGCAAGCACGATCAGAGCACGGGTGAGGTTGGAATTGGAGCACTGGGCGTGCGAATTGTTTTTGCACTTGGGCGCAGTAGAGTGTTAGTGGGTCTGTGCGGGTGCCGTTGGAAATGGGAGGAGCAGAGCACCATGGAATTGTTTTATCCGTTTGAGAATTTTGAGCAGGGCACTGGTCGGCTTGGGGGGGATTAATTGGTTGGTTTGATCGTTTCTGGGGTGTTTGAGAGGGGCTGAGGACTTCAGAGAAACAGAGAGAGAGGAGAAACGGGGAAATTGAGTGGGAATGGTGCACTGGAACCCGAAACTGTGCTTGATCAAATTCAAAAGTTCAATCCCAAATGTAGGCCAGCCCAAGCCGATTCGAGGCTCAATTCAGTCTTCTGAGACCCCATTTAGTCGATCCAGATCAAGGGGACCGAAGCTCGAAGCCTGGGGAGCCATGGGCAGTCACGACGAAGTTGCAGGAAAACCGGGCTTGGAGTCGTGGCCCTGGAGGCAAGCTCTTGTGAAATTGAGTTTACAATAATCGTGAGGGTGAGTCTACGGTGCTTCCTAACTGATCAATTGAAGGAATCAGTGACGGTGTGATGAACTGGGACGATGAACTTCATGTACGTTCTGAGTTCAGTTGAGTTGGTTTTTGACCGTGTCGATTTGAATGAGTATTACAGACCCCTAATTGAGTGTATTGCGAGTCTAATTGTGGGGTCAATTGATGAAATTGGATGGGTTCTCGCAGGAATTTGATCGGGTCGAGTCGCGGGTGAAATGGCCCGTTTACCAGTAATCCGGGTTGGAACGACGACTGTGCACCGTACTGTAGCTGGCGCGTGAGTGTCACGCGCAGCCGCTTGTGGCGGCGCGTGACGGCGCGTGGGGCCGATTTTCAAGGTGAGTTCAAAACGACTTTTGTTCTACACAACGTAACGAACCTTTTAGCGTTGGTTTCGAAATTTTCGGACACCGTTTCAATGTGGTTCCGAGGGTCCGAAGACTTCCGTTACGTTTGTAATTAATGATTAATTCCCGGAAAATTATGGGAAATTTGCATGTTGTTATCTATGCCCTTTGTGACACTAAAATATGTTTTCGGGCAGGATTTGGAATTTCTGGAAAATATCGGGAATTACGGAACCGCGTGCGGCGTTAAACCGAGCCCTATTGGACGGTGTGTGAGTGGACGTTGCTTTCAAAATTTAATGCATGCATAACTTATTTCTATAATGCTATGATTATGATTATAAGTTGTGATTGATTTTGATTTCCGTATTTTTACGTATTCGGTCCCGTATTTATACGTATTTTTACTATACATGTGAAATTCCACGTATTTCGAGACTATGGTCCCTCGTATGCTTAATGATGGTTTAATGGAAGAATTTATATGAAATGGGTGTAAAATGATTTAAGAAGGTTGTTTATGATTTGCGAGTGTGACTTACGATTTTGACACGTTTTTCGAGATTTTGAGTTATTGTGATTTGATCACTGTTGATGTTTGAATTGGGAAATTAAAATGAGACTTGTGATTTTGAGGATTTTAAATGTGGGTTTTGAGTATGTTTTGCTTGGATTGTAATTTTGGTAATTATGGTTGTGGTCTTGATGTTTTGATAATGAGATCTGAGAAATGAAGTGATTTCAAGGAATTAAAATGGATTTTGGAAAAGGTGATTTCGGGCTTGATGCTCGGGGCATAAAAGAAATTTTAACGAACGAGGTTTTGGTTTTTGGAAATTTAAAATGGATTCTTGGTTTGGGTTCGGGATGATGCTTCCGGATGCCGGCTTACGGAATCATTATTGCGAATTTGAATTCGGGAATGAAATAGGATTTAATAAAGTGATTCGCTAGGATTGTGCATGCCCCGTGTTTAATGATGATTTGTGTATGTGTTGTAAAGTATGATTTGGGGAAAATGAATGTGGAAATTCGGTCCATGGGTCCTGTTGTGAAAAATGTGATTTTGGGATGGATCCCACGTTGTCGTGATTGATAATCTGTTTTGGGGTTTAAAGACCCGTTGGAAACTGCTTGGGGTTTAAAGACCCGTTGTTGTGATTGAAAACTGTTTTGGTTTAAAAAACCCGGTGCTATTGCTGGAGCACGTTTTGAGTTTAAAGACTCGGTTAATTGATGACGGGGGTGGGCCCTTAATGAGTTTAAAGACTCGTGAGTTTAAAGACTCGGTTACTATGATACCCCCGAGGCCTATTGATTATGTTCTGAGTTTAAAGACTCGTTGATATCCCGGGAAGGCCTGTTTATGCGCATGGTTTTGAGTTTAAAGACTCGGGCGCACTTGAAATCCAGCAAATGATTGACTTGTGATTTATTGGTGATTTCTGATGTTTCGGTTGAGTTAGGCAGTGGCCGGTATATGGTTATTGGTTTTGGATTATGTTGTGCATTTGGTCTTGATTCATGGTTTTGGGCTGAGGCCCGGTGTTTATGACTGCGGGCTAAGACCCGATGGTTGAGAAAGGGGAAAATGATTTTGTTTGTCATATACTGATTTCTTATGTGGAAATTTGTAACGGATTGCAAAATGATTTTTGTGTGCATGCATTCGTTTTTACTTGGAGGGTAAAAACGCTTGTTGTAACTGTTTTGCTAAACTGATTTATTTTTGTCCACTCACACCTTTTGGTTTTTATGGACCCTCCAGGTCGTGGCGCGTTGTTCGAGACTGTACGAGGGGTGGAGGCATGAGTAAGTACGTGTGGCTATCCCTGGTTTGGCAAGTACGGAGGGTAACTTGGGGTTTTCAGTCGTTTTGCCAGACGGGAGCAGGACCGGGCACGGTTATCGATGCCCCTTTCGGGGCCGGTCCTGTCAACGCCCAATTCCGACATCCGAGGAGGAAGTTACGATGTTCGGAAGGTTGAGGGCATTGCCGTAATTTGGTTAAACTAGGGGAAAATAGTTGACTTTTTGTGTAACAAGGTTTTGACATGTTGACCTAGGACAGTTAGGTAGATTTCGTCGTCCTGAATTCAACGACAGGCGGCATGTGTTCATCGGACCTAGGCTGTGTGAGATACGGGTCTAGAAAGGTAGTGGCATAATCGTAATTTTGGTTCACAAGAGGGGTATTTTGGTCTTTTGGTGCATGGGTATTTGAGCCAATCAGATTTGGCCAAGTGTACAGGTGCTATTTGATGTTTTGAAATGGGGCTATTAAATGGTGGACACGTGGGGTGTGTGTAGTGGCTTCTACACATTTCACGTGGGGTGTGTGTAGCGGCCACCACATGAAGAAGCTCCTCCATAATGTCCTCCATTCGAGCCTCGTTGGCCCGAAGGTCCAAGGTATGGACGATCCTGACGCCATGCCTCACTAGAAGTCCATTGCTGCTGCACAAATAAAATGGTCTCAACCCGCGCTGCGACGTCCGTCTAGTCTCTTAGAGTGGTATAAGGTGTGGCAGTCACAATCGCCTGGATGTCTCCCCTGAGTCCCGACTCGAAATGACGACATTTATCTTCCTCAATACTCACAAAGACATTAGCAAAATGAGACAGCATCAAGAAAGACTGCTTGTACTTAGCTACGGTCTTGCTTCCCTGCTGAAGCTGCAGAAACCCTTTTCTAGCGAGCACTGCGGAAAGATCTCGGATAGTACTGATCGAGGAACCGCTCCCTGAAGACCTCCCAGGTAACAGTGTGGATGGTCCAACCTGTCATCACTACACCGTGCCACCAACGGTACGCACCACCATCGAGAAGAAAGGTAGCCAATACAACACGCTTCTCAAGTGGGCAATGCATCACCGTAAAGATCCGCTCCCAATGCTCAATCCATTACTGAGCCTCCTTGGGGTCTGATCCCCCGCTGAAAGGCGTAGCTCCCAATCGCTGGGCTCGCTCGATGCTTGCATTTTCTATTTCTCTCCCAAACTCTTCCTCAGTCTGTGCTCCAAGATCGCGACTCGGAGGCATAACCAACTGTTAAGAGGCATAAAATAGTTAAATAACATCTAAAGCGTCAGTGTACAAAGTACAGAGCGCTATCCTAGTACCTTGACTACTAACCTAGTGCTCTGATACCAAGCTGACAAGACCCATCCCGACCCCCTTGGGACCACCCGGGGATGTTCCCAGCTCCCATATGATAATAACTCTAAAATAACAAAATTACCCTTAACGAGCTTAAATTTTTTTGAATTAAATAAATAAAGTCAAACATACGAGTTTAGAGTTCAACAATGTCAGACCAAGGATAATACAAATACAAAATACGAGCACAAATGTCAGGTTACAAAACGGTGCTCAACCTACTCAACAGGGGTACATGTGCGCGATAACGAAATCTATGCCTCAGACTCCGGGTCCTCCTCCTCTACCTCGGTTGCACGGCCTAGAGGGGTTAGTAAAACAATAAAGAGTGAGTGGGCCAAAAATAAACAATATTTCCAAAACCAGTTTAATAATATAATAATCATAAGGTTTACCCCTCCGTTTTCAAACTTGCATGCATTGAGTCAAAACATAGTTAATCGTAATAGTATCAGAGAATCATATCATCATATATAACCGAATAGGGAAAACAATCATAATAATAGTGCAATGTAAAACCCAACCCCGACATCCCTGATGTCTGGCATCCCCGATTCCTAATAATGTCACGGTCCTAAGGCTACGCGTGCTACTCGGGGTCTCAATCCCAAGTCTCCTAGGGTCCACCCAAGTCAATGACCCTCCCTGGGGGTATCATCCATAATTCCACTCTTGATCGTGAGCTACCCCTCGGGTCAACCTCTCTCAGGCAGTACCCGTGACTACTCCACGATACAACGAGACGTCTGGAGGAGACGTAATCATAAGGTAGGTATGCACAATGCAATACTATTAAATTCCACAGAAATCACTAATTGACTCCGAAAAAAGATTCATATATATATCTAGACGGGTCTCATGCCCAAAACATCATAATACGTATAACATCATCATATAATACCAAGAATCGTCCAATCTCAATCGTAAGGTAAAACGGTAAAAACAGTTATGCATGCAATCATTTTGAAATCAAAAGCTCATTCACACACGGTCCTCGCTGCTTAACGAACCGTCTAAACCTATCCAAACACATTCAAAGGTCACTAATGGGTTCTACAAGTTCAAACATAAGACCCTAAAATAGTACTGGCCGGGGAAAGTCGCCCGAACACGCTTCCCGAGGCATTACAATTTTGATCAACTTAACGATCTTTGATTAACACGAAACCACCACCATTGGATTCGTATCGTTGAAAATTTAAAAATGGTGCCGGTCCCACCTCGAGATTCCCCCTCATGTGCCCCCATGCGCTGGTCAAAGGGAAAGTCAATGATGGTCAACTGTGCTGACGTCAGCATGACGTCACTACTGACGACACCTGACAACTGTCAGGTCTGATACGTGTCAGACTCTGATAGTGCCATGTGTCACTCTAGGATTGGCCACAGGTCTGACATGTTTGACATGATGACGTCAGTATGACATCAGCATGATGACATCATCATCTCCTACCTCAGAACGGGTTGACCCGTGGACCTGCAACCGGGTCGCGCAGACCAGCGATCTAACCTGTTTCACCATTTCTTGACCATTTTCGATGAGGTTTCTTCCTATACCTTCGTCTCAGTCCCAGTTATGGATCTATGCAACTAAAACTAGGAAAAACGGGCTAGATCTTTACCTTGGATTAGATGAACAGTCGCCGTATTTTCCCCCGTCGATATCTTTGGATTCTGGCCGCCTCCTTCCTCGAAACCACATCCTTAGCACACGTATCAGTCCTTAGAACAAAACCCAAGCCACCAGATTGGTTTTCATACGTCAAAACTTCAAGTTCCCGAAAATGGTTCAAAACGGGTCTCGGGTTTCGAGTTTTCTCACCTCTCCGCTGTAGCTCCGCCGTGCTCAGCCTCACTGTCACGTCGTCCTTGTCTCTCTAGTCTCACCCTCAGCCAGTCATAGTGGCTGATGAAGGTAGGGTGGTCTGGTTATGGTAGTTCACGGGTTAGAGGAAAATGAAAGATGATGAAGTTTATCGAATGAGAGGAAAAGAGAAGTAAGGGAAAATAATTAAATAAATGGCCAATCAGACCAAAATCCACAAAATAGGGAAACCCTATTAATGGGATGAGTGACACTTGTCACTCATACAAGGGCCCACACTTAATCTCTCACAAATCTGATTTAATTGTTAATTAATTCAATTCCCGAGGCATTAAATACCCAATTTTGATCTCGTGACCATAACTTCCTCGTCCGACGTCCGATTTTGACGTGCTGTCTGCTTACGGACTCATGACGTCCCGATCTACGTCACGGTCATAGGTCAAAGTCCAAAAAGAATCTCGGTTCAAAAGTCAACTTTTTCTCCCCAAGGGCAAAATGGTCATTTTGCATTAATTAATAGAAAATTATAATAAAATCATGTTCGGGTTGTTACACCCTAGATCCTTCTTGAAAAACTACCAAAATCCTCTTATTTAAAAATTTCAAAAATAACCTTGCTCAATTTTTGGCCTGTATCGAATCTATTAGATTTCTGACTCAGGAGTGCGAGACCTTTGTGACGGTCCTTGCAGAACATCCAAAAAGTGTCCAGTTCAGAAAGTCAACTTTTGACCTTATAAGAGTATAACAATCATTTTAATTTTTTTAATTTCTTGAATTACCCTTTTTTGAATTTCCGAATCATTACAGGTTGAGTTACAATGTTCATACAGTTACGATGAGCTCGTGGATGGCGTTAGTTGGTTTAAAGGATGGTTCTCACTATGGAGTTAATGAGTTCGTGTAAGGGCATCATTGTAACGACCCGTCCCAAATTCCTAGATTAGATTAGTGACTAATCACGATTAGTGAGGCTAATCCGTGATTAGTAGAGCGAAATCGGACGAACGATGCGAAATGACCGTTTTGCCCCTAGTGGTGGCAAAACGTTGACTTTTCAATCGGGCGGTCAAATGGACTTTGACCGATGACCGTGACGTAGTTCGTGACGTCACGAGTTCATAGACAGGTGGCACGTTCAATTATGACGTTCGGGGAGGAAGTTATGACGTTCGGAAGTTTAGGGGCATTTTGGTAATTTGAGTGAATAGGGGGTCAAATGTTGACTTTTTGACCGGGAGGTCCGATGGCCGAGGGCCGAAGACCATTACGTAGATAAGGACGATACGAATCCGTAGACAGGCGGCACGTCGAATTCGGACGTTCGACGGCGAAGTTACGGTTCACGGAAGTTCCCGATTACTATTCACGATGGCACGTTTTACGAGACAAAAAGTGCAGTTTTGTCTCTAGTGGGCCCAGATATTTAATGGAGGCCCAATGGATGAGTGACACTTGTCACCCATCCACTGGCCAACCTCACCCACTCATGCACCAAACCATTCAACCGTGCATCCATTTTTCCATTTTTCCTCCAACCGAACCCGATCCCATTTCTCACCCAAACCCATTCAACCCTTTCCAATGATCATACAGGAGAGACCAGAGAGTGAGGATGGACCGGTGGACGCTAGTGGCCGGCCCAGGACGCACCGCCGTGGACGGCGGAGGAGGAGGAGATCGAGGTAATCGGTTTTACCCGATTTTGTCCATTTTCAATATTAATTGTTATGGGCCGATTTGGATGTTTCCACTGAACTAAATAGGTTGCTAGGATAGTTTTAGGAAGGTTTGAAGGCTGGTTCACGACGGAGGAGGCCGTGGGAACGGCGGGGAAAAACTGGGCCGTGAGGTCCATTTCGAACGAGGGGTTTCAGGTGGGTTTTTCTTAGATTTAGGGATTGGGTTAGATAGTAAATGAAGAAATAGGAATTTAGGAACTGGAATGGAAGAAATCAGATGAAAAATGAGGGAGAAGGAGACCTGGACCGGTTACGCCGGTCCAGTTGCAGGGGATGGACCGGACCGGCCGGCCCGGACCGGTTCGATCGAAGGAAGAAGATGCACTGTAGCGGCGCGTGGCTCCTACGCGCAGCCACTTCAGGCGGCGCGTGTGGGCGCGTGGGGAGGAATTTGAGGAAGGTTCCAACATACGAAATCATCTATTCGATGTAACGAACATTTTGGGACTGGTTTCGTGTCGATCGGACACCGTCTCGATATGTTTCGGGGCATCGGAAGGTTTATGTTCGGGATTAAAAATAGTTAAAAATACGGTAAAATTACGGGGCTTTAGTGGGAGGTTAATTAAGTAGTTAGTAACCTTCTATTACGATTTGGACAGGTTTGGGAGTCCCGGTGACGGTGATCGGCTCGGGGAGCCGTATGGCACGCAAATCGAGGCGGCAGCTCGGACGGTCTGTGAGTGGACTTTGTTTTCTAAATTGGTGCATGCATAAATGTTTATTATATGTTTTATTACTTGTTTGATGATGCCATGGGTGCAATTCTATGTGGTTACGTATAAGAACGTATTTCGAGGTTTCGGCCTTATACGATGCTTATACGGGTCTGTATTTCTGTATTGATTTAATGAACTGGATTTGGATTTCAAAATGATAAACTCGGGTATGAGACCCATTTGGTTTTGTCTCGGGCATATGACCTCAGATATCGGGCACGGTGCCCAACTGATGTCCTATGTTCGGGTATGAGACCCAGTCACTTTACGGTTTTGATTTCAGGTCAGGGAACCTTAAATGGATTCCCAGGTTCATGACGGTTTATGGGAACCGGCATGAACCGTTGTTATGGTATCGTGGTTCATGATGGTTTATGGGAACCGGCATGAACCCTTGTTGGTTATTACGGTACATGACGGTTTATGGGAACCGGCATGTTACCTGATTATGGATATTATGGATCATGACGGTTCAGGGGAACCGGTCATGAATGTTTATGTTATGTATATATATGTTCATCTACCTTCCTTTACTTCCATTATCTCCTCCGGGGAGGGTCGTTGGCCTGGGTGGACCCCGGAGTAGTCACGGAGCACCGACTGAGTGGAGTCACCCCCCAGTTGGGTTCCTTACTCTTAGGAAGGCTATGATTACTATTACCTCGGGTAGGGTCAGTGGTCTGCGGACATTGATCTTGACTTTGAGAAGACTCGGATTGAGACCTGGGTAGCACGCGCGTAGCTTTGGATACCGTGACAGGATTGGTTGTGTGACTTATATATATGTATGTGATGGATATATGATATATGAT
Source organism: Prinsepia uniflora (assembly GCA_032719365.1). Classification (NCBI taxonomy): domain Eukaryota; kingdom Viridiplantae; phylum Streptophyta; class Magnoliopsida; order Rosales; family Rosaceae; genus Prinsepia; species Prinsepia uniflora. The sequence goes on along the minus strand of CM064861.1, from coordinate 22,064,524 downwards.
ATGTGGTGTGTACAGGCGTGCACAGGATTTGAGCAGTGGCTCGTATGGTCGTTTTTATTGTGGTCCCTTCGACCTTAGTTTATATCTGCTGTGGGCTTAGTCCCACATATGGTTTGTTTTGAATAAATGGTTTTCGAATGCATGCATGCTTTTTAGTGGAGGGTACAAATGTCTTCTTATTAAATGTTTTTATAAACTCTTGTTTTGTCCACTCACAGTTTTTAATGTTTTGACTGCCCTTCAGGTTGACATCGGATGTGGACTGTAGTAGAGACCGAGATATCACATGCCTCCTCCGGATCCTGGCGTACTCTGATAGCCCGGGAGGGCAGAGGTCGGAAAGATCCCTTGTCTGACACTTCGTGTCAGACGGGAGCAGGGTCATCCCGCACTAATCCCGGGGGGATTGGGATGGGTCCTGTCAATCATGGTGGTGGTCGCGGTGCTCTCTACCCTTCTTGGTGATTGTTGCCCTCACTGTCTAGAAGGTTATGATGGTGGTTGTTGAGGTATTAAACTTTTGTTATTGGTCTCATGTAAGTAAGTGATCTTAGAGGGATAAGGGAGATGGGTTCATTCAAACTCGAGAATGTAATGGAGATGTCTCCCACATCCAAAACAAGCTATTGGTCTCAGGTGAGTAAGTGATCTTAGAGAGACACGGGAGATGGGCTCATTCAAACTCGAGAATGCAATGGACATGTCTCCCACATCCACAGCTACACACACAGTTGTTGTAAAGTAGCTTGTTTTTACCTAGGTTTGACCCAAATTGTTTTTGAAGAGTTTTTTATTTTGTGTACATTTAGTTACCGTAGTTTGTTTAAAAGAGAAAAAGATTTACTATAAGTTGTTGATTTACGGTACGAGTCGTAACACTTTTCATAAGTGCTAAAATAATTATATTCAAAATAAATATCAAATTAATTTTGTGAAAGTAGTAATAAGTAATTCTAAAAAAAAAAAAAATTGTGTCATAGACCATTCTAATTTTGAATTAGATTTAAGTTCACAATTTTTTTTCTAAGCTACTTATTTTAATTATCGGCTAAATTGCACAAATCATCTATGTGATCATATGGTCATATCGAGACAACCTATGTAGAGCTAGAAATGGGTCCTATTGTATCAATTTGTGTCGTGTCACTATTTTTACCTAAATATGCCCAATTTAAATTTGATCCATTTAATAAATATGCCAAGGATGCCTAATCCGAACCTAACATGTTAATGAACTTAGTAACCCATGTAATTTATTTAATAAAAATGACGTGCTCGAACCTAGTTAACATATGCCCTGTTTAAACTTTTTAACGTGTTTAACTTATTTAAATATTAAGATTTAATAGGTATATATGTAGATAAATGAGTAGATAATATGTTAGTAATTGACACGTTTATTAAACATGTTAATATATAGGAAATTATGGCAATCAATTTAATAGGTAATTATATGAATTGATAAGTTGATCCGAAACTCACACATTTATTAAATATGTCACAATGAATTGACCAAAAAATTACCTAAAAATGTGCGTGTTAACTTAGATAAATTTTGTGCAGTTTCGATTCGTGTAAAAAATGGGCATCATTATGGTAATTTTTTTAATCAATTATACTCATGTGGTCATATTCTATTATCAATTTAGCCAGGTGCTATTTATTGATTAGTTACTGCCAATATGAACATTTATTCAAAAATATCCTAACCGTATTTTTTAAACTTTGCAATTCCTAACCACCATAATAATTACTCAAAAACCCTTTAAAACTTTTAATCTCTATTTACTCAAAGACCTATTTAGTAATTTTTTTCCTTCTATTTTATGAAAACATTACTCACACTTATAATTTTTTTTCACTGTTTATTTTAAGGAGTATTGTAGGAATAATCCAACTTAAAACAAGATAACTAAGAGCAAGAATTTTCAAAAATACTTTTAAATTTCAAATTTGAAAAATCTTTATGATTCAATATTAAAATATTAGGCTAATTACTTATAATTTAGGGTTTAGTTTTATTAAACTTTAAACCTGAAATCGCAAGCTCATTCACCACCATCTCTACTTAGACACTCGCGACTAGGCACAAGCCCAATGCATGGGCTTTAGCCCATCCAAAACCCAATCTGAAAACTAAATAATTCAACATATCTAAAAATTTGATAATTCTGTTTGCTAATCTCAACCCATCTAAAATTTTCTAACTTTAGCCCATTGCTCACCAATTCCTTACAAATTACATCAACCCATTTTTTCACCACATGCCAGCCTCCACAATTAAAGAATAAAAAATAAAAATAAAGCAAAATAAATGGTATTTGTAAGTCTATAACTCACTTTTCTTTTCCAAATACATACAAATTTTTGCTTTTCTGGGAAAGAGGAGCAGACGAGTTCTTTGGCTCTTTGGATGGAATATTACCAAGACCTAATTGGTTGTTTGGAGGTCAATTAATTAAAAATTCTTTCATCAAATCATCATCTTCCAATATTATTAGTAAGTGTGTTTTTTCTTTTTCTTTTTCCATTTCATTTATAATATTTTTTTATTTTGCTTCTATATATTAAGGATTTCTATTTACGGATTTAGATTTAGTGGGTTTCTTAATAGGATTTTGATGAACTCAACCAAAAAAACTCCAGTTTTATGTTAAGTTAATTAGTCAAATAGATTACTTAAGCACCCTATTTCATTGTCAATATTTTTTTATTTTGCTTCTATATATTAGGGATTTTCTATTTATGGATTTGGATTTAGTGCGTTGCTTGTTAGGATTTTGATGAACTCAAATAAATTACTTAAGTTTTATGTTAGGTTAATTAATCAAACAAATTACTTAAGCACCCTATTTCATTGTTAATATTTTTTTATTTTGCTTCTATATATGAGAGATTTAGATTTAGTAGGTTGTATGTTAGGATTTTGATGAACTCAAATAAGATAGAGAATGACTTTCTTGTAGATCGTATCATTCTTAACATAGAAAATGAACTTATTAAAAACATCGCCATAGATTCAATAATTGGTGAATTTAGTGCCTTAAATACTCGTAGGGTACAATTTAAGTAGTTTTATATTGTATTGCATTGCATATATATTTTCCAATTTATTATTTTTTTCTTTAACTTTATATGTATAATATGCATTGTGAGGGGCAATGCTCATTACAGTTACTCCAACTAGGTGTATATGTTTTCCTTTTTGTTAATGAAATTTACTCGTAAAGTCAAATTTTGCTAAAATTTCACATTAAAACTTAGTTCATTTCATGTTCAAATATTGGATTCGTGTCTCCCGGCCACCACCCAACACCCCACCCACCACCCACCCACACATACACATCCTTAAATTTTTCTATATCCTATAGTACAAAAAACACAGATTTCATTATTGGTTTTTAAAAAAATCAATTATAATATATAAATTTAATTAAAAATATTTTAAATTTAATTATAAAATAGGAGACTAGATCCTAATCATGCATTGTACAAGAAGATGACAATAAACATGCATAGTAAAAAATTATGGAAGGACCTTAAAATAAATGAAATTCACTCGTAAAATCAAGTTTTGCTAAAATTTCACATTAAAACTTAGCTCATTTCATGTTCAAATATTGGATTCGTGCTTGCCGGCCACCGCCTAACACCCTACCCACCACCCACCCACACATACACGTCCTTAAATTTTTCTATATCCTATAGTACAAAAAACACAGATCATTATTGGTTTTTTAAAAAATCAATTATAATATATAAATTTAATTAAAAATATTTTAAATTTAATTATAAAATAGGAGACTAGATCCTAATCATGCATTGTACAAGAATATGATAATAAACATGCATAGTAAAAAATAAATGGAAGGACCTTAAAATAAATGAAATTCACTCGTAAAGTCAAGTTTTGCTAAAATTTCACATTAAAACTTAGCTCATTTCATGTTCAAATATTGGATTCGTGCCTGCAGACCACCACCCAACACCCTACCCACCACCCACCCACACATACACATCCCTAAAATTTTCTATATCATATAGTACAAAAAACACAGATTTCATTATTGGTTTTAAAATAAATCAATTATAATATATAAATTTAATTATAAAATAGGAGACTAGATCCTAATCATGCATTGTACAAGAAGATGACAATAAATATGCATAGTAAAAAATAATGGAAGGACTTTAAAATAAAGAATTGTCATATTCCAACTTTAAAATAAAGTGCAATCTTATCTATTATTATAAAACCAAGATGCTCAAAAGGCTTCACCAAAAAATTCTGACAAAAATATCCTTTAAATTATTAAATAGTTAAGGATAAAATAGTAAAATTAAATATCAAATTTAAAATTTTAAAAAATAATAAAGGTTAATGAAAGGAGTGGGGGTAAAAAAAATAAAATAAAAAAAAGGGTGGTGGGCTAAGGTAGTTACTCTTCTTATTTTTATTTTAAAAATTAAAAATTAATATTATTTATTCTTTTTTAATTTTTTTAACAAAACTAAAAAATTAACTAGCACCTGCATTAGCGGGTGCCAGGAGTTCAATCTAATTATAATTTTTGGTGGAAAACAAGTTAGAATACTGTATATGAGCATCTTTCAAGGGAGCTGGTGTTGTTAATTATAGCCTCAAACCGACATAAGACGGGGCAAAATTTTGTGTCAATCATATTTGTTGGCTTGGGAATAGAGTTTTCAATTCTACGAGTGCATTTGGATGGAGATGTTTAAATTACTAAGAATTTATCATATCATGTAAATCACAAAATTTAAATTGACGGAAAATAATTTTTCAGAATTTCTTAAATTTCATATTTGAATAACATAAAAATAAAACAAAATTTAAACATGTAATTTAATATTCATATATAAATTATAGTTATAAAAATGGAATTATGAAAAATGACACATTTTTATATGAAATTTAAACTTGGGATTTGTGACATTCAAATTCAATTTTTTATTTTATTTTCTTAGAATTTTACATTTCTATATTTATATAACCAAACGAAAGAATTAGTACATAGGAAACTTAGAATTTTAATGTTTGTTTTTTTAACAAATCCAATGATTTTTTCCCTCAACCAAACATACCATAATTAGAGGAATGTTCTGTGCATGTGAAAATGCCATTTTATTTCGTTAGTGATACTCATGTCATATGCAACCATTTACACATTTCTCAGCTGAATTTTATTTCTTGGACTGCATTGATGATGACATATGACCATATAATTAAGTCTGATTGGCAATTTTGTTATCACATCAGTCCGTCTTATAACTATTATGGATAATTTGTACAACTTTAATTATTTTTTTCATAACAGAACAAATCACCATGGAACATATAAATTAGGATGAGTATGGTACAGTTTGATACGAATGTTTGCAATATTGATACCCAAATCGTTAAAATTTTACGATTTGATACAATCTGTATTTTCTTAACTTAAAAATAGCAAGTTCAATACTGTTTGAATTTTTTAAAATTACTAATAGTATGATTTGGATGGATACGGTCGATTTAGGCATAATGCAGGTTTTTTCATTTATCTCTAGAATATAACAGACTTCTCAAAATAAGAGATTTTAACTCTATAATGTTAAAAACAATTCCACCTTTCTAGTTACTCAGAGGCGAGGTAGCCACGGCGAGTGTGGTAGCAAAACCGGTAGTAATACTAGTACTAGTCTCCGTTTGAGTCCCCTGTGCATATAAATTTCTTTGATATTTTGGCTTTGAACTTCTCATTCGGCAAGATTTTTGTTGATTTCACATCCCTGTGGATTATATGTGGCATACAACCAAAGTGCAGAAACTCTAATCATGATAAATTCAGAAATTAAATTCAAGAATCAAGGGTGAATTAGGGAAATTGAAAAAATAAATAAATACATGACTAAGGCTTATCGTTTATTTATGTATGTAAGATTATATGGTCCGCGTCTTATAAGTGACAAATAAAATTTAAAATTTAACATAAATTAATATAATTTTTAACGATTCAGTTTGAATTTCAACTGCTTTTCAAAATGAAAATTTAAATCTGAATTGTTTTTAATTGAATAGTTTAAATTCTCAAATAATTAACTAATAATAATTTAAATTGAATCAATTAACAATTTTAATGAATTTATGCCCGTTTTTAATATAAATTTGATCGCATATTCGCATCAACCAATTTAAAACTATCACTCAAAGTGAATCTTTCCATTATTCCATTAATTCAGTTTCAACTTCCAACGTAAAAAAAAAAAAAAAACAAACAACGAAGTCGATCAACTAGCCTTAGGAAAAGATAATTCACTAGGATATTTGACCCAAAAAAAAAAAAAAGAACACTAAAGTACAGAAGTACTGAAGCCCTTGACAAACAAAGTCCAAAGGCCCAAGTCAATTTTTTGGTCCAGCCCAAGTTAAGCTATCACTTCACAGCCATAGAAGTTATGTAAATCAGTGACTGCAGAGAAGCAAGAATCTCTGGAATACTTGACGCCTTGACGGCAGAACCCCAGAGAATCGCATTTGAGACAAGCTGGCTCATTCGCTTTTTGCCTTCAGTTTTGTGATTTCTTCCTCAGGTCAGTGGTCAATCTTTCGTTAATTCTCTTTTATATATGATCAATTTTTTATTTTACCCGAGAATATATTAGACACTGTTCATGAACTCTTGCAATGCTTATAAAGCTTCAGCCTTTAGCTTCAGCCTTTAACCTTTTCGAAGAGAATTCCCATCTGGGTTTGTTCAAATGCTACATTTCTTCAGTGTCATGCGCTAAAACCATTGAAATTTCCCGGGAAACAATCAAGACCCACCACCTGACTTTGAGCAAAATATCCAGTCTTTGAGGAATATGCTTGTTGATAATTTTATCCGGGTTTTGGACAACACTGATGATTTGACCTCAGCATTGAAGCTGTTCAAATGGGCTTCCCTCCAAAAACGGTTTAACCACACCGCAGAAACTTATTATTGGATTATTTTGAAACTGGGTTTGGCTGGAAATGTTGAGGAAATGGAGGTTTTTTGTCAAAATATGGTGAAAGATAGATGCCCAGGTGTTGAAGAGGCTCTTTTGGCCTTGATTGATATCTTTGTTAGGAATTGTAGGCTAAGTGAAGCCATTAGAGTACTTGGGAATATGAAAGCAGGTGGCTTTAGGCCCTCAATTGAGACATTTGATGTTGTATTGGGTGCTCTTGTGAAGGATAAGAGATGTTTTAAAGAGTTCTTGTTTGTTTATAAGGAGATTGTGATGGCAGGAATCTTACCAACTATTGATACTTTGAACTATTTGTTGGAGGCATTGTTGGAGATCGACAACATTGAGTCTGCTCTGGATCAGTATAGGAGAATGAAGAAGAAAGGATGTAGTCCTAATAGTAGGATCTTTGAGGCACTCATAAAGGCTCTTATTGCAAAAGAGCGAGTTGATGAAGCTGTTAGTCTTTTAGGTGAAATGGTTGAACTTGGTTGCCAGCCTGACTTGAGGGTTTATTCGTGCATAATACCTTTGTTTTGCAAGGAAAATAAACCAGTGGAAGGGTTCAGATTGTTCGAAATGATGAGAGCTTCTAATTTTACCCCAGATTCGTTTGTTTATGGGGTTCTGTTACAGTGTCTGTGCAAGAATCTAAGATTAAGTGATGGGATAAAGGTTTTAGAAGACATGATGGGAACTGGATTGGTGCCACCTAATGATGCGTTTGCAGATGTTGTAAATGCGTTCTGTAAATTGGGGAAGATAGATGACGCTATGAAGTTCTTGGACCATAAGGATATTCTTCAAACTTCTGCCTGCAATGTGTTGCTTGAAGGTTGCTGCAGTACCGGTAAATTTCTTATGGCAAAAGATCTAGTTGTAAAAATGTCCGAAGGCAATGTGGCTGATTGTAATTCATGGAATATTCTTATGAGATGGCTTTGTGAGAATGCAAAGATTAGGCAAGCGTTTGAACTTCTAGGTAGAATGGTGGTGGCTTCTTCTCCTCCTGACTGTAACACATACTCAGCTCTAGTTTTATGCAATTGCAAAACCAGCAACTACAGAAATGCTCTGGACATATTTCATCAAGTTCGTGCCAAAAGCTGGGTTTTGGATCCTACATCTTACTCTGAGCTTGTGAAATGCCTATGCCTAGGGGAAATGACTCACGAGGTTACTGAAGTGTTCTATTACATGTGTAGTAATAGATGCTCTATCCAGTCTTCCTCTTTCGATATGTTGGTCAAGAGTGTATGTGAGACAGGAAAGGTTGATGAAGCAATAAGGCTACAGAAATTGGCTTATTATTCTGGTACTTCCTCTACTAGTTCAACCTACTCCGCATTTATGCTTGGATTGTCTAAATTAGGCAAGGCAAAAGATCTGTTAGTAGTCCTCTCAAAAATGCTGGTAGAGGGTTGCAATCTTGATTTGGATGCGTACTGCCTACTCATACAAAGCATGAGTGCGCAGAGTCGAGTAAAACAATCCATATTGCTTTTTAGTATGATGGTCAATGCAGGTCTTATACCTGATTCAGAAAGACTTTTTAATCTTTTGATGTGCCATTCTCAGTTGCACATGGTTTTAGGTTCGATAGATAAACTTATTTCTGATAGTGAGGTTCTAAATGCAGCAATCTACAACATACTGATAAATGGTCTCTGGAAAGAGGGTTATAAAAATGAGGCTGGTCGATTTTTGGATATAATGCTGGAGAAGGGTTGGGTCCCAGATGCTAAAACTCATGGGTTGCTAATAGGGTCTGCTGTTAGTAAAGAAGCAGATAGGAATGCTTTGGACTATGACAGTTCTACTGTCCAAGATACTGTTAGTAACATCCTTGCAGAAGGCTTAGATGTAACAAGATAATCAATTTATGATCTTCCACAGTGAAGTGTGCTTTTGGCTCACGTGTTCAGCATTGAGGATTTTGTCTCTGTAACCAGTCACACCTGAGCTAGTTTTTGGGTATGGTCCATGTTGTACAATGGATCAGGGGACAACCCGTTGTCGCCTGCCATGTTCAATAGTATTTTTCACCGTCAACAGCCAGTTTGGAAAAGGAGTGCAAAAGATCTCTCGGTTCTTCGATCTCTCCGTCAAATTTGAATACTCAACCAGCACCAAGAAAGCTTCCTTGTTACACCAACATGTTGTACCTCCAAAGGAAATTTATTGTTTATCAAATCTCTCTGGCAGTTTTAACTTTTATGGTAAACAATTTGTATGTCTCAGAATTAGCCTTAAAAATCACACGTTGCAGAGAAATCCATCAAAACCCATGGATGAGGAAGATGGCGTGCAATGCAATGATGTCCTATTTGATCTGGCTGCCTTGCAGGGTACCGGGAGCTTTAATTGTTGAAGCCATAGTCAGAAACAAACATCCCTAAGGAAACTTGTTTGGACCTAAACCTCCACAGAATGTGTCTTGTGCGATAGAAGTATCAAGAAAGGAAATAGTAATGCCGACTTGGGTAAAGGTTTGTATCGAAAATTCAACACCCCCACTCCACGCCTCCCCCCAATTTCCCTGTGGAGTGTGGAATACTTCGCTCAATTAGCAGTCCTCATTTTTCTTTCGGTCAAAAATATTTTCTTCTTGGCACATACCCTGAGATTTTCTGATGTTGGATGTTTGGATTTTGATTCAGTTGTTTTGTTGCATCTCCCTCTCTTCTCATTTTATTTATTTATTTTATTTGTTTGTTTCTATTTTTTTGGCAATTGTAGAAAACTAGAAAATACAGGGAAATAGTTGGAAAATGCCAGCAAATTGCCTAAATTAGTTGCCTCCAATCAGAGTTTGCTTACAGGTGATTTTCTACTATCAACATATCAACATGAAATAAACTAAATGCTGTTAGGTTGACTCCTCTTTTCTTGTTACAGCTCTGCTGCTGTTAAGTCTCCTACACATGGAGTTTGGTCGCGTAAAAATCAAACAAGCATCAGCAACAAGTTTGTTACAGTTTGTGTCATCATCTCTCTTTTCATCAAATTCCGAATGGATTATGAGGAAGCAGACAGGAATGAAATTCTCGGAAACATTATAGTGATCAGGGTCTCCTTCGTAGTCATACCCGCAATTGTGGTGGCTGTCGTGGTAAATGCAGGGGCCCCGCCCAAACAAGATTCAAATCAGGTTAGAGAGACACCAAGGAACCAGAATCACACAACCATTCAACCGGGGAACCAAACAGGCATTCAACTGGGGGACCACACCGACATTCAACCGAGGAACTACACGCATCCATCGGAGGAACCACAGGCATTCAACCCGGGAACCACACTCATTCATCCGAGGAACCACACAGGCATTGAACTGGGGAACCGCACGCATTCATCCGATGAACCATACATTCATCTTAGTCTCCACACGCATTCATCCGATGAACCACACATACATTCATCTTAGTCTCGACACGTCTTATGGTGAAATGGATCATAGGGGACCTTGTCGAGTGAGTCTTGTTCCAGTTGAGGATGACCCGGATGCAGTGGCAGAGGCCATCAAGGCGACACTTGTGGCGATGAAAAATGTGTTTGGAAGTAAACCAAAAGGTGGCATCCAGAAGGGTGAGCATGGTGATTGCGTTGGATTGATAGAGTTGGGGATTGGGAAGCTAGAACTTCTGCTAACCATTGGATCAGAGGAGTTATTGGGGAGAAAGTCATGTGATGCGAGGGAGTCTGAAGGATGTGCTCTCGTGCCAACAAAAATGCCTTGAATAATTGCCTTCTGCAAATTCCAGATGAGTTGTTAACCAAGCTCTGCAGAAGCCCGTTGGACTTGCAAAATATGCATGTCGGTTAGTCTATGAAAGCTCTAAAAAAGGACGTCATGGGGGCTAAAACGTTGTACAAACATCAAATGATTTTTTAATTCTTTTCAAGTTTTGAATTGGTGGATTGGATGTGATTTATTTTTTCTTTTCAACATTCAGATTATGAATTAAATAAGCACTAGAATTGTTTGGACCTGCTGACCAGAAAGATGATTGACAACGAGATATGACCAAGCCCTACTTAAATGTGGGTATTTCATAGACCTTGAAATTAACTCTAAGAAGAAGCCCCTCCTAATTTAGCATTGCATTTTGGTCATTACACATTACCAAACAGCCAATGTCAAATTACCTTAGCACAAATCCAAGTTAGCTACCAATACAACTACAAAGAGGGAGAGAATAATTACAAAACTATTTCTACTTTCACATACTAAGAAGGGGTCCAACTATCTCTTTAGGGTTCCAATCGCAGATTGCAATGTCCTTCCCTTGCCCTTTCTGATGTACTCCTGTTAACAAAACCGAGGAAAAGAAAGAATTGATTATTAACATATGTGCCGCTAAGAATGGATGGGAAAAAGAATGACGTATCATGCAACAGATGAGAAGAATAAGAGGATACGAGAGATTGAAATGTAATCCCGCAAAGTCTCATCAGCATCCACGTAACTCTATATGGAAGAACATCAAAACATAGGCTGGTGGTAACCCAAGTTCATACCAACGACCACGTTATACCAAGCCAGATCCCTACAATGCACTTGGATACTATTTCACAGTGGTTTTTGTGCAATAACAGCCCCATCCACAGGTATAAAGTCATCAATGAACCAATAAACTAGGGATGCAATGGGATCCCTGTGTTTCTAGAAATAACTCTCCAAACTTAAGACAAAAATTGGGAAGAGCATCGAACATTATTCACAAAAGAAAAAGAAGAAAAAACTTGATACTTACAAACTTTAACACTCTATAATAACTCTTTGCAAGTGGACTTGTTGTGCCCCAGACCCTTGCATCTGCTGCACTGCAGTTGACGCTTAGACATCTCTTGTGATCCATATTTCTTTGTAGTAGGCCGACCTGGTGGACGGCGGGTTGGGGGAGGAGTTACGGTCACTGCTACCTGAGTGGAAGCTTTCATCACAGGAGTTTCTACGCTTGGAACAGGATTGATTGACTCCGAGTATGTGAGTCTGTAGTTCTCGGTGGTAAAGTATCTTGAACAATAATCATATGGGCTCCGGCCCATACAGCCAATGACAGCAATTGCATGAGAGCATGGTAAACCAGTTATCAGCCACCATCTACAACTACAGTCCCAACGATCAACATCAACATCAAATTCTTCACCGGAGTCACTGCGGACCTTAAATGTGCTACCAGCTGACAGTAGCACTTGGAGGTTTCGGACTTTCTGAGTTTCCTTTTCGAACTTTTCCTCCATGGATGGAGTAAGCCTTGTCAACCATTGGTTAGATTCTGCCCTTCTTGTGTATATCATCTCCATAATCTTACCCCTGATCACATCAACCATCTGTGTAATTGGTAACTCATGTGCATCCGATGCCCAGCTATAGAACAACTCTCCGAAGTTGGATGCCATATGGTTATATCTAGCACCCTGAAAGTATGAATTCGCCCACTTCAGGGGCTCACTTTGTATGATCCAATTGTAAGCTTCCAGAGAGATGCTTTTAATGTTTTCAAGACACCTAAGGAAGTTCTCATGCCTAGGTGCATAAGCAGCAGCATAAAAATCTTCAATCATGAGTCGCTTCACCTCATGAGAGAACTGCCCTTTCAAGTCTTTGATAAGTTGCTCAGTCAAGTATCGCACACAATAGCCATGGTGCGAGCCTTTAAATATTTCTGCAATTGATTCCTTCAATCCTTTCTGTCTGTCTGCCACAAATGTCAGGGGACATGCCATTGAGAATGAAGATTTCAATTGTAGTAAAAACCAATGCCAGTTATCATCAGTTTCTGCATCCACCACAGTGAAAGCAACAGGGAAAACCCCATCATCTCCATCTGCAGCTGTTGCAGCCAATAATGTGCCTTGATATTTTGATTTCAAGGGTATGCTATCAAGGAAAAGGAGAGGTCTGCAACCTTGCTGGAAACCATACAATGAGGCATGGAATGAGACAAATAAGCGATGGAAACTGGAGTCTTCCTTAGTGGTAAATGAAGCAAGACTACCTGGGTTTGTCTCCATTATCTTTTCACAGAAGAATGGTAACTGATTATATGCCTCTTTGTATGAACCCTGAAGCTGCTCTTTCGCTATTTCTTTCCCACGCCAAGCCTGAAAGTAATTTAGCTGTATTCCATATTCCTGCTTGATGTCGTTCACGATATCCTTGGGCTTGTAATTAGGTAAAAATTTTAACTTTTCTTTAATAATACTAGCCACCCAACTTCTTGTCGCCTGATGCCCTGTAGTTGCAACAGCCCCATCGCATGTATGCTCTGGATTCATCTTCTTGATACAAATTAACTGAGTGGTTGATAACCTTGATGCATGAATTCTCCAAGGGCATCCTTCAGCCTTGCACTTGACAGTCACACGATGACTATCATTCTTCTTATACCTAAACGCAAACTGATGCGCAATAGCATATTTGCGCAATGATTCACGAAATTCATGAACACTGCTGAATCTTTGGCCAACACCTGTAATAGCATTTTGCCACTGTTGTGCACCTTTAGCGTGCTTCTCATCATTGGGGCCAACAAGAGAGAAAATGGGTGATATCTCATTGGGGATATCAATGCGTGCATCAATATGGCTGGTATCATCTACAGCATCAAGAGAGGCATCAAGTGGGATATCAGGCTGAGTGGTATCACCCACAAAGTCCACGACATCCAGAGATGTATCAACTGGAACCACAGTTTCTGACAGAGTTGTTCGGCTCGACCTACAAAAATCCATGAAATTGTGAAATTTCCACCAAAAAGAAAATTCCCAACAAATGGAAATTAAAATACTAGCTTACATATCAAGAGAACTACCTACTGGCAGGCATGTTCGAGACATCAGGAGCAACTACTTCTTCCATGACATAAATATCAATGGTTGCAAAATCCCCATGGAATTTGATCATGCGCTTGAGATCCTTGTCATTGGAAACAGTAATCAGGGTCTTCTTGTTGCCAGGGAGGAAGTACTTGATGAACATTTTATCATTGCTGGAACCAAACATTTCTGTCACCTCCGTTTTAAAATCATTAAACGTCATCTGGTCATCAATGTCAATAGCATGAGCGTCACCACCCCTATATGACAATGTACCATCATTCTCAGTAAAGAATTCACCCCCTGACTGACAAATCGCTATGATCCTCTTCCCCTCCATGATCTGCTTCAGCCAAACACAACAACACAGTGGTTGCAAACCATCAGGAAAAAAAAATAACAAAAAGCATTTCATGATAGGTATTATCTAAAATACATTCTATCTGGCAACGGTGCGAAGTTTCATAAACAGCATTGACCCTCTCACCAGACGTAATGTTACCCCACATTACACAGCAATAGGCAAAAGATCGACTGGTCTAAATTGAAGAGTTCATTGTTAAGAAATTCAATTAATTTTATGTACAAGACATAAGCTGTCGGACTTCAACTTCTAGATAAGATAGGCTTGTTTCTGGTTACTGAATGCATAATACGTAAACAAACTTACTATTCTCAGTCTTTAAACTCATACTTCCAAATTTCTTTCTCAAAAAAAAAAAAAGGTGGAATATTCAAATCCAATTGCTCAAAAGGCAAGTACTTGGCAGCTGGGAAGGTCTTAACCAGACAAAGAATTAAACTTCCTTGCAGAAGCAACGAAGAAAGAAGCAACTTTTAGAGTCCCTCAAAGGGGTTTAGCCATGAGCAAAACCTAAACAAACTGACACCTAAGTTGCGATCAGAGCAAATTGAAATACTAAAATTTGCGCCTAAAGCATACCAAAGATTCAGACTTTAAACAAAATAAATTTAGTCCCGAAGAAGGGTACTCTAAAAATCCTAATTTGTGAATTAACGACCCATCAATATGCAGAAAAAAAAAAATAACAATCGGGAATTCAGTTGATTACCTTTGGAATTAGGAATTTGGATTTTGAATTAGGGCTCGCAGCACTGAATTTTGGGAATGCTTAAGCATACGTCTTAATCCACAAATCACACCCAGAGAGAAGGAGAGAGAGTGGTGGTTAATATGGTTACAGATAGGGCAAATTTTGAAACGCTCGAGTTCTTTGGGTTACGGTTACTACTTATCAAGGATTTATGACTACGTCACAGGTGGCGATTTCCCATCGGTACATGCTTCTTTGTTCTTTCTTCACAACCCAGTTTTTTTTGTTATTTTTCATTTCTATTTCTTTGTCCATAATTTTATTTTTAATATTTTCTTACCCTTATGGAAAAATAGTGAAATTGGCACCAGATTTTTTTAGAAGAGTAATTTCATTAATGAGTTGAAAAAAATGAGGTGCAAAAAGTGATTTTGTTAAAATCTCATGAAGATTTTCAATCGGCTTAAGAAAAAAGAGTGACACGCACCAACAAAACAACGAAACCAAAAACCAAAGAAAAAAAAACCAGCAATCGCAATAAAACAGACCAAAACAAAAGTTGCAGCAAAAGCAAATTACTCCCACACTAAACCACCCTAAGCTCCAGCATGAGGATGATAATCCTGCAAATCATTTTCTAGAAAATAAGTAATCCAACTCAGTCCCTCCTCCATCCACACAGAGTCTCAGATAGCCCAAGAGCATACCTAGGTAGATGGTGAGCCACCATGTTGCAGCGTCGTGGCCTAAATTGGCAGGAGGCTTGAGCAAATTAATCCGCAAGCAGTTGGGCCTCAGTGACAATCACACCATCTGAGCCAAACCACCCCTCATCCATATTTACCGCATGTACAACTCCCATTGAATCAGACTCAACGATCACCAAGTGACAACTAATATCCAAATCTAATTAAAGCTCCATGCTGATAGCAATGAGCTTCGTCGTCATAGGGTCCCAAGTCCCGCCACGGGAATCGACACCTCCATCAAATCACTGCTATCGTTTTTTATAACAATCCCAACTCCCCATGAGAATTCACAGGATTTAAAGCCCCATCAACATTTACCTTACAAGTTATTCTTGTTGGACATTCCCAATGTTGGGGCCCTACAGCACACCTCCTTGCGCCCGTTGATGGTGAGTTGAGAAGTTGGAAATTACTTGCCATTTGCATCCAAGTTAGTGAAGCCACCACAGGTTGAGAAGAATTTTGAAACAAGAAATCATTCCTATTGTTCCACAATCCGTAACAAATGTATGGAAAGAAACATAGCTCATCCTCTCGCAACACTGCACACAAATAACACCATAAATCCAAAAAGAACCAGAGTTCCAATTGATCCAATAGTGACTGAGCAAAGAAGATTTCCACACCTATTTTGCAACCGGACATCGCCAAAGAGCACGAAAGCTAGTCTCAACATCCATGTTGCACCAAGTACACATTGGGGATGGACAGATATGGCGCTTGAAAAGTTTATCTCTGCAAGGTATAACATCCTTCCTGCAACGCCATAAAAAACATCTTTACCTTAGGTGCCACGTTCAATTTCTAGAGCTAAAGCCAGATATTCACCACACCAAGAATAGAAGTGACTGTACTACCATTTTCCCTATCTCGTATAGAGCTTGCAAGCCAATACCTACTGCGAACATTATAAGTTCCACTGCGCTCAAAATGCCCCATCAGATAATTCAGAGAAGCACCATAGGTTTGTAAAGGAATGCCCAAGATCGCATCAGCTTCATGAGTCCAAAAACTGCTTCTAACCAAAGCAACGTCCCATTAACCCTCCTCAGTGATGAAATCATTCACATACAAGTACATTGGTAATTTTGGTGGTGATTGGGGTTTGAAAGAGAAAAGGGTTGGAAGCCATTTGTTTCGGTAGGTACAGAACATCTACCTTATCTCCCACCCTTCATCCTAGATCTTGGAAAATCAAATCCCTCCTTCATAATAAAGAGTCAAAGTTAAAGAGGGTCTTGACCCTTTTTTCGCGTCATGGGCCGAGCTATAGGGATAATACCATGTTAGAAAGTAGATTCTGTTCTTACTTGTATACTACTTAGGATAGCAGTAATTGATTGTAAGTTTTAGCTTCCTAATCTGTTCCTAGATTCTAGGGATATTAGCTTGATCCCTTAGCTGAATTGTAGGATCATCTAAGCGTGCATAGCAAGTAGGATACTGTATATATACACATTCACACATCAATGAATATTATCTCGCACCAATCTGTTTCTTCACATGGTATCAGAGCAGGACTAACCTTCCTGACTTTATCACAACCGCACCACTTCGATCTTGTGCAGCACCTGTCCTTCTTCAGCCGTCATGTCCGACGAAGCCAATCCCATCCTCTCCGATGCGTCGACTCTTGATGCATCCAAAGCAGGAAAATCGAACTCCATCGAATCCCCTGCCAAACCATCAGACCTCTCCCGAGCTGACATCTCAAATCCTTATTTCACCCATCACTCCGATCATCTAGGACTCATTCTAACTCCCAAAGCCCTAAACGGAGACAACTACTCCGGTTGGAAGAGATCCATCACTCTAGCCTTGAATTCAAAACAAGCTCGAATTCGTCAATGGGTCCATCCCGGCCCCTTCCCAGGAAGTCAGTCCCGAAGAATGTGCAGCTTGGTCACGTTGCAATGACATGGTACACTCCTGGATCGTCAACACCCTTAATCCAGAGATTGCAGACAGTGTAATCTACTACTCTGCTGCCCACGAGGTTTGGGAAGACCTCAGTGAGCGTTTTTCTCAAAGCAATGCACCACGTATCTTTGAAATTTAGCGAGACATCGCCTGCTTTCGCCAAGAACAGCTCTCTATCTCGGCCTACTACACCAAATTGAAAGGCTTGTGGCATGAATTGGGTTCCTATTCAACTGTAGCACATGGATTACAGATGGATTCACAAAAATTGATGCAATTTCTCATGGGTTTGAATGACACTTATAGTGCCATTCGTGGACAGCTCCTTCTAATGCATCCTCTTCCTTCTGTCCGCCAGGCTTATGCTTCACTTGCCCAGGAAGAGAAACAACGTGCCCTCAGCATCACACCTATTGCAGAAGAGACAACCATGAACGCCGTCATGACCGTGCGAAGTGGCAACAAACTCAACCAAGATGATCGCCCATCACATGGCATCGATCGCTCTTTCCAGGGCCACCGCGACCGTGACTGTTCACACCCAAACTCCGGCGATCGGGATCGCCGTCCAGGAGACCGTGAATCACAGCGACGTCATGGAGCAGGTCGAGGACGTCCCCAATGCTCGTATTGTGGAGATATGGGTCATTAGGTTCACAAATGTTTTAAAGTTCATGTGTACCCTGCAGACCATCCCAAAGCAAAACACCATTTGGGCTCCCATCAATCTCCAGGAGTCCACGCAGCCAACCATGTCGCTCTCGAGGAGAAATCGGCTCTTTCACTCTCTGAGGCCCAACTCAAGCAGCTGTTGTCTCTCCTTTCGGACAAGGATGGCACTCTTACTCTGCAGGCCCCCGTCGCCGTGACGAAACCAGGTTTGTGTACAGTGGCTCCTTGTAATTGGATCATTGATAGTGGTGCAACGAACCACATCTCATCTTCACATGCGAAATTGTCCCACGAAACCAAAAACTGCACCTTGCCACCTGTACGGTTACCTAGTGGCGAGAAGGCACCCATTCTTTCAACAGGCTCCCTTCGTTTAAATTCCACCTATTCTTTGCATAACGTTCTCTGTGTTCCTACATTCCAAGTTGACTTGTTATCTGTGAGCCGTTTAACGAGCGGATTGAACTGTTCTGTAACCTTTTACCCTTCTTTGTGTATTTTGCAGGATCTGGCTACACGGAAGACGATTGGTTTGGGTAAGCAACGAGATGGACTGTACCGTCTAGTGGCTTTAGCGACGCGACCTAGCAACCCTCAAACACCTACCTGCCACCTCACCATCTCATCCACTGACCTTTGGCACAACCGTCTCGGCCATGTTTCTCCTTACCGTCTCAGTTTCATTGCTCGGAATTCCTTACATGTTCCCATTTCCTTACATACTAATTGTCCTATTTGTCCTTTAGCTAAACAACATTGTTTACCATTTGGTCTTGGTTCAATTACTTCGTCTCATCCTTTTGATTTAATTCATTGTGATATTTGGGGTGGTTATAAACATGCCTCTCTTTCTGGAGCTCATTATTTTCTCACAATTGTTGATGATTATACTCGGTTCACTTGGATTTTTTTGATGAAATCTAAAAATGAAGCTCAACCTTTACTTCGCAATTTCTTTCGTCATGTATCCACTCAATTATCTTCTTGTATCAAAACTTTCTGTAGTGATAATGGTGGAGAATTCCTTTCCCTTCAATCCTTTTTTAACGATGAAGGTGTCCTTTTCCACCGTTCATGTGTCTACATGCCCCAACAAAATGGGGTCGTGGAACGTAAGCATCGCAACATCTTACAAGTGGCTCGGGCCCTCAAATTCCAGGCCCACTTAACTCATCAATTTTGGGGGGATTGTACCCTCACTGCTGTGCACCTCATCAATCGCTTGCCTACCCCTGTTCTTTCTTTTAAAACCCCCTTTGAATGTCTCTACTCCAAACCCGCGTCCTACTCCTATCTTCGTGTCTTTGGTTGCCTTGCTTATGCCACCAATGTTCACCTTTCTCACAAATTCGATTTTCAGGCCATGGCTTGCATTTTCATCGGTTACCCCCTTGGTCAAAAAGCCTACAAACTCTTCAATCTCTCCATTCACAAAATCCTCACTAGCCGAGGCGTTACCTTTCATGAATCCATATTTCCCTATGCTCCTTCTCTTCCTTCTGCTGGGCAACCCACTCCCGCGCCCCTTACCCATTCTTCCCTTACCCCAGGCCCAACATCGCCTAGCCAAGACCCCTCTTCTCCTGCTACTTTTTCCCCTTCTCCTTTTTTCACACCCCCTAGACTCTTTCCCTGATCTTCCCTTTACCGACCCACCTTCCCTTTCACCCGATTCACTCACCCCTTCGCCCCCTTCTGCTTCCCCTGCTGCTCCTTGCTCTTCGCCCACCTCTCCTTCTTCCTCCTTCGAACCCCCACCCCCCTCCTTAATACCTACACTCGTCGCCCTAAACCCGTCCCCCTCATGCCCCTCTCTCCACCCATTCCCCCTTGTCCTTCTCCCACACCTCTCCCTGGTTCCTTTGTCCCTTCTTCCTTGGACCCTTCTCTTCGCCACCTCCCTCCATCTTCCCCTGCTTCCCCTATTTCCCCTGCACCTCTTCGTCGCTCGGACCGCTCGTATCATCCCCCAGGCAAACTCCGGGATTACTTCTGCTCACAGGTCTCGCGTGCTTGCCCCGATCGACCGGCTTCCTTGTTCCCTGGTCCCTGCAAAGGTACTCGCTATCCCATCTCCAATTTTGTTTCCTATCACCGTTATCTGCCTTCGTATCAAAACTTTATTGCTCAGGTCAGCAGTCAAGTTGAACCCAGCTCCTATCTTGAGGCCGCCGCCCACCCTGACTAGCAAGTCTCTGATTGGTTGTCGTTGGGTCTACAAGATCAAACATCGCTCTGATGGCTCCATCGAGCGTTATAAATCACGTCTTGTGGCCAAGGGTTTTACTCAGTTGGAGGGGGTCGACTATCATGACACTTTCTCCCCGACTGCGAAAATCGTCTCTGTTCGCTGTCTTCTGGCCCTTGCTGCTGCCCTTGGTTGGTCCCTCCATCAGTTGGATGTCCACAACGCGTCCCTCCATGGTGACCTTCACGAAGAAATCTACATGTCTCCACCGCCGGGTCTTGGGCGACAGGGGGAGGAGCACTTATTTTGTCGCCTCCACAAATCCTTATACGGTCTGAAGCAGGCATCTCGACAATGGTTTGCCAAGTTCTCTGATGCTATTCGATCAGCTGGTTATACACAATCCAAGGCCGACTACTCTCTCTTCACCAGGAAACAAGGTAAGTCTTTCATTGCCCTCTTGATTTATGTTGACGACATTTTAATTACTGGAAATGATCCTTTGCGTATTGTTGAAATCAAATATTTTCTGCACAACAACTTTCACCTTAAAGATCTTGGTAGTTTGAAATATTTTTTGGGCATCGAAATTTCTTCATCCAAAGGTGGTATCTTCATTTCTCAACGAAAATATGCATTGGAAATCATCAAGGATACAGGGTTATTGGGAGCTGCTCCTATTGACACTCCCATGGAGCATGGTCTGAAACTATCTGATACAAGTGATCTTCTTACTAATCCAGCACGTTATAGATGACTAATTGGGAAACTTATCTACCTCACAGTATCCAGACCGGACATCACTTATTCTGTACATGTTCTGAGCAGGTTCATGCATGAACCGCGAAAAGATCACTGGGATGCGTCCTTACGAGTTGTACGCTATCTCAAATTCGTCCCTGGTCAAGGCCTCTTTTTCCCCTCAAACAGTGATCTACACTTATGAGCTTTTTGTGACTTGGATTGGGCCGGTTGTCCCCTTACTAGAAGATCAACAACAGGGTATTGTGTCTTCTTGGGCCTTTCACTAATTTCATGGAGATCAAAGCGGCAGAAAACAGTTTCCCTTTCCTCTGCCGAAGCTGAATATCGCTAAATGACAGGAGCTTGTTGTGAGATAACATGGCTACGCTACCTACTCAACGATTTAAGCATCCTGTATCCCGCATCTACATTACTGTACTGTGACAATAAGGCAGCTCTCCACATAGCAGCAAATCCAGTATTCCATGAACGTACGAGGCACATCGAGATGGATTGCCACTATATCAGGGACAAGATTTAAGACGGCTTTGTTGAGACCAGGTATATCAAGTCTACGCATCAGCTGGCTGATATGTTCACCAAGCCTTTACGAAAAGAGCTTTTTCTTTCTATGGTTCGCAAGTTGGGAGTGCATGACATACACTCTCCAACTTGAGGGGGAGTGTTAGAAAGCAGATTCTGATTCTTACTTGTATACTACTTAGGATAGCAGTAATTGATTGTAAGTTTTAGCTTCCTAATCTGTTCCTAGATTCTAGGGATATTAGCTTGATCCCTTAGCTGAATTGTAGGATCATCTAAGCGTGCATAGCAAGTAGGATACTGTATATATACATATTCACACATAAATGAATATTATCTCGCACCAATATGTTTATTCTCATACCAAGCTTTCAAAATCTTCGCTAGTAAAATCTACCGGTGACAACAAAGTCATCAAATCTGCTTGGCCAGTAATGCTTGTTTGAAGTCCTCAATGTGTCGAAAAACTAGGCCACCAATTTTCTTTGATAAACACAAGCAGTCCCACTTTTCCCAATGTGTCTTTGCTACCATGTGACTTACTCCACCAGAAATTTGCATATATTCTATGGATCTCCGAAACTAAATATTAGGCAATTGAAAACAACTAAGCAAGTGGGTTGGAATATCTTGAGCCACAGCCTTGATCATAAGCTCGTTACTTACTTGGGATAAAAATTGATCATGCCAGTGAATAGTTTGTTTTTCAATTTCTCAATAAAAAATTTGAATAAGGATTTATTACCTCACCCCACTATAACAGAATGCCCCAGATACTTTGCATGATAAGAGACAATCGACATCTATAAGATTTAGTGAATTTCCCCTTGCAAGAGTTGGGTCTGCTCCATGGCTAAAAGAGATTGATGACTTCAGAATGTTAATACTTTGTCCCAAGGCTTCTTCATAGACCCAAAGTATACTCAATAATGTGGTACTAGTTTCGGAATTGACATCTGGGAAGAGGATGAAGTCATCAACAAAGAAAAAATGGGAGATTATGGGCGTTGTGAGAGCCACTTGGAAGCCTCAGATGTTACCAGTCAGCTATGCTTGCCTGAACAAGCTAGTGAAACCTTCTGCATATAATTGGAAAAGATATTGTGATAAAAGGCAACCTTATCTAGGTCCATGGTTTGACCTGATATGCCCTAACATGCTGCCTTGCAATAACACTAAGAAAGAAACAGTAGTTAGACAATCCATAATATTCCTGACCCAACCTGTATTGAAACCTAGCTTCAGTATCACCGCTTCAAGAAAGCACCATTAAACTCGATCATAAGCCTTTAACATATATAAATATATGACCATTTTTGCAGGCTGAGTGCTCTTTAGGCCTTTCATAAAATGGATACATTCAAAAGATGTTAGAACATTATTGAGAATGTATCTGCCTGGCACAAAAGTACTCTGAGGGGACTTGATCACACTATCCAACACCAATTTCATATGGTTTTCCAAGGTTTTTTCAATCAACTTTGGAGCACCACACATATGCCAATAGGCTGGAAATCCATAACACTAGTGGGGGACTTGATTTTTGGGGTCAGTGCTATGAGCTGTGATTGAATTGCCTCACACTATTCCCATCATTGAAAACCTATAAGCACACTTCACTTACCTCATTGTCGATAATATGCCAAAACTACTGATAAAAAAAATGATGGGAGCCCATTGAAACCAGAAGCCTTAGTGGGTGACATCTGTTTGAGAGTACGCTCCAACTCTTCTCTTGAAAAAAGTCTCGAAAAATCCTTATTCATCACATTAGTCACTCTGGAGCTATCGCCCTAAGAACATCTTGTATATTCCTACCTTCGATCTTATTGAATGGAGCCAAAAAATAGGAACAAAAATGTAACGACTTGGAAATTTGAGGAAAAATGAAGTTTGGAAATTTGTGAGGAAATGGCGATTTTTCCATTGATATGGTGAAACGTTGATTTTTTTACATGGATATCTATTGGACAGTCTGTGAAAACTGTTATGAAGATCTCAAACTCCTAAGTCCGTAGACAGGTAGCACGCTAAAATCGGAGGTCGGACGAGTTAGTTATGGGTTAAAAAGGATAAGGGCATTTTGGTCATTGTGCAATGGTAACCAATTGGATGTCGACATGTTACATCCTCTGCCTAAATTAGAAATTGAAAATATCAAAAATTTCCAAATTACCCCCAAATGCGCTATCGGACCTCGGATTCCCTCATCGGCGAGCTATTTGGTTAGTGTAGGGATTGGAGTGTATGCTAAAAGCCCAAGCCCCTGGTGTACCGGACCCAAACACCTTACATAAAGTCCATTTGGGGAAAGCCCAAAACTAAACCTAACTATTGTTAAGCCTTTCTTTTGTACCACTTTGATTCAGGCTCAAGGTGGAGGCGCAATGCTCACATCTCATATTGTAGCCACTTTCCTCTTACTGATGAATATCCTCACACACTCATCTCCTCGCTTGCACGAAACCCGTTAACCCCAATTCTGAAATCATGAAGTTCAATATCCTTTAAAGAACCACTTCGGGTATCACCTTCTTGAACCTAGGTGACCCACATGCCATCATCCTTCTCCCTCGTCGTCTGCCCTCGTCGTCGATCTAATTGCCACCTACCGCGAGGATACTTGACTCACGACATCAAATGTAGGGCATTGAGGATGAGCACCAACCCAGAATTGACTCGAACCAAGCCCCAGTTGATACAACGATTATGTTGCGACCTCTCTTAACGATCAGACTCACAACGAAACCAGGGATCATTGTGACCTAGTTTAGGGAAGCCCGACCCGATTACGACCCGTGTCGTCAACCCATTAATTCTGGGTTCAAATCGAGGTAATCTCAATCTCTTTTTACGTTACCATCTTAGTTAGGTCGAAATAACCATCCTAGACTCACTGCATGTTGCGAGGAACCACTACGACGATCTTTGACCCGAACTCAACCTAGTGGGATAGGGAACATTTCAGGTAGTCTTGAACCAAACTAATCGTACCTTATCATTTCTATTAAAATGAGATCCTAAATGGGCTATTTTCATGTCAAATCTGAGCAGGTACAACATCGACCACGACGGTTGGAAATGCAGAGCCGAAACCTTCCCAGCCTTGTGAAGGTCGAAGAAGGTAGAATTTGAGCTTTTGGGTTGTATTTTCATTTTTCTGGCATCGAGTAAACTATTTTCAACTATTTGCAGGTTAAATTCGAGCTAGAATAAAAGAGATTGGACCTCACGAGAATCTGGAAATTTTCTGGCGAAAATCTCAGATTCTAGCCACCGTGGACGGCGACATTAACGGTGACCTGGTCGTCGTCTCCGGTGAAGCTCCGGCAACGGTAGTCACCATTAGTCAAGGTTATTCAACCTCTAGTAAACATCAAACTTACCAATCAAACTAATAGACCGTAAGTGGAATATTACATGGAATATTCCCACACGTGTGCAGCACATGTGTGGCGCGTAGGGTACTGTTGTAGCACGCCTAGAGGCATGTGATGCACGCGTGGAAGCCCGTGGGAGGGTTTTCAGACCATCCGCCGCCACGGGGAGCCTTTTTCTTGCCCATGGCGGCGCTTGGGCACTGGTCTAGATTGGTTTAGGCCGTTTTAGATGATTTTTCAGCCCTAAAAAGACACGTAGAATAGTTTTTCCAAGCCCGACAGTATATGGCCGTTGTTTTCTAGCATCTCAGACATTCTTAAACATGTTCAGGTCTTTGTGGAGTTTAAGCTATAGAATGGAATTTGAGGTGATTTTAACCCTTGTTATTGGTCTCCTTAGGGATGGACTGGGTTTGGAGCTCGTGGGTTGTTAGATTTGTCGGGTGATACAACTCCCTGACTAGTGTGAGTGAACCCCTTCCCTAAACCTTGTTTTATATCCTTTATTATTCGCACGTTTTATGATGTTTGCACATTATGATACTTGTTGAGCCTGCATGATTTATTATGTGACTATTGTGGTATGAGATTTTGATGAAAGGTTACGATGCATATCCGATTATGTTTATCTACGGTAATATGGTAAGTACGCATAGTGGTAAGTATTGAGTCACTCATTGCATTGCATGAGAGTCCTCGAGACATTGATGAGTTTGAGATGTTTAGAACCCACTTAGGAGTCACTAGTATCTTGTACCCATCTGTGTGGTCACAAACTAGCCTCCATGCAATTGATCACCCGCGCCACTCTTAATACTAGTTAAAAGTGCGCCAGCTTGTACCCCGAGCTCTAGGGGACATGAGGTGATGGTGCGAGGCACCCAGCTTTCACGTGATCGTGGTACCGAGAAAGGATACTCAGTGTATGTTCCGAGTATGAGACTCGAGGTGACTCATGAGCATTGATGATGTGGGTTGATATGATGACATATTTATGGTTTCTGCATGGCTCACTTGTGCATATTGGTTATATTATAATGTTATGAATGATATGGTATTTCTCGTATTACGTGCAAATATGTTTCAATTGTTTTGGGATTCTTAATTAAAAAATAAGGGGCTAAAATATGGTTTTACATTGAAATGGAATCTGGGTCCACTCACCTTTGATTTTTGAACCCCTCGAGTACTGTTGGCGTGAACGCATCTCGAGGAGACTTAGTGGCTGCTCTGATACTCGTTCCCGAGTCTTGGGACGAAGTTGACAATGATCGGGTACTTCAGGTAGTAAAGTGTAAATGTATGATCATCAAGTTAGACCATGTTGTATGCTTTCTTTATTTGTGAAATGAGATTGGTTTTGTCCGACTACGGTTCTCACAACAAGTAAAACACCTTTGTTTTTATTCTTTTGGCTTCGTCATCTGGACATCATCGTCTAGATGTTGTCCAACATTCCTCGACCTACGTGCCATAAGTGGACCATCTGGGTTAGGGTGTGTCAATTTCATATCAGAGGGATGGTTTTAGGATCGTGTCGTTACTTTAGGAAACTTTATACAACCCAATTACCTGATGTTAGAGCAACTACTTGAGTAGTTATAATCTTTTTTAGCATGAATTTTGTTTTGGTTACAACCTAATCGTGAGTGTCCACAAGTAGATTATGAGTTCGTTTTAGCTTTCGGGACTCCTTAGTCGTGAGTAGTTAGATTTTTGTTTCATCGTGTTTTACGTTCAAGTGGTGCTTATGAGTTTGGGACTCATATGGGTGGTGTGAACGAGTCATTTGACGATGTGTAAGGAAAGCTCCCTTTTTTCACGACTGGTTTGTAAATGACTCATCTCAAGTGACGAGGTATCCAGAATCGTCCGAGAAACTTGAGTTGATTTTGTTTGACCGAAACTTTCGAAATCCATGTGCAAGAAATGGGTATTGAATTGGTCCATTCAGGGGACCCTAAGACCTCCTTAAGGAATATTTGTGAGGTCCTCACAAGTAATGCTACGCTCGAGTGAGTGGTGCCTCATGATACTTTGAATGATATTCCCGACCCCATGAGTTTTCTAAACTACTTACCTCGGGACTGAGACTACGCAACCTACCAAAGTCTCGTATGGTTAAATCATTGTGGACCTCCCGCCAGTTTTGTGGATTGAATCATATCATTGCTTGTTAGCATTCTTACTCAAACTTTTCTTGTGCTCGCTTTAGGAGCCATCCAATCATGTAATCTTCGTATTGTGGTGAGGCCATATTCTTCATTTCACATGTTGCTTGTTTATTATGCTTTTACCTTAGTACCGTTCTTGAGGTGGTATTTTGCCTTGCTAGGCAATTAAAGTGGATTTACGGTTTTGTTACAAATGACTTCATGTTACTTTTGAGTTTCGTATGATGCTTTTTGTGCCTTGCAAGTTTTAATACTTACTTTGATAAAAAATCTTTTGCATTAAAAAAAAAGGTTTTGGCGGTGTCAATTTGGGGCATGTACTATGACGTGTACAATTTAGATGCCAGTTACTTATTTTCCACTAAACCGATTTGTTACATCATCTCTAACGACTTGGTTTCTTCGTTATATCAAATCACACATTTGTACTATTAGGAGTTGTGTTTCCTACTTGTCACTTTTTTCCAAGCTATTTTGAATAATGGGTTTTTTTTTAATCGCTTTCAGTTGTTACTTCGACCCTTGAGGGCAATATGGTTTTGACCACTTTTATTAGCTTGTGAATTTAACAATTTTTTTTGAAGCCCCTTAATCTGATTCCACATTTGGGCGAGTGTACCTTGTTTCAAGTGTTTGACTTATTTTCGCAAATCCTCCCCACACCGTCCTTGTAATATACGTGTTTTTCGGGGTTTGGACAAATCTGAGGCTTATGCATTCTTGTGGTAAACACACATCCTTGTGAATGAAACTTTTGAATCGTTGAGTTTTGATTTCTATGTCTTTTAAACAATTTTCTTCGATTGGAAAAATTTAACCTTTGGGGTAATTCTGTATTTGTGTTTAGATTCACCAGCCAGAGTGTTGAACGAATTCGCCCAAGCCTCAGATTAGGTTTTACTCGTGATGATTCGAATTTGTTAACTACGAGATTGCGAGATTAATGATTAGTACTTGTTGACAATCTTGTAGGCTCTTGTGAAATCTTCCTAATTCGCTTTTGGTGATCGTCCTCGCGCTCGGTTGTCGATCAGTGATCCCATCCATACATTTTAAGTGCAACCACTGGCCTTGAGTTCAATTTTGAATCGGCTTTTGGGAATTTTATTTGATTTGACCACCATGTGTCACATTTTCTCGATAAGCGTACTATCTTTGTGTGAATTCGCAGTATCTTTCTCGGTTCTACACTTAGTGATTTCTTGGATGCGCTAGTTAGAGGCTGTTTTACTTTCTTTATATTTGCGTATCTCCGAGCCTACAAATTTTAATGGACAAGTTGGACGGGAGCCATGGCACATTTCCCGATCTTACATTCAATGACAGCATGGATGTATTGGCTAGATAACTTCTTTGCAGTTCTACATCTCTAAACCTCCAAATCATAGTGGGCGAAATGATTAAGAAATAATAATATGTGAGTGGCTAGACTCTTTTCTAGACCATGTTGTTGGATTCTAGACTCCATCTTGTTGAGGCTTACATGAAATGACCCATTTTAATTGGATCTAGTACATGCTTAGCGTTATCAACCTGTTCGACTTAAATGAGGACCTTTAGTTCCAAAGGGAACTTTTTGTTGGGAACCTAACCAAGGAACTATCCACTTGGGATCGGATCATCCTTGGACTCGGTCGGCGTGTGCTTAGGTTTATCCACAATTTTAGCCTTCAACTTTCTTCCCCTTAGAACCATTGCCAGGTACCCACTTTGATGTACTTGGGTATTCTCCAATTCTGGAATCAAGCAGAACGTTTATACTTCGGGTGTGAGTGAGACCATTCCTCCAGTTGATTTGAAC
Organism: Prinsepia uniflora; assembly: GCA_032719365.1. Lineage (NCBI taxonomy): Eukaryota > Viridiplantae > Streptophyta > Magnoliopsida > Rosales > Rosaceae > Prinsepia > Prinsepia uniflora. The sequence goes on along the minus strand of CM064861.1, from coordinate 22,035,480 downwards.
CAAGTGTTTGACCAACACCCTTTTTGTTAGTGCCTCGATATTTGCCCCAGTTTACACCCTTTAGATGGATGGGACCTTGTGACCAATGTTGTTTATCATCGGAATTACCCTGAGTGGGTTGAACATGTTCAGTAGTTTGACATAAGGGACTATAACCAAGCCTAGGAGAACCTCGGGCTATTAGATAGATGAGGGAATTGACATGGCCTTTCCCCTGTGGTCGACTTACGTTACGAGTTAGGGCTGACCGAGAAGTTTCAAGCTTACGGCTGAAGTGTAATCTTAAGCAAGGGTGTTGGTTGAGACTTGGAAATGGTGATTTGTTCAACCGACCGAAATGTACGCCTTAATTACTGAGCTCTTAGTTTGGAGAATCGTAGTCACTACCCACCTTTGTTGTTTAGATCCTTTTCTAATGCTAATTCACTAGTTAAGTTGTGGTAAATCTCCTTCTCGATCGAGTTTGTAATCTTTACTCAGGAGTTGGCTTAGACATCTAGCCATCGAAAGTGTTTGATTTGTACTTTGACCTTGAGTCGTAGGACTCCACTTTCGTATTCAACCCTCCCTAATGGTTGGGTAAGTTTCCTTTTAAATAATCACTTTCCTATGTTTCTCTTCCTTGACGTTATTCAAGTTGGGGAGAGAGGTCCCTAACCCATCGATGACCTTTCTACTCTACGGAGTCATTAGGACTGAATCTCCAACATTCTAAAACTGTATTGAACCAGGACTTGAGATCTTGACTTCTTGAGTTTAGTCGGAAGTTGTAAACTTTGGTTGTGCCCTGCGTGAGGATCCTACCATAAACGGGATTGAAGAAAGACTTAGGAACCTTCCTGAGAGAAATCATCATTTGATTATGAGGTAATGACATTCGTGTTTTTACATCACTTAATCCTTCTCGAAAGCTTGAACCATAAATACGAGTTGTGGTTGATTAAAGCCTTAAACCAGTTTTGGACGTTTGGATAAGGAGGAACCTTCACAAGAACCGATACCCCTTGTTCGAATTGGCTTTTTCAATTTTGTTGGTTGTTAGGAGAACCTGTGGAACCATTAGTTATGGACTATCGACTTAAGGTGTGTTTTGTAACTCATCCTTGTCCTGAAGATCAAATCGAAGCGAAAGTTGCACTTGGTACTTTTCCATATCCCTGTGTTGGACTATTGGATTGGAGGGATCGTTTAGTAGAGTTAGTCACTTATTAAATCTAGAAGGATGAGCGTTTGGTCAGTATTCCTACTATTTTGATAACTAACAATTAGCGGGATTTAGGTATCTTCAATTTCCACTTAAATCATTACCTTAGCAGAAAGTTGTACTATGTTACTGTTCGAGCCTTGAGGCCTACTTGAACTTAACAATCTTATTACCTGTAGTGTGCCCTAGACCTTTGACTTAGGGGACCAGTCTGTATACCGTGATATTTTCCAAGTTAGTTGAACCCTAATTGGCTTGTAGCGTTGAGGTTAGATCTCTTTCCGTCAGGGAGTACCAGAAGGAATTGTGTACATTCAGATAGACTGAGTGCTTGAGATCATAAAGTTGATGCTAGTAATGATCATGTCATTGTACTTGCTTAAACAGATTGGAGGTAAAACGGGCACCGCGGGGTGGGGGGTGTGTGGCCCTTGGTATGAGTTACCTTATGAGACAATTGGAACATGGATGTCTTGGTGAGTTCCCTAGCCTACTTGAATTTACTAGTGAAGGAGACTTTATTCCTTGAGGATTTTGGGTACTTCTTCGAAAAGGATTTTTCATCCACCGAAAGACCTTTACTGGACATTCAAAAAGCATCTGATTTGTTGTATCATTTGAGGGACAATGTTAGTTGAATTTCTTGTTGTAGCCAAGGAAAAACTCTAGTACCTCATCATTAGGGAACTGCAAAATTGCTTAGGAGAAGCATGTATCCGTCGAATCTTGCGAGAAGGTTAAATTTCGATCGTGGTAGTACAGACGTTTTCTGATAACCTCTTAGAGTTACACCCCAGACTAATTTGACCAAATTTCGAGGATGAAATTTCCTTAAGGGGTAGAATGTTACATCTCATACCTAATTTTGAAATCTAAAATATCAAAAACTTCCAAATTACCCCCAAATGCGCTATCGGACCTCAGATTCCTCCTCTGACGGGCTATTTGGTTAGTGTGGGGATTGGAGTGTATGCTAAAAGCTCGAGCCGCTGGTGTACCGGACCCAAACACCATCCATTTGGGGAAAGCCCAAAACTAGACCCCATTATTGTTACGCCTTTCTATTGTACCACTTTGATCCAGGCCCAAGGTGGAGCCCCAATGCTCACATCTCATATTATATCCACTTTCCTCTTACTGATGAATATCCTCACACACTCATCTCCTCCCTTGCAACAAACTCGTGAACCCTCAATTCTGAAACCATGAAGTTTTATACCCTTAAAGAACCACTTCGGGTATCACCTTCTTGAACCTAGGTAACCCACATGCCATCATCCTTCTCCCTCGCCGTTCGCCTTCGTCGTCGATCGAATCACCACCCACAACGAGGAGGCTTGATGGCGTCGAAGGGAGGTCATTGCCGATGAGCACCAACCCAGAATTGACTCAAACCAAGCCCCAGTTGATACAATGATTCTGTTGTGACCTCTCTCGATGGTCAGACTCACATTGAAGCAAGGGGTCGTTGTGACCTAGTTTAGGGAAGCCTGACCCGATTGTGACCTGTGTCGTCGACCCGTTAATTCTGGGTTCATATCGAGGTAATCTCAATCCCTTTTGACGTTACCATCTTAGTTAGGTCGAAACCACCATCCTAGACTCAATGCATGTTGCGAGGAACCACTACGACGATCTTTGAACAGGTAGTCTTGAACCAAAATAATCGTACCTTAGCATTTCTATTAAAAAGTAATTCTAAATGGGCTATTTTCATGTCTAATCTGAACAGGTACAACATCGACCACGGTAGTCCGAAACGCTGAGTCGAAATCTTCCAGGCCTTGTGAAGTTCAAAGAAGGTAGAATTTGAGCTTTTGGGTTATATGTTCATTTTCGTAGCGTCGAATAGAACATTTTCAACTATTCAAATTTTAAATTCGAGCTAGAATCAAAGAGATTGGACGTCACAAGCATCTGAGAATTTTCCAGTGGAAAATCCCAGATTCCGGCCACCGTGGACGACGGCACTGGCGATGGCCCGATCGTCGTCTCTGGTGAAACTCCGGGAACGGTAGTGGTCGTTAGTCAATGTTAGCCAACCTCTAGTCAACATCAAACTTAATGATCAAACCAACGGACCGTTAATGGAATATTCCCACATGTGTTCAGCACACGTGTGGCGCGTAAGGTACTGTAGCAGCACGCATAGAGGCATGTGACGCACGCGTGTGGGATCATGTGGCCGACGCGTGAGGTCCCTTTCCTATGTGTGGAGGCGCGTGATAGGATTTTGCGACCCTCCGTCGGTGTGTGGTAGCACGTGGAGCCTTTTTTCGGCTCACGGTGGTGTGTGGGCACTGTTCTTGACCATTTTAGATAGTTTTCCAGCCCTAAAAATGCACGTAGAGTCATTTTTCCAAGCCTGGCAGCGTATGGTCATTGTTTTCTAGCGTCCTGGGCATTCTTAAATATGTTTAGGTTTTTGTGGAGTATTTCTAAGAACTATTTCAGACTACCCATAAGGGGTTTAACCTATCGAATGGGCTTTAAGGTGAATTTAACCTATGTTATTGGTCTCCTTAGGGATGGACCGGGTTAGGAGCTCGTGGGTTGTTAGATTTTTTGGGTCATCCAACTCCCCGACTAGTGTGAGTGGACCCCTTCCATAAACCTTTTTTTATATCCTTTATTACTTGCACGTTTTACGATGTTTTCACATTATAATACTTGTTGAGTATGCATGATTTATTATGTGACTATTGTTGTATGAGATTGTGATGAATGGTTAATATGAATATCTGGTTATGTTTGTCTACTATAATATGGTAAGTACACATAGTGATAAGTATTGAGTCCCACATTGCATTGCATGAGAGTCCTCGAGGCATTGATAAGTTTGAGATGTTTAGAACCCCCTTAGGAGTCGCTAGTATCCTGTACTCGTATGTATGACCATAGACCAACCTCCTTATGATTGATCACCAGCGCGGCTCATAATACTAATTAAAAGTGCACCAGCTTGTACCTCGAGCTTTGGGGGACATAGGGTGATGGTGCGAGGTACCCAGCTTTCATGTGGTCGTTGTATCGAGCAAGGATACTCAGTGTATGTTCCGAGCATGAGACTCAAGGCGACTCATGTGCATTGATGATGTGGGTTGATATGGTGACATATTTATGGTTTCTGCATGGCTCATTTGTGCATATTGGTTATTTTATTATGTTATGAATGATATGGTATTTCTCGTATTGCATGCAAGTATGTTTCACTCTTTCGAGATTTTTACTTCAAAACGAGCGGTTAAAATATGTTGTTTATTTAAATACGGTTTTACACTGAAATAGAATTTGGGTCCACTCACCCTTGATTTTTGAACCACTGTTGGCATGCAAGCATCTCGAGGAAACTTAGCGGCTTCTCTAACACTCGCTCCAACACTCCATTGTTGGCATGCATGCATCAGGTACTTCAGGTAGTAAAGTGTAATGGTATGATCATCAAGTTAGATCCCACTCTATGCTTTCGCTATTTGTGAAATAAGACCAGTTTTATCCGACTACGATTCTCACAACAAGTAAAACGACTTCGTTTTTCTTCTTTTGGCTTTGTCATCTGGACATGATCGTTCAGATGACGACTTGCATGCCTCGACCTGCGTGCCGTAAGTGGACTATTCGGGTCGGGGTGTGTCAGGACGGGTGTCCAACTCTGGAAGGTTCTGATATTTGCTCCTTCCATCACAGCTAGGGGATCAAGTCTGAGATTGCTGTCATGAATAGAAAAGGGAGGACCATGAAGACCCTTGGTGAAAATATCTCCTACCTGATCTTCAGAGGCTATGTAGTGAATACTAAGATCCTTTTGTTGAATTTTCTCATGAATGAAGTGAAAATCAATATCCAAGTGCTTAATCCTAGAGTGCTGAACTTCATTTGAACTCATGGAAAAAGATGAAAGATTGTCACAATGAAGAGTTGGCGTTTCTGAGAGAAAAACCTTTAAGGATTTCAAAACATTACGAATCCAAGATAATTCATCGGCATTATTAGACAAGGCTTGTATTCAGCCTTAGTAGAGCTGCGGGATACTGAAATATGTTTCCGAGATTCCCAAGTAATGGGATTGAGACCCAAATAAAAAACAAAACTTGTCAGGACCCGTCCTAATCCTCCCGGGATTAACGAGGGACGCGCCAGATCCCGTCTGACACGGAGTGTCAGACTAGGGAAAATTTGAACCTTTAGCCTGACCGGTTTCCAGAGTACGCAAGGATCCGGAGGAGGTATGTGATGTCTCGGTCTCTACTACAGTTCGCACCGTATTCAACCTGAAGGGCATTGAAAATAGAAAGATTGTGAGTGGACGAAAAGTAATAAGTTCATAAAACGCATTTTATAAAAGACCTTTATGTCCTTCACTAAAAAGCATGCATGCATAGTAAAACCATTTATCAAACCACATATGTTTAAACAACCATAATCATATGAGCCCCTACCCAAAACCATTTACAGAAATCTAGAACATAATAAACATATGTGGGATCTCAGCCCAAATCCATTTATAAATCATAAAACAAAATTTTGCAAACCAATTGAAATCATGTTCATCAATATATCATATAATCAATCCTGTCACGGTATCTAGAGCTACGCGCGTGTTACCCGGGGTCTCAAAACCCAAGTCTCCCCAGGGTCCACCCAGGTCAATGTCCATAGATCAATGACCTTCCCTGGGGGTTATATTCCATAGCCTTTCTGAGAGTAAGGAACCCAACGGGGGCGACTCCACTCAGTCAGTGCTCCGTGACTACTCTGGGGTTCACCGAGGCCAACGACCCTCCCCGGAGGAGACAATTTATATATAAAAGATGGTATACGAAAAACCATTTGAAATCATTCTTAAAACCTTTCAAGGGTTCATGCCCGGTCTCCATAAACCGTCATGAACCATAAAAACCTTTCAAGGGTTCATGCCGGTTCCCATAAATCGTTATGAACCATAAATCCATTTATGGGTCCCTGACCCGAAATCACAATCTTAAAACATAACTGGGCCCTAAGCCCGTATCCATATACAAACTGGGCCTCTGGCTCGAATCATAAACTAACTGGGCCTCGTGCCCGATTTCGTAAACCAAATGCGCCTCGTGCCCGATTTCATAACTAAATGGGCCTCGTGCCCGATACGTAAGTCAACTAGGCTACGAGCCCGATTCGTAAACCAACTGGGCCTCGAGCCTGATACGTAAATCAACTGGGCCTTCGGCCCGATGCCTAGTTAAATCAAATGGACTTCAAGTCCGAGAGTTCGTAAATCAAAAGGGTCTCGTGCCCTATCCATATTTCCAAATTCGAAATCGATTCAAGAACCAATTGGGCCTCCGGCCCGAGAATGTAGCTAAAAGGACTTCGAGTCCGAGAGTTTCCAAAAATAAAAAAGGGTCTCGAACCCGAGTTTATCTTTTCAAATCCAAAACCATTTCATGAAATCATTTCCAAAACTATAAGCATGGAAAATTAGTGCAAAACCGTAAACCTCGATTTACGTGCAAGCACGTAAATCACCTCGAAATGCATGAAACCATGTAATTCAAAAATATCCAAATCAACATCATAGAATCATATTCATAAAGCATATAAGACATTTATGCAAGCATCACAGTTTAGAAATCAAGGTCCACTAACAGATCGTTCTAAGCTGACGCCTCAGTTTGCGTGCCATAAGCCTCACCAGGCTAATCGTCGTCACCGGGACTCCCAAACCTATCCAAATCAATCTAGAGGGTTACTAACTACCTTATTAACCTCTCATTGAAACCCCGTAATTTTCTCGAATTTTTAACTATTTTAAAACTCGATCCTAAATCTTTGGATGTCCCGAACATTATCGAGACGGTATCCGATCGACACGAAACCAGTCCCAAAATGTTCGTTACATCGAATAGAGTATTTCACATGTTGACATCATGACCCAAAAGTGTCCCACGCACCGCCGCAAGCGGCTGTGCGTGAAGCCTACGCGCCCAACCACTGTTCATCGTCTATCTCTCGCCGACCGGGTTATCTGGTTCGAACCGGACCGGACCGGTCTGGACCGGTCTAGCAACCAATCTCCCTCATTTTCAGTCCTTTTTCCTTCCTTTCAATTCCTATCCTTATGTCTAGTCCTTAGCAACTTATTTAAATGAATAAAACTGAGGGAAACCATCAAGAACATACCTTCCCGATCAAGAAAACTCACGACCAGCTCCTCCCCACGGTCCACACGTTTCAGACCATTCCCAGCCATGCTTCCAATCTCAAACCGTCCCTAAGACCACCAGGAACCTTATTTAATTAATTAGATCGATCGACCAGCAGTGAAAACCAACATCTAAGTTCAAAACCCAAAACTTACCTATCTCGGTTGCTTACCGCCGAATCCTGCCACCGTGCACGATGGCGAAAGCCCGTGCTACCACTAGACTCGTCTCCCCTCATTCTCTCACGTTCAATCATTACCTAGAAGCAATGGATGAGTTTTGGAGGGGTTATGGTTGGGTTTTAGTTCGGGTTTTACAGAGAAAATGAAGAAGATGGTGTTTGATGCGCGGGGGAAAAAGGAGAAAGAGAGAGAGATTTGGTGTTGGTGGTCAGATGAGATGAAATGGATGGTGGAGATGAAAGGAAGAGGTAGAGATGAATGGTGGGGATGAAAAGTGGGTAGGATTAATTATAAAATAATTAGGATAATATTATTTAATTAGTTAGATCCACTTTTTAGGGAAGCCACCAATAGGATGAGTGACACCATGGGTCCCACTTAAAATATCTGCCCAATCAGATATTGCCACCTCATCATTGCCTCGTAATGTGTGCATAGTGCAATCGAACTTCCGTGACCTATAACTTTCCCGTTCGAAGTCCGATTTCGGCGTGCTTCCTGTCTATGGATTTGTATCAACCCGATCTACGTAACGGTCTTCGGTTCTTGGCCATCGGACCTCCCGGGTCAAAAGTCAACTATTTGCCCATTTTTAACCAAATTACCAAATTACCCTTGAACTTCCGAACGTCATAACTTCTTCCTCGAACGTCAGAATCGGAAGTGCCACCTTTCTATGAACTCGTGACGTCCCGAACTACGTCACAGTCATCGGTCAAAGTCCATTTAATCGCTTGAACAAAAAGTCAACGTTTTGCCCATTTCAAGGGAAAAATTGTCATTTCGCGTCGTCCTTCCGAAAGTACCCCACTAATCACCGATTAACCTCACTAATCCTTGATTAGTCATTAATCCAATCCCAAAATTCTGGACGGGTTGTTACAACCTTCCCTCCTTAATTAATTTTGTCCTCGAAATTCTAACTATCCCGATTCCACAACCACCTCGTGGAAAGCAAATCGATCTCACGACACATGTACACTAGTACACCCACCAATCAGAGCAATACCTATTCGCATCCAGACGTTCCACTAACACTCATGTTGCATCGACTACACTCGACCACGTCGAGTGATAGTAATCACACGTTCCGAAGTTATGATACCACTTGTCAAATCTACTATTTTGCTGACACAAACAACTCGGCGGTTCTTTTCTCAATCCCAATCTATCCTGACGTCTGCTCCCACTGGGAGTCACCGGACCTTACTCATCGATCCCCGTTGACACATCCCGTCAAACTCTCACCACTTGACAGCCGCTAGTCGAAAACTATCATTAAACTTACTTGTGGTTACACTAACCACCAACTCACTCAACCTGAGTATACGTATACCAACAAAGCACTTGACCTGTGGGTAACTGGACCCATCAGAAATACCATGACCTAGTGCACGGTATCCAATGTCTAGTTCACGTCCTCAACTAATCCAATGGTATCGGAGCTGAGCCGATTACCAACACGCTCACCAACGTACCTCGGGTATATCCCATATACCATCACCAGGCACCAAAAGTCTGCTTGGTATCGTACCTCGAACAACGTACAGGGTACGTACATCCATTTTGAGTCCCACGGTTACCCGACCAACATCATAACGTCTACTCCCAATCATGTAATCCAATACGTACCAATCCGACTCACGCCTACCAAGGCGTACCTATTCATGCCAACTATGCATCCAACATTATCCACATCTACGGAGACGCACCAAATCCGAATCTATCGGTTACCTGCTCAATACATTTGATTGACTTCATAGGGAAGCCAATCCCACCATCCACATATCTAAGCCGACCAGTAGAACGAAAAGTCAACGTTTTGCCCATTCTAAACGCAAATCGTCATTTCGCGTCGTCCTTTCGAAAGTACCCCACTAATCACCGATTAACCTCACTAATCCTTGATTATTCACTAATCTAATCTCGAAATTTGGGACGGGTCGTTACAAAACTTGTAGTGGAACGCCGAGTGTCAATGTTCCCGGCCCAGTCTGCATCAGCGTATGCATCAAGAAGCATAGCACCACCGGGGGTGTATGATTTTCTGAATGCTTGAAGTTGAAGAGACCCCAGTGAACTGTAACTTATACCATGATTCACAATATTCTGAAGGTATCGAATAATGCGCTTTACTAGCCCCAAATGCATATCAGTAGGAGAGGTCATGTATTGACAAACAGTGTTAACAAAATAGGCTAAATTTGGTCTAGTAAAGGTTAAGTATCGAAGTGCTCCTACCAAACTTCGAAATAAAGTAGGATCGGCAAGAGGCTCACCATCAGTTTTAGAGATAGGGCTGTTAGGCTTGCAAGGAGTAGGAGAAGAGTGACATGAAGACATACCAGCCTTAGCAATCAACTCTTTAGCATATTTCTCCTGGTTGACGAAAATGTCATCATTGGTCTTCTAGGTTATTTACAGCCCCAGAAAATAAGTGAGACAACCCATGTCTTTCATCTCAAAAACTGCACTCAACTCATCAACAATTACTTGAATCAAAGCTGGACTTGAACCGGTTAGGATAATGTCATCCACATAAAACAATAACACAATAATATATGAACCTTCATGTTTAGTAAACAAGTTGGGGTCTGAGTGTGTACACCATGGAAGCCTAAAGAAGGGAGATAACCAGTGAACTTGGCATTGCACGCTTTGGGAGCTTGCTTTAAACCGTACAAAGATTTCTGTAACTTGCAAACATTTCTGTGAAAATCAGGATCTTCAAATCCTTGAGGTTGTCGCATAAACACCTCTTCTTCGAGTTCTCCATGCAAAAATGCATTCTTAACATCTAATTGAGGAAGTTCTCACTTGTTCATAGCAGCAAGACTTAAAATAATATGAACTATAGCATGACGAATGACTGGACTAAACGTCTCATTGAAATCTATACCCGCCTCTTGATTGAACCCTTGAGCCACCAGTCTAGGTGGATTTTATAGCCTATCGCATGACGATTTGAATGGGTATGTGTGACACGTGTGACGGTTAAGCCTATCACGTGGGATAACCCCGCTTTAATACCATATTAAGCATGAGAGTCATGGTGGAAGATCAAGAAACAGAAGAGAAGGAAGAGAGAGCCTTGTGAAGAAATAGAGAGAAAACGGAGAGAAGAGTGCTAGAATTATCACTCTCTTGTTATTGATTTAATCCAGATTAATACAGTATCTAACTTTGTATAGCCCACATGGCTTATGACTTAAAACATAATCGAAACAGACTTTTCAACTAACTAAAACACATCAGCTTATTATTCAACATAGCCAAGGATGCAGGAGATGATGGAGAAGAAGAGCCATACATAGCTCCTGTTATTCATTGGACCGACTTCTTCATGCCTCATTGATCTGCAGATCAACATAAAATCCCATGTCAATCACAAGTAAGCAAAGCAAGAAAATGAATGAAGCCTGAAGGTAGAGGAAAATATGAAATAAGACATACCTCAAGAGCAGCGCAAGTGAACCCATCAAGAACAAGTTCATTAATTGCATCTCTGAGCCTGAAATAGTCTTCTACTTTGTTGTAGATTTGATGACAGATTCGAACGTACCCAGTTATTGCCCCAGTTCCCTCTCCATCTTTAGGCAGCTGGTAGTGTATTTTGACTTCAATACCAAATTTCTTGCACAAATGATGTGCCCATAACTTCATAGCTTGTTCATCACTTGAAATCCCCAAACAAGCCGGTAAACCAACCATGATCATCGTCGCACACATTTCAGGAGGGCAACCTAAATTGGTTCCCCAAGCTTCCGCCAACATCTTCCCCATCTCAACAACAGATTCATGGTTTCGTTTCCTGATTCCCTCAACAGCCCCTTCGAACCTGTTCACAAACTCCATAACCGAAGGAAGCACCAGATAAGGACTATAATCCCTTGTCCCGACCCAACCACTTTCTTTAGGCAACCCATTTCCATACTCATGAGAAACAATAGGATGATGCAAATCTGGATGTGCCGCGGAGTCCTTTCTGGTATACAAAAATGAAACCCCCGGAGGGCAGAAGAGCCACTTGTACAGATTACTTGTGTAAAAATCCGCCCCAATTTCTTGCATGTCAACATGTACGCACCCAACACCATGAGCTGCATCTATCAAAACTTGGTCAACACATTCTTCTCTACAAATTTTGACCAGTTGCTTAACTGGCATTACAATACTTGGCATACAAGTGACATGATCAATCACTGCCAATCTCACCTTTCTGCCATTACCCTTCTCTCTCTTCAAAGCTGTCCTAAACTCACTTATGATTTCTTCATATGAATTCAGTGGAAAGTTAAAGCGAACTTCAATCACATACCCGCCAGCACGCGTAAAATTGGCCTTGATTGAGTTCTTCACCGCTCCATAAGTGCAGTGAAACATAATGACAGCATCTCCTCTGTTGAATTTTCCTTCAGCAAAGGCCCAAGCTGTCTGCTGCAAGACTATGGCAACAGCTGTGGAGACATTATCCACCATCACGATTTCATCCACATCTTGGGCATTGATGAGGCCTTTGATGATTGTTCTTGATTCGAAAATCCTGCTCTGGAGCTCAGTCAAGTAGAAATGGTCTGGCTGGCGAAGCAACTTGAGCTGCCATTGTTGCAAGGCAGAGATGACAGAAGCAGGACAGCAACCAAAGCTTCCATTGTTCATCCTGGCAACCCCCTCGGCATGGTGGGAGAATTCAGATTGAATTTCAGCTTCTGTGATGAAGGAAGAGAGTTCTTCTGGCTTATTGGATACATGGTTGTTGGGGTGAAACTGAAGATTTGAACTGAGGTTGTTGTAAGGAAATGAAAGCTTGCGGTAGAGAAATTGGAGGATTTGAAAGGGAAGAAGAAGAATTGGTGGAACGAAGTAACGGCAAAACATAATGATCTTGTTGGCCATGAACACTCTGCACTCAAAAACAGAACAATTGAAACACAATTATATTAACAAATGATAAAAGCAAGCTTATTGATTCGGCTTTAAGGAGAAAAAGAGATCGTTTTTAATTAGTTTTCTTGCATCAATGATGTCTTATCTTTGGTCTTTCTGTTGCAGACGTGTTTGGTGTCTCAATGCTTGTCTTAGTTACACATGGCTAAACAAAATTACACACTTGGGGTTGGGCGAGGTTTAAATTAATAATTAATTAATCAAGTTGATTGAATCTTAAGTTAAACTTAGTCAGCGAAAGTGAAACGTTACAGGTTTGGTGTATGAATTTGTCAAATAATCTCAAGTTAGCTTGCTCTTCAACGGATAACCTCTTCGTTCCATCCATCTTATCTTTCTAAATAAATTTAGAATCATTTAATTCTTCATAAGTATAAAATGAGTCAATAATTTAGTAACAAGTACGAAAATGAATGTCCATCAGTTAGCATCCACTCAGAATATATATGTGTGTAATAGAGAAGAGCGCGAGCAAATTAAAGAGAACCAAAAAATGAGTTAATGAATGGAGAAAGTTTTGAGGACACATTGTGACAGTCTGGTTCGCCTATTCTTATAATACAGATGCTTTAGAGGTGTGATTGGTGTGGGGCTTTACGAAAATGCAATGCAAAAGGCCGATCTCTTATAAGATTGATTTCATTTTTCGCGATAAATCTACATCTGATTATAAATGTGTATTACCTAGGATCCTAGCTAGTCCCCACTCCCTACTCCATATCGTCTAATACGCAACTTAGTTTTGTAAATTCTCACGACTCAAAGGTTGTCATGACTCATGAGGCATGAGTCATGTAGAAGACCAACGACCAAACTCCTTTGTTTTTACGTGTTAAATTTGTGTATTTTACGTATATGACTTAATTGTAGACCTTAGTAGGGTTTGAATATAAATGAGGGATATAGATAAATAGATCTTATGAAAATTGGCATAAGGAACTTTTTTTCACTTTTTTATTACACAATAAAGTATTATACTTTAAAGTTTAAATTACGTAAAGAGAAGTTTGAACTCAGATATATAAATTTGTTTTAGTTAATATAATTATGTCTACGTTTATACATTTTATGATACATGAGATGAATAGTTTGAAGGATTTTCGTTTTTATTGATTTGACGGATCAAACCGATATAAGAAATTTTGACCCTTCTTTGAATGAATGCGTACGCTTGCCACCACTAGGTCACAAATGACCTGAATGGAATGACAATTGTTGGGTGCATTCTTAAAGGATGACTTGTAACCTTACGATAACTAAGTAAGGAAATACATCTTGGTCTAAATTCTTTCACTCCCTCGAGGTAAAAAAATGTTTAGGCTTTGAACTTGTATTTTTATTTATTTTTATATATTTTTTTAAATGAAATGAATGCAAGTGCAATAAATAAATAACTTGATTCTCCTTTAATAATAATAATAAATAAATAAATAAATTGAAGAAGAAAGTTAACTATACTTAAAGGGATTAAACTTGAATGTAAATGCAATAAGTTAGAATTGGATATAAATGCAATAATTAATTTAAGGAGACAAACAATAAATTAAGACACTAATGTGAATAATAAAGCGATTAAATAACTAGAGCAAAAATATACCTGAATCAAGATAATGATTAAATAAAAAAAATTTGAATTTAAAACAAAGAATTGAAAGTGTTTTGAAAAATAAACTTAAAAGTATTTAAAAAAATAAACTTACTCTAAGAATTGAAGAAGTTGGCTACACTAGAGTGCTTTGAAAGATAATAGTCCAGGAATTGAAGGACTTAGTTATATTAAAGGTGAAATGAAAAACCTAGTCTAGGAATTGAAATGCGCAAGATAAAGAGTAGTTTTGTATGTTGGTATAAGCGTTTTTCTCCTCTTCAAAGCTTCACATTTGTAGGGGTTCAGATGCATCCCAACTCAGAAAGTTATGCAATTAGCAAGATTACTTTCTTAATTTGGGAAGATTGTTGTTGATTTTCGTCGATTGTGTCAATCAAATCAATTTCGGTCTGAATTAACTTTATTCGCATAAATCTTGAATGTGAATAATGAGACACGATTTGATCTTCATTCCATATTGATATTTACCATATTAACATCTCATTGACATGATTTTCTTCCATACTTAGATGAAAATATAAATGGATATTTAACATAATCATGATTTCTTTCCCCGTTGGAATTTCACTATATGACGAAATTCTTCTTACTTGCATTTTCCCTAATTAGATCATCAATTGAGATGTGTCAATAATTAAATATTTTTTAAATGATCAACCGAAAGGTCCGAAACTTATCATTTTGGGGTTCTAGTCATATTTCGGCTTTTGAGCCTATTTTCAACCCCAAAACTAGCCTATTGTTGGTTTTGGCTTTGATAAGGTCCAATTACGGCGACTCAAGCGATTTCATTTTAAAGAAAGAATATGAAGATATATTTTTCAGCTTATTTATTTGATGAAATGAGTTTTTTTGTTTGTTTGTTAGGCCAACCTATCGGGCCAATCCCATATTCATATAAAATTATGCATTTCCACCAATACTTGTCTGTTTTATTGTTATCTCTCAATTTGTTGAAAACACCCACCTTAAACTCTATGACCTTTAGTCTACAATGACGTTGGTGACTCATATTGTGGGCTTCGCCACCCCTTATTCTCTCTCTCTCTAACGACCCAGAATTCGGAAAAATTAATTTGGAAAATTTAAAAAGGGAATTGACGATTTTTCCCCTATAGGTCAAAAGTTGATTTTTTGTTCTGAATATCTTTTGGAATTTTCAAGAGAACTGTTATATAAGTCTGGAAGTCCTGAGTTTGCTATGCAGTATGTCAAAATCGGAGAACATGTGAGTTTGTTACGGTTTAAATGGACAAGGGGCATTTTTATAATTTTGGTACGAGATGTATTTTGGTAATTTGACAAGGGTGATATTTTTCCTATGATGGTGACATGTGTGTTGGAATATTGAGTATAAGTTGATAACTTTTGAGGCAAGTAATGAGACTTAAAACTAATAGAGTCCATTATGAATTAAGAATCCATTTGAGAATCCTTATTTAATAAGGTTTAAGCTATTTATGGAACTTAAATCTAATTGGTACCTTATTAAAAGTCATCTAGGATTTCTACTTGTTATGTGATATGTATAATATAGGAATTTAGGTGCATATTAGATATTGGTCTCTGCTCTTATAAATAATATACCTATATACCAGAGTTTAAACCTATTCTAAGCATAGGTCTTCTGATCTGAAAGAGTGGAGAAGATTAATATTGTTAATCATTGAACGCCATAACGGCAAGAACAAGTTCTATCCTCAATTTCTAATTGACTATTGTTTCATGTATTATCTTCTGATTATATGTTGTGATTTTAAAAGTATGTTTGACATTAGTATGTATGAATTAGTTTACATGTGGTATCAGAGCTTCAAACATGCTCTTCGGTCCACCTTAATTATATGATTATTGATAATATTGTTTGATTATGTTGTAACCTAGAAAGTTTTTAAAAAAAATTGGTTGTGTTCTGCGAACAGGGCTTCTGTTCTCCCTGGCAGAATACGAAATGTCATTTTTATGTTATTGTTAAGAATACGACATGTCGCTTTCGTGTTAATATTAAAAAGCCAAAAGGCTCACATGGGTTCAGTCTTCTTCCTACACTATTTCTCCCCAAAACAAGAGCATTCTTCTTGTTTTATCCAAAAACAAGAAAACTAGCAAACTTTCGGTTGACTCATTTTCCTTCTTCTTTCCGATTTCTCCCAAAAACCAGAAAAAACCAGTTTGATCAAAATTTTCTCTTTTCCTCAGCGATTCAGTTTGTTGTTGTTCAAATCAAGATTTTACGGACCTCGTTTCCTTGCACAAAACCCTAAAATAAAAAGAAACCCAAAGATTACCTAAAATCCAGATTTCGATTTGGTGGATTTCCCATATGGGTTTTTCTTCGAAAAAACCTAAACAAACGAGGTTAGTAATGGTTTTATCTTCAAATTTTGACTTGATTTCCGTCGTTTTGTCGTTGGTTCATGAATTCCTTACTGATATGCATACTTGATATCTGTTGACACCATATCTGACTAGACCCACTGGACCGTATACTTAAAGCCCTGACAACGCTCAAGGCCCAAGAACACCATACTTGCGACAGCCCTAACACCGGGCCCAATGCGGGATGCCACGTGGAAGCATATCCACCCTCGATTTACGTAACATGTGTCCGCACGTAAATCGAGAAGCATTCGTCCCACATCGGAACTTTGGGAATTGAACATCCCACCTACCTATACATAAAGGGTACACATTTCCCAATAAAGGTAACTAAGTTTTACTATTACAATTACTCTACCGAACTTACCATTTACTGTTTCCTCTTACGAACAAAGTAACTGACTTGATCGTCGGAGAGCCTTAGGCTGGCACCACACCGGTGCCCGTACTAACGGAGACCCGCGATCCACTTAAGTTGACAGGTCACAAGAGGGACACGCGTCATTTGGTGATTGGGCAACGAGTACTCGACAGTTGGAACATTTAACGCTTCAACAATATCTATTGTGATCATTTTGCGATTCATCATTCCGAGATGTTTTGATGCATAATAATGATTTTGTGAACCCACACTATTGATTGCTGGTTAATGTCTGAAACAACACTTCTGGTTCTGTGTTTCACCTAATGAATTCCAACTGATTTTTGCTCTCAGTTTGGAATCATATGAATTCATCTTTAAAAATGCAATGATGATTCATATCAATTTTCGAGGAAATTGTAAGTTTTCATATGTTAGGACCGATTGGTTGCCACCGCAGTGGTGTCCAATCGTGTTTTAACCAATGATTGAATGATGAATTGCAAAATCCTGTTGTGTTCTAGTTCTCTACAGAGAGCCAAGAAAAACATTTGCTTTATCGTTGATGGCATTATGTGTAACGACCCGTCCCGAATTCCATGATTAGATTAGTGACTAATCACGATTAGTGAGGTTAATCGGTGATTATTTAGGCTAAATCGGACGAACGATGCGAAATGACCGTTTTGCCCCTAGTGGTGGCAAAACGTTGACTTTTTAATCGGGTGGTCAAATGGACTTTGACCGATGACCGTGACGTAGTTCGTGACGTCACGAGTTCATAGACAGGTGGCACGTTCAATTTCGAGGTTCATGGAGGAAGTTATGACGTTCGGAAGTTTAGGGGCATTTTGGTAATTTTGGTTAAATGGGGGTCAAATGTTGACTTTTTGACTGGGAGGTCCGATGGTCGAGGGCCAAAGACCGTTACGTAGATAAAGACGATACGAATCCATAGGCAGGCGGCACTCTGAAATCGGACTTCGAACGGGGAAGTTATAGGTCACGGAAGTTCGATTTCACTATGCACGAACTTCGAGACGGGGATGAATTGGCGAAATCTGATTGGGCAGATATTTTTAGTGGGTCCCATGGATGAGTGACAAGTGTCACTCATCCTATTGGCTACCTCCCCCAAAATGTGGATCTACTTAATAAAATAATATTATAATTATTATTATATAATTAATCTATCCTACCATTAATCCTAACCATTCATCTAAACTTAATCTCTCAAATCCTCACCATCCATCCCATCTCCCTCTCATCAGCCATCACTCTTCTTTGTTCATCCTCAAACCCGAACCCCATAACCCATAATCCTCCATTTTCTTCATTTTCTTCAAAAACCCAAAACACACACACACCATCACCATTCATTGCTTGTGCGAGCTGAACATGACCGTGAGGTGGTGGAAAGAGGCTGGGGATGGCAGGCCACGGCCAACCACGGCCGAGGACACGGCGGGGAGAGAGAACCCGTGGGTGAGTTTTCTTTCAAAAATTGGAAATTGATTTTTGTTGTGTTTTAATCAAATCTAGGGATTGGGAAATGTTCCTAAAGGTCTTAGGGTTCTTTTAGGATTGTTTTCGAAGGCTTAGATGGCCTGTAACGGCCGTGAACGGCGGGGGTAGTCACGGCCGCCATTGATGAACTTGGAAGGTATAGTTTTTGAGGTTATTCTTAGTTTTTAGGGCCATAGAACTCTAGGTTGAGATGAGAAGAAGAGAATGGGACAAACGGGGAGTGTTTTGGTGGCCAGAGCTGGGAGAACCGGCCGGGTCAAGCCGCGGGTCACGGCGACCCGGTTACAGACATTCGGGTCGACCCGGCGAGAAGACGAGGATGACTGATGACGTCATCCTGCTGACGTCATCATGTCAGGGATGACGTCAGCATTGTCAGGTCTGACAATGTCAGCTGACAAGTCAGAAAATGGGCTAATAGGAGTACGACACGTCACATGTCAGTGCATAGTCTGCACTGACATGTTAGTGACGTGGCCCAATCAGGGGCTGACACGTGGCACTGACGTGGACCAGTGCCGTCATGACACGTGGCACATGTCAGACTGACACGTGGCACTGACATCACAGTGACGTGGACCAATGAGAGCTTGACACGTGGCACCTGTCAGATGACGTCAGCATGACGTCATGATGACGTCAGCATGACGTCATGATGACGTCAGCGATGACGTGAGCAGGTACTGTAGCTGGCGCGTGAAGCCCACGCGCAGCCACTTCAGGCGGCGCGTGTAGGCGCGTGGCAGAGAATTTTGGGATGTGTTTAACATGTGAAATCCTCTATTCGATGTAACGAATATTTTGGGACTGGTTTCGTGTCGATCGGACACCGTCTCGATATGTTTCAGGGCATTGGAAGGTTTAGGTTCGGGATTAAAAATAGTTAAAAATACGGGAAAATTACGGGGCTTTAGTGGGTGGTAAATTAAGTAGTTAGTAACATTCTATTACAATTTGGACAGGTTTGGGAGTCCCGGTGACGGTGATCGGCTCGGGGATCCGTATGGCACGCAAATCGAGGCGGCAGCTCGGACGGTCTGTGAGTGGACCTTGCTTTCTAAATTGGTGCATGCATAAATTTTTATTATATGTTTTATTACTTGTTTGATGATGCCATGTGTGCATTTGTATGTGGTTACGTATAAGCACGTATTTCGAGGTTTCAGCCTTATACGGTGCTTATACGGGTCTGTATTTCTTATTTGGTTTTAATGAAAAGGTTTTGGATTTCAAAAGGATAAACTCGGGTATGAGACCCATTTGGTTTTGTCTCGGGCATATGACCTTAGATATCGGGCACGGTGCCCAGCTGATGTCATATGTTCGGGCACGAGACCCAGTTATTTTACGGTTTATGATTTTGGGTCAGGGACCCTAGATGGATTTCCAAGTTCATGACGGTTTATGGGAACTGGCATGAACTCTGGAAAGGTCATTGTGGTTCATGATGGTTTATGGGAACCGGCATGAACCTTTGTCAGGTCATTCTGGTTCATGACGGTTTAAGGGAACCGTCATGAATCCTGGTTAATGAATGTTATGGATCATGACGGTTCAGGGGAACCGGGCATGGATATTATGTTATGTATATATATGTTCATCTACCTTCCTTTACTTCTATTATCTCCTCCGGGGAGGGTCGTTGGCCTGGGTGGACCCCGGAGTAGTCACGGAGCACCGACTGAGTGGAGTCACCCCCCAGTTGGGTTCCTTACTCTCAGGAAGGCTATGGTTACTATTACCTCGAGTAGGATCAGTGGTCTGCGGACATTGACCTTAACTTTGAGAAGACTCGGATTGAGATCCGGGTAGCACGCGCGTAGCTTTGGATACCGTGACAGGATTGGTTGTGTGACTTATATATGTATGTGATATAAATATGATATATGATATGTGGTGTGCACAGGTGTGCACAGGATTTGAGCAGTGGCTCGTGTACTTGGTTTCTTTATGGTTTGGGGCCGAGTCCCTTATGGATTTGGGCAGTGGGCCGTATGGTCGTTTTCATTATGGTTCTTTCAATCTTGGTTTTGGGCTTAGTTCCCACATATGGTTTATTTCGGATAAATGGTTTTCGAATGCATGCATGCTTTTTAGTGGAGGGTACAAATGTCTTATAAAATATTTTTATAAACTCTTGTTTTGTCCACTCACAGCTTTTAATGTTTTGACTGCCCTTCAGGTTAACAGCGGATGTGGACTGTAGCAGAGACCGAGATATCACATGCCTCCTCCAGATCCTGGCGTACTCTGATAGCCCGGGAGGGCAAAGATCGGAAATATCCCTTTGTCTGACACTTCGTGTCAGACGGGAGCAGGGTCATCCCGCACTAATCCCGGGGGGATTGGGATGGGTCCTGTCATTATGAGTCATTTAGGGCACTCACACACATGTGATTGTTTCTACACAGTTCCTAGTCCCGAAATCAGTCATTGTGGAGCAGCAATGACACCCACAGGAGTTATTGTCATTTCACACTTACGAAAGAAAAAATTGTTTGTACAAAAATACCTATTGGAACTAAATGTTATTGTCAAATTCTATTTATTGCTAAATCAGAATGTTTTGACAACTATGAGAATTGAAACATTGACTGCAAACGACTACAAGAGATTTATTGTGTTTTAGTTACATTATTTATACATTACTAGTGTAGTTTTGACTTCCATGTTGCTTTCTTACTTGTTGATGCAGAAATCGTCCGGTTCTGTGAAATTCTTTCTCGATCCCTACACACAATAACGAAAATCAAACGGGGTTAAGGTTGAATCCTGCAGGGGGGGGGGGGAGAGGGGGGGGGGGGGGTGGTGGTTCAACTGAAAACGCTCCGATGCTTAAGTCAGTTTTATGTGAGAGAATAATCTGACATAGTGTTTGCAGAAATTTTTTGATTACCTCCAGAAGTGAAATGTGGTCTTCTATTAATAGTGAAGCCTTGAGGGTCACCGGAGCGTCTGATTGGTTGAAGGGGAAAATATTAAATAAGTGATTGTACCGAGTGTAATCACTTATTTATTAATGAATAAATAATTCGCTGGAAAGTTATTTATTATCGACATTGATCTTATCAGCATCATGAGAATTGTTGGCCACGTGGCGGCTCCAGAATATTCCGGTAATTTATGGCTCCTCAAATGCCCCCACATCGCTTAGGAATTCGAGGAATCTTAAGAGATGTAATTTCCTTGTGGTTTCAGTAATCTACGTCTTAGTATTTTTGTGCGGGAGTATGACTCCTCTTTCCCGGATGTAGTTGGAGATTGACTTTGATCTTGTCCCAAAAATGAATTCTCTGGGTTTGTAGTCCTGTTATGAGTTGGTTTTGTGAGCCCAATTAACTACTAGGGTTTGCTTAATTTTCTTTATTTAAATGAGAGCATGCGACTCTTATGCATGTGACTCTTATTTTATAAAGAAAATTAAACCCTAATACTGCTTTAGTGGCTGTTGTGGTGAAGAAATTCTGCTCCTCCGTCTATCAGGTAGAATCTCTTCATCTTCTTTTTATTTTTTCTATATCGGTCGAGGTGGGCGTTTTTGCAGATTGCAAAAAAACAAGAAGAAAAACGTGGAGTGGTGAGCGGGTTGCTTGCAAAAAAACAAGAAACTGGAGTGGTGAGCGGGTTGCTTGCAAAAAAGCAAGAAACTGAAGAGAAACTGGTGGAGTGGTCCATTCGGATGACGTCAGCAAAGGAAGCTGTAGAGGGGGGGCGCACGCGCCAGTGGCGCGGTTGCTGTTTGCTGGTCTGGTTGCAACGGGGCCCGCTCGTCAGCATCTGTCGGTTCCTGCTATGGCAGAATGGAGACAGCGGCATGCTTTTTCATTTTCCTTTTCAGCTGTTGTTTTTTTTTTCCAGCTCTTTTCTTTGTATAAAGTATGTAAATATGTATTAATTAACAAAATACATATTTACTTTTTATGCTTTCGTATATATATGTAAGTAAATATATACTAAAATATAAAGTATATATTTACCCCCTTTTTTCATAGGTAATAAATATATATATATATATATGTATATATATTTATTATTTATTTTTATTTTTTGAAACTTACCAGCTTTGTTCCCTTTTTAGTTGTGCTGCTTTTGGACGTCACAGAAGTTTAAAGTTCTCGATCACAGGGATCTTAGGGATGTCAAGTGGGAAGCAAGAAGTGAAGTCGGTGAAGCTGCACTTGTGGGAACGAGGAAGCTGCACTTGTGGGAACGAGGAGGCTCACGTAGTGTGCGTCCATTCGTCGGAGAGCAGATCAAGCTACTCGGCCTAGACGAGTTTGAGAAGTGGAAGAGTCTCCATGAAGATGTTTTCCCTGAAGGCATGGTTGTTGCGCTTGGAGACGCGTGTGGAGCTACGAAGGCCCCGAGGGGAGCTGTTTCCAGAAGCAAGAATATGAAGCTTCTCCGGTGGATCCACTATCACCCTCTGATAATCAACTGGGGTTTCAAGTTTCCGTTTTCGAAGCTATTCACCAAGATCATCTGCCAGATGAGGTGTTGCCCTTCCCAGCTGCACGTCGATGCTTACCACCACATCATGTGCTTTGAGAAGCTGAATGAGCTCTTCAACTTGGAGCTTACTGAGGATGAGTTCTGGAATTGCTACTCGGTGGAGCACAAACCAATCCCCGGCACACGGAGTACACATGTGGTCCCAAAGGTTGAACTTTTCGTGGGCACGTTGTTTGATGACGAATTGTATCGAACTTCGTGCATTGAAGTTGGTGGCGATTGGGATCGTAATTGCGTCAATGGTCTGAATATTGCTTCGCGCTACTGTGGCCCATCTGACTTGTACACCATCACCAAGTTCCATGCTGACACCAAGAAGGTTGACAGATTTCTCATGGTTCCTCCGCAGTTTCGTGAGATGAACTGGTTACTTAGTCCTCGCAGATGCATGGCTGGTGGGCGTCCTCCTGCGGACTTGATCAGAAGCTGGTTTATTGCACCGAGGCATAGGAAGCAAGGAGTCCAGTCAGTGCGCACGAGTTGGGTGCCCCTCCAGCGAAGGTGCTCAACCAGCTCGTGCCCCTAAGCGGCACTTCCCAGATCGTGTCTTGTCCATCGAGCCCGACGGGATCATCGAGCAAGCGCCAGTCTTCAGGTGAGCCTCAGATAAATCCGGTGAAGAGTTCAGTCTGGTCCCCGAAGAAGCTGAAGGTTGTTCACCCTCCTTCCAAAGTTCGGGTGGTGCCCCCTGCCCGGGTGTTGGCTCCAAGTTCCCCTTCGAAGAGACCGACTTCAGATTCCTCAAAGAGAACCTGCGGTAAGGTCCTAGGCGCTGATCATGGAGGAGTCAGAGTTACTTCCGCGAAGGCAGGGAGTTCTCAAGTCCGCGAAGGCGAGATGCCCTCGAAATGCGACAAGAGTGGAGTAGCGCAGGAAGTTCATGAAAAGGTCGCCAAAGAGCACGAGATTGTAAAGGCGGAGGCTTATAAGCTTGCCGGTATACTGCTCCTCCAGGCCAATATCCAAGCTGAACTCAAAAAACTCAAGTCCGAGCACACCGTACTTCAATAATCTCACACCCAACTTCAACGAAAAAATGAAGATTTGGAGAAAAGGGTTGGGTTTTCTAGAAGCCAGTTTGGATGAATTGAGGAGCGTACAAGCTGAGAAGTTGTTGGCAGAGAGTGAGCGAGACGTCGCTCTTGACGAATCTGAGCTGCTGCGCGGATCTCTTCAAGACTCTCGGGAGAAGATTGGGTTCCTAGAGGTTGAGGTAGAGCGAGCTCGTGCTAAGATTGAATGTTTGAAATCTAAGCCATACTCGCCTCCTTGTGCTCCCTGCGCCTCGTGTTAGAATGTAGAGGAGCTCAAAAATTCTGTGGAGGATTTGAAGCTGAAGTTGTTCGTGGCCGGTTGCAGTGAGTCCGAGATGGAGGCACGCCTTGCTCGTGAATACGTCGAGGGGTATCTTGATTGTCAGAACAATATGTCCCCTGAGTACGTGATTCAGGAGGGAGACATTGAAGATGCGTCCCGGCGGGCTGCAAACTTAGAGCAAGAAGTGCAACATGGAGAAGCGATCCCACCTGAGGTGCCAGGTACTGTGCCGCTGGGTTTCCCAGAGCAGTTTGGTGATGACCCTATTCCCGACATTGGCGACTCGTTCTACGATGGGATTCGTGAGCTATCGAGTGAGGACTAGGCCCATTTTACACATTCAATGGGTATAAAAAATGTGATTTCAGACTTGCCTTAGGCTTGTAGTGGGGCTTCCCCATTTTTTGTGTTTTATCAAACAAGCTGTTGAGTAGTCGACTTGTGACTCGCCAACCTTTTCTTTTGTTTTTATTTTAGTTCAAGTGGTTGAGCAATCAGTATGTGATTTGCCTACCCAGCTTTCTCAACATTATCATTATAAAGTCTTCCTTTATTTTCCTTCAAACTTCGTAGAATCTTTACCTTTATAGGCTTGCTTTGAGATGTAGAAATTTGAGAGATGTTGAATATTTGAGTTTTGTTGAACCAAGTGCAACTTGGACTCATGTGTTGTTCCGCGAGGGTGACCTTTGTGTATAGAAATGCTCGCCGGGAACTTGACATAACTCGCAATTGAGTGAGGTTGATAAGTTTGGAAAGTTAAGTTCCATACCTTTATACTGCCACCAAGTTTGTTCCAAGATGATCCGAATTGAGCTTTGTAGGATCAGTCGAATCTTGAGCTCGTGCGCTGGTACGTACAATTGACCTTCATGTACAAAAACGTTTGTTGGGAACTCGTCTCAACTCAGAATTGTGTGAGACCAAAGGCGTGGGAAGGCTGACTTCCATATCTTTCTAAATCCGTCGACCTCATGTCTGGGTGATCAAAATTCAGTAGTCTAAGAGAGAATGAATCTCGTACTCATGCGCTGGCACGCGTAGTTGACCTTCGTGTATAAAAACGTTCGCTGGTAACTTGTCACAACTCGGAATTGTGTGAGACCAACAGAGTTGGAAGACGGACTTCCATATCTTTCTAAATTCGTCGACCTCATGTCAGGGTGAGCAAAATTGAGCGACCTATGATAGAATGAATCTTGTACACGTGCGCTGAAATGCAGAATTGGACTTCGCATATTAAAACATCTGCCCATTTTTTTTCATGGCCTAATGGTTGCCCCTATTGGTGGGGTTGGAGGTGTTTTTTTAGTAGCTTTTCGACTCCACCAAGTCTAGATTGTGGATGGTTTCATGTGCTTTTCCGAGGCGGGCCTTGGGCTTTTCGCATGACGAAGACTTGAGTGTTTCGAGTGGCGAAGGCTTGACGTGCTTTTCATGGCAAAGGCTTGGCGTACTTCGCATGACGATGAATTGAGTGCCTCGAGTGACGAAGACTTGTGTTTTTCGTGTAACAACCCGTACCTTCGGGAAGGGTAAAAAGGTAATTTTGTAAAATTTTGTGTAAATGACGATTTTGCCCCTGGGTCGGGCAGAAATGTTGACTTTTATTTCGGGTGGTCAAATGGGAGTTGACCAGTGACCAGAACGTAGTTGAGGACGTTACGAATCCTTAGGCAGGTGGCACGCCCGATTCCGACATCCGAGGAGGAAGTTGTGATGTTCGGAAGGTTGAGGGCATAACCGTAATTTGGCGAAATTAGGGGGGAAACGTTGACTTTTTATACGAACGGGTTTTGGTAAGTTGACCTAAGACCGTTAGATAGATCTCGTCGTCCCGAGTACGATGACAGGCGGCACGTATTCATCGGACGTACGATGTGGAAGTTACAGGTCTAGAAAGGTAGTGGCAAAGTTGTAATTTTGGGTAAAACAGAAGGGCATTTTGGTGTTTTGTGCTCTGGAATGTGTGCAACAGATAAGGACAGATGAAGGGTTGAGATTGAGCCGCATGTGAGATGAAGGGTAGGATTGGTGACACGTGGAGGAGGTCTGGTTGGTTCTAGGGAGTGCACGGTCCAATTATTTGGGGTGCACCCGTGTATGTGTGTTGTGTGTGTGTTCGAAGAACTGGAAATAGAGAGTGAAGAATTGAGATTGAGTGATCCATTTTGTGTGCGGGTGAGACTCTGGTGAGTTGTGAGAGTGAAAGGAAGAAGAGAGGAGGTTGGTGATCGAGTTTGGGACTGAGATCGTGCACGGAGACACGGCGGAGGAAGGCGGTGAGTTCTGAGAAAACAGAGGAGCCGTGGGACTGTGGCGGTGGTTGTGCCGTGTGGTGGCTCAATCCAAGCCAATAGCAAGCGCAGACGACTACAGGGGACTCAACGATCACCGTGGCACACGGCGGTGCAGACGGCGGAGCGAGTATCGAAGGTATACCCTGATTCCCCTGTTTTTCTCGTTTTTCTTGTTTTCAGAAGTCGTGGACCTAGGGCGAGAGTCGAGGGATTTGGAGGTTAGAGTGAGACTTCTGGAGGTCCCAAGAGTCGACTGAGTGTGTTGCCGTGACCGAGGCGTACACGGTGGAGGCTATACGAAAGAGAGTACCTGTGTGCTCTGTTTTGCCATGATGTTCAAACGGGAAGTCGTGACGTGTGGGGTTGAGTCGACGGTTATGGTGAGTGGTACGAGGCTCAGAGAGGTCCTAGGTGTCGTCTAGGGTGGTTATTGCGACGGGAGAAGACCTAGGTGGCCGGAATAGAAAACAGGGGATAGTTTGGGTTTTGATTTTGAGCTCGAATCGACGGGTTAGGGACAGTGTCGAGGTGTTTGAGTGAGGGAACTGGATTGCTTAGGATTGGACGAAGAGGATGGTGAAGAGAGGGAGGAAAATGGTGCAGGCACGGCGGTGAACCGCTCTCGCCGGTTCAAACAGCAGGCACTGTATCGAGCCCGGTCTACGCGAGGTAGACGGTGACACTGTAGCAGGCGCGTGAGGGCCACGCGCAGCCACTTTGGGCGGCGCGTGGGGGCACGTGCGGCGGTTCTGGGAGAAACGGTCAACATAGTTCTTGGTCTAGGAGTTGTGGTGAGTTCAATGGAGTTGGTTTCGGGCCAATCGGAAGGCGTTTGAGTGTAGTTCCGCGAGGGTGAATGTTTAGGGTCCCGGGGTTTTAAGTCTTTGGTCCGGGGATTTTTGAGGGAAAATAGGAGAGTGTTGGTAGATGTATTAGTGACGTAATTTGACGGTGTTTGACAGGATCGGGATTTCCCGAGGAAGCTGAGGAACGGGCTGGACGTTCGGGACGCGAGTAGGGCTCAGTACTGTGAGTGGACCCTTTCTCTAAACTCGAGCATGCATAACTGTTTTCTATAATTGTCTTATGGTTTTCAATCATGATTTTGTGTTTATCGAATATGTTTGGTCGGTTTTGCATTATTACACGTTTTTCGAGAAAAGATGGTTTTAACACGTTTTACGAGGAATGGTTGGTTTTTGGAATGTATATATGATGAGTTTGGGATTTCAAATGATAAGTGGTTTTCAATGGTTATAAGTGGATTTTGGGGAACATGATTTTGATGATCAAAGCTTTCGATTTTAGAATCGGATTTCACTAATCGGAATTTGGTTTTAAGATTGGAAAGTGGACTCCGGATTTGGGTTCGGAATGACGGTTCTGAACGCCGGAAGGGCTTCGGACCAGTGGTTTCGGATTCGGGTTTGGATGTGGATTGGTAAATGGTTTTCAAATGGTTTTGGGATTGGATTTGCTGGATCTGGATATTGGGTTTAAAGACCCGGATATATGTGACGGGGGACCGGCCGGATTGGGTTTAAAGACCCGGATTGAGTTTAAAGACTCGGGAGTTTAAAGACTCGGATATATTGATTTTCCCCCGTAGGCCTTGAGTTTAAAGACTCGGGAGTTTAAAGACTCGGATATGATTAAGGCCTGGATTGAGTTTAAAGACTCGGGAGTTTAAAGACTCGGATAGATCCAGCAGGTTTGATCGGGAAAAGGATAATTTGGTGCTTATGGTTTTGATACGGTTTCCGATACTCATGTTATGGTTTCTTATGGTATTTTATAGTGTTTCTGTTTCTTATGATGTTAAGAATGATTCTTTTGTTAATGTGTTTATAACTGTTGGTTATGCATGTGGTTTCAAAACGGAGGGTTAAACTCGGTTTTCTTATAAAATGGTTTTTGAACTTTTGTACTTTCTGGTCCACTCACATTTTTTGTTTTATTTGCCCTCCAGGTTGTGGAGCGAGCGCGGGGTCTTGACGTCGAGGCAGTGTCCGAGGCATAGAAGTGACGTGAGGGTTCCCAGAGGAGAGTAAAGGCTTCCATGTGCGTGTAGTTATCGGTTTTATTTTCTTTGTATGTTCGGACTATGTTCTGTAAATGCTACCTTCGGGACTTTGTGTCTAATTACTCCTGCGTCTGACTGAGTTGCGTGAGTGTTACTTGGGTGTTGTGTCGGGAAGTCAGACGGGAGCGGGATTTACCTCGGGTTTCGGGGTGAAACCGGGGTGGGTCCTGACAATTGGTATCAGAGCATAGGTTTGTCGAGTTTGTTGGGTCTGTCGGTTTGTGAGATTGTGTTTCAGTTGTTTGACTACTTCTATGCCTCTTTCAGCGTGCGGTTGACGATGCCTCCGAGACGTAGACCCTCTCCACAACCTGAAGAAGTAGCTAGAGAGACGGAGAGTGCCATGATTGAGCGAGCCCAGCGGCTCGGGGCTACTACTTTTAGTGGTGGGGCTGATCCAGAGGAAGCCCAGAGGTGGATTACTAGACTGGAGCGGATTTTTGCGGTGATGCATTGTCCGCCGGAGGAGCGAGTATTGTTGGCTGCATTTTTACTGGATGGTGCGGCGTACGAGTGGTGGTATACCCTCGAGTTGTCCGGTTGGGATGTCCACAGTGTGACCTGGGAGACGTTTAGGGAACGGTTTCTGGAGCAATATTATCCTCATTCTTTCCGGGATGCCAAGGAGGCGGAGTTTCTGCAGCTCCAGCAGGGGAATATGACCATGGCAGAGTATGAACGGAAGTTCCAGATGTTGTCCCGGTTTGCTCCTGCTTTTGTGGCCACTGAAGCCGAGAAGTGCCGAAGGTTTGAGTTGGGTTTGCGAGGTGAGATTCGAGCCGTAGTGACGGCTGGATCTTTTGCTACCCTCCGAGACTTGTCGGATGCTGCGGTGCGAGTTGAGGCTAGTTTGCCGGTGCGACGCCGGGAACCTTCTATTCCTGGAGCTTCGAGCCAGCGGACACCGAAAAGAGGTAACTTCGGTGGATCGTCCTCGTCGGGCGATGATCGTTTTGGTAGGCCTGGTAGTGCCCAGAGTTCAGGATTTTGGGGTTATCGAGTACCGCCGACTCCGCAAGCGAGTGCGACGTCGGTAGCGTCCGCAGGGAGACCGAGCAGTGGACCAGGCTGGAATGTGTGTTTCTACTGCGGGGAGCGAGGTCATTTTCGACGTGAGTGTCCACTGTTGCCACAGGAAGGTGGTGTAGGTAGAGGAGTAGCGGAGTCCGGACAGAGTACAGCCTCAGGGACAGCGGGCACTAGAGGAGGTGGTGGCACAGCCACGAGTAGTTCGAGGGGTCGTGGTAGAGCGTCAGGATCTCAGGCCCGGGTGTTCTCGATGATTCAGCAGGAGGGTCAGTCGACACCAGATACGGAGACAGGTACTTGTTTTACTTTTGGTTGTCCTGTTGGTTTGGTGTTTGGATTTCGGGGTAGAGTCTAGGAGTTAAGTTCTGTAGGAGGGTGACGGAAGGTATAGGAAAGGAGTGACTATAACTGATCGATTGGAGACTGTGGAAGGAGAGAACCCACAAGCTAGAGTTTGCCTTTAGGACTTTGTGAAGTTAGTCCGACCGTGGCCGGAATCGTAGCCGAGGGAGATGGGTGGTTGTATACGAGGATGTACTCTATGACTTCTGTCGGGTACTGTGACATGAGGTATTTTATAATATCTTTGTTTTCTGTTCATAGAGTTTCCCTTGCGTACACCATGTAGTTGTTACATAGCTAGGGTTGGCTGTGGTAACAGTAGCTGGGGATGGAGTGAAATACCCAAGGTGGAGATGATAGACAGGAAACCTAGGAGAGGTTGTTCTTTACCGGGTAGGAGACCCTAGGTGTTGGGAACTAGCTGTGGAATTTCGGGGACGAAATTCTTTTTAGGTGGGTAGATTGTAACAACCCGTACCTTCGGGAAGGGTAAAAAGGTAATTTTGTAAAATTTTGTGTAAATGACGCTTTTGCCCCTGGGTCGGGCAGAAATGTTGACTTTTATTTCGGGTGGTCAAATGGGAGTTGACCAGTGACCAGGACGTAGTTGAGGACGTTACGAATCCTTAGGCAGGTGGCACGCCCGATTCCGACATCCGAGGAGGAAGTTGTGATGTTCGGAAGGTTGAGGGCATAACTGTAATTTGGCGAAATTAGGGGGGAAACGTTGACTTTTTATACGAACGGGTTTTGGTAAGTTGACCTAAGACCGTTAGATAGATCTCGTCGTCCCGAGTTCGATGACAGGCGGCACGTATTCATCGGACGTACGATGTGGAAGTTACAGGTCTAGAAAGGTAGTGGCAAAGTTGTAATTTTGGGTCCTGACATTTCGCGTGGCGAAGGCTTGATGTGCTTTGCATGGAAAAGGCTTGGCGTGCTCCGAGTGACGAAGACTTGAGTGCTTCGAGTGAAGAAGACTTGAGTGCTTCGCGTGGCGAAGGCTTGGTGTGCTTTGCATGGAAAAGGCTTGGCATGCTTCGCATGATGAAGACTTGAGTGCTTCGAGTGAAGAAGACTTGAGTGCTTCGCGTGGCTAAGGCTTGATGTGCTTTGCATGGCAAAGGCTTGGCGTGCTTCGCATGACGAAGACTTGAGTGCTTCGAGTGACGAAGACTTGAGTTCTTCGCGTGGCGAAGGCTTGATATACTTTGCAAGGCAAAGGCTTGGCGGGCTCCGAGTGACGAAGGCTTTATGCGCTTTGCGTCTTCTAAATAAAAATGTAAGCGATAAGAAAATTTCATTAGACATTGAAACAAAACATCTTGAATCTTATTGGAAGATACTATGTGAGCAACGTAGGCGTTGAGTCGAATTTTATCCACATGTTTTGTGTCTTTGATGATTATTTGGTCACTGAATCAGTATCCTAGACGTAGTACTTCCGAAGGTGATGGGCATTCAGTGCTCCGCTTACAAGTTTCCCGTCCACAGTCTCTAAAATGTAGCTTCCTTTCCCACCCACTTGTTGGATGAGGTAAGGACCTTCCCAGGGGGATTTGAGCTTTTGAGACTCGGGGAGGTTTGGTGCGGCAAATTTTTTCTTGAGGACAAGATCGCCAGGAAGAAATTGTCGAATCTTTGCCTTTTTGTTGTAGAAACTTCTGACTTGCTGCTGGTAATTGCAAATACGTTTGACGACTTGTTCTCTCAACTCTTCGCTTAAGTCAAGGGATGTTTTTAAGGCCACAGAGTTGACGGTAGGATCGTCAAGCTTCGTGAAAGGTGTTGGAACAACAACGTGTGGAAGGATGACAGTGTTTGCTCCAAATGCAAGTGTAAATGGGGACTCGCCTGTCGCTCGTCGCGAGGTCGTCCGGTAGGCCCAAAGTGCACCGTCTAGCTCTTCCTCCCATAATCCTTTTTTGTCGTTGAGCCTCTTCTTGATGCAATCAAGGATGGTTTTATTTGAAGCTTCGGCTTGGGCGTTGCCTTGAGGGTAGTATGTTGTTGAGGTGAAATGCTTTATTTTCCACGATTCGAAGAACTCCTTGATAGACGTGCCAGTGAATTGCGTTCCATTATCAGTTAATATTACCTTCGGTATCCCAAACCGACAGATGATTTTGCTCCAGACGAATTTTTGAACATGCAATTGAGTGATGGTTGCCAACGCTTTGGCTTTTACCCACTTGGTAAAGTAATCGGTGAAGAAAATCAGGTACTTTTTATTTGGTGTCGGTGTAGTCGGCAGCGGTCCGACTATGTCAATGCCCCATTGCATGAATGGTCAAGGGCTGACCAGAGAGTGTAACTCTTCGAGGGGTGCTAGTTCGTTGGGCTTGTACCTTTGGCACTTATCGCATGCTTGGGCATATCTGAGCACATCTTGATTCAAAGTTGGTCAATAGAATCCTGCGCTAAGAGTCTTTTGTGCGAACGATCTTCCTCCGGAATGGTTTCCACATTGCCCCTCGTGAATCTCGGCCAAGACCTTCAATGTCTCAAGGTGCCTTAAAGCTGGCCGTTGCCGATGTAGTATCGTACAACCTTCATTTGAATTTTGCGAGCTTCTAGTCGATCATTTGGCAAGGTTCCATTCACTAAGTAATCAACGAGAGGGTCCTGCCAACTTGGGGCGAGGTCAACTTCTCTCATCTCAACTTCCTTCATGTCAATGCTACGCTGCTCTAGATAATCAATCGGGATCGAGTGTCTGAAGCGATAGTTGAGTGCCGATGCTAAATTTGCGAGTGCGTCGACTTGCGCATTTTCGGCTCTGGGGAGTTGGTGAAAGGTGAAGACTGTGAAGAAAGTGAGCAGTTTTTGTACCTTGTTGTTGTATTGAAGCATCCTCGCATCTCTTGCATCGTACTCCCCGATGGATTGGTTGGTGATCAACTGTGAGTCAGAATGTACGACAATCTTCTTAATTCCTAGTTCCTTGGAAAGGCCTAGGCCGCGAATCAGCGCCTCGTATTCTGCTTCGTTGTTGGAGGCCTTGAATCCGAACTGGACTGCTTGCTCCATCATCGAACCATCGGGGGTTATAAGGATGATGCCTGCTCCTGCGCCTCGTTGATTTGACGATCCATCCACAAAGAGCTTCCAACGTGGGTCGGTCATGGAGGAGCACAATGAGGATTGTTTGAGTGTTTGTTCACGTTGTGGAGGAAGCTTGGACGGGTGGTAGTCCTTCTCAAGTTCCATGCCCCGAGTTTCTTCTGGTGACGCTGGCGTGAACTCCACAATGAAGTCTGCTAGGGCTTGGCCTTTTATCGCAGTCCTTGGGCGATAAAGTATGTCATGTTGACTCAGCTCTATTGCTCACTTCATGACTCTTGTTGAGGCGTCAGGTGCATGGAGGAGTGACCGCAAGGGGTACTCCGTCATGACGATCACCCAGTGAGCTTGAAAGTAGGGCCTCAGCTTCTTTGTGGTAACCAGTAGTGCCAGAATTAGTTTCTCGAGCTTTGGATACCGTGTTTCAGCGTCGAGGAGAGCCTTTGATGTGTAGAATACTGGGAGTTGGACTCCGTTTTCTTCCATGATTAGCGCAGAACTTACGGCCACGTCAGAAACTCCGAGGTAGAGGAACAGGTCTTCATTGTCCTTTGGCTTTGATAGCAATGACGGAGATTCTAAGTAGCTTTTGAGATCTTGGAAGGCCTTCTCACACTTCTCATCCCATTTATCCTTGGATTCTCTCTTCATTGCTTGGAAGAAAGGTCGACATCGATCCGTGGCTTTGGAAAAAAATCGATTTAGAGCAGCTGCGCGACCTGTGAGACTCTGTATCTCTTTCAGACCTGATGGTGACTTCATGTCCTGAATTGTTTTGTTCTGCTTTGGGTTTTCCTCGATTGCTCGCTGGGTTACAAGGTACCCTAGGAATTTTCCAGCAGCCACCCCCGAAGGTACACTTTAGAGGGTTAAGCTTCATCCTGTATTTCCTCAGCAACTCGAAAGTTTGTTTCAAGTTTGCGATATGGTCTCCACGCTTCTCCCCCTTGATCATGATGTCGTCGACGTAGACCTCCATCGTCTTCCCGATGATATCCTTGAAGATGCGATTGACAAGTCGCTAATATGTAACGCCTGCGTTCTTGAGGCCGAAAGGCATGACCTTGTAGCAGTAAACTCCACTTTCGAAGATGAAAACCGTCTTGTCTTTGTCGTTTTCATGCATGAATATCTGGTTGTAGCCGGAGTATGCGTCAAAGAAGCTAAGAAGCTCGTTACGCGTCGTGGAGTCCACCAGGAGGTCGATTCTTGGTAGGG